>OW964565.2:33747194-34380515 GCA_943138885.2 Tholera decimalis
GTAATATAGGATCGATGGTATATTCTAAAACAAATATCAGAGCGCTTTAAGCCTACTACTCTTAAAAAGTGCTAGTTCTGAGACTGTTTTGCTAGTTGGGTGATGATGTGGTCGAAAATGGAGCACGCTTACCTCAAAGCCACCTATTCACTCTTGATTTAAAGACTCCTAGGTTATAGCTATCGGGAAACACAGACTCCGGCAGGGAATTCCACTCCTTAGCCGTACGCACAATGAAGGTATTCTCAAAACGTTTTGTGCGTGTGGGTGGGATGTCCATCATGTAACGATGGCGCTTCGCCGTTTGTCTCGTAGTCCGATGATGGAACGGGCTAGGCGGAATTAGATTGTGTAATTCCATCGCACACTCCCTGAAATGTAACCGATAGAAAACCGATAGACTTGCAACTCGAAGTCGATATTCAAGACTCTGAAGCTTTGACCAGATGATGATAATGTCAAATTAATTGTGACTGTTGTCATATATTTTATCTGTGTTCTGCTCCAACATCGAGTCCTTTCAATATGGTCATGCAATAAGTACTTATCTTCTCAGTTCGAATAAAGTTTTGACGTGACTTACTTGACTTAATGTCATAAATGTGCAGAGGGCGTCTACAGTGCTCCGCGCCATCGCGTTCTGTATTGGGCTACGCGATTCACCTCGGGCCACTTTAACTCGATTTTTGGGGTCCACCCTAGACCTTGTCTAGGGATGTGGCTGGGGTCCCTTCGGAGAGTATGGCCAATCCAAGACCACTTGTGATGAGCGATCTACTGTCCGATCGTTTTGAAGTACCTATCTGAAATGCTGCACACAATACTAGCACACATAATACACTTCGGCTCGCCAAACCTTGATAAGCTGTGGCGTTGTTGATAAGATGACAAGCGTGGTCACTACATAAAAAGACAGGGATGCAAGACGACATAATGCTTGCAAATTATAGCAAGCATTTCAAAAAGAATCATCAAAATTCCTTCACCCAGTCGAAAGTTCTGAGGTAAGAAACATAAAAAATAAAATAAAATACAGTTGAATTGCGAAACTCAGAAGTTGGTTGAAAAAAAGGGTTTATTCATGCTTTGTTATAGACTGGATCCCGAGAAACAGGGAATCCTAGTGTGAGGTCCTTTTTTTTAGTGTGGGGACACTAAAAAATAAAGATTCGAAAAGAGACGGTTAAGTAACCTTGTAGGTTGACCTTCATGGGGTCTCAGCTAAGGCTTATATTTGACTTACAAACTTGGAAACTACACGCTAAGGAGAAGGACATCCCCTGTGCGGTACGGACCTCGGCTTAGGACGTGGAAGGGTGAGAGCAGCTAGGGATAGGCTGGATCTGATAATTTAGTGTGGGGTCCAGATAAATCTTTCATTTACATATACGTAGCAGATAACATTGAACTGAATCACATCTGTTATTTTGTTTTGTTACAAGCTGGGGTTCGGGATAGAAATAATTAACGCCAATTAAACCAAAATTAACACTTTACTTAAATAAACACAAAATAAAAATTAACACAGCTATCCGCACTACAATACTTGTCACTTAACACTTAAATCGCACTGAAATTCACTTGTAGATCTCAGATTATATCGCATCGTATCTTGTAATAAGACTGACTCTGCGTTCTTCTGCGATCTATTTATACCCCGGTCTATGAGTTCTAGAACATTCTTGTAAAATCGACTCACCGCCTACACTGCCAAGAATATTCCAGAAGCTACTCGAGATTTCTGTCAAAGTTTTTCGACGTACTTTACTAAGCGACTGGCGTAACAATACAAACACAAATTACAATACACAATACAAACTGAATTTTAATAAAATAATACCTTCGCTTTACTAAAAAAAACTGAAATATTTCGCATTATGTTGCAAACATTTTTACCGTTCGAGAGAGTGCTACTTGGAATGGCTTCCTATTATATTATATTTGATATCAATATGGCCAGAAATCGCAACACATTAAAACAGCTTTATAAAATCGGTTGCGCGCCAGAAGATTTGTGTGCGTTCTGGGGCTATTACTTTACAAAATTTTCCCATAAAACGGGGAAGTTATAATATTATAGATACGTTGTTGTTTCTTAAGAGCGCGCCTAAAGCCAGCAAAATTTTAGAATTCACCCGCACTGTCCTACCCGCTCCTCACATCGAATACGATCGCGCGTGTACCTACGCGCTCGCTCGACGCGTATCTTCTGTAGTAAGTATACGTATAATATTCAGATGAAACAACTGTATTCAAAGTATGACTGCGTTATACAATATTACGAAATGTTATTATGTGTACGCGAATAATACGTAAATAGTAAGTTAGTAGGAGGTGACTATACCACTGATACTGAACACGAATCAATATAAAATCAATACCAAAAGGTAATATTATATTATGTATAATATAATATTATTTTGGCGCGTGATTTTGGTGTGGCGTAAATAATGGATAACTCTGAAACTGTCGATTGGCCAGATAATATCTATCATTTACCCCACTTATA
Source organism: Tholera decimalis (assembly GCA_943138885.2). Classification (NCBI taxonomy): domain Eukaryota; kingdom Metazoa; phylum Arthropoda; class Insecta; order Lepidoptera; family Noctuidae; genus Tholera; species Tholera decimalis. The sequence continues at coordinate 33,749,704 of OW964565.2, forward strand.
TCGTCATATGCCCATGGATGACCAAATTATTGATATTTTTAATATTTTAAATAAAAATCGTACTTACTCTTACAAAATTAGGTACCATTTCTAAAATTGGTGATATTTTTTTCATTTTGTTTTTTTTTTTATATCAGTCCTGAATATTTGTATTATCAGATCAGTATCAAGATTTTTTATTACATTCTAAATCAATATTGCAAAAAATAGTTATTCTTAAATTTTAACATCTTTTTCTACGGAATTACGCAATTTTGGGCCCCTGTATCTATAGTTGCAAAACTTCTGAAAAATTCGGAATAATTCCGGAATACTTCTGGGAAAGTTTCTTTAAATCAGAATGATTCAAAATGAATTTAAATAAAGCCCTCTGTGCGCCGGCCGCTGCCGCCGCGCTGCGATGGCGGTGCGGGGTGCGGTAAGAGGGGAGATGCTCCCCGGAGAAAGATTCGTACCCCGCAATCGAATGTTTCCGAATATTTCGCCCGAATAATTCAATCGAAATTAACGTGTTTGTTTGTTGTGTGGTGGGTGGGTTAATTATTGTTCAGTGCGAGACTACGTACGATACAAAAGTAAAATATAAATGTTTATCTATACTAATATTATAAAGCAGAAAAGTTTGTTTGTTTGTTTGCTTGAACGCGCTAATCTTCGAAAGTACTGGGTGGATTTGGATGAAATTTGGTATGGAAATAGCTTGAAGCTTGAGGAAGGTTATAGGCTACTTTTTACGCGACTGCAAAAAAGGAGAGTTATGTTTTTACCGTGATAGAATCCACGGGAGCGAAGCCCCGCGTGAGTACTAGTTTTATTATAAATGGGATTGATTAAGTATATGTTGATATTTTTATAGGTAGATATGTTAGCCTGCGATTAACAGGATTTTTATTCTTTTGTTTCTAGGTAGGTACTCTACTTATTTCGAAATTGAATGCTATTTTTATAAATGTCAGTAGTTGAATAAAAAACCAGGCCTAGCATATTTTATTTGTTTTTTGAAAAAGGGTTACCTATGTTTTTGGTTAGTTTGTATGTAGCTCTGTACGCATCGCGAGTATTCGCGAGTCGCATAGGTAGGTATTAATCATTACCTACCTACTTAACGCGTTTAATAGCCCAGCCAATAAAAACAATTAAAGGCAAACCTTGCAAGCAAACACGTTTTGATGCGGTTTTCAGAAAAGTATTTGTTATACTTAGGTAGGAGCAGGTTTTGGTATATTAACCGACTTCAAAGGTCGATTTTCCTGGTTTCTTTTGGCAGTTGAAATATTCCCAAAGTTTCGGATTATTTCGGAATACTTCCGAAGTATACGACGGGAATGATTCGGAATTATTCCCGCCAGACTATATCGAAAAAAAATGTACTACACTGCGGTGGCTCATTATTTTAGACTAGCTTTTGCCCGCGACTTCGTCCGCGTGGAATAGTTACTTTGGGCTAACGTTAAATTTAAGCCCGATTTTGAAGCATTCTTCATTGGTGCTCCGCTCCTATTGGCCTTAGCGTAATGATATATATAGCCTATAGCCTTTCTCTATAAATTGAGTATTTAATTAAAAATATTTTTTTCAATTCGAACCAGTAGTTCCTGAGATTATCGCGTTCAAACAAACAAACAAACTCTTCAGCCTTATATATTAGCATAAATAGCTATTGCCCGCGACTTCGTCCACGTTTCCGTCGTTTTTCGTAAAACAAAGTAGCCTATGTCCTTCCTCACGGTTCAGTGATTTAGATGTAACACACAGATTAACTTTCGTAATTTAGTAGGGAAATATAATATGTCAATCTATAATACTGTTGAAAAATATATTTCATGTACAGAATTGACCTCTCTACAGATTTATTATAAGTATAGATAATTGCCTATTTAATGCAAATTCTAAAATGGTATAATAATAACCAGTATCTTGATAAAGTACAAAGTTATTGCTGTTCGAATCTTAAAGGAGAATTTTTATACAAATTTGATTTCAAAATTAAATTACTTTAACACTGCTGTAACTAAATTTAGACTCAAAGAGAATGAGAATTTCCTTAAAATTTGATCACTATGGGTTTGTTGACACCATAAAAGACATTAGTAATTAAACAAATTTATTGAAAAAGAAAATATACAAGATGTTCGAAGTGGGCTCCTTCAGCTGCTATACACGCTCTACACCTTCTTATGAAGGACCGTCTCAATCGGCGCGCAAATCCTGCCGACGATATTTCGTCAGCAGCCGAACGTATGCGTTGTCGCAGCTGTTCAACTGAAGTGATTTCTTCTTTATAAACTACCTCCTTGAAACAGCCCCAGTAAAAAAGTCCAATGGGTTTAAATCTGGCGAGCGAGGTGGCCACATTCTGAAAATAAAATATTATTTCAAAACAAATTCCTTGTTATACAATCACGTCCACAATAAATTGATCTACAAAAATAGGGTTTAAATACCTAATGGGCATACTTAAATAGGTTCGTAATCGATATAAATATATTTCATCGAACAAATACGGATACCAACTAAAAGCTTGTGTTTATTTTGCATATACTATTCTGCCCGCGTTACCTACGACTACGAGTGACCATAGAAATATTAAATAAGAAGTGGTATAGGTAGATAATTTTTTTTTTATATAGGATACTCGCAAGATCATTATTGTTGTCCATCCGTGTATCTAGATTTTTAGAAGATCTCATAACTACCTACATTATGGGAAAATGATCATAAAATTGTATCGTGAAGAATAACATAACAAAATAGCAAAAGTAAATAGCTACCTATTATGAATGTAATTTATTACCTATTATCCTAATAATCTAATAAAGTACCTACCACGAATTTTTGATATCGTCGTGTCTGGGTGTTGTTTATCTATATATGTATGTTCAGGAGTGCAATAGGCCAGCCAACGGTAACTGGGGTGTCCTAAACTTGTCCACGCTACGTGGAGACTACCGTTGCCTTTCAAAACTATAAACAAGGTTACACAATGGCCTGCCTCTACTAGGCTTCGGCCTACAACAATAAAAACAAAAATGTACCACTAACCTGAGTGCTGGGGACGCCAAGTTCGACCTTCAAAGGTCACGCCCTAAGTGTGGTTTGTATGTAAAATGAGGGTGAGTAATTGAAAGGTGTGATGTAAGTCAAGTGTTGTAGAACGTTCCCAAGGCGCCGATCTCCAGATGGCGCGGTCACAACAGCATCACACCTAACTCGTTTCCAGCAAGCGCGCGCTACGCGTGGTAGGCAATAAGGCGATATGTTCCAAGAAATATCACTGGATTCTTGTTAATCCGAGCTTACAAAGTTCAATCAATCACTGAACACAATTAATCTGTTCATATTTCGTGAGATCCAATACGATTTCCAACAAATTCCGCGTGCCAGCTCGACCGACGACAAGGCGGCGTATGATTCAACAATATCCCGGGGTTTTCGGCAAATGGGGAATACACTTCAACAATTAGATAATTCGCGACCCAATTATCGGTCTCAACAGGCGAATCCAACAATATTTTACCAATTAATTAACTCAACAGGGTTCCGACGACCGGCATTTTTTCCAAGCAAGCAAAGACTATCTGTCAAGTCAGAGAGGTTATGTCAAGTCCACAGATAATTAATGTTGCCGGCCAAAAGGTGCGTTCTGTTTCACGTCGGACCGAACACCTACCCCCCCCGGACGGGCCTACCCGTCCGCTAATCAATTGGAAGTCTTGACAAGGTTGCAAATTCAACACAGCTTCAATGCGGCCAAATACCGTAGCTAGTTCCTCTAAGGTGAGAACGGTGTCTCCCAACAATCTCCGCCAGCGTCCCTTTGCCGCTTTCACCGCGGCCCCAAAAATACCCCCCCAATGGGGGGCAGGCTGGCGGGTCAAACAACCAAGTGACCCCTCGGCGGGCCAAACTATTACCAATATCAACCTGGCTCTCATTAAGGAAGGCGTATAGCTCCTTCAAATAGTTACTTGTACCCTTGTAATTCGTACCGCAATCAGACCTAATCAACGAAGGTAACCCACGGCGAGACACAAATCTTTCCCAAGTCGCCTCAAAGGCCTCTGTCGAGAGGGAGGTTACCAGCTCCAAATGTACTGCCTTGGTTGACAGGCAGACAAACACACAAATAAGCCCCAACAATCTTGCTATTACGAAGGGTGGACGTCTTCAACAAAGGGGGACCAACAAAATCCGTTACGACGCCAGCAAAGGGCCTCGCCTCATTGACGCGATCAGCCGACAAAATCCAAAATTCTCGCTGCAGAATGGCCAACAGCGCATTGCAACCGGCACGCGAGCTCTTAGTGTGACGATCAGTCACCAACAATTGAACCAAGTTCAGTTATAACAAGGGCAGGAGCACCAATTTTAGGGTAAGGACAACTCACAAGGGTGATTTCAAACCAGGTCCTTCCCTCAACAGTGGTGTCAGCCGGTTCGCCAATTCCCCAAATCTTGCCTGAAAGGTCGTTCACCTTCAGGCCAACCTGTCCCGCTAACCAAGAAGACAAAAGGCAACCCCGGACTCCCGTCTCCAAAATGGCACAGACCACAATCGAGTCACCCAAGGGTCCCCAGACCGTGACCGAGGCCGTTGGCAACAAAACCGTCTTGATCGGGGGGTTCCTTTAGCGGGGCAGGCGTCAATCTCTTAGTGATGCCTGGGCGGCGACCGATCGCCGCTTCCAGGCTGCCTTCGTTCACGACGAGGCCAACAATCAAACCATTCGTCCGCGCGGTGTCCCAAGCCGCTCGCCATCACTGGAGGGGCATATCCCACCGAATGCCCGAATGGCGGAGGCCGCGACTCCAGCGGGGGACGTTCCGCCAACGGAGGGGAAAGGCAGCGGCGCCGACCCGGCCACTGCTGCCTAGCAGCCAATGCGCGTTCTCCCTGACGAGGGAAGACCAAATGGCGCTCGTGGGGCTCCCGTTCAACTTGCGCGGGGGGTGGAGAGCGGCGTACGGAATCGCGGGTCTCAGCCCGGTGCTCGTCTCCGGGGTACCCCCCCCTGCGCGAACCCCCCTCAGAAGCTGGTCTGCTGGAGCGGTTCGCGTTGGCGCACAAAATCTCCAAGTGGGACCCATCACAAATTCTACACGGGCGGGGGTCGGGGCAGTCCCGATGGAAGTGGGCCCCCAAGCACGAAAAGCACAAACGGCGTGCGTTGACAATACGGCGGCGGGCACTTACGTGCAAATTCAAAAAATCCGGGCAACGCGCCATGACATGCCCCGTTGCCTTACAAAAGTCACAATGATGAGGACTCCGGGCACCATCAAAACGGGGGGCGGGGCGAACATCAACAGGCCCCCTAGCCCGAGGACTCCGGGCGCCAGCCAAACGGGGGGCGGGGCGATCATCAACAGGCCCCCTAGCCCGAGGACTCCGGGCGCCAGCAAAACGGGGGGCGGGGCGATCATCAACAGGCCCCGTAGCCCGAGGACTCCGGGCGCCAGCCAAATGGGGGGCGGGGCGATCAACAACAGGCCCCCTAGCCCGAGGACTCCGGGCGCCAGCAAAACGGGGGGCGGGGCGATCATCAACAGGCCCCCTAGCCCGAGGACTCCGGGCGCCAGCAAAACGAGGGGCGGGGCGATCATCAACAGGCCCCCTAGCCCGAGGACTCCGGGCGCCAGCAAAACGGGGGGCGGGGGGAACATCAACAGGCCCCCGGGCCCTAGTCCGTCCCTGGTCTCTGGGCTGAGAAGGTAGTGGGGGCGACCCCGTAGCGCCACGAGTGTTATCCGCAAACCGACACTCGTCTTCCAAAAATTTGAGGAGGTCGTCAAAGGGGGGAAGATGGGTGGCACCATCCCCACCATACTCCTGCTCAAAACGTGACCTCAACTCCGCGGGGAGCAACTGCAGCACTATGTGCACCAACAAGTAGGACCAATGTTCTACCGGTAACTCCAAGCGTCTCAAAGCGTTGGTCGCTGAAACCAACGGGTTCAGCAAGTCAGTGCGCAACGTCGACGTGCTGACAATGGCCGGTAGCCCCAAAATCTGGTCGATGTGCACATCAGCCAGGCAGCGCTTGTTCTGATACCGTCGGGAGAGAAGCTCCAGAGTGGTCGGGTAAGAGGAATCCGTCACCGGCAAGTGCTGCACCAAGGCTCTGGCTTCGCCCTCCAGGACAGACAATAAATAGGCCAGCTTCTGGGCAGGTCCGAGGTCCGAGCGTGCATCGACAAGACTCTCAAAGAGATCTAGGAAGCCCAGCCAGTGGTCCAAGCGACCGTCAAAATGTGGCAGCTCCAGGGTGGACAGCCTACTCAATAGTCCAGGGCCTGCAACAACAGGGGTCTGCGGCTTGGCCGCATCAGGCACCCGGCACTTCAAAATTTTCCGCACTCGAAGACATATGACATCCCCCAGGTGGATAATCTGGTCATAGTCACCCAAAATCTTATCGCGGGCTGTCTGATCCATCACCCCCAAATCCACATCCATGATGTACTCGTTGAAGCGTATAGGCGCAGCATCAGCTGACTTGATCCTCTCAATCACTTGCCCATACCGAGCAAGGGTGAGCTCTTCCAATTCCACACGCTCAACAGTTGCAGCTGCCGATGTGAACCATCTCAACTGTGAGGTCAATCCCGCAGCAGCCTCCCTGACTGCCCTTAATTAGGCCATTGCAACAATCAAATATTAATACAAAACAACAATCAACAACCAACAATCAAATATAAAACAAACAGCAATGACTTGTTAGCCGGCCAAATAGTTTCAACAAAATAAAAATTCAAATTCAATTATTTCAAGTCCAAATCCGACCCTGTACTTATTCCAAATATGAATCTAGCTTGGTACAGATGGCTAGTTACAAAATAAATAACAATTCAATGTATATCTTGTGCAGGATCACACCAATTATTAAATACAACAATTGAAGTATAATATTTAGCCGGAGAATCTCTATCAACAATCCAATAATTACTATAAATGCAATAACCAATACACACAATTCAAGTCCTATTATGTTAGACTATGTGTAATTATTATTTAGATAACCTTTCAAATTCAGATCAATGACATTCAATTATTAATTGCAACAAATACCAAACAACTTTTACAACAATATACCAACTTATGTACCAAATTATGTACCAAATTATACCAAATTATACCAACAATTCCCAATTTCACAAATAAATCCTACCTGTCAATGCAATGAAAGAGGCTACAGTACAAATTACAAATACAACTTCAATTGATTCAACTTCAATTAGATAGCCCGGATGACATGGTAATATATTCAAAACTTATTAAGTTATAAGTTGTGTTAAGTAATTAAACTCAAGTTTTAAGTTTTCAACAATATTCAAAACTTCCAATTAAACCAGTGGATCTTATAAGACCACGCTTCTGCTACCAGTATGGTCAAGACTGCAATAGGCCAGCCAACGGTAACTGGACGTGTCCGGAACTTTTCCACGCTACGTGGAGACTACCGTTGCCTTTCAAAACTATAAACAAGGTTACACAATGGCCTGCCTCTACTAGGCTTCGGCCTACAACAATAAAAACAAAAATGTACCACTAACCTGAGTGCTGGGGACGCCAAGTTCGACCTTCAAAGGTCACGCCCTAAGTGTGGTTTGTATGTAAAATGAGGGTGAGTAATTGAAAGGTGTGATGTAAGTCAAGTGTTGTAGAACGTTCCCAAGGCGCCGATCTCCAGATGGCGCGGTCACAACAGCATCACACCTAACTCGTTTCCAGCAAGCGCGCGCTACGCGTGGTAGGCAATAAGGCGATATGTTCCAAGAAATATCACTGGATTCTTGTTAATCCGAGCTTACAAAGTTCAATCAATCACTGAACACAATTAATCTGTTCATATTTCGTGAGATCCAATACGATTTCCAACAAATTCCGCGTGCCAGCTCGACCGACGACAAGGCGGCGTATGATTCAACAATATCCCGGGGTTTTCGGCAAATGGGGAATACACTTCAACAATTAGATAATTCGCGACCCAATTATCGGTCTCAACAGGCGAATCCAACAATATTTTACCAATTAATTAACTCAACAGGGTTCCGACGACCGGCATTTTTTCCAAGCAAGCAAAGACTATCTGTCAAGTCAGAGAGGTTATGTCAAGTCCACAGATAATTAATGTTGCCGGCCAAAAGGTGCGTTCTGTTTCACGTCGGACCGAACAATGTATGTATTTAAAAATATATTTGTCTATGTATATCAGCTGCCTGACACCCATAGTACAGGGTCTTCCTAGTTTGGGGTCAGACAGCCGTGTGTGAAATGTCCCCACATATTATTATGTCTAGTTACCTACTCGGCCCACGAAAGTGCGTAGGTAAACGAATTTAGATCTTGTGTCTCTCAAAATAAAATCTAAAATCACCTGCATAAACTTTCTCGAAAGTATAAAATGTATTTTTATTTTTTCAGTATATAACAAACAAGTAACTCACAAACTTACCTTCGACAATTAGCCATCCTGTCAATTTGTAACTTTTTTAGTTCTCTTTCAATGTTTTTTTTTTGTTTCCCATTTCACTATTTAGTTCGAACAACAACAACAATTACGATTGAAATGATTATAACTCGGCGCAGCTAAAACACTTGAGCGTAGTCCTCTCGTCTCAACAGAGCGGTAGCGACTGATGTGTGAAATAGAAATATGCTTGAAGCTCCCGCAACGAGCGACGGAAGATGACTTCTTGCGCGGAATAAAAACGTAGTATGCGCCAAAAGTGTTTTATCGTAATAAATCCAAAACTAAAAGGAATTACATAAAATGCCTAAGCAAAGCCTTTACTCTTGTTTAAATATAATTATTTATCAAATTTTTGTCGCAATAGGCATTACCATATCGAGTACAAAACGGAAAAACATGAGAATTAGAGGTTATTTCGTGATTTTTTTCTACCAAGGAAATGTTATTATTTTATGTTTTTGATCAGAGAGAGCCCTTGAAAATATGATGTAGTTATTCATATATTTTTATTTTAAGATTTGGTCTGGAATTTTTCATGTAACATCAAATAGAAAATTGGTAATTTTGCTTTATACGCGCTCTTAATATTTACAGTTTACAAAAAGTATTTCACAAGCGGCGTGAGTCAGCAGATCGTTTCGTATACATAAATAGTGCCTATGTATGACTGTGGGTTCCTAACTAACTCGATGCTTAATTACATCAAAATTGGTTCAGCATTTTAACCGTGACTTGTGAAGTAATAGAAAGGCAAAAGAGATGTTTAAGTTTTTATTTTATTTCAAATCAGAAAATATACACTCAAATAAAAACCCTAAACTACCTATATATATCTAAAAATAATCTAAAATATAGCGTCCAGAAATTCGTGAGCATCGTTGTCCATTGGTAATGTGCCCAAAAGACTGGCTGCATTGCCACGTTGTACGGCAATGCTTATCCTCTGTCCAAGGTAAAAGTCATCTCTTGGGTCACGCGAAGTGTCGACTAGGCGTCTGGAAAGGTCTTTAAATAATTTGTGAGCACTCGGACCCCACGATCCCAGGGTTTCAACCCCAAACGGCTCAAAAATATACCTACCAATGAGGATATTATACACTTCTGGACACGTCTATTGGCCCACCTTGTATTTTCAGTTTCGTTTGGTCCTAGCTAAAATTTTATATTAGGTCGAGCAAAAAGTTTTTATGCAGTTTTGAACCTGGCACATTCACAATTTCACTCAATAGTCTTTTTTTGAATTTCGAACACAGAATTTAAAGAAACAAAAGACAATTTGGAGCCTGTTTGTTGATATCAAACAATCGAATACTAAGAAAACTTGGTTTTATTGGTTTACTTGGATTTAATTCTTGAAAAAGTGATTGATATCTTTGCTTTTGCAACAAACATTACTTATTCTTAACATTAAGGTGAGGTTCTATCAATAATCTATGGATACTTCACCTGAAGTCGCCGCCCAAGCTGTGGCACTTATTCAGGCCGGACACAGCCAAAGAAACGTGAGTGCTCAACTTAATTTAAGTCGATCTGCGGTCCGAAATGTTTATCGGAGGTACCTAGAGACTGGCGGCTTTGTTCGTCGCCAAGGAAGGCCACGATCTCGGGTCACAACTGAAAGGCAGGATCGATTCATCGTGACGACCAGCTTGAGAAATCGTCACCTTACCTCCATTGAGATACAAAACCAACTTCGCGACTTCCACGGAGTATCTGTGAGCGCTCGAACTGTTCGGAGAAGGTTAAAAGAACGCGATATGGTACCACACAAGCCAGCTAATGGGCCCAAACTAAAGCGAGCCCACCGAACAGCGCGCCTTCATTTCGCACGCAGTCATTTAAATTGGACACAGCAAGATTGGAGCCGTGTACTCTTTTCTGATGAGTCTAAAATTGTGTTACATGGCAATGATGGAAGGAAGAAGGTCTACCGGCGTAAGGGAGAGCGTTTCGCACAATGCTGCTTTGAAGAGAGGGTTGCTTATGGCGGTGGCTCATGGACTGTCTGGGGCGGTATATCCGCGAGCGGCAAAACTCAACTTGAGGTTGTTACAGGACCACGGCTGCCAACATTAAATGCTGAAAGATACATTCGTGAGTGCTTAGAACCTCACGTGATACCATACGCGGACTATGTGGGCCCAAATTTCCTTTTTATGCATGATAATGCAAGAGCCCATGCGGCCGGCATCGTCAGGGAATATCTTCGGGATGTGAACATCACAGTTATGGACTGGCCAGCCAGAAGCCCAGACATGAACCCCATTGAGCACATGTGGGACGAGCTAAAAAGGCGTGTTAGGGCTCGTCAGCCAGTTGCCCAGACGATGCAGGAGTTGAAAACTGCCGTAGAAGAGGAATGGGAGATGATCCCTCAAAATTTCATAGAGCGGTTGATAAACTCTATGCCTAATCGTATGAGAGCTGTGGTAGATGCCCATGGAGGCAACACGCATTATTAAATTAAACCTTTATTTGATAAAACATGTTTTTTATTCAAAAATTAATTGCCTTTAACAAGGCGCATATCCGACTTGTTAGGCGTAGGTCCATGTCGTATGGTATTCTGAATTCAAATTTAAAACTATACGATCGAAAAAGATGGTAAAATGTATCAGGTTTAAAACTGCATCAACAGTTTTTGTTCAATCTAGCAATCATATTTCGGTAGGGGCCATCGAAACCTAAACTCTAAGGTGGGCCAATAGATGTGTCCAGAAGTGTATTAAAAAGGCAAAATAGATAAGGAAAATAAAGATTAAAGATAGATATTAAAAGATAAAAATAAATAGCAAATTAGCCTTAGTAACTACTTCTGTAAATTAGTATAAAATGTACCTACCTATGATGTTTGTTATATAATATTTTTGAGTTTTGCTATTAAGTTCGTTCGCATGTTCTAAATTTATATAAGTTAAACAGGGAAACCTATTATTAGCCATACAAAACTGTATAGATACATTGTGGATGCAACACTTTTAAAACAAATTTACTTAGCATTGTGTCAATCCATAATCACTTATTGCATATTGTCGTGGGGTGGGATTCCAAAAACCTCCATAAAAAGATTAGAAATCGCTCAACGTGCCATACTGAAAGTTAGCAACTTTAAACCAATTCTCTTTCCAACAAGAACACTCTACCAGGATTGTCAGGTATCTACAGTAAGACAGCTATTTATAGAAAGAGTACTTCTCAAACAACATTGTGAACTTACATATGACCCAAGCATAACCAGCAAACGCAGGAAACACGAGGTCTGCACTCGGTCTTTTGAGCCTAAAACGTCGTTTATTAGAAGATTCTTTATTTACATTGCTCCTTACTTATATAATAAAATAAATAAAGAGTTAAACATATACCCCCTTAACAAAAAATTGTGTAAGGAGAAAATACATAATTATCTTCTTAATCTTTCTTATGATGAAACTGAGGCTTTACTTAAAATTCAAAACTAGTGTTTGCTTACCTAAATAATAAAGTGGTCGGTATTTCTGGGTATCATGCATACATGCTCGCAAAATCGTTCACACAGCATTCAAGGACACGCACACACAACACATGCACACGTCACGCACACATACACATACACACACTCATACACACAACCACACACATAATACTCTCACACAAAATGTACCCACAGACGCACAGATATTGCATTAAATTTATTTTTATAATATTAGTATTGTTAACTAATTAACTAATGTTTCAATCACTTGGGCTATTTTATAATTACCGTTTTTACTAGGGGTGTGGCGCTGTATGCCGAGATACAGGACATGTCCTAGTTCGGCTACAGATGCTCATTTGCTGTGTACTAAATACTTTAAGTTTTTGTATTACATGCTGATGTATTTTTATGGTGAAATAAAGTTATAATATAGTTATAAAAAAAAGTTATAAAGTTATAATAAAGTATAAAATGTACCTACCTATGATGTCTGTTATATAATATTTTTGAGTTTTGCTATTAAGTTCGTTCGCATGTTCTAAATTTTATATAAGTTAAACAGGGAAACCTATTATTAGCCATACAAAACTGTAATACACATATTTTATGATTCGTTTAATGTATCGCGGTTGGTTTTCTAAATAAATTAAAAAAAAAAAAAATTAAGTGCAAATTAGCTGTGATGTCAAACACACAGTGAGACTTACAAGTGAACATATCAGGGGTCCGTTATTACATAAGGCGTTTCGGAACGCTTTCTTTTCGGTGGGAAAATGATTTAATGACTCCTCTCGCTCTGGGTGGAGTGGAAAGGAGTGTCAGACTTCTACTGACTAAAACCCACCATGTTCCTTCAATTGCCCTTACGTTCCGGGGCCACGGTATCTCATAAGAACATTCCCGCAACCCCGACAGGCAGTGGTCCTTTTCGACCCCGTCAATGCTGTTAACTGCGAAGGCGGCTTTCGGAACCCTTATAATACAATACAATCTTTAAATTGTGCTACAATACAAAAGCACAGAAAACTCAAAAAACAATGTATGATATTCGGCCATAATACGCTTATAAAAAAATATTACCTTACGTAATTCGCGTAACATGAAGGCACTCCATAAAATTGGTTCGTTACAGAGCGGTACGTAATGAGACGTGCTGCAATCTGAAAAATGTATGTTAATACTCTGTGGTAAGGGCGAGTGTACACAATTATTTGATTATTTTTATGATTGTTTTTATTTCACACCTAGAAAGAGCAATACATTTCATTCATTATTCCACTAGTAGTCACGCGGTGTTTCGCTCCCGTGGAATTAAACACGATAAAAAAATAACCTCCTTCTTTTGTAGTTGTATCACCAAAAGCTTAATCTTTCTCAAGCTACAAGCTAAGTAGCTTGTATGGTTTGGAAGTCCATACCAGATTCCATCCAAATCCACCCACTACTTTCGAAGATTAGCGTGTTTAAATAAACAAACAAAGTTTTCCACTTTATATTATACTAGCGACCCGCCCCGGCTTCGCACGGGTGCAATGTTTATATTAAATATACCTACTATAGAATGTCTTTATATACATCGTTGACAGCCTTTTTGTCATTCGACATCCATGTTCTCTTTAGTAATTACTCTTGAAAGTGCGACACATAATTAACCATGGGAAAAACATATGCACACGCGCCGTGCCTCCGCCGGCACCGCGCCGCAACCGCTATGTCCTTGCATTTTAAATCTGTAATATCTTCGACACTATTTATTTAAATTATATTCTGTAAAGAGCAATATTGATTTATATTAAATGCACAATGTATTTATGGTACTTAATTGGATAAGGATTAATGCTGTATTGCTTAAAATCGCTTTGTAAATATTTTACACTCGCTCTGCTCGCATGCTCGTATTTATCGTAAAAAGTAAAGGATAAAAAATGGTTGTTGTGGGTTATCTATAAGAGATAGACTGATGCCATTGAGGACTTTTTAGTTGACCTTTTTAAGGTGTACAATACTGTAGTACATTATTTTGATCTATCTCGTAGGGTTCAGCCAGCGTTTGCAAAGCAAGCGCAAAAAATGTGTTTATTTGCGACATCACATTAGAAACCTCAAAAATTATCAGTGTTCCTCTACTATATTATGCATATTATATACTTAAAAACCTTCCTATTGAATCATTCTTTCTATTGAAAGAAACTGCATCAAAATCCGTTGCGTAGTTTTAAAGATTTAAGCATACATAGGGACAGACACAGGGAAGCGACTTTGCTTTATACTATGTTAAGATAAAGCTAAATTACCACTGACTCACTCATTGACATAATTGTTCTCCCAGATGGTGGATGGGGAGGTGGGTATATTTTGACAGATTCGTAAACAAGTAACTCTCAAACCTACGGGAAAAGTGCCAAACCTCCCCTTTTCACCCCCCTTCTCCCCCCTCCCTATCGTATCTCGGAAACTACGAGACCCGTATTTTTTTTTACGGATTCGTATAGAGGAGGCTCGGTAAAGTAAAAACCATTTTACAAAGTCGCCTCCCTTGCCCCCCTTCTCACCCCCTTTAGGCGGATCTCGGAAATTAAGAGACTTGGAACATTTTTTTTTTCGGATTCATTTAGAGGGGCAATGCTTCAGTCAAAATAATTGTGCAACCCCCCCCATCACCCCCACCCCCCATTTTTTTTTCACAAGCACGCGAGGAGCTTGCACCTCGCGCAACACGCAAATACTAGTTATTATATAAGTATAGATTGTAATTAAAGTAAAACTAATTCACCATCTACAACACACTTTATTGAAACTCTGTACTTATATTATAAATGCGAAAGTGTGTTTTTGTTCGTCTTTTTAGGGTTCCGTAGCCGAATGGCAAAAAACGGAACCCTTATAGTTTCGATATGTCTGTCCGTCAGTCTGTCTGTCCGTCCGTCCGTATGTCACAGCCATTTTATTCCGAAACTATTAAGACTATACATATGAAACTTAGTAGGTAGATGTATTCTGTGAACCGTTTTCCGATTTTCAGAAAAAAATTAAAAAGTTTTTAAAATAAAGGGGGTCCCCATACATGGAACTAGAACAGAAAATATTTTTTTTCATGAAACCTATGCGTGTCTGGTATCTATAGACAGGTCTTTAAAAATGATATAAGGGTTTTTAAAACCACTTTTTCATAAAGTCAATCGTTTAAGAGATATAAGCTTCCAGAGTGGTAAAATGTGTGTGTCCCCCTCTAACTTCTATAATAATGGAGTGAAAAATCTAAAAAAAATACATGTCTGTAGATCTTAATGTAAACTTTCAATTAAAATTGGTTTGAATGAGATCGGGTAAGCAGTTTTTGAGATACATTATATTTTCTAAATCTGCAAATATAACTTTGTAATTCATACAAACACTATGAAAAACAAAGTTATTTAGCGTAGTTGTAAAAATGTAAATAAGCTAGTTTTAAGAAATTTTTAAGGTTTTTTTTTTTCGTCAAATAAATATAAATATTATATTATATTATTATAGTTACTACGGAACCCTTCATGGGCGAGTTTGACTCGCACTTGGCCAATTTTTTAACAACAAAACGGAGCTATGGAACAATGATTGACTTGCTTGACTTAATGTCCTAAGTGGAGCAGAGGGCGCCTGGGTGTCACCACTGCGAGGGTCGCCCTGAGGACACCGTAGAGCACACGGTGCAAGACTGCCCCGCCTGGGCAGAGCACCGACGTGTCCTCACGGCGGCGATAGGCGGAGACCTCTCACGCCCGGCCTTGGTCGAGGCCATGCTGCGGGGAGAGAGAGAGTGGGAAGCGGTCGCCTCCTTCTGCGAAGCAGTCATGCTTTCGAAGGAGGAGGCGGGCCGCGTGAGGGAGAGGATGGCGTCCTCCCTCCAGCCCAGCCGCAGTGGTAGACGCCCACGGCGTCGGACGTCGGCCGACGATCTCCGGCCACCGTAGGCGCGGGCATGCGGACAGCGAGTAAAGGGCAACTCGCTGTCCGACCATGGACCAGGCCCGGGTCGACGGCGCGTCGTGTTCCACGCGCGCCTCAAAGAGCGTCAGCAACATGACGAGGCCCCCTCTGCAGAGGGCCGAAGCCCGCCGGGGTCGTGGGACTCATCCCGTTACCGTGGCCCCGGTATGTAAAGGGTTATTGAAGGAACACCGTGGATTTTAGTCAGTAAAAGTCTGACAGTCCCTCCCACCTTGCCCGGAGTGGGAGGACTTATTTGATAATTTTACCACGTTAAAAAAAAAAAAAAAAAAAAAAAAAAAAGTGGAGCAGAGGGCGTCTGCAGTGTTCCGCCATTGCGTCCTTTCTTGGCCCATTCGCTTTACCTCGGGCCACATTAACGTCTTTCTTCAACTCTGCCGCTTCCGAACGCCTCCAAGTGTGCTTTGGATGGGCACGTTTCCAGTACCCCTGTCGGGTCCACTCTAGACCTTGTTTAGGGATGTGTGCCAAGATCACTTGTGGTGAGCGATCTGCTGTGCGATTGGTATCTCATAGCTGACTATCTAGTATTAGTTCGGTGGTCGTCTTATCTGGCCAGAAGATACTGAGAATCTGTTGGAGAGAGCGGTTGACCAATACCTGGGTGCAACACATGATAATCCTTGGTAACCCTCTATGTCTTTGACTTTTGTATTGTTATTTGGTTGTGTTAATAAAGTTATTATTATTATTATTCCATTTATTTAATATATGTACATATAAATTACATTTTTAAATATTAATATAAAAAATAAAAACATTTAAAAATATAAAAAATAGTAGCCCACCGGTATCGGGAACAGGGTCCAAGCTACCGGTGGTCAGGGCTCCATAGAGAGGAACCTCCTCACAATACGCGCCGTTTCCAGGAGCACTGCTTTCTGGATCAAGCCCTTGATCCAGCTGCCCAACGAGAGCCTCCTTAGATGTTGGTCGAGGCTCTTGGCTATTATACCATTGGCTGTGACGACTATCGGCACAATGATTGCTGTCTCAACATCCCACATGTTAACAACCTCGCGCGCCAGGTCAAGATACTTATTTTTTTTATCTATCTCAGCTTTCACGAGGTTCTCGTCATGGGGGACTGCTATATCAACAATCATTGTGCGACGCTCTAATCGGTCTATCACCACTATGTCAGGCTTATTGGCAACAATAGTCCTGTCAGTGATGATAGACCGATCCCAATACAGTGTAATATTGCCATTTTCGAGAACTGGGTCGGGCACATACCTATAGTATGGTACTTCTGATTCAACAAGATTGTATTTAAGAGCAAGTTGCTGGTGAATAATCCTGGCTACGAGGTTGTGTCTATGCAAATAGTCTCCGTTAGCCAGACGAGAACAGCCGGAGATAATGTGACGAATGGATTCTCCCGGTTTGTGACATGCCCGACATATGTCTACCGTACCATCCTTCACAATATACTTCCGATAGTTATTCGTCATCATAACTTCGTCCATAATCGCACAAACAAAACCTTCGGTTTCCCCGAAGAGGTCACCAAAACGTAGCCAGGCTACGGACGCTAATGTGTCTACGTCAGACCCATGAAGGCCCCGGTAATAGCGCCCGTGAAGCTCCTTGCTCTGCCATACTTCTCTGCGGTCATTAGTATCTAATACTACAGGTTTGCGCCAATTCTCGGTACCTAAGGAGAGCGGAGTGAGGCCTTTGTCCATCGCTACCACATCTCGATGCATACCCACGTTGGTTTCTAGGAAATATTCCCTAAGGCTGCATATCTCGCGGTTGTGCAGGGTCTTTGCATTTAAAAAGCCACGACCCCCGCACTTCCGCGGGATATACAGCCTCATCACCGATGAACGTGGGTGATGCATTCGATTTGCAGTCAGCGATGTGCGGACCCGCCTGTCCAAGGCGTCAAGTTCAGTCTGAGTCCATTTGAGTATGCCAAAAGAGTACATCAATACTGGCATGACCCAACCATTGAAGGCACGCACCTTGTTTCCGCCTGATAGAAGACTATTCAGTACTTTATTCAGGCGGCCAAAGAAGCGTTCCTTCAATGATTGTTTAACATAAGCAACATTGATGCCTAGTGCCTCTGACATACCCAAATACTTGTAGGTTTCAGTTAAGCCGAGGGATCTTAGGTGTATGGAATCCAAGAGTTGAGTTCCCACGGATTCCATAATCTCCCCTCGCTTTACATGCATGACCGCACATTTGTCCACCCCAAATTCCATCCTGATGGCGCTACTGAAGGTTTCCGTTACCTTCAGTAGCTCCATGAGTTGCAAGTTGCTGGGGGCCAAAAGTTTCAAATCATCATTATTATTATTTCATTTATTCAATCTATATACATATTAATTACATTTTTAAATATTAATAAAAAGAAATATATATAAACATTTAAAAATATAAAAAATAGTAGCCCACCGGTATCGGGAACAGGGTCCAAGCTACCGGTGGTCAGGGCTCTTGAGAGAGGAACCTCCTCACAATACGCGCCGTTTCCAGAAGAACTGCTCTCTGGATCAAGCCCTTGATCCAGCTGCCCAACGAGAGCCTCCTTAGATGTTGGTCGAGGCTCTTGGCTATTATATACCATTGGCTGTGACGACTATCGGCACAATGATTGCTGTCTCCACATCCCACATGTCGACAACCTCGCGTGCCAGGTCAAGATACTTATTTTTTTTTATCTATCTCAACTTTCACGAGGTTCTCGTCATGGGGGACTGCTATATCAACAATCATTGTGCGACGCTCTAATCGGTCTATCACCACTATGTCAGGCTTATTGGCAACAATAGTCCTGTCAGTAATGATAGACCGATCCCAGTATAGTGTAATATTGCCATTATCGAGAACTGGGTCGGGCATATACCTATAGTATGGTACTTCTAATTCCACAAGATTGTATTTAAGAGCAAGTTGCTGGTGAATAATCCTGGCTACGAGGTTGTGTCTATGCAAATATTCTCCGTTAGCCAGACGAGAAAAACCGGAGATAATGTGACGAATGGATTCTCCCGGTTTGTGACATGCCCGACATATGTCTATGGTACCATCCTTCACAATATATTTCCGATAGTTATTCGTCATCATAACTTCGTCCATAATCGCACAGACAAAACCTTCGGTTTCCCCGAAGAGGTCACCAAAACGTAGCCAGGCTACGGACGCTAATGTATCTACATCAGACCCATGAAGGGCCCGGTAATAGCGTCCGTGAAGCTCCTTGCTCTGCCATAATTCTCTGCGGTCATTAGTATCTAATACTACAGGTTTGCGCCAATTCTCGGTACCTAAGGAGAGCGGAGTGAGGCCTTTGTCCACCGCTACCACATCCCGATGCATACCCACGTCAGCTTTTAGGAAATATTCCCTAAGGCTGCATACCTCGCGGTTATGCAGGGTCTTAGTATTTAAAAAACCACGACCACCGCATTTCCGGGGGATATACAGCCTCATCACCGATGAACGTGGGTGATGCATCCGATTTGCAGTCAGCGTTTTGCGGACCCGCCTGTCCAAGGCGTCAAGTTCAGTCTGAGTCCATTTGAGTATGCCAAAAGAATACATCAATACTGGCATAACCCAACCATTGAAGGCACGCACCTTGTTTCCGCCTGATAGAAGACTATTCAGTACTTTATTCAGACGGCCAAAGAAGCGTTCCTTCAATGACTGTTTAACATAAGCAGTATTGATGCCTAGTGCTTCTGACATACCCAAATACTTGTAAGTTTCAGTTGATCCGAGGGATCTCAGGTGTATGGAATCCGAGAGTTGAGTTCCCACGGATTCCATAATCTCTCCTCGCTTTACATGCATGACCGCACATTTGTCCACCCCAAATTCCATTCCGATGGCGCTACTGAAAGTTTCTGTTACCTTCAGTAGCTCCATCAGTTGCAATTTGCTGGTGGCAAAGATTTTCAAATCATCCATGTAAAGCAAGTGTGATATGACCTGACCACCTCTTCTCAACTGGTAGCCTAGCCCTGAACCCTCCAGCAATGTACTGAGAGGGTTGAGAGCCAGGCAAAACCACAGAGGGCTCAGACTGTCGCCTTGAAATATGCCACGCTCGGTGTAATCGGTTCGCTGTTTTCCTGGATCTGTCGACATCCTGGGTAGCAGAGGACCGTCTTCCATTGCCCCATACATGACTCAAGAAATTTGCGTAGCATTGGATCTATTTTATACAACTCCAACACCTTCTTGAGCCATGTATGTGGAACAGAATCATAGGTCTTCTTATAATCTATCCAACATGTCGACAAATCTCTTCGGAAACGACGAACCTGTTGGTTAATGGCAATATCAATGAGGAGCAGCTCCTTGGTACCACGGGACCCGTTCCTACATCCATTCTGAGAAACAGACATGATTGAATTTACATCAATATGATTATTAATTTTAGTTCTCAGGATGGACGTAAGAACTTTATAGACCGTAGGAAGGCACGTGATCGGTCTATAATTTTTAGGTTCCGTAGTACTACCTGATTTATGGAGCAGGTGGGTTATTCCTGTAGTTAGGAATTGAGGTAGCGATCCTGACTCTAGGGCAGACTGGAACTGAAATGCCAAGCGAGCGTGCGATCTTTGGAACCATTTAAGCCAAAAATTGTGCAGCCCGTCCGGCCCTGGGGATTTCCAGTTAGATAACGGACGGACTGCACGGGTTACATCTTGGGGGCTGATCGTGATTGCCCCCATTTCTGGTAAAAGATCGCACGTGCGCCTGATCTCCCGCATCCAGTCACCCTCAGTGTGACTGACAGGAGCCGACCAGATGCTGCGCCAGAACAAACACATGGCGTCATCATTCGGTAAGCACGTATCAGTCACACCTTGGTCAGGTCGCTCCCAGGCCCTATAAACCCACCTTTCATTGCTTTGGAATGTGCGATTCTGAGTGTATCGCTCCACCCGCCGCTTATATCTGCGAATTCTGTTTGCCCACGCATAGACTTTCTGCTTCAGGAAGTCGATGCGCTCTGTGACGTAGGTGAGATAATCCCGAGGACTAATATCAGTCCCCGCGAACGCCCGCCTCACAAAGCGCATCACTCTAGGGCGAGTGTTGCCCTGTCTGAAGCAGATAAGTTTGCCAATGAGTGCTCTAGCCCCAGCGATACGACGTTCGATCCTGCACTGCCAAGCTGGTACAGCTGGTCGAATAGCTCTGTCAGTCTTTGGAAAGTTGACATGAGCTACCCGACATGCTGCAACAGCGGCACAGTACAGGATCGAATGGGTATCGGTGAGGTCTTCGCTATTGTCAAAATAATTTGACAACAGTGAATCCAGTGCACACACTAGCGCCCTCTTTTTCTTATGCATGGGCAAACGAGGCAGACGAGGTCTCAGCTCAGGTGGTGTGGAGCGATAATCCCGTAATGCACACTCCAAAGCGTTATTATTATTATTATGTTTCGCTGCCATAAAGCAGGACAGTTTTTCGTCAAGAGTGAATAGGTTACTTCTAGGTAAGCGTGCTTACCTCATTACTCGCAGATGGCTGGACCGATTTCAAAATTTCTTTTTTTGTTTGAAAGGGTATACTTTCTACTTGGTCCCATTGTCTTCATTTTTGGATCTGATGATGGGATCATGGAGAAATCGAGGGAACAGGAAGTGGAACTGATGATGAAGACCCCAGATGGCCACCGAAACTACTCAATAATAAGTATTTCGTGGATTGCCATTAGATTACTGGAATATAGATGTTAAGCACTTTATGCTCGTCATAATGCATATGGTGAAGTAGAGCTGATGGTGATGTACCAGGAGAAATCCTCAAAAATTATCGGCTCTGCACCGGGAAAAGCAATATTTTGTAAAAGGTGATAAGTAGTTGACATTTTGGCTTTTGTAACTAGATAAATTACAAACCGAACCACAAAAATGCGTGAAAATTTTTTTTTTAGCAAAAAATATAATAAATACCAAATACTAACTGCTTGCGCAAGTTATTTAGTTTGTAACTTTTACTGACATATATCCGAACATATCACATATTAGAATACAATTTCATATATTACCGCGGTTTTGAGTTGACTACTCATGTTCATTCCTTCCAATATCCATTCCTAGCAAAACTGTTCCCACCAATCAGAGAAGAAATGCTCATCACACGCTCCGCTGATTGGCGTATTCAACGCCAGCGAATCACCGTACATTTACTGTGGTGCGGAAGGAGTATAATTACCTCCGCCATATTGTGTCTCGGAGTATTCCAGAAGAAACTATCGTGAAGCTATCACCCCGCGTCTAGCCGAGATTAACTAAATACCGCTGTATATTTATAACTATCAAAAATATCCGTATTGGACACACACGTGTGACAAAACAAAGACTACAGTGAAGTGCTTAAACATCCGAAGAAGAAAGTGATTCAATCCACGTGCGTCTTCTACTCAACCTAATCAGCTCCAGAACATCCAAGTAAGTCCATCAACCTTTATTCCTACACCTGGTCAACTCAATACTGTGTGTTCATTACCTCACCGCCCGCAAACTATTATTTTCCCGACACGATTTCTTCGCGGCCTAGCATAGGTTACATTGAGTTCATAACTCTGGTCCTTCGATTCCTTCCACAACACTAACCGAATAATTAAATACCAAACACCGTTACAGGCACAACAACTATCTACCTTAACAGAATCTCAGCTGCTAATAAATTATAAAACTCCTTAATACCTGAACCAGGTACATTAAGCGGACGCCGCGGCACAGACGCGCAACTTTTGTTTGCCACGCCCGTCGACTTAATCTTGTGGAAGATTGCTAAGCGAGTTTGACTTGGTATTGTCATAGATTAAGAATATTGTAGGGGATAGAATTGCCTGTGAGACGTATGACTGATGGGGCCAAATGATTTAGCAGCGATGACCCTGTGATTTTTTGCTTGCGCACGCAATGTGTTGGTGATGCTTGACAAAGGGCAGGAGAGACCAATGTCAACCTAAGGAAGTTTACCATCTGAATGATGATTTAAGTGTGTCAGTGTGATGACTTTCTGACGTTATACGGACCGCATCAGAAACTATACTTCGCTCCATGACACAAATAGCTGATGCCTTACAGCTGCTAGGTTAATATGGAACTTGGCTGGTCATATCTGCTGTATGTCAGAAGAGAAAAGAGTCAAAATGACCACTCAGTGAGTCACAGCCGGCTGGAAATGAGCTGGACTCATTTTTGGAGAATTTCACTACCGGACTGCAGGGTACCTTCCATTCCATCATTTGATTGATATACCGTCTTGTCCTACCAAGCGCTTCTTCTCCACATTTATTGTATGCACAGTCAAGGTTGAAACTCTGCTCATCTAGCTCACACGGAATGAAAAACTGTGAATGAAGGGGTAACACAGCATTTAATCATTCGTCAATGTTTTCCTTAAGTGCTCTAATTTTGGGGTTATTTTGCAAAAATACTACTATTAGATTCACCTCGTTAGAAAAGCTAACCAGATTACTATTACCAAGATTTAGTATGGAGTGACTGTCTACGTAACCTCCGTAATACAGAATTACCAAGAATTAGTAATGACCTATCAGGGTTGTTCCAACGTTAACTGTGGCCCTGGAACGCAACGGCAACTAAAGGAGCAAAGTGAGTTGTTTTTACGTAGTCAGAAGATATGTGAGATTGTGAGCACTCCCATTCCCTCCTCCAAGAGCGGCAGGAGTCCAAGTAACCCTTCTATAAAATATTTTTAGTCTATGACTCCGTGTGCAGCTAACTTCATAGTGTTACTGCTATGTTAGTGTGTACAGCATTAATTGAAACAAACATGAAATTAGGCTTGTTACACCTGAGGGAGTGTACCTAACTTTGGGACACAGGGTTTGTCTTGTATGGCCATAACAGTATTTCAAACTGAGTGACTATGCACGTCTACTGAGCAAGTGCCAAGTGATTTGTCTTACGGCACAATTCGTGTTTATGATTCTAACATGACTCTAATATTTGCATGGCCTATAGAGAGTGGTTCCAAGTCTGTTACATGCATAGTTAGGTTATTTGTAAGATTTGTGGCATGACATGACACATGCATTCAATGTACAGCATTGCAATGGTGAGGCAAGGATTTGTAGAATCATTGGTATTGAGGTACTGTAATTTTGGTTTCTTAAGTCAAAACGTGGCAATAATTTGAAGGTGATCTATGTAAAGATTTTTTAGATGGTTTAAAACAAAGTCGCTTCTCGTCTCTGTACTCTTTGGTATTTCCTGTGGGTATTATAAACTAAGCAATAAATTTTAATGCGGTTTCATCAACAGACATGGTGATTGAAAAGAAATAACTAATAACCTTAAAAAGAAAACTATTGTAGTACATTATTATAATAGCTTTCTTTTTAAGTTAACTAGCATTGTGGGTGGAATTCACATTACAAGCAATGTTTTTAACCCCTCCAATCAAGCTAAATATGCTTGTGTCTGAAGTGGGTTCACGGCAATAATGTAATGGGTGGGGTTCGAACCTGCAACCTCTCGATCACAAGTCTATAGCCATTAACGGCTATTAACGCTTTATCATTCAGTTATTTGTTTTAATTTATTTTTAACTTTTATTTTTGTTTATTAGTCTCCATTACGTAAATGTAAAAGGGAAGTAGCGAGTCGGCCCCAACACAAGTATTTTTAATTACTTAATGCCCAGGTACCCTCCGAGAAATGGTATGCAATACAAGGGCGTTGCTCGCCTTCCTGGAGGAACTAGCATGGATTGAGTGAAAAGAAATCCTACCCTTACGCAATATACGCGCATAGTGTGGATACCTGCCCGACATACATACATACATTACTTAATGGGACAGCCTCATAAAACAAAAATGTAAAGATTTTGGAACAATAAACAACTTATTATCATTATTAGTTATTCCGGGTATGGGTGTTTATTAAAATGCACTCAGTATATAGGAGAAATTCGTGCCGTGGGCTAATGTAAAAAAAAAAAGAGTTGTTCTTTCTTTAATTCTCCATACAATGGTTTTTTGTTGTCCGCACGTGTACACTCAGCTTTATAATGTTAGTGTTATATTCGTAAACACTTCGATTAATTGAAAATTGGATATAACTTGGGTTTATTTTGTTTCGTGCAGCTTTTACTGTTGTGTGTTCACGATACGTTTAATGCTCGCTTATTTCGACGAAAAATTAAATATAAAAATTTTGCATGAGGAAAAAATATTGGTTTACGAGATTAAAAATATATTTTAACCTATAACCTGGGAGTCTTTAAGTCAAGAGTGAATAGGTTACTTCTAGGTGTTGTTTATCTTCATCGCTTAATATCAGGTGACTTGGTGGTCAAACGCGAGCAAATCAACAATAAACAAAATCTTTTTTTTTGTTATTAATAATTGGCACGCGTTTGACCACCATCTCACCTGATGGTGAGCGATGATATGGTCGAAGATGGAGCACGCTTACCTAAAAGTAACTTATTCACTCTTGACTTAAAGATCCCTAGGTTGTAGCTATCGAGAAACAGACTCCGGCAGGGAATTCCACTCCTTAGCAGTACGCACAATGAAAGTATCCCCAAAACGTTTCGTACGAATGTAAGGTTGGGACCACCCTGTAACGAATTTTTAGCTTTTGGCTTTAGCTTGGTTGATGTATTGTAGCTTTAATTGAGTAACGTATCGCTGTATTACTTTGATCGTGGCAACATGTGCAACGCTGATGTGACTGCATCGACGCTAAAGCGCGACAATCTTCTTTTCTTTCAACTTTCAGAGAAAAAACGGGCCAAGGGGCGATGCCAACTTGGTCAAGTTTAATGCAGCTAAGACCCAGGCGTGTCTCTTCTCCGCAAAAAGGAGCCAATTCGAACCGGCTCCTACTTTCCGAGGTGTAACCGTGCCGATAACCGACCGTATCGAGCTTCTGGGGGTAACAATAACTTCTACCCTCAATTTTGGCCCGTTTATCGAGGCTAAGGCTCAACTAGCATAAAAAAAGTTGGGAATCCTAGCAAAGGTGAGACGGTACGGTCGGCCAAGAAAGTGGTGTACCAGTTTTGATTTAGTTTCCCGGTCATCGAAAATTACAACAAGGTTCGTTATAAAAAGATATTACTGAAAGAGACAACATTATCATGACGTAAACCTATGTATTTAGTATTCATACGTCATATGTCACATATAAGTACATGACATTTTAACCTTTAGTATAAATGAAAAGGACATTAGTTTCTACAAAGCAATTGAAATGTTTCCAAACAAAAGTAATAAAAACTATTTAGACAACCGAATTCCATTTGAAAAAGAAAACTGACAATTGACATTTTGTCAAATATATGCAAAAAATCGATATATTTTCCGTGTTATTTTTCAATCAACTGCATATAAAATCATCTCAATGCCTGCCAACTTGACCATTGCCGAAAGAGCACAAATAATTGTCCAATTTAATGAGGGAAGCAGTATCAGTGCGATATCCCGGAATTTGAATATATCGAGGCGTTCTGTCCGCTTTTGGATTCGTCGTGAAGGAGAAGAGGGAAGTTTGTTGGATCACAGAAGAAGTGGTCGCCGGCCTGCACTCTCCAATAACGATAGAGAATTCATGAGACGGGAATATGAAATCAATGGTTTTAAGCCCACAAAACATTTTGCGGAGATGTTCGATGTGAGTGCCCAAACAATAAGGAATCATCTACATTACATGGGGTTGCACCACAGGCATTACGCCAAGAAAATATATTTGACGGATGCTCACAGACTTGCTCGTCTGAACTTCGCCAGAGAACACTTAGAGTTTGATTGGTCTAATACAGTGTTTTGTGATGAAAAAACGTTTAAATCCAGTCAGCATGGACGTCTTCACCTTTGGCGATATAATTCAACACGGTATAAAGATGATCATGTAATCCCAAATAGAGAATCAGGTCGAATTTCCGTAAATATTTGGGGCTGGATGAGTACGGATGGTGTAGGAGAATTGTGTTCTCTACCTCCTCGAGCGACGGCTGTAAATTATATCGACGTGCTTCAGAATGCAATGCTACCGACAGTCCGTAATGTTTACCCGGAGAATGAAGTGCCACAATTTGATTTTGTTCAAGATAATTGTTCAATTCATAATGCGAGGATCGTAAGAGCCTGGTTTCGTTCACACACTGACGTAAGGGTAATTCAGTGGCCCTCAAGATCGCCGGACCTCAACCCGATAGAAATTCTTTGGGGCCTTATGGTCCA
The DNA here is from genome assembly GCA_943138885.2 of Tholera decimalis. Lineage (NCBI taxonomy): Eukaryota > Metazoa > Arthropoda > Insecta > Lepidoptera > Noctuidae > Tholera > Tholera decimalis. The sequence goes on from OW964565.2 coordinate 33,776,825, forward strand.
ACGATGGTCGCATCAAAATGAAAGAACCAAACAAGCTCTTATTAGTCACTGTAATTATATCTGGGAGGAAATGCGGGGAACCGATATTTGCTCACGGCTTGTTGGTTCAATGAGGTCTCGTCTTTTAGAGGTTATAGAGGCCAACGACGGTTACACCCGTTTCTAATTTTTAAAAATTTTCAATATTTTCTAAATATTACTATATATGCTATGTTTTTGTTTGTTATAAGTATTTTAAAATTGATTGTAGAAATTTAATAAAAGGATAAATCTATTTTTAGCTTGTTTTTTATTGATATTGTAATTACAAGTTTACAGAAATTGTAGATTTGTGGACTCGCCTTGTGCCTTTACAATTTTATGTAACTTGTTGATTACAATTCTGAATTTGTAGATACAATTTTGTCATCAAAATCTACAGCCCCCCGCCGTTGATTTTACGACGTCATTGGTTCCATCAAGTTCAAACTAAGAACAGCTGTCACGTTACAAACAGTAATAGTCGTTATCAATAATCAGATAAAGACAGCAATAGAAGTTGTCAGATCGATCTGCAAGCGAAACTAATCTTTATCACCTATGAATCTGCAAGCGATATTCAACCTTAGGGTGGTACACCACTTTCTTGGCCGACTGTACTTCACACCCGAACAGTTGCTCAATCTCTATCAAGCCCAGGTTCGGTCGTGTATGGAGTCCTGCTCTCATCTTTGGGATGGATCTGCTAAATACCAACTGGACGCGCTTGAGTCTATCGAGAAGCGGGCCAAGAGACTCATTGGCAACGATGCACTGGTCGAGTCGAAGCTCCAGAGCCTTGAACATCGACGACGAGTTGCAAGTCTATCGGTTTTCTATCGGTTACATTTCGGGGAGTGTGCGATGGAATTACACAATCTAATTCCACCAAGCCCGTTCCATCATCGGACTACAAGACAAACGGCGAAGCGCCATCGTTAGATGGTGGACATCCCACCCATACGCACAAAACGTTTTGGGTATTCCCAAAACGTTTTGTGCGTATGGTGGGATGACCTTCATTGTGCGTACGGCTAAGGAGTGGAATTCCCTGCCGGAGTCTGTGTTTCCCGATAGCTATAACCTAGGAGTCTTTAAGTTAAGAGTGAATAGGTTACTTTTAGGTAAGCGTGCTCCATCTTCGACCACATCATCACTTACCATCAGGTGAGATGGTGGTCAAACGCGAACGTATTTTTAATAAAAAAAAAGTGCGTGTTGGGCCATGCACAGTGTTGGGTTCCGTAGTTTACTACAATGCAAGTGCGAGTTGCATTACCTGATCGAGAGTACCGTACCATGTTCTAACAAAAACAAACTACATTGTTTTACACAAATAAGAATTTGATACAATGTTTAAGCTTTAAGCTTGAAAAAACACTAAAATTTTGTTATCACAGACAGACTTCAATTTTATTATACCTTCATGGTTCTCATGTGATTGGAACAATACGAATTGTATGAGTTTAAAAGAGACGTTGACCTGAGAGATTGTTTCTGTGTTTCTTCTCAGGGCAGTCAGTTACGAAACTCCGGCCTCATCTAGTCCAACTTAAAATGACATACTAAAAGTGTTACTTATTATAACTAATTTAAAAAATTAATATCGTACTATACCATTTATTTTCTTTATATGTATAAAGAGTTTGATTAGTATGACCATGCCACTTTCAAAGGATTTTTCTCAACATTCACCTATGTTCAATGCCTAAAAATTACGTACTAAATTAAAGCGCATTGTTGTATTTGGGCTCAACTCAGCGCCGATAGTCGATAAGTTGATTAAACAATACGCCGTGATTAAGTTAGTGATTTAGATATCAAGTTGTGATTATGAAAACGATTATAGGATATAAAAAAAATATAAATAATTAATATTATTTTTTATTTTCCAAATTTAAAATTTTTACAAAAGTAGATACTATGCACCTATTTCACCTCACATTATTAGAAAAAAAATAATATTTTACTGAGTTAATACCGTATAATCCAAGTATAAGGTTTTTTGAGTTTTAATATTTATTTTAATGAACGGTAATATTTGTTAATTTATTGGCTCAAAACAATTATTTGAAGTACACGTTACAATACAGTTTACCAGAACAAGTACTATATCTACAATATTATGTGTGGGTGAGCAGTGTTCTCCTAGCTAGGTCATGAAAGACTCTTGTTAAGGAAAAGCAGTCCGGTCCGCTGAGACATTATGGAGTAAAGATTACATTTATTTATTATTTATTTTGATGAACAGTAATATCAGTTTATCGCATTGGGCGTTCTTATCACTAACTGCGATCTTTTGCAGACAACCTTTGAATGGATTTGATATAGAACGAGAAAAGATACGCAGGTACTTTGCTGTGTACAATTTAATATATGTCAAAATCGGCTTCCAGTGTATTGAAGCTGAGTAAGTGAGTACTGAAATGGAATGAAATATTTATTTTGTAAATTGGTGAAAATAACACTTTTACACGTCATGTTTTTTGATTTTGATTGCCTATCTGATACCCATTAGTAAGACCGGTGTAAGATTTATTGGCTTCTGTGTACCCGTAACGACTTTCAAAGATGAACAAATGACAGCAGGGCTGGGACCAACGGCTTAACGTACAACGCATAGGCAGGCGTCCGTCACTCGCTCAAGGCCACGCGTTATATGCCTACCGCTTCGCGTATCGCCGTCGGTACATCCGACAGAGGGCTGCCGCACGCCTCGCCTGCCTGAGCCTTTTTAAATAATTTTGACGTCATAATGGATCGACCTAAAAACTATTGATTTTCCTCCGCTTTGCTCCTGTTTTCCTTTTGATTGTTTAATTTCGCGGAATTTTATTAAAATTATTTACGCAGTTCCGGATATTTTCGACACTAAAATTTAATAATCGGGAATTCAGGGAAGGAAAAAATGCTTCTATCATTTTATAAAACAGATGGCGTGAGTCGCGCGGCGGACAAAAATATCTCAACACTGTGTGCGTACTTATGGTACATTTTCTTCTCGCTGCAAACAGCTGGTATTATTATTAAGATTTTGTAGGCTATTATAGCGTAGGTATTTTCGATTTTGTATGAGATTGATGTATCTGTTACGAAGTAACTATTTAGTAATCTGTGGCATAAGTAAGCCTATCACACTATACGTTTTTTTTTGCTATCGGAGGAAATCCTTTAAAAGGTACCTGAACTTTTGGGGACGACGGACAGTTAGTGATTTTTACCTCAATAAAACCGTCCTGGTGATCACCATCAACATATGGAAGGCCCTGTTATCTCTTAAAAGACAGCAAAAACAAAATCATTTGTCTAAAAGTGATTCACCCAAAGTATACCGGTTTAAAAAGAAAAAAAAAAGAAAGGTGTTGTCGTAAAACCGTGGTTTTCATTTAAGGTTTTTAATTAGAGACAGTTCAAAAGAAAGTCGTCGTTAATCTACTGTTCCCGGGAAAATTAAAGGGGTCCATCAAAGATGTCTTTTTGATAGATAGGGTAGCGCGCGGAAGATGTTTTTGTTTTGTGGGTAACATCCAGGTGCTGGTAAATGACTTTTTTGGAGCTTCTACGTCTAATAACTATACAACCTTATTTTTAGTACACAACGTGTAACGGAAACACAATACCTATCCAAAGGGGCTGAAGACAACATCTGGTATGGAGTCTCTATGCACAGTTTCAGCTCAAAATAAGTGACTCAAAGAATTCATACCAAATTATCGGTTTCATGATTATGTTTCTTGAATAGGTACCAATCATAACAAACGTGTCACAGCACTACGAGGATCAATAACTTTCCATGTCACTTGCCAATAATACGGTGATTCTCTTCGTTCTTCTTAATTTGAAAATTCTGCCTTTGGTATCAATGTATTGAAATTTCTATTATACTTCACAAATGTAGACATACCTAGGATTATAAAACCCTTGCCATATCGTTTATTATCATCCAAATTAACCGTGCACTTGGTATGTATATACCCTTTAAATTACACGTTGTATATGTATATTATACAGGGTTAATTGTAAAACATCGAAAACCTCTCAGGACTATGTTACTGACATCAAAATCAACAACTTTTGTTCTATGACTTTTAAAAATTCGTCATATTTTAGTTCACCAGATTTTCATACAAAAATAAAAATATTTAAATTTAACGCTAGTCTAGCTAGCAAGTCTATGCGAAGCAAAAGAAAGCAATAGTATAAATCACTTTCTTTTGCTTCGCATAGATTTCGTAACATTTAGGGCGTCCAATTTAAATATTTTTATTTTTGTATGAAAATCTGGTGAACTAAAATATGACAAATTTTTAAAAGTGATAGAACAAAAGTTGTTGATTATGATGTTAGTAACATAGTCCTGAGAGGTTTTTGGTGTTTTACAATTAACCCTGTATATATTTTAAAGAGAATTAGCAATGTGGGTAGAATTCACATTACTAGAAATCTTGTTAACCCCTCCTACTCAGTTAAATATGCTTGTGTCTGGAGTGGGTTCACGGCAATAGTGCAATGGGTGAGGTTCGAACCCGCGGCCTCTCGATCACAAGGCGGACACTTTAACCATTATGCTATTGTCGCTTAAATATATTTACAAATAACACACGTATATTTGTATATCAATGCACACGTATCAAATATTTTCATCTAAAGAATCTACATACCTACTCCTCACTAAACATAGTATAAAACCAAAAGGCAATCTCCGTCTCTTTCGAACTACGCAATGGATTCTAATTTCATGACTAGACAGTGATTCAAGAAGAAGATTTGTACTTATGTTGTTTTTAATAGATGCATATTATAGTACAGAAACACTGATAATTTTAAAGAGATTTAATAAATAAATAAATAAAACGTTTATTCGAGACCAAACATGAGACTTAATTTAAAAACCCACCAAACTGCGTAGCAGTTTGTCGGCGGGATTGGCGCTTGTTTTTACAATATTTTGGCTCTGAGGTACTAACATACAATAAAACTAAATAGGTACAGACAGTTGTGACAGCCAGTGTTACCAACTTAGTGGATTTTCCACTAAAACTGGTGGTTTCGACCCCCCTTTTAGTGGCGAAATATTGCTTTTAGTGGCTGGTGGTTTTTTCTAGTGGTTAAATAGAATTCAGTTTCAATTACTGAAAATGCTATCACTCAAATACTAAGCTACTAAAACTTTACGAAATATACTGTATTTACTTCATTTAATTTTCAGTAGTATTTCATTTACTTTTACTGTGTAGGCACAATAAAAGTGCAGAACTTATGGCAAGAGTTGATGATCATTTACTGAAATAGAATGAGAGCTACAAAAAAAATTTGGAATGATGCTCAAGAGGAATCTGATTTGCGGAATTAGTGTACTTTCTTAAAACTGCCTCATTCTAATGCCAATGTTGAGAGACTGTTTAGCAGTATGAATGTAATAAAAAACAAGCAGAGGAACAGAATGAACCTCTTAACTGCAATATTAAAAATATGCTGCGGTTTAAGATTGGAAGGAAAATGCTGCAATGAGTATGAAATTCCAATAAAAGTTATAAAACAAAACTGGTAGCAAATAACAAATAAATGTGAAACCGACGATGATGGTGCAGACAAACATTCTTGTACTTATGTTGATTTACAGATTTGAAATATTTTTGAGTCATATTAAAGAACATTTTTAATAATACAAGTTTATACTGTTTTCTTACGTAAAAACTAAAAAAAATGTGTATATTTTAGCGATTTTTAGAGTAGGGCCGATTTTTGTTAGTGGTTTTCTGGTGGTTTTAGAAGTTGAATCTGGTGGAGAGCTAGTTGAACTGTTGGCAACACTGGTGACAGCGCAGGCCGTCGCGTCGTCGCCGGCACACGTGCAGGTGCGACGGACCACTATTTACCTATTCTGAAGCGCGGCGGCCCGCGCTGTGTATGCTTTCGTTGAAAACAATGTATATAATTTGTGTAAACTAAATAATAATAATAATAAAATAATAAAAACTTTATTACCAAAAAGCCAAATACAGTTGGTCCATCACAATAAATAGAAAAAACAAAACAAAATCGACATTTTATAAGGAACAATGCTATTTTTTGAGACAGTGTACGTCTGTGTCTGTGCTAGTATACACTGTGTTACAGACACAGGCGCCTTCCTTTTACAGTTTTTTTACATTTTTGTGGCAGTTTCTTTAAATATACAACCAAAGTTTAACTTAATACTACAAATCAACTAACTTATATTATAATTTATATTATTAAACTAAAATAAACAAAAAGCAAAGAAAGGATGGGTGTATGTGTGGGTGTGATGAGAGTGAATGTGTTGTTGTGGTGTGGGTAATCTGTGGGTGTATGTGAGGGGGTGTGTATGTATGTTTTGTATGTCATCACATAGAATGTTAATAGAATGTTAATGGGCCTTTTTTGTAAAAAATTCTTCAGTTTCATTGTAGGTTAACTTTTGAAGAAAACAACTAACTATAGCTTTAAATTTAAATTTCGGTAAAGAATATATGTTGTAAGTTTCATTAATACTATTATAAAGACGAGTGCTAAGATACGGATAGCTTCTCCTCCCCAGAGCAATCTTGGCGGTGGCAAGCGGGCATACAGGATCTTTACGCCGTTTAATTTGCTTTAATAATTTTGGGTCATAGGTCAATGATGAGTGTACACGTAGAGTGATGTTTAGTACACAGAGTTGTCGGACAGTAAGTACAGATATATCTTTATAAAGCTGGGTAGTCGAGTATAGGTAAGGTTTGTGAAGCATGACTTTCAAGACAGCTCTTTGGGCCCTCTCAAGGCGAAGTAAATACGTTTTAAATGTACCACCCCAGACACATATACAATAGGTAAGAAGTGACTGAGCCAAGGCAAAATAAACAGTTTTAAGCAGTCGGTCGTCAACTACACTTCTTAGTTTTTTCATGGGAAACAATAGTTTGCGAACACGCGTAACTGTCACGCTGATATGCTTGTGCCAACTTAAGGCTGCACTCTCGAAAAAAGCTTGAAAAAAGCATTCAGATGAAGCAACTTTTCGTCGGCAATTACAGAGAAATTACATCTGAAAAAAATTGTTAGTAATCTACATGATATGAACCGTAATTTGGTTTAGCCACATTTTTTCTATCGGTATCACATAATAAGAAAAAAAAATGCCAAATCACCTCCAAATCATTGAGATGAAACCATTTTACTCCTTAATTTCTTATTAAAAGAGTATAAAAAAATATACTACTGCTTTGCAATACAAATGAAAATAATTTGGTTTTGTTACTTTTTACAAATATGTATTATTTTTATTACAATAAATTAAAAATGCGTCCAATTAAAGACTGCGTTTACATCACCCCCGCACTCGTCTACAAATTCAGTGCGGGGCGCATCGTGTTGCTAGGTGGACGTACGTCGCGTTGCGAGAGCTCAAGCACTACGAAATAATATCGTAAAATATTACTGCAAAAATTAATTTTGTAAATAGTGGAATAGCTTTTTAACCGACTTTAGAAAAAGGAGGAGGTTCTCAATTCGTCTTGAACTTTTTTTTTATGATGTTACTCATTACTCGCAGATGGCTGGACCGATTTGGAAAATTCTTTTTTTGTTTGAAAGAATATACATTCTAGTTAGTTCTATTGTCGTCACGTTTGGATCTGATGATGAAATCATGGAGAAATCGGGGGAACTCTTCAAATATTATAGGCATAACTATAGCGTTTTGGGTATTTCTTATAGTATCTTGTTTAGTTTCCCTTGAAAAGCACCATTTGAGGAAGTGGAACTGATGACGAAGACCCCAGATGGCCATCAAAACTACTCAATAATAAGTATTTCGTGGATTGCGATTAGATTACTTGAATATAGATGTTAAGCACTTTATGCTCGTCACAATGTATATGGTGAAGTAGAGCTGATAGTGATGTACCAGGAGAACTCCTCAAAAATTAACGCCTCTGCACCGGGAAAAGCAATATTTTGTAAAAGGTGATAAGTAGTTGACATTTTGGCTTTTGTAACTAGATAAATTACAAACCGACCCACTAAAAAGCGTGAAATAAAACTTATTATAAAAATAAAACCGACTTTCGATTCGTCAAAAAGTTTTATTTCTGATTCTTGTTTATAAGTTAAAGAGTATTCTATGTATCTATAAGTAGTGTTAGTGTTATAAACTCATAGTATTTTACAGTTTTAGTAGTGTTTAAATTTAGTTTGTAAAACATGGGAATAAGCAGAAACGAATGAAGAGAGGTCTAAAAAAATATTACAAACAAAAGGGTATACATTTATTATCAAGGTAAGTTTAAAGTTTTATCTACATATTTCATTATAAACTATCGCTTTACTTACCTCGCATAAAAGTAGATAGCACAGAGTAAACGGACAGAGGGTAAGCTTCATACAACTGCGCTATGATAGGTACACTACTACAAGCAAGGCGCGTGTGTGCGCTTCGTCTGAGCGAGGCCTGGCTTGAGCCGATATGCACCGGTTTCTCTTCGTACGGACGAAGCCGCCAGTTGAGATAGAGAGATAGGGTTAAGATAATGTACAAGAGAAAGAAGAAAACGACAAAGAGAAGGAAGTAGAACTAAGGAAAGAAAAATAGATTGATGAGAAAATTGAAGAAAACGAGAACGAAGAAGGACGAAAAGAAAACATAGAACAAGATTTTATATGGCTATCAATATTTCTAAAAATAAATATATGTGAACACGGAGAAATAAATGAGGATGAAGAAGTTCAACCAACCAAAAGAATAAAAATACTTGGTGAAAGAAAGTTAAATTTCAGTGAATTTTAGTTATAATCTATTTGTTTATAAAAAACGTAACAAATAATATGACATACTCTAGTAATAATTATACTACCTATCTACCTTACTCTAAGTTCCTACCTACATACCTACTTTACCTACCTACCTACCATTTTTCTCTTAATAGAAACCTTCCTCAGACTATAACGAATATTCGAAAAAAATCCGTATTGGTCCAGCCATTCCTGAGTTTTGCGCTTAGCAACACATTTAGCCATTAATTTTTATTTAGATATAATTAAGTTAAAAAGATACATCAAGTTGTTTACCTCATGTTTCGAGCCAGGCTGATCTATAATAGAGGTATAGTTTCATACTCAAAGTGCATCTATATCAATAGATAATAAATAAAAACACAATTTGACCACTTTTGATGCGGTACAAATAAAAATGAATTTAACTTTCACGATGACTTGACCTTCTGTGATTTCGATACTCTGTGCCGAGACTAGGCGAAGCGACGACGCATGCTGGCGGCGCAAGCGCGGGCCGAGCGCGCCTCTCTTTTCTGTTGCATGCGGGTAGCGGAGAGCTGCGCGGAGTGACGCGCGGAGAGGGGTCGTTAGCTCCGCCCAAATGGTCAAGGTTATTGGCATGAATACAAGCCTTAATGTGTTATCAATGTGCACGCCTAAATATTTAACACAAGAGCTTCTATTTATACTAGGGCAACTGCAATGAGTTCGTGTTGAGTGACAACTATGGGCTCGAATGTCTGGCATACTAGGTTGTGTAGCAGTGTTCGCTGAAAAAGGGACAAAGTGTGTTTTAGAGACATTTAGCGTTAGTAGATTTAATGAAAGCCAATCCATTACTATGGCAAGAGCATTTTCAGCTGCATGGTGAGTAGATCTTACGAGAAAACAAAGAAAGAAACTCTGACTAAATCTTACGAGATTGATCAAAATACTGCACTGCAAAATTGTATATCTTAAGAAGATCAACAAAAACGTCCATAATAGTATGCCTATTTCTTAAGGATAACCTACAGTAGTAACTTTTATTTTTGACAATTGCAAAAAAAATGGGTAAAAAAGTAATACAGTATTACTCCTTATCCGAAACATTAAATATCTACATTGTCCATTAAATGTATGTACGCGCATAACTCCCGAACGACTGCAACAAACTAGATCATTAATTTATGTTGTGTTCCTTAATGTCAGTTTAAAAAGAAATTTAAACAAAAAACGATCAGAAATATGTAATACAGTGGTACGAAGTTAGTCGGGTCATCTAGTTAAGTTAAGTTTAATATTACTCTTCCAGCATGTCATTATAATAAATATCTTCAGATATTTAAAAATGCTGGGGCAGAGCGGCCGTCACATCGGGCCTTAGCTACGCCTAAATTACACCCATGCAAAACCAGGGCGTGGCGGTAGTAATTTCATAGTGACTATTAGTTTTAAGATGTAGTCATGAAAACTCGCTATATTGTATCTGAAGTGTTTCTTTCCACATAAACCCCGATCCAGTGAATTCAAATTATTCTATAACCTCTATCTTCCAGCAAAAGTCTCATTTAAATCGGTTCAGCTGTTCCAGAGCCTGGATTAAGCAATAGTCAGACAGACAAAACTTTTAAAACCGTTGTTTATGTTTTAGTCATCATCGTTCATTGATTGTTTAAGAAAACGAAACATTTCAATTGTATGATGATGATCTTGATGTCTAGAATTTTTAAGATTCGATTTTATCTATACTAACACGGAAAGGTTTGTTTGTTTGCGTGTTTAAATGCGCTAATCTTCTAAAGCACCTACATGGTGGTTTGGAAAAAAATTGGTTTGGAAGTAGGGCTTCCAATGCCGCAGCTTGAATTCAATCTCGGTATTTGCGAGACTACGAATTTTCAATCCCGCGGGATCTCGACATTTGCGGGATCCCGCAATTGAAAATATTCACATTTATATAAGGCAAATAAAACAATGAATTAATACTACTGACTGTAATTCGGCTATATTAATTATTAGGCTACTTAAGCTGTGAAAAACATCGGCCCCCACGTTGTTTGCAACACTGCCGGCCGCCAGTCACCGAGCGATCGCGCTCGCGAGAGTTCGCATGCATGCTTTTTTCAGTCCCGCAAATCCCGCGGATCCCGCGCCCATAATCCCGCATCACGCGGGATTGGAAAATGACGCGGGATCCCGCAATACCGAGATCTCGGTATTCCGGGATTGGAAGCCCTATTTGGAAGTAGTAATTTTTACGTGTGACTACAAAAATATGAGGGTTATGTTTTTATAGTGATGCCACGGGAGCAAAGCCCTGCCCGACTGCAAGTGTATTATACAACCGAATTTGAAATGTAATATTACAGTCGAACGCCCCTGGCAGAGAGAGCTTTATAATATTATCTCTAATTTAAACTCCAACTAAACCTGAAATTTCTCTGGCACACTTGAAGGCACTTACATGTGTATACATTTCGTATAATACGAGTACCTACATCTTGTCTTTGTACATTAAGGCTTAATTTAAACGAAAGGTCGGAGGTGAATTCACGTGTTCAATTTTCCATTTACCAAACGTATTCTCGTCACATTCAGTGAGTCTACATCAGTGTGGCAACTGACAAAAGTACAAATTAATAAGAATCACCTAACGACCGTCTACGTTCTTTTTCTCAGTAAGTGACATTTTTTACAACGTTTTGACGAAGTTTGTACAAACTGGTCGTTGATTTTACTTGTCGTAATTAAGTTTCGAGACTGTTGAGTTAACGTTGAGTTATGTAAGTCAAGTTCTCTTGTGTTTTTTTCGGATAGGATTTTTTTTTGTAGATATTTGTGATCGTAATTATAGGTAAAGGACTTTAGTAAACATGGTTCTTGAGAATTATCAGATTGTAAGCAACTATGGCAAAAATAAGCATGTGTTTATCTTTTTGATACTCATAGAAAACTATATCGGTGATCTAGCGGTCGCTAAGAGTGTGAGATCTTGAGTTCTGTTCCTGGGTAAGGCAAACTGCGATTAGGTTTTTTACATTAGATATTTCAGGCAAAACCGATTTTTGAAGTTAAATAAAATTACAGAAACAGTTACGTTTGGGTACAGAAAACCTAAAACATTGAAATATATTTCAATTGTTTTTAAATACTGACATTAAGCTGGGTAGATACTAATAGATCCATGTGCATCACTGTTAATGTGTGTATGATGCATTAAATAAGTATACAACGTGTAATTTAAAGGGTATATACATACAAGTGCACGGCTTCTTTGGATGATAACAAACGATATGGCGAGGGTTTTGTAATCCTAAGTCTACGTGTGTAGAACTTATTACAAATACCAATACATTGATACCAGAGACCTAATTTTTCAAATTAAGAAGAACGAAGAGAATTATCGTGTTATTGGCAAGTGACGTGGAAAGTTATTGACCCTCGTAGTGCTGTGACACGTTTGTTATTATTGGTATTCAAGAAATATATGAAACCGATAATTTGGTATCAATTCTTTGAGTCAGTTATTTTGAGCTGAAACTTTGCATAGAGACTCCATACCCGATGGTATCTTCAGTCCTTTTGGATAGATATGAGATTTCCGTTACACGTTATATATTTAAGGATTTTTTGTTAAATTTGTGTTGGAGAACAGTGACCGTACCCGGCACGACTTACGTGTTGAAAGTCACGGGTCGAACCCAGGCAGTTTTGACTTGTGTAATTTTCAACACAGGAAAATATCGTGAGGAAACCGGCCGGTTCCTAGGACCAAAAGCAGAAGACGTGAGACAAACGTGGCAAACATTCACTGAGCCCGCTTGGTTATATACAGCCCATTCCATAAGATGTGACCTATGTCCTAGCAGTAGGAACATTATACGTCGATTATGCAGTGATAGATAGATAAATAGAATATACTTTATTGTACACCAAAATTTAAACACACCTATTTAACATAATTTCTTACTTCTATGGTTACAATGGCGGTCTTATCGCTAAAAGCGGTATCTTCCAGACAACCTTGGGAAGGACTTTCAAAACTTTAATTAAAGTGGGGAGGGCTAAATTAGTGTACCTACTACATAAATATACTCATAAAACAGAAAATAATATAAATATATATATATATAAATACAATACAATACGTAGGTAATTAAATATAAATATAACGTGTTCATTAACAACATGTTGAGAGGAAACAAAGGAATAATCATAAATTTGACAGAAAATGATTAGCAACCGAGCTCTTAAAAGTAGCGAGTGACTGAGATTGTTTTACTGACACCGGCAATGCATTCCACAAACGAACAGCTTGCACCGTAAACGATGAGACTTTGGTAACCTTTAAACTAAATAAATAAAATAAATGTACGCGAATAATGGGTGAACTGTGTGAAAAGTGTGTGCACTCTTTTGGGTGCTAAATACGTCTGGGTGAATTATGTAAGCTCATACAATACACACATAATTATACAACGTGTAATTTAAAGGGTATATACATACCAAGTGCTTCTTTGGACGATAACAAACGATATGGCCAGGGTTTTCTAATCCTATGTCTACATGTGTGGAGATTATTAGAAATTTCAATACATTGATACCAGAGAAAAGAAATTCAAATTAAGAAGATCGAAGAGAATTATCATTTTATTGGCAAGTGACGTGGAAAGTGATGACCCTCACAGTACTCTGACATGTTTATTATTATTGGTATTCAAGAAACATACGAAACCAACAATTTGGGGTCAATTCTTTGAGTCACTTATTTTGAGCTGAAACTTTGCATAGAGATTCCATACCAGATGTTGTCTTCAGTCCTTTTGGATAGATATGGGGTTTCCGTTACATGTTGTATATATATATGTATATATATATATATATACATATATATATACAACATGTATATATATATATATATATATATACGATTCCGAGAGCGACAATAGCCTAATGGCTGAGGTGTCGGCCTTGTGATCGAGCGGTCGCCGGTTCGAACCCCATCCACTACATCATTGCTGTGAACCCACTCTAGACACAAGTATAAGCTCAACTGTTATACAAAAAAATATGTATCAGATTAGTATTTAGAGAAAGATATATGGCTTTTTACGGGACAAACTCATCACACTACTACTCAAAACCTGCCACTCTTGAGAGCCAAAATCGACGGAGGTGACCATCAGAAGGACGCAAAATAAATGAAGTTAGTCGAGTTTCCGAAAAACAATTCAACTTTTTTTTATTGATAATAGACTCGCATCTGACCACCATCTTACCTAATGGTAAGTGATGATGTGATCGAAACACATTTACCTAGACTACACTGTCTTGGATTCTTCTACGAAACAGATCAATAAACGAGAACACCGGCTGTGTAATAAAATAATAGCTGCATATTGTTAAAAAGTTTTTAATCAATAAGACTAGTTAGTTGAAGCCTTTGCCACACCCATCAAGCCAACAATCGAAGTTTCCCCAATAATTTAAGACGCATAACGCCTTGCCATACTCATTCTAAACCGATTCCCTATACAAATAGGCTCCGAGCCTGCGAATCGTGTTCGTTGGCCGATATCCTGCAAATTGTCGGAATCACGCACAGAATATAAAAGGAAACATTCGGACAGAGTGGAATACTAATGCCGGAACATAATAGACTGTTAGGGCCGGCGCGCAGGGGATTCATGTCGATAGACGGATATATGGAAAGTCGAATATCGCAGAATGTTGATTTCTTGTCTTACACTTGTTTTCTTCTCTATAAAAGTCATATTACAGAATAATATAAGGTAAGTGTTGCATGCAGTATGCACCACTCTCCCACCCGAAAATACATTATATGAACATGCAGAAAATGATGCAATATGCAAGCAAACCTATACTTGGCACGTGTTTTGTCCGTGTACCGAGCGTCCTCGGGAGATGTTGGTGAAGAATAAACAGCTTTTTTATATATTTTTACTTCTAAAGTGGTGTTTCATTTGTCGTACAGATAAAATGAAAGGATTTCACCAGGTGGCATTTGAGTGGTATCATTATGTCAGTATCATTTGGATCTTATCGATAAATTATCGTCATTGAATGAATGTCACTTTCTCTTAAGTCTAAGACTCGATGCCGGGGTTGCGGAATTGTTTTAACGAGATACCGCGGCTCCCGCATTCAAGGATAATTGCAGGAACAAGGCGGGTTAGTCATTAGAAGTCTGACACTCCCTTTCGCTTCATTAAGAGCGTGAGGCACCATTTAAGAGGAGGCTCCCTAAATTGTATGTAACTTTGCATTATTATTCTGAAACAATCACGCATACAATCAAAATTTAACTGTAGTATGTGATTTATTAGATCGTTTTCTTTACATATCTAAGACCAGTTACGTAATTGGAACATTTTCGCTCGATTCATTTTTTAATCGAAAATCATGTCTTTTTCAAAGATTATTCAAAATTTAATCAAGATTACTCGGCTTTTATGTCTAAAATTAGTATTGACAGTAAGAAAATATAGTTTATTATCCAAATATAAGATATTTTTTCTCTAGATCAATTATTACTTTAGTTATAAACGAAATAAGAATTTAGACTTACGACATTTAGTTTCGAACCCGAACATGGTGAAAGAGCGCACGCGATATTCAACTTTATTACTGCTGCGTTAGCGTTTAGCACACAACGGCCTAACCAGGGGTGCATGGAGGCGGAGCTTGCGTGAAAACTCTTTTAGAGTGCCTGGTCTTAACGATTATCCTCTGAAATAAAGGATTTTATTTTCCCGGAATAAAAGTCGCTTATACGTCTATGGTCCTAGCGTGAAAAGGTTTTCGTAACTCCCGATCCTGTGGGAATTCCGGGATAAAAACCCTATGTGTTGCTCTAGGATGCCAAATATCATACTTACAAAATTTCATTCAATTCCGTTCAGTAGTTTTTCCATCCATCCTCACAAATTTTCGCATTTATAATATTAGTATGAAGGATAATGAAGTAGGATTATCCGTATTATGTGTAAAGCCATATACTAAACCACTACACTACTAACACTAACTTATTGACCTTATCGCTCCACTGCGCGCCTCCCCCAAAATCGCTTAGTGAATGCAATTTTACTGGGCTAACATAATATGGCCATATTATGTAGGTGCTTAACCCTAGTTACCTCAGCCTCCAAGATTGCCTTTAGTTGACTATAAGCGAATAAGGTAAATAGAATTTGTTATTACGTGATCTTTGTAGAGCATACTGGCTACATGTTGTAATCCGTGGAAAATGTGTTAGGTTCGTTTTGTGATACTTTTGTTTCGGATAGCCGCTTTCATATTATGCAACAAATCGCTTGTTTAAGTAGTAAACCTGCCTGGGGTTGCGGGAATGTTCTAACGAGATACCGCGGCCCTGGAGCTTAAGGGCAGCTGAAGGAACAGGCTGTGTTTTTACTCAGTAGAAGTCTAACACTCCCTTCCTTCGATCCGGAGAAGTCATTCGATGATTTTCCCATCAGTGTTAACTACTTTTACTGGTACTGCTGATAAGGGATTTAGAAACTAGACAAAAGTGAGGTAAAACTTGTAAAATCACAAATATAGACAATACAGACAATCTCAACTTTAATAACGCAAAATTAAGCACAAAACAACCGTACACGTCGAGAGCTCCACCCAAAAAGAGACGGTGATCGTGCCATGTCGACCGGTGTAACCACTTCGTTTCCCGTCACAGCACTACTCGCGCTAGCTTCACTCGGTGTTACCAACACCAAGAAAAAAAAGTAGCAATCCTGCATGTTTTTTTTAACGCTTTTCCGAACGACAGTCTTGTGAAGGAGTATTTCGACGCCTTAGTGTATTTTGTATTGTGACTTTTTCGTTGGTCCTCGTTGGTCGTCGGTCGCAAGCGTGGATACTAAGCATGAGGTCTTGAGTTCAATTCCCTAAATCCGCATTTTATATAAGGACTCAAAACGGGATATTTACCATGTGTATTTTTTGTTTTGACTTTCAGATATTTCTGACTGAAGTATTTGCGGGTGGAAGTTTATGAGCAGACAAATCGGTCTACCCTCTTTCTCGTTCGTTTTCTGTTAGCGACACCGCTACCACTGTCACATATATCACTAAACACTCGATTCTGTTCCCGACACACAAAACTCACCGTGTCGACTCGCGAACTTTCTACGGAACTTTTTCGGTTTTTATACATTTGTACCACTAGATTCCAGGCCCTCGACAGTTAATCCTGTTTTAAATTTTAATGATACTGTTAGTGACCATGTTAGCTTAAAAACTTTTATAGGTAAGAAAGGCGGAAAAGTCTAGAAAGATAGATATACTTTTTATTGTACACCTCTCTTCTGTCACGTTCTCCATTACTCATTACTCTTAGTAGCGTCAGTCGTAATTCTATTGTACACATTGTACATTTTACAATAAGTATATTGAAGAACATGGTACGTAGCTATCGTTTGGACCAGCCTTAGCGAGGCACGTTATTATATAACATGCAACATAATTAATGCACATCCTGAAATTCGTTTGTTCAGAATCGTTTACTGAATCGATTTTTATCGTTTTTTATAATTTTTATCCCCAAGCAATTAAATCTACGTAAATTACAAATTAAACTTTCGCTGTATAGTAAAAACAAACTAACAATGGACCGTAAATTAAACTAGTAACTTTTAAATGCAGATTTAGATAAATTCCGTCATTCAGTACACATTAGGTACAGAAAAATTAAAATCATTTCAAGGAAGTTAAAGTCTTAAAAAAAAACTGTTAAAACAAGTAAAACTAAAAATTCAGAATATGTATTATGATAATAACATAATTTTAAAATTGGGGTGTTTGAGAGTGTGCATCAATTACGATACATGTTGTATATGGGTGTAGATTTAAATCGGAATCATATATCATACAGTGACTTTATCACAGTAAGTCCTCGAAATGATTACATGACACGTTATTATAATACTGAGACTTAGACTCATTTCAAAATAGAAGACGATTACAAAGAATAAGAAGATTAAGTGATTCGTCGAATTCGTAGTTCACGGCAAGCAAAACTTAAAACTTAATGTATTATATTCTCTTTGCCAAGACTGATAAACATGACCGCGACAACCATAGACACGACGCTCCGTCGTCTCCGTCTCCGTCTTCTTCAGTAGTAACTGACTTATTTAAAGTTATCTGTGGTAGTAACCGTAGTAACCTAACAGACGGCGAAGGTTGATACGCCATCCTAGATAACTAAATATTAAAATACACAATACACATTTTTAACCGACTTCTAAAAAAGGAGGAGGTTCTCAATTCGGATGTTTGTATTTTTTTTTTTTTTTTTTTTTTAATGTTTATCCACGCATAACTCCGTCGTTTGCCAACCGATTTGAAAAATTCTTTTTTTGTTAGAAAGGGTATACTTCCCAAATGGTCCCTTGAAAATTTTATCGAAATCGGGCAAGCCGTTTCTGAAAAATCAACAAAAGTCTAAAAAAATGTTTACGTTGATGATCTTTTCGTTTACGCTGCATTGCGTTTTTTGTTCGCGCATAACTCCGTCATTTACGAACCGATTTGGAAAATTCACTGACCCACTAAAAAGCACGAAAATAAAAACTTTTTTGCAAAAAATAAAACCGACTTCCATATCAAAACACTACAAAGCCAAAAATAATTTTAATTTCGGAAGGCGGTGTTAAAAAAAAAGAAAATACAAAACCAATAACACGGACTACCGAAATTAAAATTATTTTTGGCTTTGTAGTGTTTTGATATGGAAGTCGGTTTTATTTTTTGCAAAAAAGTTTTTTACACTTTAAAAAGAAAATTATGCAAATGAAGAAAATACCAAATCTTCTATAAAGTTATACTAATGAAATTATTATGAAATGAAATCATAGCTGTTTAAAGCTTGAAAGATCAACTGTAACTTGTTGGATAACCTGTTTTTTGTCCTGTATTTCCTAATAGCTATAACCTGGGGGTCTTTAAGAGTGAATAGGTTACTTCTAGGTGAGATACTGGCCAAACGCACTATCATGAATAAAAAAAAACCGCTGGGCCACCGCTGATCTTTCATTCGTTTCTGTAACATAGGGTTACAAACACGAATTACAAGTTGTGGGTTTGCCCCGCTTGGGCAGAGCTCCGCCGTGTCCTCGTAGGGGCGATAGGCGCTGACCTTTCGCACCCGGCCCTGGTTCCATCCATGGTCCGGAGCGAGGAGGCATGGGAAGCAGTCACCTCATTCAGTTATGCAAGCGAAGGAGGTGGCGGGACGCGCTAGGGAGAGGCGGGTCTCACAGCCCTTGCGCCCCAGCCGCCGCAGGAGACGCTCTGGGCGTCGGGACGGCACAGGGTGACTTCCAACCACTGTAGGCGCGGGCCTGCGAGCTGCGAGCAATGGGTAGCTCGCCGCCCGACTGAAACCAGGCCTGTGTAGACGGCGCGTCGTATTCCACGCGCGCCTCAAAGAGTGTCAGCAAAATTGTCGGGGCCCATAAGGGGGCCGTTGCCTGCCGGGGTTGCGGAATTGTTCGAAAGAGTTACCGCGGCCTCGGAACACGAAGGGCATATGATGGACCACGGATGGGTTTTAGTCAGTAAAAGTCTGAACACCCTCCCGCTTCGCCCAGACCGGGAGGCAGTCATAGGATGATTTCCCATCCTTAAAAAAGGGCCTGCACATTACATGTAATTGTCATTACCACTCTCGGTGAAAGAAAATATCGTTAGGAAACCAGCACGTCCTAGAAATTAAAAATCTAGACATATGACATCTTCCAAACCTCACAAAGCCCGCGTGGTGGATGGCTCTTTCCCTCTCATAGTGGAGAGGTCAGTGCCCCCGCAGTGGAAACGTTATAAGCCGATTATTATTATTATTATATACTTTATTGTACGGACGCCAGCCCATCAAACTACAACAATCTGTCAAATTTCTTTAAAAGATTTTCAACTTTATTGTTAAAGAAATTAGGTTCAAGGTTGATTGGGAAAATATGACAGTTTCGGGTAGCTTCATGTGCTGGCGTCTGTACACCCGACAATATTTCTATGGATACAAAAAATTTAAACTAGTGTACAATAGGCGGTCTTATCGCACAGGGCGATCTCTTACAGACAACCTTTGGATGGCCAAATTTAAAGGAGACAGATTAAGAGCTGCCAGTGTACAAACATCATAATATTAATTGAACATAATAATATAAATTACATACAATACCAAAATCATATACTAATAAATATTACATGTATAGTTGAGAAAGAAGGGGAAAAGTTATAAAGAGAGGTAATGCTCCTTCACCATTCTTTTGAACGCTGGTAGCGTTTGAGCACGCATCACTTCTATGGGTAATGCATTCCACAAACGAGCTGCTTGTATAGTAAAATATTTGTCAAAGAAAGAAGTGGAATGCATACGAATACTTAACTCTAGATTTCCGATGATCTCAAGGATCTAGTCATAGTTCACTTTTATATATAGATAGTAGATCATGTTATCTATACTAATCTATATTTAAAGCGAAATACCACTTTAATCTTTAATCTTTATTTGGAACACAGCCAGAAAATTACATGTGTCTTAATATCACTACTGATTAATCACGAAATCTCAGAAACTACATGTAGTAGGGCTCTCAAATTTTGCATGCCTTTTAGTACGTAGATGTTCGATAAGACAGGATTTTGCGAAATTCCCACGGGATCGGGATTTACACGGGAAAAACTTCCCACGCGAACGAAGTCGCGAGCAACTGCTAGTCTTATTATAAAGCGGAAAAGTTTATTTGTTTAAACGCAATCTTTTCAAGAATTTTAGATTTATCTAAATCTACGAAAATACTAATTGGATTTGAATGAAATTTGGTAAGGTAAGGTTGAAGCTTGAGGAAGGTTATAAGGCTAGTTTTTATGCGACAGCAATAAAAACATAATCCTCCTTGATTATGTTTTTATCCTGATAAATACCACGGTAGCACGACTGCTGGTGTAACCTATAAATCAACAAAATAATACACAATAAAGTAAAAATTAATACAAAAACAATTATCTTCAAAATTCAACAGTACAGTTATCAATATGATTGCCATTCTGACTGCGATGCGGGCGTATCGACGCTAATGGAAAACCCATTGAATTCAGTTTTTATCATACCAACGGAACCCCAAAAATGTTCTCTATCATTAACAATGGTGGACAAATGGATGGCATAACGGATAAATGGTCACGCGTGGTATAAGTATTGACTTGGTGTTATGTGGTATAGCCAAATATTTTGACTCGAGAGGGATAGTTTGTTTTAAATGTTATTTTACGGTAATAATCATGTAATATATATTTGTGTTTAGGTTTTTACATATTATAATGTTATTAGTATTAAGTGTACCCTTTTACTGCTGACGATACTATGTCGTTCACAGTTTTATTTTCAATTAATGTTTCAATTTCTTGATTAATTTATTTAGGTCTCATATATAAATAAATATTTATTTATTAGAAACCATTATGCAAAACTAAAATAAAAACTAGAATAAAGAATCACAAAATTCATCCTCAACGCTGTCGGCTAGTAACGTACGTACCCAAGAGACTGGCGGCATTGCCTCGTGGTATAGCAATTATTAGGCTTTGGTCAAAGAAATAGCCAGCCCTCGAGTCACAGGAAGCGTCAACAAGCCTTTTTGTGAGTATTATTTATTTATGTATGTTATAATGGACAGCATATTGCAATCTTTTTAATTTATTATTTTTTAGCTATGTTAGTGCAGCTAAATGAGAAAAGAGGCGGATTATAAATCAGTTTCTTTCATTAAAAGGCTTATTCATAAAATAATATTTACTTAGTTTGAATACCGACTAGCAGATTATTTATTAAAATTTTATGTTCAGAATTTGAACTTTGAATCTGTTAACAATCAGTATTTAAAATTTGCAAATGGTTATGAAGTTTTTAATAAATAGGGCTGATAATCACACTCCGGGAAAATATGACAATTGAAAATTTGAAAAAGGAACTCTATTTGAGTGGACTAAAATAAATTTCGATTACTATATACCATGGACATAATAATATCTATTATTATAGCATGACCATGATATATACCTACTTGAAAAGTGTCTCTCAGTGTTATAGCTCTTCTAACAATTGAATGTCACAGATGCCTTTATTTCCCGGAGGGGCAAGTAGAATTGAACCGTGACAGTTTCTACCGGCATGCGGCACAAATACTTACCTAGATGTTAAAAGTCAGTGTCCTTTGTTTTTCGGGGTGAAAGATTTTGTATTTATTTTATTTTGAAAACTGAATCAGTTTACTTACCTATTCTTTATAGTTTTAAAAACAAAAATATTTCCCTCTTTTTTCAATTATACATTATTTTTAGGATTCCGTAGACGAATGGCAAAAAACGGAATCCTTAGAGTTTCGTCATGTCTGTCTGTCTGTCCGTCCGTCCGTCCGTATGTTACAGCCATTTTATTCCGAAACTATTAAGACTATACATGTGAAACTTGGTAGGTATGTAGATGTATTCTGTGCACCGCTTTCCGATTTTACGAAACAAAAAAAAAATATTTAAAATAAACCATACATGGAACTGAAACTGAAAATAGATATTTTCATGAAACCTATGCGTGTGTGGCATTTATAGACAGGTCTTTAAAAATGAGATTGAGGTTTCTAGAACCACTTTTTCAAAAAGTTAATCGTTTAAAAAATATACGCTTCCAAAGTGGTAAAATGTGTGTCCTCCCCTCTAACTTCTACAAACACGGAGTGAAAAAAAAAAAAAAAATTTTGTAGGTCTTAACGTAAACTTTCAACCAAAATTGGTTTGAATGAGATCGGGTCAGCAGTTTTTGAGATACAGTATACAAACACTATGTAAAACAAAGTTATTTGGCGTAGTTACTACGGAACCCTTCATGGGCGAGTCTGACTCGCACTTGGCCAATTTTTTTAAAGAGAGCTAGCAATGTGGGTGGAACAAAATTTACATTACTAGCAATCTTGTTAACCCCTCCAACTAAGCTAAATATGGATTCACGGCAATAGTGTATGGGTGGGGCTCGAATCCACGACCTCTCGATCACAAGACCAACACCTAACTACTAAGGCTTTAGTAGTTTCAGCATACCAATTAGTCTTACTAATATTATAAATGGGAAAGTTTGTGAGGATGGATCGATGTATGTTTGTTACTCTTTCACGCAAAAACTACTGAATGGAACCGAATGAAATTTGGCAAGTACATAGTTTATATCCTGGAATAACACATAGGCTACTTTTTATCCCGGAATTCCCACGGGATCGGGATTTTACGCGGGAAAACCTTCCCATGCGAACGATGTCGTGGGCATAAGCTAGTTAGTTATAAGTATAAAGAGTTATAAACTTTTTATTTATTAGCTAATCGTGTTGTTATTTTTATTAGAAAAGGTGATATACAACCACGGCTATCTTTTACATAACGGCTATGTTTTTGGGCATGCCTTTTAAGTACCTAGTCAGGTTTCAGTTTTTGAATTTATTTTAATTTTTATAAAAATATCATAATATGGTATTAGAATAAATTGTGCGTATGTCAGGCCATGAAATAGTATGCTTTCAGTCTGATTATAATTAAATAATATAGTTAAAAAAAAAACACTATTTATTCGGGTGGAAAATCATTATGTGGCTGCTCCCATCATTGAATGAAGCGGAAAGTAGTGTCAGAATTTAGCTGACTTAAAACCTCAACGTTCGTTACGTTACAGGGCCGCGGTATTTCGTTAGAACATTCTCGCAACCCACCCTTTTTTGGGTGGGGAAATCATCGAATGACTTCACCCGTTCTGAGTGGAGCGAAAGGGAGTGTCAGACTTCAACTGACTAAAAACCCGGGGTGGGTTTTTAGTCAGTGGAAGTCTGTTCATTCAGCAGCCCTTGCGTTCCGAGGCCGCGGTATCTCGTTAAAAAATTCCCTCAACTCCTATACTAGAAACACCTAACGTTACAAATAGTATACAGTCTATTCTGTACATTAGAAAAGGTTAGTCCATCATTTTCCAGGCCCTGTGGCCTCACGATGGCGGGGTAGCGCGGTGGCTCAGCCAAATGAGACGGAAACTATAATTTTCCGCGTTCCACAAACGAATGGTGTTTTTATGTTGACTGGTCTTCACTTCTCGTGTTGGTAAAATCATTAATATTATTATATGGATTGTCAAGTTTTACAGTAAAAGTTATTGGATTAGCAAGGTGGTGGAATGAGCTTAAACCGCTTATAGGAGTTTAGTAAGCACAAGCAGAGGCCAGCAGTTTATTAGGCTTCCCAAACTTATTTTAACTGTGACGCCCTCGGGAAGTTGCCATATTTCTGCGACGGCCTGGCCTTTTTACCATACATTTACCTACTAGTTAGCTTAATAACAATTTGTCTGAAAAACTCCAAATATCATCTAAAATTTGTATTATAAAATAAAGAATAAAACATAAAAACAAAACATTTAGATCGCCTCACGACGCCCCTGGGATAATTCAGCGGAGCCTCAAAGCGTCGCGACGCACATTTAGGGAAGCCCTGTATTAGACCATAATAAAAATCTACATTAATTAATACTTTCTTCAATAGTATAATTATGATCAATGCCTATTTTTTGCTGGTTTTATGCGTGGATCAGCGTGATGGATAGCGAAAACTATTCGCGAACTCTTAGTCAACTTTTAAGACGGGCCGAGAAGAAGTTGGTGATCCTATTCGTAACGTGGACATATAACGAAAAGTGGACTATCACACATTTGTGGCCTCGAATAATAAAGTGAAATATTTACGGAATGATATCACTAAGTATCACTAAAATTCTTAGCTTCACCTTTTATGTTTTAATAGGTATTAGAAAAATTATACAATCGATAGAAAATTAAATAATTAACACGCTCTTAAAGTTATTCTTCTGTTCTTTCCACCAGTGGTTTTGCTGACTATATCTAGAACTTAACGTAGCTTTAAAAAATATGATTACATACAGTGTTTCAGTAGGTACTGTTTTGATAGTTCTACATCTATAATTTTATAGATGAGCCACGCACGTCTGATATATGCATTGTACATTTGTGCCTATACTGACTACACAGTTCTAAAACTAGGTTAAGATAGCTATAAAAAGGCTTTTCCAAGCAACATGACATAAATACCAATAATCGTTTTCCCTAAAACCACTACAAACTTTAAGGACCTCATTACGAAACTCCTGTAAAATATAAATAAACACAAAAATCTGGCAACACCAAAGTAAATATCCTCAGCTACTCCGCCATAAAAAAGTTTAAAGAGTGTGAAACATAAATTTTAAATTACCGTAATGTATTTCAGCGCCCGCCATTTTTGCGGAGAGGGGCGCGCTCCGCAATTAGGTACGCCTCGTTAAACGCGAGATCAAGACCTAATGAGCCACGTGTATGGTTTAGTGCACTCGTAGGATCAAAAATTATAATCCTGCTACACCGATGAGACTTGAACCCCAATAACACGACATCTAAAACAGTTGACAGTTCAACGTAAACTGGTTTTTTCAACCACGATGACAGTCGGTTGACATTTGACGCTTTGTGAATGACACGATAAATCCACAACTGTCCATATTCGAAAATGATAGCTACTCTCCCCACATAAGGTGCAATTTCAAATGATAAACAAACAGATAGGTGATGTAGCTAAAAGATGATATTTTAAAAGTGTTATTCGGCATTTCTGGTTGAAATAACGTTTCCATATCGAAACGATCATCTTGACTTTCACCGTTAAGTTCAGGAATAGGTATTGAATCGACCTTAACATTAAAAGAGTGCCGGTAATGGCTGTAAATACAAAGGAAAGGACTGCTCATTGTGAGGTACGTAACTCACACGTACTACACTTAACAAAAGGTACTCAATGGATCCGGTTAGTACCTGCCCGGGACTAATACATTGTAACCCCAGGAAATCCTTTTTGGTCTATTGAATGGAATGTTGAATATACACAGAATTATCTAATTATTTTACCGAAAGGAAGTAATCTATTCGAAAGTAGGAGGCTATAGGAAATATAAGTTATAGGGTCAACATCATCTTTTTCATCAACCTTTTCGCAACTATGTTGGGGTAAACTCAAACTCAAAAAATATTTTATTTCACACATGGGCACTTATAAAACGTCAAAAGTTTGTGCATGTAGGTAGGCTTCCTGTCATGGCATGTAGCCTCAGACCAAGAAAAAAAAAAGTATTAGTGTTTTACACGGAGCGACTTTCTATCTGACCTCCAATCTGTAGCTGGGTAACACATTACCCTTTTGCTAGACCAATGTCAGATTTTCCGGCTTCTCATTACCCGTAACAACTGTCAAATAAGTCGAAATACCTATAACGATTTCATTCCAATTCAATTGATCAACCTCCATGTTTTCCGATTAACACATGCCGAAAGCAAGTTCGAAATTTAAATAAGCGTTCCATTCTTGTTTCCTTTGCGTTCAAATTAAACATGCCCGTCATTTTTTTTCAGACGCCATATTTTTATGGCGGCTATATTAAATTCGTAGATTACAAAGAATAAAAAAAGAAATAAACGTCAAGTGCGAGCCTTTAAAAGTGTGTATGGCGGGAAATGAGTCTGAGGATTGGGCTTTAAAACTTACGATATGTGAGCCTACGAGAATAAGCTCCAGCGATTTCTTTATAAAAAAGTTAGCTAAGCGACTTACAAATATACTGTTTATTAAGAAGTTTCTGGCTACCGACTTGCTTCAAGATTTGTTGCAGTAGAAGAATGTTTTAATATCTTTCTTTTTTTTTTCTATAGTTTGACTTAATAAAACTACGCAACCTAGAACTTTGTGATTAAGTAGGTAGATACTAATAGGCATTTATACGACGCGACGTGTCGTTCGATGTTAAAATAATAAAAATAATGATAGCCTTATTTAGAATCAAAATTGGTACAAGTAAAGAGCTTAACAATCATCTTATTTTAAATTGATGGACGACGTTCTTAAATAGACAAACCAGCGGCAGTGACTATTTAAATAATTTCATTCAATTCCTCCTCTCATCTAGTTTACATTTACGGAAAAAAATGACGTGTCAAAGTGTTATTTATAACCTATTTTCAAAAACAAACATCATTATCATTTTTGAAGTGAAAACTTCTTTAGCGGCGCGGCGTTGTGTACTTTTTGTAATGGGTAAAAAATGTTAAACTCGCGTCAGGAGTTCAAGACACGTGACCTGATCGAAAATTCGTAAGACGGACGGAGAGTAGACAGCCGGCGCGGCGTAGGAGAGGAAATATCCCCCTCTCTTTCTACGGCGCGGCGAAAATGTATGCCTGCGCCTGCTGTTTCGTTTAGGCGGCGCAGAACGCTTGCGCGAATGTTCGTGTGTGTTAACATGAAAGTTGATTTTTCTAAGAGATAAACTTTTTAATGTAATATAAATTGTCATGTTTGTGTACGATAGCGCAATAAATACATATTGTATTCTACCACATAAATGATAGTACTTTTATACTGATAATTAAAGCAATTCGTGCAAAATTATTCCCTAACCATTCCAAAATATCAAAAATGCACAACGTTAATATTCAAGTTTTCACTTCTGCCGGCACTCCCGGAGTGCAACAAGGATTTTTTTTACAACATACGAGTATATTAGTATAAGCTTCTTTATGTGAGAGGAGCTCATTGCTAAAAGTTAATAGCCGCTCGAGTCGATCCTCAAAGTTAAGCGTCGCTTGCCGAGGTTGGTTTATAGATGGGTGCTCATATTAATGTATCGAGATTCTTCAGTGATGTTAAGCCTCTTTATACCAGAAATCTCTCGGGATCAGTATTTCGCGGGAAAAATCGTGCAGATAATATCGAAGAGGCAGTGACGGATTAAAGGTGAACGCAGACCTAGCCGCACCGCAGTCTCTACAGTCCCCGCAGTCATCGCTTTTTGTTAATGGCCTCGCACATCTATCCGCGCCGCAGTCGCTGCAGTCGTTCCCGTCGCCGCACGCATCGCACTTGCAGTGTTGCCAGATTTTTGAAAGCATTATCTGTACCGAAGATTAAAAAATCTGTAAAAATCTGTATTTGGTATTGGTATTTTGCTCTTTTGTGTAATTTTATCTGTAGGTGCTATAATAGGGAATAAGCAAGTAATTATTTATACGAGAACAAGTAATTTTATTATAAACCGTTGACAGAGATTCTCTGTCTAAATTATAACTCTGGCAACACTGCGCGCCGTGGATGCGAATGACGTCATCCGCGCTGCGCTAGCCGCAGCGTCCGCTGCGTGCGGGTGACGTCATCAGCTGCGGCTTGGGGAGTTCGGTCGTTTCAGGGACTGCAGCGACTGCGGCGCGGGTAGGTGTGCGAGGTTGCATAGAACTTCATATAAAGAATTCGAATGCAAAGACTGCGGCGCGTGCGGTGCGGCTAGGTCTGCGTTCACCTTAAGACTACTTGATGCCCTAAGCAATCCATGCTGGTGTGCCCCCCTATCCGTTTGTCAACTAGAATCGGTCTTTAAACCTTTACCGCCTAAAAACAGGTTTTTAGGTAAGCGTGCTCCATCTTCGACCACATGATGATGTGGTCGAAGATGGAGCACGCTCACGCACGAAGTGATGACTTACTATCAGGTGTGATGGTGGTCAAACGCGAACCTATTATCAATAAAAAAAAACCTTAGTTTTTGTAAAATAAGATGATGAGATGTAACGTACTTTAGAAGTGGAGTAGGTGCGACAACAATAAAAACCAAAGCATTATAATTTATTTATTGAAATGTACGCATAGAAGCCGGCCGGCACAATTACTCAAAAAACAAAACATTTGAGCGCCAGGCGAGGAAAGAGTGGTTTGTGATTGGCTGATCGCAATTCCGGTGCATTCGAATACTCTATGTCAACTTATAACGCGCGAATTTTCAAAGGACAATGCTCACAATTTATGGGGAAAAAACCCAGGCCCGGCGCAAATGAAATGTATCTCAGATTTTAAGTATTTATATGTGACATAATATTCAGTAGGGGGCATTACCAAAATCTTTATTTAAATGTCATAAATTGCTAGTTGTTTTATGTAAGGAGCTTCAAAAATGTGATTTTTTTAAATTATTTCTTTCTTTACTCTTATTCTATAAATGACATTTAGGCATCTATTTTGACAACGCCATCTACATTTTGTGCAATGTTAGGGTAAACTTAATAAAAAACAAGAGTAGGCAAATGAAATTATTTTATTATTATAAACATTATTGGTTCTCTAAGTCTATGATTACATCTTCCAGAGTGTATCCGGGATGATTAAAATCATCGTGATGTCTGGCCCAACCCAAGTAATACAGTACACTAATAATATGGGCGCAGCTACCCAAAGTTCTTTTGCCATGTATACAAGAGCAATAATGCTCTGAAATTGCATTAATACCGGTTTCTCTTCTATACAAAATATAAGTCTAGTAAGTTCTGTTCCTTACATGCCGCGATTGTATACGGCATCTTATTAAAACACCGCTTTCGCCATTAATTGTTACGAGCACCGGATGTCTATATACTTAAATTTCGTAGACACCTGTTTGTTTAATGTGCTCACAGCAATAGGAGCGTGCTATTTTACAGTGATAAGTGCCCACAGCAAACAATATCAACTCTTCTTGGGAAAGTCTGGGGAAATCTTCCAACGTTTGGTCATTTGCTTCCAAACGAACAAATGCGGCTCTATGTCTGTTTAAATTGTGCTCAATAACGTAGTCTGCCAAAAGTTTTGGCTTGTGCACATTCCTATTTATAATATCAACGAATTGTTCAGTGTATTGACTGTCCTCATATGGTTCTTGGAAGGCATTGATAAGCGCTGCGGCTATCTTATAGTCAGTCATTGTTGAGGGCAATGCTCGATTAAATACCCTGTATCTAAAATTCTTAAAATCACGTTTAAACCGTCCATTGATTGTCTCTACGACCCAGCGGCATAAGGTGACCAGCCTAGATTTATTGGCTTCTTCACATGTCAGCTGGGTTTCACCACGTCTTTTGGTCGGGGGCATGTGCACGTCATAACCATATGTTTCTAGAAGAGGAACTGCGTCACGGAATCCTCTGTCAAGGATGAACGCATCGTCTTGTTCAAGATAATAATTAATCGGTGCTTCTTCGTATGGGCCATCATGATTTTGTAAAATCTGCTGCATGATGGAAGCATCAGAGGTCGAAGCTGAGTATGGACCTGTGACGTCTATAATATGTCCATCACCGCAGACCAACATAAAAGGTTTTATCAAAGTGGTATACTTATGGAGGCTGTAGCTGCTTCTTCTGGTGGTTCCCCCCCAGACGTGATGCCCTAGGCAATTGCTTAATTTGATTAAGGGTTAATCCGTCACTGCGAAGAGGTAATATCCACGAGTAAAGTCGCGGGTAGATCTAGTTCAACAATAAATCTAAAAGCATTACAGTTGCAAATGCGAGTAATAGTTCAAGACGATAGTAAGAGCAGTTTATCAAGTGCATAGCTTGCGAGTGTGACGGTAAATTGTACAAACTATATCACACAGCAAGACAACATAAATTTGAAGGGGTGTATGTGAAAGTGAGGAGGAATGGTGGTCATAGAGAACAGTATTGGGTTTAATACAACCTTTTATGTTATAGCGACTCAACCCGGCTTTGCGTGGTCGTATTCTGCTAATTTACTCAAAAACTTAATAATATACACCAAAACCTTCACCCGCCGCGTCTGTCTGTCTGTATATTCGCGATAAACTAAAAAAATACGGAATATCCACACTTGGTCGGTATACCGTCTTGTCGTACTAATAAACTAAGCTTAGAATACAGAAAGAACGTATTCTAAGAAACTAAGCGCTTTTCCTCTACATTTAATGTGCGCACAGTCTAGGTGTGGAACTCTCTGCTGGCTTCTGTATTCCCTGCCAAATATGACCCGTCAGCCTTTAAAGCAAGGGTGAAAAAGCATCTTCTGGGCTCGCTCGTTTCATCTTAGACCTCATCTTACACTTACCATCAGGTGTAATCGGGGTCAAGGAAGGGCTCATTCGTAATTTAAAAAATGCAGGTTTTACCAATGGATAGAGTGGTTTATAAGGATAGTTCTAGTGTATTAATATAGAAGAATTTATGAATCTATTCTATTCCAATCGACACAAACTACACATCTCTCTCCGATCTGCCAATTACAATAAATACCGCAACTTTACAACATTAACGAGGCACGAGGAAGCAGCGGAAGAATCATATTAGGTCCCACACAGATTCATGTGCGTACCAAGCTGTTTTTATTATATATGTAGTAAAAATCATGTTTTTAACACGCTTTTATTAGGTCGACCTGTAACTAACTGTGTAATAAAATCTTAGAATCTGAATTACACGCACTTCTAATTCTCGAATCATGAAATTTGATCATGAATCAATTATATGTGTAGATTAGATGACAACACAATATCATGGTACCATCGAGCTGATCTGATCATGGAATTGGAAGATGGCCAATGGAACCTTAGACTGCCTACTAGTAAACATAGATAGATAGATATACTCTTTATTGTACACCATAACAGAATTAAATAAGGACTTAAAAAACTACAAAGGGTGTTATAATGAGCGGTCTTATCGCTAAAAGCGATCTTTTATAGACAATCTTTGGATGGATTTGACATGTTTTTTTCATGATTTTATCATATTTGGGCTCATTTCATTCGTCTTACAAGCTTGTTTTTAGTTTTTTTTCAACTATTTATTTATTCTCCGCTACATGAAACGCTGTTTTCCTTGCTCAACCTCCTCGTATACTCTACGTAATGAGTTCGTATATGTTCGTTGCCATGTAATTGACTTCTACAGTACCGCGGATTCGTTTATTATCTCCTCCTTCTGGTTTATTGGGCAAAGCTTTTTTATTTTTCGTGTTATAAGTAACTAGGCTAATGTTGATGTTATTTTTTTTATTGGGTTTCTGTTAGTTAATTTTTTCGATACAAAATATGTATGATTTTATTTTATGAGTAGGTGTGACAAATTACAATCTATACTAATGTGTAAATGCGAATGTTTGTCACTCTATTATGCTGTCATGGCTAAACCGATGAACCAACCAGGGGCAGGCGTCCGTCACTCGCTCAAGGCCACGCGTTATATGCCTACCGCTTCGCGTATCGCCGTCGGTACATCCGACAGTGAGCTGCCACACGCCTGCCTATGCCTTTTAAAATAATTTTGACAACGTCATTATGGATCGACCTAAAAACAATTGATTTTCCTCCGCTTTGCACCTGTTTCCCTTTTAATTATTTATTTGCACGGAATTTTATTAAAATTATTTACGCGGTTTCGGATATTTTCGACACTAAAATTTAATAATCGGGAATTCAGGGAAGGAAAAAATGCATCTATCATTTTATTAAACTGAAACATATTTGATCAACAAATAAAAAAACATTGTTTTTCTATATTCGTTTTATTACCAATTTCATCATAGGTACAACCCTAGGACATTCGCTCGAAAACGCGATCGCACGTGGGTCGCTCGGCGGGCAAAAAAATCTCAACTATCTGTGTGCGTACTTATGGTACATTTCTTCTCGCTGCAAACAGCTGGTAATATTATTAAGATTTTGTAGGCTATTATAGCGTACCTAGGTATTTTCGTTTTTGTATGAGAGTGATGTATGTGTTACGAAGTAACTATTCAGTAATCTGTGTTTCTAGTCAGTAAAAGTCTGATACTCCCTGTTCCTTCAACTGCCCATATGTTCCGGGGCCGCGGTATCTCGTTAGAACATTTCCGCAACCCCGGCAAGACGTCTACGTACCGGTATTTCGAGTACCGCACAATTCGAAAACATGTGACATTCACTAACCTCCAGTGGGCCCGCTTGTTGAATTATGGCCCCTTCCCTCTCACGGCGCGAGAAGTCATATGATGATTTTCCCACCCAGAAAAAAAAATTGGCCAAGTGCGAGTCAGACTCGCCCATGAAAGGTTCCGTAGTAACTACGTCAAATAACTTTGTTTGTCATAGTGTTTGTATGAAATACAAAATTATATTTGCGGTTTTAGAAAATATGCTATATCTCAAAAACTGCTGACTCGGTCTCGTTCAAACCAATTTTTGTTGAAAGTTTACATTAAGATCTACAAAATATATTTTTATTTAGATTTATCAATCCATTATTATAGAAGTAAGAGAGAGGGGGGACACACTTTTTACCACTTTGGAAGCGTATATATTTTAAACGATTAATTTTATGAAGAAATGGTTTCAGAAACCTCAATATTATTTTAAAGACCTGTCTTGTAGATACCACACATGCATAGGTTTCACGAAAAAAAAAAAATCAGTTTCAGTTCCATGTATGGGGAGCCCCCCTTAATTATATATTTTTTTTTTAATCAGAAAGCGGTTCACAGAATACATCTATCTATAGTCTTAATAGTTTCGGAATAAAATGGCTGTGACATACGGACGGACGGATAGACAGCCAGACAGACACTACTACCGAAACGAAACTATAAGGGTTCCGTTTTTTGCCATTCGGCTACGGAACCCTAAAAAGGCTGATTATATTATGATTGTCATGTTCATCAAATTATGAGTTTCCAACGCACCTAATAAATGAAAAGTACCAGTGTAGGGACATTCAAAATTTATAATCCTTGAGTTTAATATAAAATGATCGTGAAAATATCTACCCTGTGTAACCTTATGTAAATATCAGCAGAAAGGTTTGGTATTAAAATGCTATCATATTCTGTACTGTATTTTCTACCCCCCTTTGAAGTAAGTGATAAATTGTGAAGATATGTTTGTGTAACACAATTGTTCGCGTCGGATACATGTCGACACATCTCGATATCGGCTTTCTTTGTCACATGTCACGTGTCGTGAGTGTCACAAAGGATGTGTACAGACTACAGATATACACAAGTAGGTAATGTATAGTGTTGGTACACTTATTTACAATATTAACACATGATCTGAAGTAATGGTGCGTATTGTTCCACGCGCATCTCTCTTAGACGTCGCAGGGGATCAAACGTGACCATACAGCACCAATCAGAGGCAGCGTTGATGAGTATTTAAGTGGTTCCGAGTGAATCCGAGGGATTACGGGATGATTTTCGTCAGTTAGAGGCTAACAAGGGGGTCTGTTAGCCTCTAACTGATTTAAATCATCCCGCCCCAGGACGGAGGACGTCTTTGTAGGTTTACACCTCCACTAGATAAAACCATAGGTACATCTTAACTTTACGTGTAAATACATAACTCATTTATTCGAGTGTCTTAACAGGTACTGTGTGTGATAATACTGCCCATTGTGTTACCCTTTTTAGTTGTTATGTCCTTATTTGTTTTCTGTCATGGTGTAAAATAAAATGTTTATCTATCTTCTAATCTATATTCTGGCAAATACAGAATGTCGGATCTATACTAATATTGTTTGTTTGAACGCACTAATCTTAGTAAGTACTGGGTGGATTTGGATGAAATTTGGCTTGAAGCTTGATGAAGGTTATAGGCTATTGTGGCTAAGTGGCTTTATCGATATAAAGTCCACGGGAGCGAAGCCGCGCGCGTCTGCTAGTCTATACTAATATTATAAAGCGGAAAAGTTTGTTTGTTTGCTTGAACGCGCTAATCTTCGAAAGTACTGGGTGGATTTAGATGCAATTTGGTATGGAAGTAGCTTGAAGCTTGAGGAAGGTTATAGGCTACTTTTTACGCGACTGCAAAAAAGGAGAGTTATGTTTTTACCGTGATAGAATCCACGGGAGCGAAGCCCCGCATGAGTACTAGTAAAATATAAAAGTGCTCAAAAGTCTGCCCTCGGGCTTACACAAATTAAATTTATTATCAAACTAAATTAACGCATTGCTACAGTTAGTATTTCATAAATTAAAGTTTTTTAAATACATTTACAGATTATATAGTCAACAACTAAACAAAAAACTTTTTACCAAAAAATTAAACCGACTCCCAAAAAACACTACAAAAACACAACACACACACACAAGTGTTTTTTGGGAGTCGGTATAATTTTTTGGTAAAAAAATTTTATTTAACTCTTTTTAAATGGTCGATTTTTAATTGACCTAGTTACAAGAGCCTAAATGTTAACTACTTATAATCTTTTACAAAATATTGCTTTTCCCAATGTTGGCCTGTTAATTGTTGAGGAGTTCTCCTGGTACTTCACCATCAGCTTCACTTCACCATATGCATTGTGACGAGCATATTGTGCTTAATAACCACATTCAAGTAATCGAAGCGGAACACATGAAATACTTTATTATTCCTACTTATACATATATTGAGTAGTTCCAGTGGCCATCTGTGGTCTTCATCATCAGTTCCACTTCACAAATGGCGCTTTTCGAATGCAACTACACAGTTTTCTATAAAAAATACTCAAATAACTATAGGTGTGCCTATAATTTGAAGAGTTCCCTCGATTTCTCCAGGATTCTATCATCAGATCCTGACTTGGTGACAATGGGACCAATTTCGAAGTATACCTATTCAAACAAAAAAGAATTTTCCAAATCGGTTCAGCCGTCTTCGAGTAATCGGTGATCATACATAAAAAAAAACAAATATACGCGTCGACTTGATAACCTCCTCCTTTTTTATCATCGGTTGAAAAATCACGTTCAATGTGTTGCCACATTGTGTGCTTGGGCAGCCATAAAAATTACGAAACATTTTCGTTTTGTATACAATATCAAACGTACGTCTAATAAAGCTTCATGAATATATTTCATGTTAAATTACATTTAGATTAGACTTTATTAAGTTAATTTTTTATTTCATTTCGTAGCTTTACGTCAAAGCGAGTTTAGACCACGCCAAACATGATTATATTTAATTCTATGTAGTGAAAAAAGAAATTAAAATATTAAGCGATTGTGCATGTGGCTTATACACTAAGTAAGTTATTTGTCTGAGTTCAAAGGCTTTATAATACATAATACACGTATTAGCAAACCCAATCGGCATGCTGAACATTTGACCTCCACAACACCATACCAAGATTAGATTCAGATTTTCAGACGTAAATTTATTGGAATGAGATATAGTGAGCAGTTTTTGAGATCCAGCATATTTTCAAAAACTGCAATATAACTGTAGTTTTGCGTAGCTACTACGGCACCCTTCATGGGCGACAATTTGGCACTAAATATTATGTTTTTCATAATTTATGCACATTTTTTTCCGGCATTAGATATCAATCCAAGATATGGTTTATATGTGAAATCAAAATTCGAAAAAAGAAATAAATTACAACTGTTCTATATTATGTCTATGCAATATGCGTGTGTATCGCGATAAACTGTAGAGAACAGCTTTTATCTTTGAAGTTCGAATTTTGAATAAAACACGAACACGTCTTTTGGTTGGCACTAAAATATAACATTGTATTCTTATTTTGACAGCTGTCAGTGTCACAAACATTTTCGGATAAAATTCTCATAATAAAATAAAGAGTATCTCACTGATAATGAAACTGACATTATTATAATTAAATTTCGTTTTAAATGTAGAGAACACTTAAAATTTTACAGAGCTCCTTTTTAAAACCATGTTTGGAAAATGTATTTCAGTTTTGCATTTAAACAAATGAGTATGTAGCTTTTGGTAATATCATATTAATTTAATTATTATTATTTATAATTAGTTATTGAGAAAGAGCAGCTCGTGGTGTAATAATAGCGGCATGGATCGATTTCATGGTTAACCTTTTGACCGCCATCCCGGGTCAGTCTATAGATGGTCTCCACCTTAACATACTGGGATTACTCTGATCCTTGGAAAGCACGTTGAGTCGTTGCTTCCTGTCATTTGTACATCTTTATCAATCTTTACGGGTAGTCAGAAACTAGGAAATCTGAGACCAGTTTTAGCAAGGGATACCGTTTTATCCAGCCACTGGATTATGAATTTTAGTAGTTCTTCATAAATCGTTTCTCTGGAATTCGCGAAGCTTTTCTGAATTGGAGTTGTTTTGTTGATTGCCTCTTTGTTTATTTTTTCTTTTTTTTTTACTGATTCATCCATTCATCGTTACATGGTGGACATCCCACCTATACGCACTAACGTTTTGGTAATACCTTCATTGTGCGTACGGCTGAGGAGTGGAATTTCCTGCCGGAGTTTGTGTTTCCCGATAGCTATAACCTAGGGATCTTTAAGTCAAGAGTGAATAGGTTACTTTTAGGTAAGCGTGCTCCATCTTCGACCACATCATCACTTACCATCAGGTGAGATGGTGGTCAAATGCGAACCAATAAAACAAAGATTATAGGCTCGCGTATGACCACCATCTCACCTGATGGTAAGTGATGATGTGGTCGAAGATGGAGCACGCTTACCTTGAAATAGTCTATTCACTCTTGACTTAAAGATTCCCAATTATAGCTATCAGGAAACAGAGACTCTGGCAGGGAGTTCCACTCGTTAGCCATACGCACAATATAAGTATTATCAAAATGTTCGTGAATTTTGTTTTTGGTTTTCAGGAGTTGCCATGATTGGTAATAGTGTGGAGGGATGGTTCATAACATTTTCCACCTTTAATACCTAGCCTAGGTAAAACCTGTTATAAGAGACAACGAGTCAAATTCATATCAAAGTCAATCTGACGACGCTTCGACGTTTTGAGAGTGTCATGAAACGTCAAGAATGACAGCGTACATTTTGGCAAGCGCGGGTTGACGTTTCTTCATTCTGACGCAACTCCGGGTTCTTTTGCACGTGGCCATCAGACGGATCTGTCATTATTGACGTTTCTTGACACTCTCAAAACGTCGAAGCACTGTCAAATCTGTAATGTATAATAACATTATAAACAAATAACCTCATGGTCCTAGTACCCCCAAAACATTTTCGATTATATCTTGATTTTCTCACAACACTAGTCTTTAACTCAGCTGGTCCTTTGATCCGAGTCCTTTTGTATCGTTCGTAAATGGAGTCACGCGCCGCCTTAAATGTCACGAATCGCACCAAACTCGATCTTGTTAGGTATCGCTATCGAGCATAGACCATGGAACGTGGCGCTAATAGCGACTAGAGACGTCAATTTTGTTCCATTATGCCTGGCGAGATGACCTGGACGTGTTCCACGAGAGTTGGTCTGAAGCGGCGCGGGGAAAAGAGCGTATGGACCCAGCAGTGGGACAGCGCAGGTTAAGTAAAAAATAACTAATAAATAACTAGTAAATAATACTGGCATTGCCTCTCTCATAGCTGGCATTAACCTAAGGTTCTCATATGATTTGACAAGTACAGATTCTAAGGACTTCAAAAGAGACTTTGACCTCTGAGTTTGTTTCGGTGTTTCTTCTCGGGGTAGTCAGCTCGGAAACACCTCCACCACCAGTAAATATTATCTAGATGAGGCCTCATCTAGATAATATTTACGAAAAAAATCACGTGTAAAAATGTTATTTAATAAACAATTTGCAAAATAAAGATGATTTATCATTAGAATTTCTTATAGAAAACAAAATAGCACTTGTAGCCTGACCTGGGAATCGAAACTAAGACCTCCATGCTCAGGAGTCGCGCTTGCGAGAACTAGACTAACGAGACATTCATATAAACAGATAGTAGTCCTCCGAGCTGACTTTGGCCATAGCGGCCAATCTAATAATCTTTTAGCCATCTGCGTAGGAGATAATTATAGTGCACAAATATATGTACAGGTGCACTCTGCTCTGGACGGCCGTCCGACACGTCCAGAAATTTCTAACAGAAAAACCCAATAACACTTTTAGCCCGAACCAGGAATTGAATCCGAGACCTATTGCTAAACAGTCGCGCTTACACTACACTGTATGTATACAAATAAACCTCCTCTTCAATCACTCTGTCTAGTGTTGAAAACCGAATTTAAGTTGCGTGGTTCGACCTAGATCTAGGTATACAGAGGCATTTCCGGCCACCGTAGGCGCGGGCCTGCGGACGGCGAGCAGGGGTCGCTCACCGTCCGGTAAGGAGCAGGCCCGGGTCGGCGGCGCGTCGTGTTCCACGCGCGCCTCAAAGAGCTGTCAACACCAGTGACGGGGCCTCATAGGGCCATTGCCTGCCGGGGTTTGCGGGAAAGTTCTACCGAGTTACCGCGGCCCCGGAAATTTAGGGCAGCCGAAGGAACATGGTGGGTTTTTAGTCAGTAGAAATCTGACACACCCTTCCGCTTGACCCAGAGCGGAAGAAGTCATACGATGATTGTCCCACCCAAAAAAAAAAAGGTATACAGAGGCGGGAAGCGTCTTTGTTTTATACTGATTGTTTGAGTCTATTTATATACCGGCCTCATCTAGCTTAACATAAAACACAAAAAATTACATGTAAAAGTGTTATTTATATCCAATTTACAAAATAAATATTTCATTTCATTTCATATAGAGTTTGAATCTATCTCAACTACAGAATAGATGAATAAGGTTGGAATGGTTAATGTGAGCGTGGCGAGCGCGCCATATTTATGATACGAAAATCATAGCTCGACCGATTAATTCATTCTGCGCATTTAGTGCGCTTCGGATTACTTCGGAACACAGAGTTCTGCTTTAAAATGCCGTGTTGTGCAATTATAACCTGTAAAACAAAAAGTTAGACCGTAAGTATAGAGCGAGGAGCTATATCTTTCCATCGGTGAGTCGAAAATAACATTTAATTACAATTTTATTTGAAAAATCATAAAAATATGCTGATCACTATAAAATTTCGAACATTAACAACATTATTGCAACAAGTTACAAAAAATATACATTGCCCGATGTGTACTCGCTTAATCATCGCAATGACCAAGTCCACTTACAATGTACTGCATGCGTTGCGTCCTCCACACTTCAACCATTGACGTTTCGTCCTTTGCCGTGATGCGCGGCGCATGTTTATCGACAGTGAGTTACAATCAGTAGCAAGCTCTAGATTTAAGTGTGTATAATTTATTTGTGTGCGTAATTCGCATACGTAACGGACCTCTTGCTTGTAGTGGAGCTAAATAGTGGGAGACAAGCGGCGACACGCGTTTTCATACAAATCAGGAACTATTTCCATTCTAACCTCTTTTATCTGTTCTGTGATCACAACTTCCTGACAAACTGGATTTGTTAAATTCAAACACAAAATATTTTTATTTCTCATAGCCTACATGGGCACTTATAAATTTTAATAGGTATGAGAGGACAGTATAGACCAATTAACACACCACAATGTAATTACAAATAAAAATTTAAAAACGAATTTATGGGTTTACAGTGTTCTCCCATCCACATAAAAAGCGCTTTAGAAATTAAGCTTTTTAAGTGCATAGCCGTATCTAGCAGTGGCGCTCTCAATACTCTGTGGCATAGTAAATAAAATTATTTTGTGTAAAACAGTTTCTGAGAGGTGAAATTCTGGTGACCTGTAATACAGGTTTTGATTACCTACCACAGGCACCAGTGTTTCTCGGCCAATGTACTTGTGTTCTTATGTATGCCAATAGTATCGAGTGATATCGATTCTGGATTATGTACCTTTTCGAAGGGTAGGTACACGTGTGAACCGGATTTTGGCTAAGTGGGTTAAAGAGAACTGCTCAAGTAGTGTTCGACGGGTTTTTTTGTTGATGCTGAATGAGGGTAGTTGTATGAATTTAGGCTTCGTTTGTTGAGAATGGTTATGGTGTGTACCAATGCGTTAGTGGATTGGTTGATCCTAAGAGTATGGTAATCAGTTTTAGTGGTTCGTTGAATACTAAGTTTTTATTTAGGTATGTTCTAGCTGTAGCCCGTAACCGTTCACGTAAAAATTTTGCAACTTTTCTCGGGATAAAAGGTAGCCAAGAGTTATATCAGGTTATCAACAGATAAAGATAAGATAAAAATATATTATTTTGCAAAAATGGGTACAATACACGGTGTTATACATACAAATATTATGTTCAGCCATATTTTACCCGTCGGCGTGCAAAAATTAAACACAAAAAATTGGCCAAGTGCGAGTCATACTCGCCCATGAAGGGTTCCGTAGTAACTATAATAAATATAATTTAATATTTAATTTTTAAATTTTTAATTTTTTTTTTTCAAATAGATATTATCTATTTGAAAAAAAAAAATTAAAAATTTCTTAAAACTAGTTTATTTGCAATTTTTACAACTACGCTAAATAACTTTGTTTTTCATAGTGTTTGTATGAATTCGTTCAAACCAATTTTGGTTGAAAGTTGAGGGGGGACACACACATTTTACCACTTAGGAAGCTTATATCTTTTAAACGATTGACTTATGAAAAAGTGGTTTTAGAAACCCTTATATCATTTTTAAAGCCCTGTCTATAGATACCACACACGCATAGGTTTCATGACAAAAAATATTTTCAGTTCTAGTTCCATGTATGGGGACCCCCCTTTATTTTAAATATTTTTAATTTTTTTCTTAAAATCGGAAAGCGGTTTACAGAATACATCTACCTATTAAGTTTCACATGTATAGTAGGCTGGGCCGTTTTTGTATGGGGAAAAAAATATTGTTTGATTTCTTTCGGGCTTATCACAAAAAGGGTGCCAAATGATGTATTTTGATTGTATACAAAATATGGTAACGATAGAATTTCGTCTTCTGCCTCCGGATGGGACCTGAAAAAATGGAATTTAGAAAAAAAGCCTGATTTACAATAAGTTCTTACAGCGAGGTAAAAGGCAGAATAATACGGATTTATCAATAAAACAATAAAAATAGCTATACTTATTTATGTATGTAATACACGTATAAATAAAACAAAAAATATTTACAGACATCATAAAATTAACTTTAGTTAGTATGAAAATCTTGTTTATTTTCAAACTTTGGCATAGCTCTTCGCGACTCAATTTGGGCTTTTATATAA
Organism: Tholera decimalis; assembly: GCA_943138885.2. Classification (NCBI taxonomy): domain Eukaryota; kingdom Metazoa; phylum Arthropoda; class Insecta; order Lepidoptera; family Noctuidae; genus Tholera; species Tholera decimalis. Next base: position 33,818,523 of record OW964565.2, read on the forward strand.
CCTTCTCTAGCGATTTTTGTGCTTAGCTTGGCTAAAGACTCGGTAACAGTCTTAACTGCTCTTTCAACTGCTTGTGAGTGGTAAGACAGACGTAAAACAGGCAAGTCACCATCTCCTTTTTGTGCGATAAGATTTTCGATGTCTTCATTGGATATCAGTTTTAATATTGGTGGTACCGTGATATTATTCTGCCAGTCAATAAGTTCGATGTAGGACGATGCATCGAGGTTCAAAGAAGGAATTTGGAACAGTCGTAGTCCATTTTCTTGGTTGCTTCGAGCTTTCAAAATGCGACGAGCCCCAAGTTCTCGGATGTGTGCGATGTGAATCGGTCAACATAGCCAACAATATATTTTCAGGCTGGGCGAAGTTATCATTTCTTTTAATTAGCCGATCAACTATTATTTTCAGTTCTGTAGGTAAATACCTAGTGGCAGCTATGAGATGGTACAGGTGTCGTGTTGATGGATTTGTTTTGATTGCGAACCAAGTTAGAGAGTAAACTTTGACGACGTACGTTGCAAGAACAATCAGGTTTTGAGAAGATGGAATCTCCATTGAAACATATAACCGCATAATTCTGTTAGCGCGAGTTAACCATCTGGCATGGGACATTTTTCCTGGCGATTTGTTTGCTAAATGAGAAGGAAATTCACCTGTTGTTACCATTAATACAATTCTGTAGAGGCATTTTTGGTCAGCGCTCATATTTTTTGCAGATACATCATGTAACACTACGTGAATGGTTTGAAATTTAACAATAGGCCTCTTCTCACAGTTATCTAGATATTTGCTGATTGGCCCTGAAAGCGTAGTGCGAACAAGTGATGAAAAAGCATTTCGTTCATGTGAAGAAGGCAGACGATCCACTGCAACGGAAATATGTTCTTCAAGAATGCTCTTTCTATACATTTTTCCGTCTTTTTTAGATACAAGTAATGTTTTATCTTTTCTTCCGTCAAAGTAGTCCTCTGGCTTTGACGACATTGAGACCAAGATAATAAAAAGCGTAGCTGTTGAAATTTCACCAGTTTTTAGCTTTATTACTAACCTATGTATAGAACATGGTGTTTTTCCAGAAGACTTGAAACTCTCCGTAATAAAACCGCTACATAAAAAGGATGATCCTCAAAATATACAAAACTACAGACCCATTGCTCTTCTTTCAATATTTTCCAAAATAATTGAAAAGGTTATTTATAACAGTATTTACATGTGTTCGGTCCGACGTGAAACAGAACGCACCCTTTTGACGTAAAGAATTTGATCTTGACATTACTCTGACTTGACAGATAGACTTTGCTTGCTTGGAAAAAATGTCCGCGGCGGACCTCTTGAGTTAATTATAATTGGAAAAATATCGTTGGATTCGCCTGTTGAGACCGATAATTGGATCGCGAATTATTTGTTGTTTGAAGTTGAAATCCCCATTTGTCGAAAACCCCGGGATATTGTTGGATCATACGCCGTATTGTCGTCAGTCGGGCTGACACGCGGAATTTGTTGGAAATCGAATTGGATCTCACGAGATATGAGCAGATTGATTGTGAACAGTGTTTAATTGAACTTTGTAATTCCGGATTGACGAGAATCCAGGGATATTTCTTGGAACACATCGCCTTATTGCCTACCACGCGTAGCGCGCGCTTGCTGGAAACGAGTTAGGTGTGATGCTGGTCAGGACCGCGCCATCTGGACATCGACGCCTTGTGACCGTCCTGGAACACGTAACTTACATCACACGTTTCAATTACTCACCTCATATTACATACCTACCACACGGACGCGATCAAAAGGATCCTTGCTTGGCGTCCCCAGCACAGAAGGTTAGTGGTAATAATGTATTAACAGAAGCCTAGTAGAGGTAGGCCTTTGTAAGAACCTTGTTTATTGTAAGCAACGTTTATAGCTCCACGTATCGTGGACAAGTTCAGACCGTCCAGTTATCGTTGGCTGGCCAATTGTAGTCTTGATCAAAGTGGTAGCAGAGCGCGGCTCTTATAATATAAGATCCACTGGTTTAATTGGAAGTTTTGAATATTGTTGAAAACTTAAAACTTGAGTTTAATTACTTAACACAACTTATAACTTGATAAGTTTGAATATATTGCTTTGTCAGCCGGGCTCAAATAGTACTTGTAGTTTGTACCGTAATTTGTAGTGCTAGCCCCTTGGAATTGAATTGACAAGTAGGATTTATTTGTGAGATTAGGAATTTTTGGTATAATTTGGTATAATTGTTGCAATTAATAATTGAATGTCATTGATCTGAATTTGAAAGGTTATCTAAATAATATTTACACATAGTCTAACATAATAGGACTTGAATTGTGTGTATTGGTTATTGCATTTATAGTAATTATTGGATTGTTGTTAGAGATTGTCCGGAGCAATATTATACTTCAATTGTTGTATTTAATTGTTGGTGTGATCCTGCACAATATATGCATTGAGTTGTTATTTGTTTTGTAACTAGCCATCCTTAGCAAGCTAGATTCATACTTGGAATAAGTACAGGGTCGGATTTGGACTTGAAATAATTGAATTTGAATTTTTATTTTGTTGAAATTATTTGGTCGGCTAACAAGTCATTGCTGTTTGTTTAATATTTGATTGTTGGTTGTTGATTGGTGTTTTGTATTAATATTTGATTGTTGCAATGGCCTCATTAAGGGCAGTCAGGGAGGCTGCTGCGGGATTGACCTCACAGTTGAGATGGTTCACATCGGCAGCTGCAACTGTTGAGCGTGTGGAATTGGAAGAGCTCACCCTGGCTCGGTATGGGCAAGTGATTGAGAGGATCAAGTCAGCTGATGCTGCGCTCACGCGCTTCAACGAGTACATCATGGACGTGGATTTGGGGGTGATGGATCAGACAGCCCGCGATAAGATTTTGGGTGACTATGACCAGATTGTCCACCTGGGGGATGTCATATGTCTACGAGCGTGGGAAATTTTGAAGAGTCGGGTGCCTGATGCGGCCAAGCCGCAGACCCCCGTTGTTGCAGGCCCTGGACTATTGAGTAGGCTGCCCACCCTGGAGCTGCCACATTTTGAGGGTCGCTTGGACCACTGGCTGGGCTTCCTAAATCTCTTTGAGAGTCTTGTCGATGCACGCTCGGACCTCGGACCTGCCCAGAAGCTGGCCTATTTATTGTCTGTCCTGGAGGGCGAAGCCAGAGCCTTGGTGCAGCACTTGCCGGTGACGGATTCCTCCTATCCGACCGCTCTGGAGCTTCTCTCCCGACGGTATCAGAACAAGCGCTGCCTGGCTGATGTGCACATCGACCAAATTTTGGGACTACCGGCTATTGTCAGCACGTCGACGTTGCGCACTGACTTGCTGAACCCGTTGGTCTCAGCGACCAACGCCTTGAGACGCTTGGAGTTACCGGTGGAACATTGGTCCTACTTGTTGGTGCACATAGTGCTGCAGTTGCTCCCCGCGGAGTTGAGGTCACGTTTTGAGCAGGAGTATGGTGGGGATAGTGCCACCCATCTTCCCCCCTTTGACGACCTCCTCAAATTTTTGGAAGACGAGTGTCGGTTTGCGGATAACACTCGTGGCGCTACGGGGTCGCCCCCACTACCTTCTCAGCCCAGAGACCAGGGACGGACTAGGGCCTGGGGGCCTGTTGATGTTCCCCCCGCCCCCCGTTTTGCTGGCGCCCGGAGTCCTCGGGCTAGGGGGCCTGTTGATGATCGCCCCGCCCCCCGTTTGGCTGGCGCCCGGAGTCCTCGGGCCAGGGGGCCTGTTGATGATCGCCCCGCCCCCCGTTTGGCTGGCGCCCGGAGTCCTCGGGCTAGGGGGCCTGTTGATGTTCGCCCCGCCCCCCGTTTTGCTGGTGCCCGGAGTCCTCATCATTGTGACTTTTGTAAGGCAACGGGGCATGTCATGGCGCGTTGCCGGGACTTTTTGAATTTGCACGTAAGTTCCCGCCGCCGCATTGTCAACGCACGCCGTTTGTGCTTCTCGTGCTTGGGGGCCCACTTTCATCGGGACTGCCCCGACCCCCGCCCGTGTAGAATTTGTGAAGGGTCCCACCTTGAGATTTTGTGCGCCAACGCGAACCGCTCCAGCAGATCAGCCTCTGAGGGGGGTTCGCGCAAGGGGGGGTACCCCGGAGACGAGCACCGGGCTGAGACCCGCAATTCTGTACGCCGCTCTCCACCCCCCGCGCAAGTTGTACGGGAGCCCCGCGAGCGCCATTTGGTCTCCCCTCGTCAGGGAGAACGCGCATTGGCTGCTAGGCAGCAGTGGCCGGGTCGGCGCCGCTGCCTTTCCCCTCCGTTGGCGGAACGTCCCCGGCCGGAGTCGCGCCCTCCGCCATTCGGGCATCCGGTGAAATATGCCCCTCCAGTGATGGCGAGCGGCTCGGGACACCGCGCGGACGAATATTTTGATTGTTGGCCTCGTCGTGAACGAAGGCAGCCTGGAAGCGGCGATCGGTCGCCGCCCAGGCATCACTAAGAGATTGACGCCTGCCCGCTAAAGGACCCCCCCGATCAAGACGGTTTTGTTGCCAACGGCCTCGGTCAAGGTCTGGGGACCCTTGGGTGACTCAATTGTGGTCCGTGCCATTTTGGGCACGGGAGTCCGGGGTTGCCCTTTGTCGTCTTGGTTAGCGGGACAGGTTGGCCTGAAGGTGAACGACCTTTCAGGCAAGATTTGGGAATTGGCGAACCGGCTGACACCACTGTTGAGGGAAGGACCTGGTTTGAAATCACCCTTGTGAGTTGTCCTTACCCTAAAATTGGTGCTCCTGCCCTTGTTATAACTGAACTTGGTTGGGACGAGCCACTTCGGGAAACCCTGTTGGAGGACGGTTGAGGCACTCTAGCCTTCCTTATGGGGCCCGTCACCCCCTTTTGTTGCCCAAGGAGGGCCACTTGGTTCAATTGTTGGTGACTGATCGTCACACTAAGAACTCGCATGCCGGTTGCAATGCGCTGTTGGCCATTCTGCAGCGAGAAATTTTGGATTTTGTCGGCTGATCGCGTCAATGAGGCGAGGCCCTTTGCTGGCGTCGTAACGGATTTTGTTGGTCCCCCTTTGTTGAAGACGTCCACCCTTCGTAATAGCAAGATTGTTAGGGCTTATTTGTGTGTTTGTCTGCCTGTCAACCAAGGCAGTACATTTGGAGCTGGTAACCTCCCTCTCGACAGAGGCCTTTGAGGCGACTTTGGAAAGATTTGTGTCTCGCCGTGGGTTACCTTCGTTGATTAGGTCTGATTGCGGTACGAATTACAAGGGTACAAGTAACTATTTGAAGGAGGTATACGCCTTCCTTAATGAGAGCCAGGTTGACATTGGTAATAGTTTAGCCCGCCGAGGGGTCACTTGGTTGTTTGACCCGCCAGCCTGCCCCCATTGGGGGGGTATTTTTGGGACCGCGGTGAAAGCGGCAAAGGGACGCTGGCGGAGATTGTTGGGAGACACCGTTCTCACCTTTGAGTAACTAGCTACGGTATTTGGCCGCATTGAAGCTGTGTTAAATTTGCACCTTGTCAAGACTTCCAATTGATTAGCGGACGGGTAGGCCCGTCCGGGGGGGGGGTAGATGTTCGGTCCGACGTGAAACAGAACGCACCCTTTTGACGTAAAGAATTTGATCTTGACATTACTCTGACTTGACAGATAGACTTTGCTTGCTTGGAAAAAATGTCCGCGGCGGACCTCTTGAGTTAATTATAATTGGAAAAATATCGTTGGATTCGCCTGTTGAGACCGATAATTGGATCGCGAATTATTTGTTGTTTGAAGTTGAAATCCCCATTTGTCGAAAACCCCGGGATATTGTTGGATCATACGCCGTATTGTCGTCAGTCGGGCTGACACGCGGAATTTCTTGGAAATCGAATTGGATCTCACGAGATATGAGCAGATTGATTGTGAACAGTGTTTAATTGAACTTTGTAATTCCGGATTGACGAGAATCCAGGGATATTTCTTGGAACACATCGCCTTATTGCCTACCACGCGTAGCGCGCGCTTGCTGGAAACGAGTTAGGTGTGATGCTGGTCAGGACCGCGCCATCTGGAGATCGACGCCTTGTGACCGTCCTGGAACACGTAACTTACATCACACGTTTCAATTACTCACCTCATATTACATACCTACCACACGGACGCGATCAAAAGGATCCTTGCTTGGCGTCCCCAGCACAGAAGGTTAGTGGTAATAATGTATTAACAGAAGCCTAGTAGAGGTAGGCCTTTGTAAGAACCTTGTTTATTGTAAGCAACGTTTATAGCTCCACGTATCGTGGACAAGTTCAGACCATCCAGTTATCGTTGGCTGGCCAATTGTAGTCTTGATCAACATGTTTCTTGAAAAAAATGGCATTTTAACTAAAGAGCAGTATGGTTTTAGAAAGTGTAAAAACATAAACATGGCCATTTATGAGTTGATCAATGAAATAGTTACAAATATGGACCAAAAAATACCTGTAACAGCCTTATTTATGGATATGACTAAGGCTTTCGATTTTGTTGACCATGGAATCCTTCTAAATAAGCTATATAAGTATGGCATTAGGGGCAAAGTTTTAAACTTAATAAAGTCATACCTTACTGGCAGAAAACAGGTAACTAGTATTTCAGCAGTCGATGTTCAAACTAAAACTGAAATTAATTACCAATCGAGAGAGAGACAAATTTACTATGGTGTGCCTCAGGGAAGTGTGCTTGGTCCTTTATTATTTTTATGCTATATAAATGACCTTCCGAAAACAATACCACATCCTATGACCCTATTTGCTGATGACTGTACTATAGTATTTTGTGGTAAAAATAGTGACTCATATGAAAATGACATAAACAGTAGCTTAAGTCTAATAATTCAATGGCTAAATAATAACAACGTACAGATTAATTTTAATAAAACTCAAATAATGACATTTAAACAAAGAACTAATCCTAAAACTCTTGACATTAATTATGACCAAAATAAGATTATTAAAACGGAACGAATCAAATTTCTAGGTATTTGGTTAGACGAAAACATGACATGGAATATACACACGGAGACTATGATAAAAAAAATTCATCAATTTTGCTATGCTCTACACAATTTGAATAAGGTTGTAAATCGTAATACTGTCCTTACTGCATATCATGCATAAGTCTCCACAACTCTTCGTTATGGCATAATATTTTGGGGCAACTCTACCAATAGAGAAATGGCATTTAAGGCCCAAAAATAATGTCTTCGAGCCATATGTGTGTTAAAAACCACCGAAAGTTGCAAACCATTTTTCGTTAGTTTAAAAATCCTTACGCTTCCATCCCTCTATATTTATGAAATTTCAATATTTGTTAAGGAGAATCTATCTAAATTTGAAAAACTTAATACTAGACGTCACCAAAGCACACTAAAATCAAAAAAACACAATACTGCACTTTTCTCAAAGAGTTGTCTCGGCATGGGTCCAAAGATTTACAATAAACTACCAAAAACTTTAAAAAGCATGACCAACATAAACCACTTTAAAACGCAACTTAAAAAATTTTTGATTGAAAAGGCTTACTACTCTATCAATGAGTTTTTAGATGATAGAAGCATAAAATAAAAAATGTCCGATCCACTTGTATCTTGCTTATTATGTTACATATTTGAAACAGTTTTATTTAGTTTGTAGTTTTTACGCATAATTTGTACGCCTTGCAAGGCAAAACATAGTGATACAACGCAAATTTTATACCATGTACTATACTACCTATGTTCAACAAATAAAATACTTTGACTTTGACTTTGACTATAAGGGTTCCATTTTTTGCCATTCGGCTACGGAACCCTAAAAAGGAACTTATTATCTAAAAATTACAAATGTGCTTGAATAATTAAAATTAAAATGACACAAATTATAAACTAAAATTAAGAGGGTGTCGAGCCTACGAGACGCGCGGAAAATAGGTATTTACTGCAGCGGGCTAGTCGTGTGCGTTGTCACACACACAATGACAAGTTCGCTCGAGGCCCGCTTGCCGTTGCACGACGAAGTTTGCTAACTTTGCATTTTTTAATTTTTTGTCGTTATGTTGAATAAACTTGAAAAACGAATATTAATTATTTAGATGGTTTTATTTATCACACTAATATTATAAAGGCGAAAGTTTGTGAATGAATGTGTCTGTTTGCATGTTTGTTACTTCTTCACGCTCAAACGGCGGGATGGATCTAAATGAAGCAAGTAGGTACGTAAATAAATCACAAAAATAAATTTAATAAATTATACCTATTATATAAAAATTAACGTTTGTTTTTACTGTACTAATACATTATCCGTTCCCTCACTATTCATCATATTGCAATAAAACTTTGATTTTATATATTAAACTCCTCAGATTTTTTTTAAAGAATACTAGCAATGTGGGTACATTTCACATTACTAGCAATCTTGTTAACCCCTCCAACTAAGCTAAATATGCTTGTGTCTGGAGTGGGTTCACGTCAATAGTGTAATGGGTGGGGTTCGAACCTGCGACCTCTCGATCACAAGTCCGACACCTTATCCATTAGGCTATTGACGCTTCGAAACTGGGTAAGTAGCAAGTTAGGGTAGATGGGTATGCAGTACTTATTTGAATAATAAAACCAGTATGAAATAAAAAAATATATAATTATGTAATGTCATAATAAAACCAGACTGAAATAAGTTTTGTTTATTAAAATTTCATTTAGTGCTCGTTTAAATTCTGATGTACTGTCATATTTTTAATACCATTCGGTACTTTATTATATATACGTGGGGCCATACCAAAAAATCATTTTTTCATTAATGCTGTCTAGCGAACTTACTTCGCAGAAAATATAAGCGTAATTTATTTCATAACAATATATGTATCAAGTGTAACTTAATTTAAAAGAAAAAAAAATAAAAGAAATCTATAAATCTAATGTTATATTGCTTATTATAACATTTTACAAAAATTGGCCAAGTGCGAGTCAAACTCGCCCATGAAGGGTTCCGTAGTAACTATAATAATATAATATAATATGTATATTTACTTGACGAAAAACTAAAACTTAAAAATTTCTTAAAACTAGCTTATTTACATTTTTTGCAACTACGCCAAATAACTTTGTTTTTCATAGTATTTGTATGAATTACAAAGTTATATTTGCGGTTTTAGAAAATATACTGTATCTCAAAAACTGCTAACTCGATCTCTTGAAAACCAATTTTGATTGAAAGTTTACATTAAGATCTATAGATATATATATATATACAACGTGTAATTTAAAGGGTATATACATACCAAGTGCATGGCTTCTTTGGACTATAACAAACGATATGGCAAGGGTTTTGTAATCCTAAGTCTACATGTGTAGAACTTATTACAAATTCCAGTACACTGATACCAGAGACCGAATTTTTCAAATTAAGTAGAACGAAAAGAATTATCGTGTTATTGGCAAGTGACGTGGAAAGTTATGAGTGAGTGAGTTACGACCCTCGTAGTGCTGTGACACGTTTGTTATGATTGGTATTCAAAAAATATGTGAAACCAATAATTTGGTATCAATTCTTTAAGTCAGTTATTTTGTGCTGAAACTGTGCATAGAGACTCCATACCAAATGTTGTCTTCAGCCCTTTTGGTTAGATATGGGGTTTCCGTTACACGTTGTATATATATATTTATATTTTCCACTCCATTATTATAGAAATTAGAGGGGGGCACACATTTTACCACTTTGGAAGCGTATATCTTTTAAACGATTAATTTTATGAAAAAGTAGTTTTAGAAACCTCAATCTCATTTTAAAGACCTATATATGATACCACACATCCATAGAAAACGACCAATTTCGAACCGTGCCCTGCGCCAAACTGCTGACGTTTTATAAGTACCCATGTAGGCCTATGTGAAATAAAACATTTTGAGTTTGAATTCATTTTTTTCTTAAAATTCAAACGCGAGCCAAAAAAAAAAAATCACAAGAAACAGTAGTAGGTATCTCTACTACTATTTTTTAAGAGATAACATAGAGCAATCATGCCAGTAGCGTGCAACCAGCGCACCACGCACCATGAGACCACAAGTCTAGTTAAAGCATATACTAACGGGAACCCGTGTGAAATTAGTACTTCCCACAATATGATTATAAATTAAAGCCTGTCTGAATTCTGATGGATAACCTATATTATTATATAGTAGTAAGATATGTTTCCAGTTCTAAGACATGCTTAATTATATTTAAAACTTTGGTCTATACTGTCGTATAGACCAATTAATACAGCACAATGGAATTACAAATAAAAAATATCCGATAAGTTGGTCATCATGTATGTCATTGATATACACTATAAAAAGGAAAGGGCCAAGAATTGAACCTTGCGGAGCACTCATCTTGGCTAGGGATCCTGCAGATGTCGCTCCATTAACAATAACTTTTTGTTGCCTGTATGATAAATATGAAAGAACAAGGTCAGCAGAACACGAATCCACGAACTCCGTAATGGTGTAATTTACAGATCGGTGTTTTGTGGTCAACGCAATCAAAAGCTTTGGAGAGGTCACAAAATATGCCAATTGCATCCTGAGATTTCTCCCAAGATTCCAGAATGTGACGGATGAGCGCTACTCCTGCGTCTGTTGTTGACCTACCTTTCGTGAAACCAAACTGCCGACTATGTAGAATTCCATTTGAGTTAAAATATGATAGCATCTGGTCCAGCATGATTTTTTCGTATATTTTGCTTAATGCCGGAAGCACATATACCGGTCTATAGTTAGAGGGATCACTCTTACAACCCGACTTAAAAATTAGTACTACTTTACTATGTTTCATTAAATCGGGAAAATTACCGCTGTCTATACATTAATTAAATGTGCCTGTTAGGATAGCAGCAATTGAGTCAATAATATTACCAAGAACCCTAACAGATGCACTCCATAAGTCATCAGTGTTTGTTATGTTAAGACTTTGGAATGCTTTTTAATTACATCAATAGAAATGAGCTTAAATGAAAATGTTGGTATATCCTTATTGAAGTTTTCCTTTAAAAAAGATTCTGCTAATAATGGCGAAGAATGTAGAGATTTAGTAACCTCTACTGGAATATTGGTAAAGTAATTTTCCAACTTCTCAGCCACTTTTGACTTATCTGAGATGACCTGATCATCGATGTTCAAAGTCAAATCATTCTAACCCTGTTGGTTTGTGTTTCCAGTTTCTTTGTTTTTCACCTTCAACACAGTTTTTATTTTATTGAAATGAAATGAAATGAAATGAAATATTTATTCTGTAAATTGGTTATAAATAACACTTTTACACGTCATGTTTTTTTGCGTGTTTAGTTTAGCTAGATGAGGCCGGTATTTCCTAACTGACTACTCTGAGAAGAAACACCGAAACAAACTCAGAGGTCAAAGTCTCTTTTAAAGTCCAGACAATTTGTATTTGTATATGAGAAGCATGTAGGTTCATGTCTGTGGTATTCTTTTGAGGAAATAACCACGCGAGCGGACCTGGCCAGACAGTGCAAGCATTTGTCAGTTATCGTGTAGCTCAACTTAGAACTTAAGGAGCTCAACAATTTGACGAACAATACCAAAGTACCTTTGGGTAGGCCACACAAGTACTCAAACTGCTTGACATAATTAAATAAATTATAGTGAAAGCAAAAACAATGAAGAAAGAATAACCTACATCGTCCTCACATTTACAATAATGAAATAATTATATATATAAAAAAAAACAACAAACAAAAACAAAAATTAATAGGTGTATACAATACTTGAGAAAGCAAAATTTTAATTAATCAAAAATAAATCATCAATCATAATTTTAAAAAGAAATAAAAAAGGCACACGTATATCACTGGAGCATCTCATTCCCAAGCCTTCTTGTCCTCAATATAATCTTTAACACTGTAAAAAGCTTTCTGACATAGCTTACGTTTTATCAATAATTTGAATTTATTAATACTTAGTTTTTGAATATGGCTAGGAATTTTATTATAAAAACGTATACATTGGCATCTAAACGAACCACCTATTTTTTTAACCTTGTTTTAGGAATGACATATGTGTCTTTGTTCCTTGTATTTACACTATGAATATCACTGTATTTTTTAAAGAGATTAATATTTTTGTGTGCATACAAGAGGTTGTCATAAATATACTGAGATGGCACAGTCATAATATTAATCTCCTTAAATTTGTCTCTTAAGGAGTGATTAGGACTTAATTTATAAATTGCACGAATGGCCCTTTTTTGTAATACAAATATTGTGTGAATGTCGGCGGCATTTCCCCAAAGTAAAATGCCGTATGACATCACACTGTGAAAGTAACTAAAGTAGACTAAACGTGCTGTTTCGATATCAGTTAATCCACGTATTTTTCTAACGGCATATGCTGCAGAACTTAGCTTTTTTGACAATTTATCTATATGGGGGCCCCACTGAAGCTTCGCATCCAAAGTTATGCCCAAGAATACTGTGGTATCTTCGGGTTTCAATATTTCGCCCTTTATTGATACACTAGTATTCACTTATCTAACATGAGGTAACGTAAATTTTAGGAATTTGGTTTTTTTTCTCATTAAGAAGAAGATTATTAACATTGAACCAGCTAACTACAGTTGAAAGGGCTCTGTTAACTTCTTCAGTAACCTGCTGTTGACGTTTGATTTTAAATAAAAGAGAAGTATCGTCAGCAAATAGCACTATGTCATGATTTTTGATCAGGTACGGCAAATCATTTATATAAATAAGAAACAAAAAGGGACCTAAAATTGAGCCTTGGGGGACCCCCATTTTGACCACAGATCCCGGCGATCTTTTGCCGTTCACATCGACTCTCTGAATCCTTTCACTCAAGTAAGAGGACAAAAGATTCAGAGATTCAAATTTCAGTCCCGGAATCCGTAGTAGTGCAGTTTCCTGATTAATGTCTCATGGGGAACACAGTCAAATGCCTTGGACAAATCACAAAAAATGCCCAACGCATCGCACTTATCTTCCCATGCATTATAAATGTATCCTAAAAGGGCATCAGTTGTTGAATGACCTTTTGTAAAACCAAATTGTTTATTATGTAGCAATTTGTGTTTATTAAAATATCTTTGCATCTGCATTAAAATAATTTTCTCAAAAATTTTACTGAAAGTGGGCAGTACAGAAATAGGTCTATAATTAGTAGGGTCAGATGTACTACCCGATTTAAATAGTGGGATTATTTTACTATATTTCATTAAATCAGGAAACTCACCGCAATCAATACAATTATTAAATATAACAGCTAATGTAGGAGCAATAATGTGTATAATGGACTTAGTAACATCAACAGAATTACCTCACAGGTCTGCAGTCTTTTTAACATTCAAAGAATTAAAAGTTTTAATAATGTCATTAGAAGTAACATATTGGAATTTAAACTCTGAACTACAAACTGGAACATTTTTTTTAAGTAGTGTTTCTGCAGCAATGGTAGATGATTTTAGCGACTTGGTTATCGATACAGGAATGTCGGTGAAAAAATTTTCAAATTCTGTGGCGACTTGTGAATCTAATGTTATTATATTATCATCAATAGTGAGGGTGTAATCACTATTTTGGTTGCAAGACCTTCCCGTTTCGCTTTTTATAATATCCCAAGTCGTTTTAATTACATTACTACTATTTTTAATTTTAGAACTCAAGTAGCGAGACTTGGCAATATAACAGACTTTTTTAAATAATTTAGAATAGTTCTTAACATATAAATGAAATTCTCCCGAGTTAGTGTAAGACCGCTCCTCATAGAGTTCATAAAGCCGATTTCTACTTTTATAAATACCAGTGGTGGCCCAGTCACTGAAAGAAGTGTTAGTATTTACTGAAGCAATTTTGGGAATAAATGTGTTATCGAATTGTTGGCAATATATTTTGAAAAAATCATTATAATGTTTATTAGGGTCCTCATTAGTTAACAAACAGGGCATTTTATTTAAGAGTTTAGTTTTGAATGCTTCCAGGCGATATTTAGTTTTTGGATTTACAGTGATATTCTTTTTTAACATTTTATTGACTTTTTTTGGTAAAGTAATTAATTGCCCACAATGATCAGAGTCTATTAAATTAATGATTTTTTTGTGAGTCGGTACAACATCCGTAAAAATATTATCTAAACAAGTGGCACTAGTAGGAGTTATTCTAGTGGGCTTCATAAATAGGTTTACAAGATTGTATGATTGGAATAAACTAATAATGTTAGTGCTCAAACCAGAATTTTCTAATAAATTAATATTAAAATCACCACAAACAATGACATATTTACTCGAGTTACAGATTTTATGCAAAACTTCATCCATTACTTTTTAAAAGCAATCGTACAATCCTGAAGGTGGTCTGTACACACTTAATATAATAAACTGCTCCAATTCAATACACGCTATTTCAATAGATCGTTCAACAGAGAGGCTCACAATATCCATTCGGTTCCTGAATTTAAGATTATTACTTATTAAAATTAAAGAGCCACCATGTATAGCATTCACTCTGCTGAAAGAACTACCAACCTGGTAATTATTATAATTGATAATAAATTGATGGCTTTGAAGCCAATGTTCAGTTAGGCAAAGAATATCAATATTGTTAAAATTAAGAATAAACTCTACTTCTAAGTCTTTGTTTAAAAATCCTTGAATATTTTGATGTACCAGGTTAATAGTATTTATTGATTTTAAAACTATATTTGTGTCCTCTTTGCAGTTTAAAAGTTCATTACTGCTAGATATTCCCTCTGTTGTCAAAATTTCTAATTTAAATTCTCAGTAGTAAAATTATTTGCAACCAAGCAATTGGTTGAGTTATGTAAACTGTCAATGCAATAATTAATTTCAGTATTATTAGATACCCTAGATAATACTGAATATTCACTTAACCTAGGATCAGTAAAATTATCAATAAATGAGTGTATATTGTACGCTAACAAAGTAGCCAATAAATGTCGACTTTTTTTTGGGAAGATACATATATTCCCGAATCAAAACAAAATCTCTAACAAAATTGTTAGTATCAAAATGCAATAAATGGTCACTATGACGGCATACTAACATATGCATCAAATTATTAAGGCTATAAATATATTCATTTTCTATACATGTCAAATTATTAGAATAAGGCAATGCATATAAAATTAATTTGCCTAATTTTAATTTAAGGAGGGTGCCAATATCATTAACAATGTCCTTTTTTGTCACATTAAGGCTGTTTCCAAATAAAAGAATGACTGTGGTCTGCTCATTCAATTTTGATTGTTTGATTTTATGAATGAGCTCAGTGAAATGCAGGTTATGGTAACAATGACTTACTACGGTATGATCACAATAATTATTTAATAGTGAGCCAACACCTGTGCCTAATCTATCTGAATACACTAAAATGTTACTTTGAGCTGGGTTTGTGGTTTCCAAAGTATGAGGCAAAATGGGTGAGGATGCAGGAGTAATCTGTGGTAACATGATGGCCGGGTGATTTGAAGCACAACTACAGGTATTGTAAGAAATGCTAATTTTATTACTTTCTGATTTAGATTTAGCTTAGGGCGCATACTCTTTTAAATATCTTTGAGTAGTTTCTTACATAATTATGGAAGGCTTCATCGGAAGTCAATGATTTTTCATGGTATAAGTTGTATAAATTGTCTCAGCTTATTCTTATTCCAGCAGTGGCCCATTCATTAAATTTAGATTTATTACTCTGGACACTAAATTTAGATTTAACTGGACATGCCTTACTAAATTCGTGGCATAGTGAAGAAAATAATATCCTGTAATTTTCATTGGGGTCATGGGAGTCAAAATTGGCCATTGAAAGATTACTTAACATGTTATAATTGCCGCTTTTTAACCAACTCAAAGGATACTAGTTGACCTGTATGGTCAAACCTAACTCCACTAATTTGAGACGAGTATTTTATGGCACAGTTAGTATAAATATTATCTATGCATTGAGCTGATGTTGCTGTTATTCTTGTTGCTTCCTTGTATGTGCATTTTAAGTTAAATGAACCAAACAATGAAGTAAGCTTGCAGTGTTCAGGTGAATTTACTAACAAATCAATATTTAGGTGACCACAAACGAAAACTAATTTATTATCTCTTATAAGCTTAGGTACTTAAAATTTCTCCCATTATCATTAAGAATGATGACAAGTTTGATGCTGGTGGTATATAAACACTTAAGAAAGTTTGGCCTTCAACTTCTGTACATGCTACCTCACACAAGCAATCAACAGAGCAAGCGGTGATATATTTTTGTTCCTTATATCTAAGAGAATTACTACGTAATATTAAAGTATCACCTCCTACTGAGGACCTGTTGTATGCACTAGTAACAGAAAAATATTAATTTTAAACAACATTCTATCTGGTTTTAGCCAGGTTTCACAAAAACATAAGATATCTATATCATATTTATCTATTAACATTTCCTCATCTAATATTTTGCCGAAGTTACGATTTATATTCTGATGATATAGTAAAATTGTGTTATTATAACTCTCCTTTGTCATATCTAAGGGTTTAAACAATTAATTTCAGTATTATTAGATACCCTAGATAATACTGAATAGTCACTTAACCTAGGATCAGTTAAATTGTCAATAACCCAGTGTAAATTGTAAGCTAACAAAGTAGCCAATGAACTTTCGTCGTAAATTCTAAAATGAATGTCAGGATTGCAATCGGTATGCCCAAAAACCTATTACACGGTGTTTGATGCAATATTTTGCAATCGACCACGTTTGCTGAGCAAGCGATATAATGCGGTCGCACTAAGTTCGCCGCGAGCTTAGTGTATTTCGAACAGCAACCGGGTGCACTCATTTTCATCATTTAGCGATAATTTTAGCCCTTACGTTACTTTGTTAATTATACTTAGTAATAAACCCTTGAAGGTTATCAGTGTATTTAACTTAGTAGACACACACGATATCCATATTGAATGTTGGAGAAAAAGTTGCATCCACCAAGGATGCAACTTTTTCTCCAACATTCAATATGGATATCGTATGTGTTTTAAATTGGATTTCAAAATGAAAGCCAGATTTGCAATCACCACCCCCAAAAACCCATTACACGATATCCATATCGAATGTGTGAGAAAAAGTTGCATCCGCCATCTTGGATTTTAAAATGAATGCCAGATTTGCAATTACCACCCCCAAAAACCCATTACACGGTATCCATATCAAATGTTTCAGAAAAAGTTGCATCCGCCATCTTGGATTTCAAAATGAAAGCCAGATTTGCAATCACCACCCCCAAAAACCCATTACACGATACCCATATCGAATGTGTGAGAAAAAGTTGCATCCGCCATCTTGGATTTTAAAATGAATGCTAGATTTGCAATCACCACCCCCAAAAACCCACTACACGATACCTATATCGAATGTTTGAGAAAAAGTTGCATCCGCCATCTTGGATTTTAAAATGAATGCCAGATTTGCAATCTCCACCCCCAATAACCCATTACACGATACCCATATCGAATGTTTGAGAAAAAGTTACATCCGCCATCTTGAATTTTAAAATGAATGTCAGATTTGCAATCACCACCCCCAAAAACCCATTACACGATACCCATATCGAATGTTTGAAAAAAGTCTTCATCATCACTTTCACTTCCTCAAATGGTGCTTTTCGGGAGCAACTGCACAAGGTACTATTAGAAATACCCAAAACGCTATCGGTGTGCCTATAATATTTAAAGATTTCCCTCGCTTTCTCCAGGATCCCATCATCAGATCCTGATTTCATAACAATGGAACCAACTAGAAAGTATACTCTTTCAAACGAAAAAAAAATTCCAAATCGGTCCAGCCGTCTTCGAGTTTGAGGTTACATACATAAAAAAAAGTTTAAGACGAACTGAGAACCTTCTCCTTTTTTTTGAAGTCGGTTAAAAAGCAATAATAACATCACAAAATAGAAATACGTACTTTTTATGAGAATGGCTTTTTTTTTGAAAATTTGCGGCAACTTTCTTCTAATAATATTTTTTTTTTACATTTTCCCACAATAAAACAAATATTGAAAAAAAAAATGTTAAAGTAATATATATTGAACATTAAAAAGTAATTGTTGGGTATGCATAGTAAATCGTACTCAAAAAAACTAAAAATATGACTTATGTTATTCAACGGATTGCTGCAATACATACGTACACAATAGATCGCGAATTATCGTTACCGGTGAAACGCTCCACGATGAGACGTGACCCCTCTCTGAGCTCCCGTGGACGACTGAATTTCGACCGGTGTACGTTGCGTATGGTTCAAACTAGCGCGCAAATTAGAAGAAAAAATTAAAATTAAAACAACCAAGCGACATTTTTGAAATGTTAAAGCTGTAAATGATAGTATGACAATTAGAGCATAATATGAATTGAAGTTTATGAAAAAAATCAACAGTTTACTATCAAAATTCAGCGACGCACGAGCATGTTTTGTAAGGATTTTTGTCCAACTTTATGTATTTTTGTTTAATAAACTATAAAATATTTTTAAATTTTGCCAACTATGTTTGCTAACACATTTATTCTAGTGTTCATTACATATTTTTGTATGGTAATTAAAGTACTATTATAGGTTATATTCCTTTAGTTGTGAAGACCGTTTTGAGTTATTTTACTCGGCGCAGGCTTAAGTAAAACTTATCTACATAATAAAAAGAAATTATTAAGAAAAAATAATCTTAAATAAATAGGAATTAAAGTTTCAAAAGTGTTTTTCAGCTAAGAACTCGGTTACCCTCTATAATATGCTTTATCACTTAAAAAGCTACGTAGGTTTCTTTTAAACAATGTTAAAGATAACTCTTTCCGGGTCTTCGGTATTTTATTATGTATGACCGAAGCCATGCAGTTACTACTTTTTCGCATTAGTGTCGTCTTTGCAGACTGATTATACTTATTACTAATAATAATATAATATTCCACAACTTTCACACAACGCCATCTAGTCTCAAACTAAGCAGAGCTTGTAAAAACGAATCTTCGAAAGTACTTGGTGGATTTGAATGAAGTATGGTATGGAAGTTTAAAAAACAATGTAAGTTACTGTGTGCGATGATTTTTTTGTGGAAAGTATCACATGGATATGATTGAATCTGTTCACACCACACAATCGTTTATCGAATTAGCTTTAGGTTGAACTCTTTTGATCGACAAGTTGTCATCGGCCAACACCAGATTTTTCAGGGGTTCAATGAGAATTTCAGAGTGTCAGTCTTCTACAGACTCACAATCCACCTCGATCCTCCAGTTGTCCTTGCTTTTCAGGCTCGTGGTATCTTGTTAGAACATTCTCGTGACCCCGACAGGATGGGCCGACACCCATGGGTTCCTTTTGTCCGTTGCACGCTGTGAAATGTCCTGATAGAACCTTCTTCCGTGCTTACTACTTGCCAAAGGCCCTGCCACTTATGACGTTTCAGCCTTTGGAGCAAGAGTAAATAGGTATCTTCTGGACTCGCTCGTCCCATCGCAGACCTCATCTATCACTTACCATCAGGCGAGATCGAGGTCAACAGTGGGCTCATCCATAATAAAAAATTGGCCAAGTGCGAGTCGGAGTCGCCAATGAAGGGTTCCGTGGTAACTATAATAAATTTAATATATTTAATTGAAAAAAAAAAAAAAAAACAAAAAACCTTAAAAATTTCTTAAAGCTAGCTTATTTACAACTACACCAAATAACTTTGTTTTTCATAGTATTTGTATGAATTACAAAGTTATATATGCGGTTTTAGAAAATATACTGTATCTCAAAAACTGCCGACTCGATCTCGTTCAAACTAATTTTGGTTGAAAGTTTACATTAAGATCTACAACATATAGTTTTTAGATTTTTCACTTCATTATTATAGAAGTTAGAGGGGGTGGACACACATTTTACCACTTTGGAAGCGTATATCTTTTAAACGATTAACTTTATGAAAAAGTCATTTTAGAAACCTTAATGTTATTTTTAAAGACCTGTCTACAGATACCAAATACGTATAGGTTTCATGAAAAAAAATATTTTCAGTTTCAGTTCCATGTATGGGGAGCCCCCTTTATTTTAAATGTTTTTTAAATTTTCTCTTAAAATCGGAAAGCGGTTCACAGAATACATCTATCTACCAAGTTTTACATGTATAGTTCTTATACTTTCGGAATAAAATGGCTGTGACATACGGACGGACGGACAGACAGACAGACGGACAGACATGTCAAAACTATAAGGGTTCCGTTTTTTGCCATTCGGCTACGGAACCCTAAAATTGGCCAAGCGCGAATCAGATTCGCCCATGAAGGGTTCCGTAGTAACTATAATAATATAATATAATATGTATATTTATTTGACAAAAAAACTTACAAATTTCTTAAAACTAGCTTATTTACATTTCTTACAATTACGCCAAATAATTTTGTTTTTCATAGTGTTTCTATGAATTACAAAGTTATATTTGCGGTTTTAGAAAATATACTATATATCAAAAACTGCTGAACCGATCTCATTGAAACAAATTTTAGTTACAAGTTTACATTAAGATCTACAGAAATATATTTTTTTTAGATTTTTCCTCCATTATAATAGAAATTAGAGGGGGACACACACATTTTACCACTTTGGAAGCGTATATCTTTTAAACGATTGACTTTATGGAAAACTGGTTTTAGAAATCTCAATATCATTTTTAAAGACCTGTCTATAAATACCACACACGCATAGGTTTCATGAAGAAGAAAATATTTTCAGTTTCAGTTACATGTATAGGGAGCCCCCCTTTATTTTAATTTTTTTTTTCTTAAATCGGAAAGCGGTTCATACAATACATCTACCTACTAAGTTTCACATGTATATCTTAATAGTTTCGGAAAAAAATTAAAAAATGTTTAAAATAAAGGGGGCTCCCCTTTATTTTAAACATTTTTAAATTTTTTTCTTAAAATCGGAAAGCGGCTCATAGAATACATCTACGTACCTAGTTTCACATGTATAGTCCTAATAGTTTCGGAATAAAATGCTACGGAACCCTAAAAAGAGAAAAAAACTTAGGTGTGATTCAATTCACCAACACCCACATCTATACTAAACTAATTTTCCATAAATCGCAGCATCACTACCCCCAATATCCCTACCATCCACATCGATTAGGCTATACATTGATCACGGCGAAATCCTATACAAAACTCGCATCCAATTCGCTGCCAACCTAAAAACGAAAATCTCGACGCAAATTCACCTGACATCGTGCTCCCGTCATGCTAACTTGACAAAAAAATCAATGGGACGGAATAGAGCTGTGTCCCTTTGGAATATAAATCAGAATCCGGCATGATTGATTAGCCTGGGTTGTCGTGTGATGTGTGAATGGGTGCACTATTAATCAAGTGTTTCTCCGATTGGTATGGGAGGTTCAGAAATTGTGACTGATCGGTTGATGTAAGGTTCAAAGGCAGATGTAGGTTTTGCGAGATGTGTGCCGCGTGTGTGTTTAAGGGCTCTTACACATCGATACGATACGACGTCGCTTCGAGATACGATGCGGCATAGATTTAAGATGTGACGTCGTACTTTCTAGACAGATCCGCTCAAATCTGTGCGCTTCTTTCCTCAAAAGACACCACAGACATGTTTCTCATATGATTTGATCGGTACGAATTGACTGTACTTTAAAAGAGACGTTGACCTCTGAGCTTTTTTCTGAGTTCAGTTACGATTATGAAACACCAGTCTCATCTAGCTGTACTTAAAATGACAAAAATTATTTCTAGGAAATTTACAAAATAAAATATTTTATTTTATTTCAGATTATGAAAACCTACGACGACCAACGTCCCTCACCTCTTTCCATGGATTTGTTTTCTCATCTACCTTTGATGTTTTGTCTCATTTTATGGGGCGCTCCTCGATTATGGTAATTGAATCATTAGCCTCAATCGTCTGTAATTTTTGAATATTCAATAACAATTTAATGACTTTATTTAATTTTTATGTAAAACGGTGGTACATGAGCGGACTTAATGCAAATAACGCATTCAACCTTTGGGTTAAAAAGATCACAATGAATGCGGCATGCGAGTAATGAAGCTTCCTACTGGTGAAAGTATTTTCAAAATCGGTTCAGAAGATCCAGAGATTACTTCCTACAAACTATACCTCTTTATAATCCGAACATAGTCAACTACTTACATTATATACAAGTTAAATAAAACCTTCTAAAACGAGGTTGGAGTCAGAATCCAAATTTATTCCACTGCTCGCCTTGCAGTAATCGCCTTATAAGATGATTCTCATGAGTTCTGGAAAATTTGGGAGGATTCTAACTACTTAGTTCTTACTCACCTTTAAAGAGCATACATTTAAATATGCTAGGATACGTCTGGCTTTTAAAACCAGACAGCAAGTGGGTTAAATGGATAAGGTTCTGCATACAGAATTTATAAAAGAAATAAAATGTACTTAATTGTGAATAAATATTTTAATTTGATTTCAGCTAAAAGGCTCATAAGCGACGAGGTACTGGCAGGTTCTTCACAGTCTGGCTCACCGGCGAAACGTTGCTTGCCAGTCTATCTTTTACAGATTGTACTTCTGAGAGTGACCGCAGGAACTCCATGACCTAATCCCTTCATCCCCCTTTTACTACCGGTCTACCAGACGTAGCGCAGGATACCATCCACACTTGGTCGATATACCGTCTTGTCATACTAAACGCTTCTCCTCTACATTTATTGTGCGCACAGCCAAGGTGTGGAACTCTCTAGCGGCTTCTGTTTTTCTCCTGCCAGATATATATGACCAGTCTGCCTTTAAAGGAAGAGTCATCTTGCATCTTCTGGGCTCACTCGTTCGATTGTAGACCTCACTTTCCATCAGGTGTAATTGGGGTCAAGAGCAGGTGTATTTATATTGATTTGTTAAGATTTTTACGTACTTTTTTTGGATTATCACTTATCACGTTCGTATTGCACCTCCCATGCCATCTCTTCGCCACCCATGGTTAACTGGTAGAGAATGCATACAGCATTAAGTCCGCCGTTGTAACTACCTATGTGCATGAAGTGTAAATAAATAAATAAAAGAACTCAGAATTAATATAAAAACTAAAAAAAAACTCGTAATTGTTAGCTTTAATTTATATTACACACTAAACATATCTGAAATGGTTTTTATGACTACGTAATTAGGTATATATATGAGTAAGCATTTTAATTACAATTACTATATTATTTCTTAAGACCTTTGTAAAGTGATTGTCAGAATTGCAAAATAATATGAGGGATTGATTACATACCATTTCGGTTTAATCATTATTTATTTCTCATAAAGAACTCGATTTGCCTACACAGCTTAAATAATTATTATAACAATTTATAGCTATTACAATACTTTCATATATCTACAGAGTTCGAACGGTATTCATAGATCCTATGATAGACATATTCTTTCAGCAAAATAATGACTGCCAATAATAAAATGCTGAATAATGAAACCAAGGCACAGAAGAATCTCGTGACCTCGGCACGGCGGCATGACCTGCTTAACCTTCGAAGTCAACCTGTGCATTTGTTATTATTTTAACAACGAGATTCTGATTCATAGTACCTTCTCTCAGTTTTAGTACCTTTCATTTTTAGGGTTCCGTAGCCGAATGGCAAAAAACGGAATCCTTACAGTTTCGTCATGTCTGTCTGTCCGTCCGTCCGTATGTCACAGCCATTTTATTCCGAAACTATTACGACTGTACATGTGAAACTTGGTAGATAGATGTATTCTTTAAACCGCTTTCCGATTTTAAGTTAAAAATATTTAAAATAAAGGGGGCTCCCCATACATGGAACTGAAACGGAAAATATTTATTTTCATGATACCTATGCGTGTGTGGTATTAACAGACAGGTTTTTAAAAAGGACATTGAAGTTTCTAAAACCACTTTTTCATAAAGTTAAATGTTCCCCTCTAACTTCTATAATATTGGGGTGAATAATTTAAAATAAATATGTGCTGTAGATCTTAATGTAAAATTTCAACCGAAATTGGTTTGAACGAGATCGGGTTAGCAGTTTTTGAGATACAGCATATTTTCTAAAAGCGCAAATATAAAGTTTCTGTGTAATTCATACAAACACTATGAAAAACAAAGTTATTTGGCGTGGTTACTACGGAACCCTTCATGGGCGAGTCTGACTCGCACTTGGCCAATTTTTAGTACCTAAATGCAATTAAATTTACAATTTTAAAGGTGGTGTGAGCCTGGAGATCACGAACCCAGTACAGACTCCAGCTCTCACTACATATCTTGTTGTGACTTATATTCTGTAAACCTATGTTGTACCTTTTTGAGAGAAATGAAATAAAGATTATGTTATGTTACAGTTTTACACAAAATTGATTGTACAAGTCTTCCATTCCACGATTTTAGCAAAGAACTCCAAAAAACAAATTAGACTGCAGACAGAAATTACTAGTATGCAGGTGACCTTTCTACGTCGTATGAAAGCGCACTAACTTTCTCCGAGATGACTTACAACTCGTATGAACGAGATAAGTCGAGTACTTTTAAACCAGGGTTAAAAAGAAAAATGTGAATGTCACATTTTTAATTAAAACTCTTTTTGAAGTCGTCTTTTGTCATCTATTTCTATGCATCCTTACATAAATAGATAAAATTGAGTATCTGCCTGGGGTTGAAAATATCTATGTTTACTTAACTGCTTTGAGTTATTTAAAAGATGGATATGTTCTAAATAGTTCGAACGATGCAACCCTAATGTCACCAATGCGCGCGAAAGGGTGCTTGTTTGTTTTGAGAGATGGTAATGTACTCTGTGGTCATCTATCCGCCATATTACTAGGCTGTGACTTGTTCGTATATTCGTAACGAGTCGACACAAAACCCAAGAATAAAATAAATGGTTGAATATTGAATTGTACGTACGTGTGTAAACTGCTATAATAAAGTTCATGTCAAGAAATTCAGCGTATAATTGAAGATCTAAAGACAGGATACTATAAACAACCAACATTTTAATTTGTTTCTTTACCCTATTTTTTTAGGGTTCCGTACCCAAAGGGTAAAAACGGGACCCTATTACTAAGGTTCCACTGTCTGTCTGTCACCAGGCTGTATCTCAACAACCATGATAGCTAGCCAGTTGAAATTCTCACAGATGATGTATTTCTGTTGCCGCTGTAAAAACAAATACCACAAACAGAATAAAATAAATATTTAAGTGGGGCTCCCATACAACAAACGTGATGTTTTTTTGCCGTTTTTTATAGACACTAAATAGTACGGAACCCTTCGTGCGCGAGTCCGAGTCGCACTAGGCCGGTTTTATCTAATTGTCCGGGCCAATCTCAGGAACTGGTGAACCGATTTTATATATGGGACTATCATTGGAACATAGAGAAGTGATTGCCCTATAAATTTTCTATGGGGAACTTTTAATCCTGAAATTCCCACGGGATCGGGATTTACGAGGGAAAAACCTACCACGCGAATGAAGTCGCGGGCACAGCTAGTTTTCAATATTTCAGATTTTTAAAAAATTACTATTAGTTATAGCTTCTTCTCGCGACTTCGTGGACTTCAGAAAGGTGTTTTGTTTTAACTATTTTCCTTGCATTTTTCCATTTATTCTCGCCTTAACATGTTTAAAAAAAAATTATACTACGTGTAATTTAAAGGGTATCATACCAAGTGCACGGCATCTTTGGATGATAAAAAACGATATAGCCAGAGTTTTTTAATCCTATGTCTACATGTGTGGAGCTTATTAGAAATTTCAATACATTGATACCAGAGACCGAATTTTTCAAATTAAGAAGAACGAAGACAATTATCATTTTATTGGCAAGTGACGTGGAAAGTGATGTCCCTCATAGTGATGTGACACGTTTGTTATTATTGGTATTCAAGAAACATACGAAATTAACAATTTGGGGTCAATTCTGTGAGTCACTTATTTTGAGCTGAAACTTAGCATAGAGACTCCATACCAGATGTTATCTTCAGTCCTTTTGGATAGATATGGGGGTTTCCGTTAAACGTTGTATATTATGTAAGAAAATGTTGAATTGGTAAAGGCATTCTCGAGTTTGGCGATTAGCAACAACACTTTTTTCTTTAGGGATGTGAAATCATCAAATGACTGCCTCCCGAACTGAGCGAAGCGGGAGGGCGTGTCAGACTTTTACTGACTAAAACTCATCCGTGTTCCATCATATGCCCTTCGTGTTCCGAGGCCGCGGTAACTCTTTCGAACAATTCCGCAACCCCGGCAGGCAACGGCCCCCTTATGGGCCCCGACTATTTTGCTGACACTCTTTGAGGCGCGCGCGGAACACGACGCGCCGTCTACACGGGCCTGGTTTCAGTTAGGCGGCGAGCTACTCATTGCTCGCAGCCCGCAGGCCCGCGCCTACGGTGGCTGGGAGTCTCCTTGTGACTCCCGACGCCCGGAGCGTCTCCTGTGGCGGCTGGGGCGCGAGGGCTGTGCGAGCCACCTCTCCCTCGCGCGCGTCATGCCACCTCCTTTGCTTGCATAACTGCTGCGCAGAAAGAGGTGACCACTTCCCATGCCTCCTCGCTCCGGACCATGGATTGAACCAGGGCCGGGAGTGAGAGGTCGCCACTTATCGTCCCTATGAGGACACGGTGGAGCTCTGCCCAAGCGGGGCAAATCTCCACTGTGTGTTCCACCGTGTCTTCAGGACGATTCTCGCAGTGGTGACACCCGGGCGTTTCCTCCAGCCAAATCCGACACAAGTAACTCCCGAAACAACCGTGTCCGGTGAGCACCTGCGTCAGGCGGAAGGTGAGGACGCCATGACGCCTCTTTAGCCATTCCTCAAAGAGGGGACTTACCGGCGCTATTGTAGCAACAACACATTTGGCGATTAATTTCTAATTATACGTTGCGATAGATTATGTTTTATGAAATCGTATCCTTTAGATTGAAAGAGACAACTAGGTTCTAAGGTTCCTAGTGACGGAGCCCCATAACTTTAATTGTTCTAACGAGATACTGTGGCCCCGAAATGTAAGGGCAACTTTAGGAACAGGGTGGCTTTTTAGTCAGTAGACGTCTGACACTCTCTTCCGCTCTACCCAGAGCGGGAGAAGTCATTCGATGATTTTCTCACCCAGAAAAAAGGGTCTAAGGTTTTTTATTTCGTATTTTTATACACACAATATAATATTTCACCGCAATCCCAACAACAATATCTCGTCCGTAAAACAGAAATCATAATGGGTTGTTGACAGTAATTAAAATAATAATGACACAATTTTCCGATGCCTTGTAATTTTTACGACAATATGTCGCCACATCACAGTACATTTTCCAACGAATGTAATTACACAAATCCATTGCTGACAAATTAGTTGCTGACATAATTTATTTTGAATTCACTTTGAGTTGTACCAATTTTCAACACACCCTGTGTTGAACATATTCCAGTCACGCGTCACGACGCGTGGACACCCAGTTTAAATAAATGTAACTAGAGATATTATTTTTATAAGACCTTTTTTGTGAAGTTTTTGGGGTTTTAGATCTATGAGAAGGTATTTAGACCCCTATACATAATTGAAAGGAGGTTTTTATGATGGTGTTTGGGATCGCTAATCTATACTAATAATATAAAGCGGAAAATTTTGTTTGTTTGTTTAAACGCAAATCTTCGAAAGTACTGGGTGGATTTGAATGAAGTTTGGTATGGAAGTAACTCGAACCTTGAGGTAGATTATATACTTATACTTTTAACCCGACTGCAAAAAAAGAAAGTTATGTTTTTACTGTGACAAAGTTCACAGGAGCGAAACCCTGTGAGACAGCCAGTTAGAAACACTTTTCAAAGTTGAACTTTACGTCCCGAGTGAAATCTCAAAATCCCAATTTACATGAATCTTACCCTACAGAGTTCTCATATGAAATTACCAGCGTGAATTGTATGAACTTGAAAAGAGACCCGAGTTTCTGACCCCTGAGTTTGTTTCGGTGTTTCTTCACATAATAGAGAGCTAGGTAATACCGGCCTTATCTGGTGTAATCCACCACGAGGGGTGAGCTTGCTGAATATCGCTTGTCTTCAGATTTTTCAATTCTAGATAATGTCGGTTTCCTCACGATGTTTGTGGTGATGATGTAAATTACTCAAAGCATTACTTTGAGTAATTAAGAATTAATTTGTGTAAATTAAGCATTACGTTCTGTATGTAATTACTCTATCTTTTACTGAGAGACTATTTAGTCTGCTGCAACGATTTTTAGCTAAATAAGTTTAAGAAGAAATAAATAGTTACAGACAGGATAACTTACCAGGCACATTACTTTGTGTAATTTTCATCTTGTAATTTTCACGACATCTCCAACTCGTCTATTTCTCAATAGTGGGAACGTTGTAGAAGGGCTGTGTTATATGTTACAATAAAATTTAGCAAAAATTTGTCCATGATTTACGGGACAAGTAACTATTGAACCCTATGTGGGGGCCCCACATAGGCTTGAACTTGTCGGGTTCTTTTTAGGGTTCCGTAGCCGAATGGCAAAAAACGGAATCCTTATAGTTTGGTCATGTCTGTCTGTCTGTCTGTGTGTCTGTCCGTCCATCCATCCGTCCGTCCGTATGTCACAGCCATTTTATTCCGAAACTATTAGGACTATACATGTGAATCTTGGTAGGTAGATGTATTCTATAAACCGCTTTCCGATTTTAAGAAAAATATTAAAAATAAAGGGGGGCTCCCTATACATGGCACTAAAACTGAAAATATTTTTGTTTTCATGAAACCTATGCTAAGCTGAGCTAGTTTTAAGAAATTTTTAATTTTTTTTTTGTCAAATAAATATACATATTATATTATATTATTATAGTTACTACGGAACCCTTCATGGGCGAGTCTGACTCGCACTTGGCCAATTTTTTAGGTTTTGTGTTTAATAATGTTTTGCATCCTGTATGTATTCAAAGAAACAATCCAGGCACTTTTAACAAAAATAAACGAAAAGCCAGTGCCACACTATTTAAAGTCCCTATTCTAAAAACAATACGAGTTCAGTTTATCTTGCTCCATGTAAAGAGAGAGTGCTCGCTAATTCCACTTTATTTTATCACTACGTATGATAATGTCCGCTGTGTCGTTTCTGTGCTGCAGTTTTGTTTCACAATCTAGCCTTAGAGGGCACTAGTGTCCGCATTGTTTTTAACGGTTAAGCTGGCAACATACTGTTTATATTATAGAGTTGTTCGTATTTTATTGCAGTTTAGAGACGATTGCTAAGCTTTTGGGAGTATGGGATTCAATAATGAACGCACGGAAGAGATTTTTGTGCACATCAATTTTTATTTTATGAGCTGGTTTTGTTGTTTAATAATAATAATTCTTTATTCTCAGACAACAATGATCTAGCGAGCTAGTAAACAATAATATAACTTATTACTAGTGTTAGTAGTTAAAATACAATAGAGAAGACAGACCAAATACTTAGTATTGCGAAAAGGACATCCCCAAATTAATGGTTAGTGATTGTCCTTCTCACAAAATTTTTAATAATCGAAGAGTCGATACTCTCCGCCACAGTTTTTAGAATGCTGTTGCCACTCGACCGCAACCTTGACAACAGCGACGCGGTTCTCTTGCGAATGACAGCGTGGAAGCCGTCAGCTCGGTTTTGCGCAAACAACAAAGCTAAAGCAGGTCATGGATTGATTGATCATAATTTGATTAGCCTGTTCCAAACTATGTTCAGGCCAGCTTCCAGTATAACCGAGTCCAGTTGAGTACGAGTACTAGTGTTTTACATGGAGTAACTTCCTATCTGATCTCCATGTCTCCTACTGTGTAACACAATGCCCCGTGGTCAGACTCACAGAACAGATAAAAGAGGTTAGAAAGGAAATAGTTCTTGATTTGTATGAGAACGCGTGTCACCGCTTGTCTCCCACTCTTTAGCTCCACTATAAACAAGAGGCCCGTTACGTATGCGAATTACGCACACAAATAAATTACACACACTTAAATCGAGAGCTTGCTACTGATTGTAAATCACTGTCGATAAACATACGCCGTGCACCACGGCCTATCAGGGCAAAGGACGAAATGTCAATGGTTGGCAGTAAATTGTAAGCGGACTTGGTCATTGCGTTGATTAAGCGAGTACACATCGGGCAATGTATACTTTTTGTAACTTGTTGCAATAATGTTGTTTATGTTCAGCTCTTCCAGCTCTTTTTCAGTTCTTTGAAACTCCGGTCATATCGTGCGCAGTAACGCGGGTTGGTGGTACTCTAAGTGAAGTGGTAGGTAGGCTTTTTTTTTAAGGATGGGTAATCATCCAATGACTTACTGCCGATCTGGGCGAAGCGGGAGAGTGTGTCAGACTTTTACTGACTAAAATCCGTCCGTGTTCCGACATATGCTCTTTGTGTCTCGAGGCCGCGGTAACTTTATCGAACAATTCCGTAACTCCGACGCAAGGACTGGGAGGGCCTTGAGGCCCGCCTCTCCCTCGCGCGTCCCACCACCTCCATCGCTTGCATTACTGCTTCGCAGAAGGAGATGACTACTTCCTATGCCTCCTCGCTCCGGACCATGGATTGAACCAAGCCCGGGAGCTGCGAGACTTCGCCGCCTATCACCCGTACGAGGACACGGCGAAGAATCGGGTTTATTAGCCTTTAGGTGACGTTTCAGGACATCTTTGTATGGCAAGTAAGCATTTAAGAAGTCTATTAAAACACAGACCTTATAGCGGGTCATTCATTTTTCGGTTTCGAAGTAAAGCTAAATAAAACACAAAAAGCGATATTATATTTTCAAAGAAAATTTTATTTCATTATAAAGTTTGGACTTCGCCATTAAATGTGAGAAACAATATGATTCAAGTGGTCTTCCCGGAATTTTTGCAGCATGCGATTCTTTTGAGGTCATTTTTAACCACTTTTTCGCACATTTCGGGCGGTATCTCTGCCAGAACCTGAGTATATAATGTTGGTTTTTAATGCGTATAGAGTTTGGGGATTATTCGCGTTGTGAAAAACAGTATACTGTTCTTTAAAAGGTCATAGATTGATAGATTATAGTCAGCTTATTATTCGCGTAAACATGGTCTTTTGAGCCCCACGGAAAAAAACTAACGGTGTCAAATCGCATGATCTTTGTGACTAATTGACGCCGCCCAAACGTGACTTTCGCGACCAGGAATCTTCTCACGCAAGAAAGCCATAACTGGTCGTGTTGTGTGGCTTATTGCCCCGTCTTGTTGGAACCAAGTATTGTCCATGTCATGATCTTCAATCGCCGGCCAAAAAAATTCGGTTATCATTCGACCATATCGCTCCGAATTGACTGTAACCGTCCGCCCATTTGCATCTTCGAAGAAATACGCACTAATGACACCTTTCGACGCTAGAGCGAAGCGTTACTGTGCTACTGTGTGGCACAGTAACGCTTCCACTTTCCTAAAATTTTTCAGGTTGATTATGGCGACCATAATTATCGCGTAATGCGCAAAAAGTGGCTACGTTTTAGCCACAATTTTTGTAGTATTTTTTAATAATTTTAACGCGCTATTCGATAGTTACGCGATCCATTATCGTAAATGGCAAACATGCAATTAATATTATGCCACTTCAGATGACAACTAAGTCGGAAGGGTATCTAATGCTAGCGGTACCAACTCAAAACCACGAAATGAATGACGCTGTACGTTCGACATCCAAGCAAGCGAGTATGTTTGTTTAACTTAACGGACTAAAAACAATTTTCAACAGAACTCAAACCAAAAATCTAATCATAAATGACTGGGTGGACTGTAGTCTGTATGTGAAAGTATATAAGATACCTCTATTGAGCTTGAGAGCACAACAAGGAGATATTGTGCCTGTCTAGTGTTTGCTGTGCTAAATGAGATTTACGAAAGGGACAGGGTCTTAATAAAATTTGTCTTTGACGCTTTGGTGGGACGAAATACGTTTTATTGTTCCATTTCTATTGGTTGGGGGGGTGGGGGTGGGGGGGTTCTTGGCTGAAAACAACAAAAAGTTTTTATTCCTATAATCATGAAGTTAGCTGGCCTGTCATAAGGGCCCATTAATAGGATCTACCAAGTGGTCGAAATACGACCATTATTAAAAAAAAAATAACCTTGAATGCATCAAAAATGTACTCCTTCTCTATATGAACTTTCAAACTACATTTTGAATTAATTTTGAAACTGCCAGATTTAATTAATTTTCGTTTTTAGGGCACAACATTTTTGGATCACGATTTAGCGTGTTTGATTTAGCGTTGTGATTTACCCTGCATCGTGCCAATTCAGGGCAAAACACTATACCTATACCTATACAATAAAAATGCTCTTTAATCACCATTTGCTAAATTAAAAGTCACAAAAATAATTAATAAACTGAACATACAAAACTGAAACTAATAGCGGTTTCAAATTTTAATACGGCAACACTGAATCGCCGGCGGCAAGGCAAGTATTAATTTTCGAAACTAGCAATTCATGTAATAAAGTTAGATTGGGCTGGATTCAGCCGGATTAAACTGAATTCGTGTACGTACCTCGGAGAATCAAATTTTAAAAAGTGTTTTCACAAAATTTGATTGTGTTTTAAAGTTGACGTGAAAAATGAAACATTTTATTTGTATTCGAAATGTGAATGATGAATTTCTGGTGAATAGAATTTATTGACAAATTGGAAATGTATTGTTTGATGTCAGTTATTTATTTGTGAATAGTGTTGGGGATTGCTTGTTTGAGTTTATTTATAAAATTGTTTGTATTTTTATACCGTCATTGTTTCTGATTTGTTGATTTATCAAATGTGTGTCTGTTGATTTAACTTAACAATCACGAAAATTCTTTTACTATACATCTGTCATGGAAAATTGACTTGTTTATTTAGGTAATATCCCCTCTCGGGACTTTCCCAGACGACAGCATTGAGAACACATTTTATGATGCTTTATTTTAGTTTGTAGTTTAGCCTAGATCGAACAGGGTTACATATTCAGCTTTATATGATAGACAGATTAATATACCTTTTATTTGTAAGTAATTTGTAGTATTTAATGAGTGTCAGATATCTACTGACTAAAAAACCACCCAGTTCCCTCAGCTGTCCTGGCGTCCCGACAGGCAATGGCCCTATAGGAGCCTCGTCACTAGTGCTAACGACTCATTGAGTCGCGCGTGGAACCGCCGACTCGGGCCTGGCCCTTACCGGACGGTGATCTACCATCACGCCTACGGTGGCCGGAGATCGATTCGCGATCCCCGACGCTCGGGCGTTGGGATGATGGGACGTGAGGAAGAG
This sequence comes from Tholera decimalis, assembly GCA_943138885.2. NCBI lineage: Eukaryota > Metazoa > Arthropoda > Insecta > Lepidoptera > Noctuidae > Tholera > Tholera decimalis. The sequence goes on from OW964565.2 coordinate 33,851,843, forward strand.
AGTTGTCTCTCCAAGCACGCTTACCAAGAATTAAACTTTTGACTCTTGACTAAAGACCTCCAGGTCTAGCTATCAGGAAACACAAACACAAACATTTCGCACATGCAGCAGTGGATTTTTTTATCGCATATCCCCACATCACTCTGCCAAAGTTTCATGATGATCTGATTGATGGTTATCAGGAAACATTGATTTTTAGGGTTCCGTAGCCAAATGGCAAAAACGGAACCCTTATACTTTCGTCATGTCTGTCTGTCTGTTCGTCCGTCCTTCCGTATGTTACAGCCATTTTATTCCCAAACTATTAGCACTACACATGTGAAACTTAGTAGGTAAAAGTATTCTGTGAACCGCTTTCCAATTATAAGACAAAAAATGAATAAAATTAAGGGGGGCTCTCCATACATGGAACTGAAATTAAAAATATTTTTTGTCATCAAACTTATACGTGTGTGGGATTTAAAGAGACAGGTTTTTTAAATGACATTGATGTTTTTAAAACCAATTTAAGAAAAAGTCAATTGTTTAAAAGATATATGCTTCCAAATTGGTAAAATGTGTGTCTCCCCTCCTACTTCTATAATAATGAAGTGAAAAATCTAAAAAATATATATGATGTAGATATTAATAAAAACTTTCAACGAAAATCAGTTTGAACGAGATCGGGTTAGCAGTTTTTGAGATATAGCACATTTTAGAAAACCTTAAATATAACTTTGTTTTTCATACAAACACTATGAAGCACAAAGTTATTTTGCGTAGTTACTACGGAACCCTTCATGGGCGAGTCTGACTCGCACTTGGCCAATTTTATTTGTATAGATTGATGGGGGGTAAATTTAAACATAAACAGCCTATATAGCTTCCACTGCTGGGAATTAGGCCTTTGTATGGGTGGGATTAGGACGTAATCACGCGGGCCCAGTGTGGGTAGGTTGATGTACAAAGTCATTGGGTATTCAATCCTAGGACAATCCAACAATTCCCTTTTGTCTCAAAGAACGTTTTAAGTTCCTTAATGACACACATGTTAGAAATTTGAAATCATCGGAGAATTTGAGACTTTCAATGCCTGTCCATTCCACTAAATTCTATGGCTCATCGTTTACGGTGCAAGCTGTTCGTTTGTGGAATGCATTGCCGGTGTCAGTAAGACAAGCTCAGTCACTCACTACTTTTAAGAGCTCGGTTGCTAATCATTTTTAACCGACTTCAAAAATAGGAGGTTTACAATTCGTCTTGAACTTTTTTTTTTTTTTTATGTATGTTACCTCATAACTCGTAGATGGCTGGACCGATTTGGAAAATTCTTTTTTTGTTTGAAAGATATACTTTCTACTTGGTCCCATTGTCGTCACGTTTGGATCTGATGATGGGATCATGGAGAAATCGAGAGAACTCTTCAAATATTATAGGCACTCCTATAGTGTTTTGGGTATTTCTTATAGTACCTTGCGCAGTTGCTCTCGAAAACCCATTTGAGGAAGTGGAACTGATGATGAAGACCCCAGATGGCCACCGAAACTACTCAATAATAAGTATTTCGTTGATTGCGATTAGATTACTTGAATATGGATGTTAAGCACTTTATGCTCGTCACAATGCATATGGTGAAGTAGAGCTGATGGTGATGTACCAGGAGAACTCCTCAAAAATTAACGGCTCTGCACCGGGAAAAGCAATATTTTGTAAAAGGAGATAAGTAGATGACATTTTGGCTTTGGTAACTAGATAAATTACAAACCGACCCACTAAAATGCGGGATTTTTTTTTTGCTAAATTTAGAACCGACTTCCATATCAAAACACTACAAAGGCAAAAATAACTTCAATTTCGGAAGGCGGTGTCAAAAACGAAAATATATACAAAACTAAAGACACCGCCTTCCGCAATTAAAAGTTTTTTTTTCTTTCAAATTTATGATTATTCTTTTGTTTCTTCTCCACATGATGTTAAAGAACACATTATATTTATATATAATTACTTATGTATTGTATTGTATTTATATATGTATGTATATATATTATTTTCTGTTTTATGAGTACACTAACTTAGCCCTCCTCACTTTAATTAAAGTTTTGAAAGTCCTTCCAAAGGTAGTCTGGAAGATATCGCTTTTAAATAAATAAATAAATCTTTATTTCAGACCATTATCCATAATTATTACAATTTTTTTTTTTTTTTAATTAAGAAAAAATGTTAAATAGGTGTGTCTAAATTTTGGTGTACAATAAAGTATGCGTCAAACTAAACTATCTATCTATACCGATACATTATCTATACAGATACCGATATATTATATCTATCTATCTATCTATACCGGTTTCCTCACGATGTTCCCTTCACCGTTTTGAAAGCAGTGATGGTGATGAAAAATACACAAAGTAAGGTGTCAGCCGGAGTTAGAACAAGCACGACCACTGTTCACTTTTAAAAATGTATTACTAACCAATATAATAAAAACTTCAATATATTTTCATCGTTGCGAAAAAACACAGCCACTATAAAAAAATAATTCAGCGTTCATTAAAGTTAATTATGTGGACATTTGGCCAGCCATTCAATATTTCGCGTCACGTCCGACGAATAATATCGGAATAAGTGCTATTTATTTATAACTTATGGTTGTTTACACGGGACGACGTTGTTGCGATACGATGGGACTCGATTTTAATGTAATTATGATGAAATAATAAGGGTGAAGTGAAAACATATCCTATCCTACTAATATTTAAATGCGAAAGTTTGTCAGCATGTGTGGGTGTTTGTTACTCTTTCAAGCAAAAACGGCTGAACGGATTTCAATGAAATTTGGTAACTAGATAGTTGACATCCTGGAATATAGTATAGATATAATACACATAGGCACGGAATCGGGTTTTACGCAAGAAAATCCTCCCACGCGAACGAAGCCGCGAGTAGAAGCTAAGTGTTTTTCTAAACAAAATAGTGTTCGTCTACTGTTCCTAAATTCAACCAGGATACATTTTAAGCTTTAACGGTATTTATTATAAAAATACTAGCTGACCGGTTACGTTGTTTTGCCATAAAAAAAAAATACTTATTCTTGGTAGATTGTATGGACTTTAAAAGTTTCTTCTCAGGGTAGTCAGGAAAACCGGCCTCTTCTGATTTAGATTTTCGAAAAAAATGATGTTAAAAGTGTTATTTCATTACTAATTTACAAAATAAAGATCATTTATCAATTTTCAGACCTACATATTTGTAGGTCCAAATTTACAAATAAAAAAATAAATAAAAATCAAGCCGTTTCGGAGGAAGTCAATAACAAACACGAGATCTAAGCGGGTACCTTGGGTTTGGCTCTCAATACTGACGGATTACTTTTTTCCATATTAAATAATTCAGTAGTGAATTTATAACTATAGTAAAATGAATAAAGAAAATTGATAAGTCATAGTTACGATTATCGAAAAACAACAACACGCGACGCCAATTATTATCTATATAATAAAAAATGAATCGCTAAAATGTGTTGCTAAGCTCAAAACATGAAAACGGCTGGACCGATTTGGCTGATTCTTTTTTTGTTGTGTTTAGTTTTAACAGGAGAAGGTCCTTATTAAAACAAAAAGTAGGAAAGGTCTCAAGGGTAGGGGTAGGGGAAGGTTAGGGTAGGGGTAGGGTACGGTGGGGGATCCCCCACAGCGCATACTTCCACGCAGTATCCCCCGGGCAACGCCGTGTCTGACCACCGTAACGGAGTGGCAGACCGGCGGCTAAAGTGCGCTGTGACATCGTAGACTTTTATTGAAGTACTGTTTTACCTGCCGGATTTTATTTTAATTGCTGTGTGTCTACGATACGATGAGAAAGAAACCAAGCCGTGACGCCTCAGGGCGCTTTTTATCACATCGCTCCTCTCAGGACGATCTAAACGGCCCTTCTCAGGGCCACGCCGACGGCGCTTCAGCGTCGGAAGCTGACCGCGCACCATCTGCGGCCAGCTTCTTTTGCAGGCCAGACGAGGTGTCGGACTCCGACGACTCCAATGCAGGCACGTCGGCGGCTGAATACGACCGTACGAAGCGGAAGTTTGAGTCCGAGACCTCCTCTGGATCGGCCGTAGCTAGGACGAAGAAGAAGCTGAAGTCTAAACGGGCCTCGAGCCCTTCCTTGACCTCCACCTCGCCTTACACCCACGATGTGGGCTTATTGGAGGCCGAGCGCCGCCCGAACCTGGCCAAGTGGGCGCAGGCCCAGCAGGACCTCGAGGAGCGGGTCGCTGCCAAGGAGCAGCAGGCGCGCGCTGCCCGGGCCAAGTCCGGGTACGGCGCGTCCCTCCTCCAGTACGCGGACCGCTCCTTGGGCGAGCTGGAGAAGATGGCGGAGGAGGATGAGGGGGAGATCATTGAGATCGCCACCAAGTCCTCCCACCTGAAGGGTACCTTTCAGAAGGCCCTCAAGTGCCGGGCCGCGAGCATGCGCGCTATTATCCAGGAGGTGGCCCAGCGCACTGCGTCGGAAGAAACACGGCAGCTGCAGGCGCGCGTCGACCGCCTGCAGCTTGAGGTCAGCCAGCTGCACAAGAAGCTGGCTGAGGCCACGGCCCGGCCCATCCAGGCAGAACGGGCACCAGCAGCGGTGGCCCCCCTCTCCTCCTCCTCCTCCTCCTCCTCCTCCAACCTGGAGGAAATTATTAGGAGGGTCATAGCGGAGGAGAGAAACTTTACTAGGGCCTGCCTCGCGGGCATAGAGGACCGGCTCCTGCCGGAAAGGCGACTCCGCCCGCCGCTAGCGGCGGACAAGAGTTCGCCCCAGACGGAGCCGGAACCCGTGCCCCAGGCGGGCCCGGCAGCGGGCGCCCAACCCACTGGGAAGGGCAAAGGCAGGGGCAAGAGGAGCAAAGCGGCTCCTCCTCCTCCGCAAGCCCCTACCACCACGAGCCCAGAGGGAGCGCCCGAGCCGGTGCCCGGGCCCTCCTCCGCAACCCAGCCGGCCCCTCCCCAGATGAAACAGGACGCCCTTCTTCCCTCCACCACCCCGGCCAACATGTCGTGGACGGAGGTGGTCAAGAAGGGCAAAAAGAAGAAGCCCGCAGCGCCCGCAGCGTCCGCAGCGCCCGCAGCGACCGCTCCCCCAGCCAAAACGGCTCCAGCCGCCGGCAGGAAACTGCCTCCTCCTCCCCGAACCGCGGCCGTCGTGGTGAAAATCACCCCGGAGGCCGCGGAGCGGGGGGCGACGTACGAGTCCGTCCTCAGACGGGCCCGTACCAACGCTGATCCCACCCAACTCGGGATCAGCAACATAACCTGCCGGCGGACCATGACCGGGGCCCGAATCTTCGAGTTCGGGGGGGAGCGGCGCGAGAGTAACGCCGACCTCTTCGCGGATAAACTGCGGGAGGTCATAGCGGACGCGGCAACGGTCGCCAGGCCCGTAAAGACCGCACCCCTGGAGGTGGCCGACGTCGATGACTCGGCCACCAGGGAGGACGTGGTGGCGGCCGTTGCGGCGGCGAGTGGCTGCGACGTCAGCGCGGTGAGGTGCGGGCCCATCAGGCCTGGCCGCCGCGGCATGGGCACCACGCGCGTGGAGTGCCCCATCGTCGCCGCCAGGGCTCTCCTCGCTGCGACCAAGGGGCGGCTGCCCCTGGGCCTGAGCACGGCCGTGGTGCGAGCGCTTGAAGACGGCCCGATGCGCTGCTTCAAGTGCTTCGCACTCGGCCACACCCGGGCCACGTGTCCCTCCAAGGCCGACTGGGGGGACGCGTGCTACCGCTGCGGGCTCCAGGGGCACAAAAATGCCGCCTGCGGCGCCGCCACGCCGCATTGCGTGACGTGCGCCGCCAGTGGCCGCCCTGCCGACCACAAGATGGCGGGCGGGAGCTGTAAGCCCCCCGTCAAAAAGGGAGTGGTGCAGGCGCAGGTCCGACCTGCCGCCTCCGCCGCCACCGCCGTCGTCGTCGCCGCCGCAGCTCCAGCGGCGGCAACAGAGGGGGGAGCAATGACGATCGATGGATAGGGTCGACCGTCATCGCTTCCTCCAGGCGAACACCAACCACTGTAAAGCGGCCCAGGATCTGGTGGTTCAGGTCATGGCCGAGTGGTTGGTGAACGTGGCGGCGGTCGCCGAGCCGTACTCGATCCCCGGCAGCTGGCTGGGCGACGAGGACGGCTTGGTGGCACTAGCGGCGCGGTCTTCCACGGACTCCCCTCCCCTCTCGTTATTAGAGAGGGGACCGGGATACGTGGCCGCCGCGTGGGGAGACTCGGCCCTCGTGGCCGTGTACTTCTCCCCAAACCGCTCCCTACAGGACTTCGAGGACTTTCTCGGGGTCCTGGCCGCCGTGGTCGGCAGGGCGGCGCCGCGTCAGGTCGTAGTCTTGGGCGACCTGAACGCCAAGTCGGCAGCCTGGGGCAACCCGGCCGCCTCGTGCAACGTCCGAGGTCGCGCCGTGGAGCTCTGGGCGGCCACGTCCGGCGTCTCCCTGCTCAACAGGGGGGCGGTCCACACGTGTGTGCGGCAGCGGGGAGGGTCGGTGGTGGACGTTTCGTTCGCCACCCCCGCGATAGCCGCCCGCGTCGTGGACTGGCGGGTGGAGTTGGTGGAGACCTTGTCGGACCACCGCTACGTGCGGTTCGACATCGTCTCCGCCAGGGGCTCCCCAGAGTCCTCTGGGTCGGGGCAATCGCCGTTCCCGCGGTGGGCCCTGACCCACCTGGACAGGGAGGCGGCGGCGGAGGCGGCGTTCATCCAGGACTGGCTGTCGCCGCCCGCCGCCGGTCTGGACGTGGACACCGCTGCGCGGCAGCTGGGGGATTCCCTGACCGAGGTGTGCAACTCCAGCATGCCTCGGTCTCGCCGGCCGCCAGCCAGACGGGCCGTGTACTGGTGGTCGGCGGAGCTGGCGGAGCTCCGTGCAGCGTGCGTGCGGGCCAGGAGGGCCTACACGCGGAGTCGGCGGCGGCGTCGCAGAGACTTGGCCAACGAGGACCGCCTCTACGAGGCGTACGTAGAGGCCAAGACGGTCCTCGATCGGGCCATCGCCACGGCCAAGGACTCGGCGAGAGCCGAGATGCTGGAGGGTCTCGACAACGACCCCTTCGGGAGGCCATACAAGGTGGCGCGCAGCAAGCTGCGCCCCCTCGGCCCCCCCGTTGCCGAGACCCTGGAGCCCTCCCTCCTGGACGGGGTGGTGCGGTCCCTGTTTCCGCGCAGGGGCAGCTTCACCCCGCCAGTGATGGCTCCGCCGCCGCCGCCGCCGCCGTCGCCGCACGAGGCTGAGGAGGAGGAGGCCCCGCCGGTCATCGGACGACACTCTCCTCACCGCCCGGGGGGAGAGTTTCGGAGAGGCGGCCAACTTGGCCTCGGCGGGCGGCTCCCTCATCGCGGGGAGGATCCGCCGCCTCGGCCTGACGGTGGCGCTGCACAAAACCGAGGCCGTGTACTTCCACGGTCCTCGGCAGCGGCAGCGCCCCCCGCCCGACGCCCACATCCACGTGGAGGGCGTCCGCATCGCGGTCGGGGCCCAGATGAAATATCTGGGCCTCGTGCTTGACAGCAGGTGGCGCTTCGGCCCGCACTTCCGCGGGCTGTCGGCGCGCCTGCTGAAGACCGCGGGCGCCCTCTCGTGGCTGCTCCCCAACGTGGGGGGGCCCAGCGTCCGATGCCGGCGACTCTACGCCGGCATCCTGAGGAGTATGGCCACCTACGGGGCCCCCATCTGGGAGGACTCCCTCCGGAGGAGGGAGAACGCCGCGGCCTTGCGGGCCCCGCAGAGGGCCATAGCCCAGCGGGTGGCGCGGACCTACCGCACGGTGGGCTTCGCGGCGGCGTGCGCTCTGGCGGGCACCCCGCCTTGGGAACTCGAGGCGTGGGTGCTCGCCAGAGTGTACGAGTGGACGGCGGGGCGGCGGGCGAGCGGAGAGCGCCCAGCCCCGCGTGAGAGGGAGGCCGTCCGGCGGGAGGCGAAGGAAGCCGTCGTCCGGCATTGGTCGACGGACCTCGCCACCGCGGTATTCGGTCGCCGCACACTCGACGCGATCGGGCCGCTCCTGCAAGAGTGGCTCGATCGGTCGCACGGGGTGGTCTCCTTCCGACTGGCGCAGGTGCTGACCGGCCACGGATGTTTCGGGGCCTACCTGCACCGCATCGGTCGGGAGGAGACACCGTCGTGCCGCGATTGCGGCGCGGCGGTGGACACGGCGCAGCACACCCTTGAGGGGTGCCCGTCGTGGTCGGAGCCGCGCCGCGACCTCGTTGCGGCGATCAGGCCGGACCTCTCGCTCCCCGGCGTGATCAACGCCATGCTGGGGGACGAGGGGTCCTGGGCGGCGGTAGCCTCCTTCTGTGAACAGGTCATGTCGCAGAAGGAGGCGGCGGAGCGCGCGCGCGAGGAAGACCCCCTCGCGCCGGCGCTCCGCAGGCGGAGGAGGGGTCGGAGAAGACGTCAGTATGACGAGCACCTCCGACTCCTCCCTGGTGGAGGCCAGCAGGCAACGGGTGCGGGGGCACCCCTGCCTGCATCGCACGCGCCTTCACCAGCGCCGGACGGGAGTGGCCAGGTGTTCCCGGCCATTCCCGTCGCCCCCCAGCCCGGGGGGCACGTAGGGCCCGCCATCTAGGCGGGCACGCGCCAGAGGGCCGTGGACGCAGAACGTCTCCCACAGCCCTCCCAACAAGGCGCCGGAGGGAACACCGCTGAGTTTTAGTGGGTATGCTGTCGCCGTCATGCGACAGGGAGTCCCACACTCCCCGTCTCGCCCCCCCAGCGAGCGGAAGTGCGTAATTGCCATTTCTCAGCGTCAAAAAAAAAAAAAAAAAAAAAAAAAAAAAAAAAAAAAAAAAGGGGTAGGGTACGGTACGGTAGGGTAGGGGTAGTGTAGGGTTTGGGTAGGGTAGGGGTAGTGGTATCGGTTAGGTAAGGGTAGGATACGTGAACGAAGTCGTGGCGGGTCAGCTAGTACTATATAGTTTTCTTGCGAGTACTTGTATTCTATGGTGGAATTGATACTAAATATTGTCTTGTAGTATTAGTAAGTCTTACTTCTTACTAATAACTAGTACTCACGCGGGGCTTCGCTCCCGTGGATTCTATCACGGTAAAAACATAACTCTATTTTTTGCAGTCGCGTAAAAAGTAGCCTATAACCTTCCTCAAGCTTCAAGCTACTTCCATACCAAATTGCATCCAAATCCACCCAGTACTTTCGAAGATTAACGCGTTCAAGCAAACAAACAAACAAACAAACTTTTCCACTTTATAATATTAGTATATATATAAATGCAAAAGTTTGTGAGGATGGATGGATGGATGTTTTTTGCTCTTTCACAGAAAACTTATTTAACGGATTTTAATGACATGTAGTATGTAGATAATAGAAATCCTAGAATAACACATTGGCTATTTTTCATCACTGAAATCGGAATAAATTTTTTTATACTCGGAAAATCCTTCCTCCCTAGTGAAATCGCGGGTAGAAGCAAGCTTCATACATATATTTGTTCACGAATTTAGTCAGTTAGATGAACAGAGTTACTTTATCACATTATAATCCAAAGTACGTAATTTATTTTTATTTGCATAGGTACTTGAAAATCTTTTTTCTGCCTCGAAAATCGTACCAAGTAAATCGGCATGAACCACAAACACTTACGGCTTGCTTATAATTCACAGGCGGCAAATAGCAAATAAATAACGAATCGGACAGATTTACGGGCTTTTACGCGTAACGGAGCGCAATTATGCGTAAACACGTAAAATTAAAAAGTTGCCGCGAGGTTTTATACGCATTTGTAAGCTGATTACGTCTACTTATAGTGAATTTGTGTTGCGTTCCGTTGCACGCGAAGGGGAACTTTTGTACGTGGTTTTTTTATTAGTACATAGGTAAATGAGAGGACTAGTTATTTTGCAGTTTCTTTTTTTACAGCAAACGGCAGGCCAACTCTCTTCATATATCATCAAGCATATATCTTTTAAACGATTGATTTTAAGAAAAAATGGTTTTAAAAACCTCCATGTCATTTTAAAAGACCTATCTATAGACACCAGACACAGGTTTCATGGAAAAAAAATTGTTAGTTTCAATTCCATGTATGGGAAGCTCCCCTTCATTTTATTATTTTTTTATTTTTTTTCTTAAAATCAGAAAGCATCTACTTACTAAGTTTCATATGTGTAGTGCTAATAGTTTGGGAATAAAATGGCTGTAACATAAAGACGGACGGACGCATAGACAGACAGACATGACGAAACTGTAAGGGTTTCATCTTTGCCATTTGGCTACGGAACTCTAAAAATGATACCTTTTTTTTCTGGGTGCGAAAATCATCGATTAACTTCTCCTGCTCGGGTTGGAGCGGAAGGTAGTGTCAGGCTTCTACTCGACTAAAAACCCACCCTGTTCCTTTAGCTGCCCTTGGGTTCCGGGGCCGCGGTATCTCGTTAGAATATTTCCGAAGCCCCGGCAGGCAATGGCCCTTTGGGTCCCCTTCACTACTGCTGACGACTCTTCGAGGCGCACGCCAACCCGGGCCTGGTCCCTACTGGCTGAAAAGCCACCCAATTCCTTTAAGTGCTTTTGCAATCCAGGTCAGCGGTATTTGTGGGCTGCAGCTGAAAATCAGCGTTAGGTGGTAATACTTAGGGTTGCCACCTGACATTATGCTGAGCTGAGGCAGTTTTGGCACAACGATATTTTTTATTTTTAATATTGTACATAATGTGTTTGCTTTTTATATGTGTCGTCAATAAACGCAATTTTCTTTCTTTCTTTCTTTCTTTTTCTTTCTTTCTGTAGAATATTCCTGTAATTCTGGTAGGCATTGGCCCTATTGTGCCCCGTTAATAGTGCTGACGGCTCTTTGTGGCGCACGCGGGACACGCGCCGTCTACCTGAGGTAGAGTTCATGCTATAAAAATATATTAAATCATATTATTTTCTTCAAAATCTTTGTTTAGTTTGTTATGTTTACTCCACACTAATGTTTTCTAAGAAGTCTGGCTCTTGTGAAATAGAACCTAGTACGGGATCGAAGATATTTATACAACGTGTAATTTATAGGGCATATACATACCAAGTGCACGGCTTCTTTGGATGATAACAAACGATATAGCAAGGGTTTTGTAATCCTATATCTACATGTGTGGAACTTATTAGAAATTTCAATACATTGATACCAGATTCCGAATTTTTCAAATTAAGAAGAACTAAGAGAATTATCGTTTTATTTGCAAGTGACGTGGAAAGTGATGCCCTCATGATAGTGCTGTGACACGTTTGTTATTATTGGTATTCAAGAAACATATGAAACCGATAATTTGGGGTCAATTCTTGAGTCACTTATTTTGAGCTGAAACTATGCATAGAGACTCCATACCAGATGTTGTCTTCTGTCCCTTTGGATAGATATGGGGTTTCCATTACACATTGTATATTAAGTGTGTACACAGTAGGTATGTCTTATTCTTTGCCTTCTAAAGGTCGTTTAATATATCAAGACTAGCTTGTGCCAGCGGCTTCGCCCGCGTGGAAAGTTTTTCCCGTGTAAATCCCGATCCCGTGGGAATTTCGCAAAATCCTTTCTTAGTGGATGCCTACGTCATAACATCTACCTGCATGCCAAATTTCAGCCCGATCCGTCCAGTGGTTTGGGCTGTGCGTTGATAGATCACTATGTCAGTCAGTCAGTCAGTCAGTCAGTCAGTCAGTCAGTCAGTCAGTCACCTTTGAGTTATATATATTTAGATTAAGACAATTACTAGTGATACGAATTCAATTCAAGCCCAATAAAAACACATATCTTATTCAGTCTTTAATACATTTTGGTTACTCATTACTTATGTATAAAGCTGAGCTACCTTAAACTATCTTTTTTCTTCTAACGTTCTTTCTGAGGGCATTTTTATATTATCTCTATTTCTAGCGACCTCTTGATCACAGGGTCGACATCGTAGCCATTAGACCATTGCCGCCTGTATTGTGGTCTGTCTGTCTTCGTCAATATGCTCTACTCAACGTAACCAGTAGTAAATTTGGTAAGAATTTCAAAGGAACAGGAACATTGCATTTGCAGACAAAGACTTTAAGACAAAAAAAACTTTTTAGCAAAAAATAGAACCGACTTCCATATAAAAACACTACAAAGGCAAAAATAACTTTAATTTCGGAAGGCGGTGTCAAAAACGAAAATATATACAATACTAAAGACACCGCCTTCTGAAATTAAAGTTATTTTTGCCTTTGTAGTGTTTTTATATGGAAGTCGGTTCTATTTTTTGCTAAAAAGTTTTTTTTTCACTATTTGGTGGGTCGGTTTATAATTTATCTAGTTACAAAAGCCAAAATGTCAACTACTTATCACCTTTTACAAAATATTGCTTTTCCCGGTGCAGACCCGTTAATTTTTGAGGAGTTCTCCTGGTACATCACCATCAGCTCTACTTCACCATATGAATTGTGACGAGCATAAAGTGCTTAACATCCATATTCAAGTAATCTAATCGAAATCAACGAAATACTTATTATTGAGTAGTTTCGGTGGCCATCTGGGGTCTTCATCATCAGTTCCACTTCCTCAAATGGTGCTTTTCGAGAGCAACTGCACAAGGTACTATAAGAAATACCCAAAACGCTATAGATGTGCCTATAATATTTGAAGAGTTCCCTCGATTTCTCCATGATCTCATCATCAGATCCAAACGTGACGATAATGAGACCAACTAGAAAGTATACCCTTTCAAACAAAAAAATAATTTTCCAAATCGGTCCAGCCATCTCCGAGTTATGAGGTAACATACATAAAAAAAAAGTTCAAGACGAATATTGTAAACCTTCCTTTTTTGAAGTCGTTATACTTTAATTTCGTCGTACTTTAATTTCGGAAGGCGGTGTCTTTAGTTTTGTATATATTTTCGTTTTTGACACCTCCTTCCGAAATTAGTTATCTTTGCCTTTGTAGTGTTTTTATATGGAAGTCGGTTTTATTTTTTGCTAAAAAGTTTTTTATTTTTATAAATAGTTGATATTAGATTAGGAATAGCCTATTCGTATAATAATAAAAATATACTCTACAAATGTTTTTTTATTAGTTACAGGCTTGCTTTTGACCACCATCTTACCTGATGGTAAGCGATGATGTGGTTGATGATCAAGCACACTGACCTAAGTCATAGCTATCAGGAAACACAGACTCCGCCAGGGAATAATTTGATAATGTAATTCTAATTAACTAATATAACATGATAATATGAATGGAGTCGTTTTACGCTCAAATCGCTGAACTTAGTTTGATGAATAGTTCTAGTACAGAGATAAATAGAATCCAGCTGGAGATATTTATAGACAACGAAGAAATAATAGTACATTATGGTACAAGTGTGTAATGTTGGTGATTACCGCTGAGGCGCCATTGAGACCCGAGCCGTGAGAGAGAGTTAAGAGAGCCGAGGACGGTAATCATCAATACACACGTGTATCATACGACGTTTTTCAACACACTTGTGAAGAAAATAATACTATAAAAACGTTTTACCAAAAAATTAAACCGACTCCCAAAAAATACTGCAAATTGAGTCGGTTTAATTTTTTGGTAAAAAGTTTTTATTTCACTCTTTTTAGTTGGTCTATTTTTAATTTACCTAGTTACAAGAGCCTAAATGTCAACTCCTTATAACCTTTTACAAAATATTGCTTTTCCCAATGCTGGGCCGTTAATTGTTGAGGAGTTTTCCTGGTACTTCACCATCAGCTCTACATCACCATATGCATTGTGACGAGCATAAAGTGCTTAACATCCATATTCAAGTAATCGAATCGCAATCCACTCAATACTTATTATTGAGTAGTTTCGGCGGCCATCTGTGGTCTTCATCATCAGTTCCACTTCCTCAAATGGTACTTTTTGAGAGCACCTGCACAAGTTACTATAATAAATACCCAAAACGTCATAGGTGTGCCTATAATATTTGAAGAGTTCCCTCGATTTCTCCAAGATCCCATCATCAGATCCTGACGTTTATGAAAATGGGACCAATTTCGAAGTATACCCTTTCAATCAAAAAAAGAATTTTCCAAATCGGTCCAGCCGTCTTCGAGTAATCGATGATCATACATAAAAAAAAATATATATATACGCGTCGAATTGATAACCTCCTCTTTTTGTCGTCGGTTGAAAAAGCCATTTTATTTAGTGAGTAATAGATATTTGGCCTTGGAGTTTCCAGGTAGTAAACTTTCCATAACGTTAAGGGCTTCACATCTTATATCGGGTGGTGTACAACATAAATAATTTTCTTCATAGCTACTAGCTATATATCTTGTAGACATTTTAATGAATAAATAACTATAATTTCTACAGTGAAAACGAGTTGTGAATTTTTTTTCGCAAAAGCGGGAAAAATTAATCAGTTTTCCTATGCGCGCGCATATAACACATCGGCCATAGACTAAAAGAATGAGGTTTCATTTTTTTGGTTTTTCTCGGATAGCGTTAAAGCCACGTACAAAATGGGTAATTCAATGTTTTCTTTATCACAGAAAAAACAAAAGTTATATTTGAGTGAAAGTTGTATTTATTAAAAACGTACAAGTTGAAATTTATCTATTTAAATTGAACACGATCTTTTTTGTTTCGAAACTTTTTTAAAAACAAAGCAACTCAACCAGTTAAAAAAAAAACCTATAACTCACTTGTGAATAATAGTAAAGAAAAAGTCACAGTTTGATTACAGGTGTCATTATGTGCCTAATTGCGGTGAAATTAGAGAATGTTGTGTGTTGAAAAAAATATTTACAGCCAACATAGAAATGATATGCATACAATATACTTGGTGATTCCAGTGTTAGTAATAGGTATTTCATTTATGTTAGTAAGAACACTTTTTTTTATTGTTGATAGGCTTACGTTTGACCATAATCTCACCTGATGTTAAGCGATGATGTGGTCGAAACGCACGCTTGCCTAGAAGTAACCTATTCACTCTTGACTTAAAGACTCCCAGGTTATAGCTATTAGCAAACACAGACTCCGGCGGGGAATTCCACTCCTTAGCAGTACGCACAATGAAAGTATTCCCAAAATGTGTTGCGTTTTGGGCGTATGAGTGGACATCCCACCCATATATACGCACAAAACGCAACACATTTGAAGAAAGAAGGAAAAATCAAAAAACGATGTAAATGCATGTCGTGACTCTGGCAACAAGACTGGGCAAGGCAGGCGCTGTCCAAAGAAGGGGGGTTACAGGGGACATGACCCCCCCAAATTCGTACACCCCAAATGGAAAATCTGCTATGCAAAATAAGACGTTCTAAATATTATCACCCGATTTGTCAATAAAAATAGAAGACTACCATTTGTTTTATAACGTATGCGATAAAATTTATGTTGTGCAATAAAGAAAACTCATTCCCTTGACATATTTTATTGTTAGTGACCCCCCCAAAATTCCAGGCTGCGACCGTACCTGTATGCCATGAGCGTACCCACAGCACGGCGCTTTTTTTTAAGTTTTTGCATAAAAATATGTATGACGAACGGCTTTACGAGTGATGGAAAATTTTCGAGAAAACCGGTTGTCCGAGGTTTGACATTTCGTAGACTTCATAAACCCCCACTGGGCCCACCTGGAAGGAGAGAGCTGATTGTTGTTATAGTTAAAGTAAACATTGAAATGGCCCACTTCTGAACCAAAACAGATGCAGAAAGATCCCACACATCTCGGCAAGACTTCCTTTGCCAAAAACAGTTTTACAGCCTAAGTTGTAAGTTTTATAACAACATCAACAAATACCTAAGGTGTTTTGGCCCGTTTATCGAGGCTAAGGCTCAACTAGCATCAAAAAAGTTGGGAATCCTAGCAAAGGTGAGACGGTACTTCACACCCGAACAGTTGCTCAATCTCTATCAAGCCCAGGTTCGGTCGTGTATGGAGTACTGCTCTCATCTTTGGGATGGATCTGCTAAATACCAACTGGACGCGCTTGAGTCTATCGAGAAGCGGGCCAAAAGACTCATTGGCAACGATGCACTGGTCGAATCAAAGCTCCAGAGCCTTGAACATCGACGACGAGTTGCAAGTCTATCGGTTTTTTATCGGTTACATTTCGGGGAGTGTGCGATGGAATTACACAATTTAATTCCAACAAGCCCGTTCCATCATCGGACTACGAGACAAACGGCGAAGCGCCATCGTTACATGGTGGACATCCCACCCATACGCACCAAACGTTTTGGGAATACCTTCATTGTGCGTACGGCTAAGGAGTGGAATTCCCTGCCGGAGTCTGTGTTTCCCGATAGCTATAACCTAGGAGTCTTTAAGTCAAGAGTGAATAGGTTACTTTTAGGTAAGCGTGCTCCATCTTCGACCACATCATCACTTACCATCAGGTGAGATGGTGGTCAAACGCGAACCTATTCTAAATAAAAAAAAAAAAAAAAAAAAAAAAAAAAAAGGATTTGTGATCGAGCGGTCGCAAGTTTGAACCCCATCCATTACATTATTGCCATGAACCCAATCCAGACATAAGCATATTTAGCTTAGTTGGACAAGTTAACAAGACTTCTAGTAATGTGAATTCTACCTACTTTGTTAGTTCTCTTTACATACAAAATAAACAAACATAATAAAATAAAATAAATATTCCACGACTAAGTACTGTTTTCCAATAAACAAGCTGTAGGTATCGCTTAGTCTAGGTCTAGGACTTCTAGTAAATTACATTTTATCTGTCAATGTATAATTGCCTCACTCCTTGCGAATATAAATTTCTGACAATATTCTCTACTTATCTAATTTATTATCTTTATTTAATATCGCGATAAAATTATCTCCCCGTCTCACCGTCTTGAAGGTGGAAGAGATATGGACCCTTGTCTAGGAAAGTCCTGACATTGATATATTATGTAACACATAATTGAGTATTTCAAGGTTATACATCTGTACAGACATAATGACGTTCCCTTTCTGTTATGTAGAGATGATATTTTGTATGCATAAGTAAGGCACACAAATACAGAGTTATCAAAGTACCTATGACACTGTGACGGTGTTGCAGTAGAACCACTTACTTCTTATTCTTTTATATGCTAAATAGAATGTTCTATAAATACGTAAATAAATACAGTGATTATAATAAAACAATTTAATTAAAATGTTATTTTTTTTAAGACGGTAATAATATTAGAACTAAGAGTGTATATATCTATAAAAAATGGTCGAAACGTCGGTTCATATGGTTGTAAATAAAAAAAAATGGCCAAGGGCGAGTCCGACTCGCCCATGAAGGGTTCTGTAGTAACTTTGCCAAATAACTTTCTTCTATTTGCGGTTTTAGAAAATATGGTATATCACAAAAACTGCTGACACGATGTCGTTCAAACTAATTTTCGTTGAAAGTTTATGTTAAGATCTACAGCATATATTTTTTATAAATTTTTCCCTCCATTATTATAGATGTTAGAGGGGGGGACGACCCACATTTTACCATTTTGGAAGCATATATCTTATAAACTTGATTTTTGATTGATGATTGAACTTGAGATTGACTTTATGAAAAAGTGGTTTTAAAAACCTCAATGCCATTTTTAAAGACCTTTCTATAGATACCACACACGCATGGGTTTCATGAAAAAAACATTTTCAGTGTCAGTTATATGTATGAGGAGCCCCCATTATTATTTTTTTTTTTATGTGTTTCTTAAAATCGGAAAGCGATTCACAGAATACATCTACCTACCAAGTTTCATGTGTATAGTCCAAATAGTTTCGGAATAAAATGGCTGTGACATACGGATGGACGGACAGACAGACGGACATGACGAAACAATAAGGACTAGGTCCGGGACGACAGTACGTAGTCTTCCACGCGCGCCTCAAATAGCAGTCAGCAGTATTGACGGGGAATTGATCTAACGAGATACCGCGGCGCTGAAACGCAAGGGAAATTGAAGGAAAACGGTGGGTTTTTAGTCAGTAGAAGTCTGACACTCCTACTACCCAGAGCGGGAGAAGTCATTCGATGATTTTCCCATCCAAAACAAAAACAAGTTGGTATTTATTTGGGCACAGGAGGAATGATACTACTGTTTCATTGTCACAGTGGCACTGCGACGGGGTAATTGCTCGAAGGAGCTGCGGAAGACAGGCCTCCCTTGGTTATTAATGACAGGCACGCCCTCCCCCTATTTACAAGTCATTAAGTGGGCCCAACAGAATTCATGTTTGTAATCTAATATTTTGTTCAACTATGAATTTCGAATTATTTTTTGGGTACGACATTTTTGTTAATTATTTTTTTTATTTATGATGAAGATGTTCCATTAAGGAAATGGAAGCTATGCTCTGTTTCTTTTATTCTGCTGTTGCTAAATTAAATCTCCTACTGAGCAAAAGCTCGTACTGTACTATTTAACAAGTCTATTCGTAAAACATGTTTTGTCTATATTCTACTTGCCTACCATTATTGCCATTGTGTTACAGTCATTCTCAGTAAAACAGCAACTTTATTCTTGCTGCACATTAACGATCTACTAATGCCCGGTACCTTTGGGTATGCAGACGAACAGCACAGTTTCTGAGAGAAATGTGTGCAGCGCACGAGCTGGTGGGTCACAGATCCAGTCTCTCCGTGAGGACATGGGACATGGGTGCCAACCTGGTCAGGTTTAATGCAGCTAAGACCCAGGCGTGTCTCTTCTCCGCAAAAAGGAGCCAATTTGAACCGGCTCCTACTTTCCGGGGTGTAACTGTGCCGATAACCGACCATATCGAGCTTCTGGGGGTAACATTAACTTCTACCCTCAATTTTGGCCCGTTTATCGAGGCTAAGGCTCAACTAGCATCAAAAAAGTTGGGAATCCTGGCAAAGGTGAGACGGTACTTCACACCCGAACAGTTGCTCAATCTCTATCAAGCCCAGGTTCGGTCGTGTATGGAGTACTGCTCTCATCTTGGGATGGATCTGCTAAATACCAACTGGACGCGCTCGAGTCTATCGAGAAGCGGGCCAAAAGACTTATTGGCAACGATGCACTGGTCGAATCAAAGCTCCAGAGCCTTGAACATCGACGACGAGTTGCAAGTCTATCGGTTTTCTATCGGTTACATTTCGGGGAGTGTGCGATGGAATTACACAATCTAATTCCACCAAGCCCGTTCCATCATCGGACTACGAGACAAACGGCGAAGCGCCATCGTTACATGGTGGACATCCCACCCATACGCACCAAACGTTTTGGGAATACCTTCATTGTGCGTACGGCTAAGGAGTGGAATTCCCTGCCGGAGTCTGTGTTTCCCGATAGCTATAACCTAGGAGTCTTTAAGTCAAGAGTGAATAGGTTACTTTTAGGTAAGCGTGCTCCATCTTCGACCACATCATCACTTACCATCAGGTGAGATGGTGGTCAAACGCGAACCTATTCTAAATAAAATAAAAATAAACTATCAATTTATATATTGTTTTTGAAGGTTCTCTAGGAGAACAGAAAAATGCAAAATTAAAAAAAAAGATTTGCAGACATACTGAATCATTTTTACTTTTTTATCTAACAAGACCGTATAATTGCATGAGTTTTGCTTGTATTTTTAAGATGATATATTCATTATACACATACATTTTATTTTTCATAATTTTTCAAACCGAAAAGCAATGATTTATACTCGTATCTAGTCCCTTATGAACACATTATGAATCAATAAAAAATAAAAATACAGTGAAAACAAAATAAAAGCATTACTCTCTTTGTGAGTAAAGACAGTAATGAATGCTGCAGCATTTCATTTTTCGTTTAACTATGATCACTCAAAACTAGTGCTCTTTTCTTATTATTGTATTTGATGCACTTACTTATCTAATTTTACCAGAACACTCTCAATGTACACAAATATTAAATTAAGTATGCCATGTGAGCAAGCCATAAGTACACCTTATTTTTAAGGATGGTAAATCATCCAATGACTGTCTGCCGATCTGGGCGAAGCGGGAGGGTGTGCCAGACTTTTACTGACTAAGGCCGTGCGCGCACTGCCTTGCGGTGGCCACCAAAAAAAAAAAAAAAAAAGTTCTACCGCACCAGTAGAATGACCGCAAGTCTCAAAAAAAACCTGCGTTTGTTTCACCGCAGTGCGCGGTACTACATACATTCCTATGCGATACAAAATATTTGCGGTAGACTCACCGCAATTTTGCAGCGAGGGGCCACCGGTGACTCTATCGCACGCGTTTATTCCACCGCAGTGCGCGCACTTCTATGACGCTCCATACTTCACAGATTTTGCGTTTCCTAAACGCAACGCAGTGCGCGCACGGCCTAAAACCCATCCGTTTTCCGACTTTTCCCCTTCGTATTCCAAGGCCACGGTAACTCTTTCGAACAATTCCGCAAGAGTTGGCAGATATACAACATGTAACATAATTAATGTACATCCTGAAATTTGTTTGTTAAGAATCGTTTACTGAATAGACCTTTATCGTTATTAAAAAAAAAATACGAAATTTTTATTCAAAAGCAATCAAAACCGTAAATTACGAATTACACTTTCGCTGTATAGTAAAAACAAACTAACTATGGACCGTAAATTAAAGTAGTATCTTTTTAAATGCAGGTTTATATAAATTCCGTCATTCAGTACACATTACAGAAAAATGAAATTCATTTGAAGGAAGTTAGTCTTAAAAAAACTGTTTAAACAAGTAAAACTAAAAATTCAGAGTATGTAGTATGATAATAACATAATTTTCTAATTGGGGTGTTTGAGAGTGTGCGTTAATTACGATACATGTTGTATTTCGAAAGGTGTTATATAATATATGTTTAGTATTATAAAAATCTTGTTAAATACCCTGTAATATTTGTACACTTAAGATGCAAACCTGATAGGAGAGTATTATAATTTAACCGAGGGTACGAATTTCAGAAAATACAGTTATTTTGAAATCGCACACCGACACATAAATTTAATTATATATATTGATGTTTAAATACCCAATAATCAATACTTTTGGAACATTCTAACATGTACTTATTGTATGTATTCTAATATGTGTTTTCACAAATTTTGCATTCTCTAATAGATTGAGACTTCATCGAAAGTCCCTCTTACAATTCATCAGGTACGCCCACGATCCTAATAGTGTTTTGTTTTCATCAGTTGGAGTATGGAGCAGACAAAGTAAATTTGCTGTTTTTCTATTATTTCTAGATCAGTATGAAGGTTTACCTAAGATAAATTAAGGATGGATGGGACATTGATCCGCCTTTCGTGAATGTTTTAAGAAATATTGTTGTCTCTTTTCGTTCTTTAGTTTATGATTGTGACAAGTGATCCTGTATCGGTATATGGACCCATTCATTTATCCATCCTGACTTTAAGGATTTGCTACACTAACCTTAGATAATACACACATCAAAAGTGTCTAGGGATCAACATATATTTTTGCAATAACTTTTCTCCTGATTGATATTAATTAAAATTTTCTTTAAGGATTCATCAAATAAAGTGTTTTCGTTTGTCACAGTAACGATAAACCAAGTCACCTTTGCATTAATAAAGAAATTTGCCATTTTCCTAATAAAGGGATTTTTGACATTTGAACCACTAACATAAAAGTTCGAAAAAAAGACTGAAATAACAGTTTTCTTTAAAATTTTATTGGGTAACTTAAACAATTAATAATCCGTGTTTCTACCGCGAACACTAACAACACAAGAACATCGGTTTGGCATACTCAAAATGAGTTCATCCAAATCACGCTGTGGAATGGCCGCCCATGTTCGTTGCAACAACAAAAAAAGGTCTTCTTGCGACTGGATACCCTCCATATTCGGCAGAGCTCTTCTCTGTAGCATATCCCATGCATGCTCAATCGGGTTCAAGTCCGGCGACTGAGCAGGCCAGAGCAGGACATTGATGTTAGCTGCGGCGAGAGTCTGTCTTACAACTCTTGCGGTGTGCGGTCGTGCATTATCATGCATTAACTGAAATAAGGGACCGATTTGCACTTGTAGAGGAACGATGACGTCAGATACAATCGTCTCAGCATAAATTTGAGCGTTGAGGTTGCCTCTGATCCAAATCAACTCAGTTCTTCCGCCGATCCAAATACCCGCCCATACCATGATGGTTCCACCACTATAAGGATGGACTTCCTGGCAGGATTTTAATCGCTGTTGGCGTCCAGGGATTCTCCAGTGTCGTATACGTCTTGTATCCGGTCTCATACCAAAACGAGACTCATCAGAAAAGCACACGAAACGCCATTGTTCTTCTGCCCAATTTCTGTGTTCAAGAGCCCATTGATATCGAATCCTACGATTGTGCATTGCTATAGGTGGTACCCGTAGCGGTCTTCGGGAATGAAGGTTCACTTCATGCAAGCGGTTTCTGACTGTTTGGTCGCTAATTAAGTTCCCTGAAGAGTGATGAAGCCTCACGGCTAACATCATGGTGGTTATTGTTGGAGCTCTTCGAGTTAAGATTTGAATGTATCGGTCTTGTCTCCGTGTGGTGCAGCGATACCGTCCTCCATGGCGCTCAGCCACGGTACCAGTGCTTCGGTAACGTGTCCAAAGTCGACTGATAATACTCTGACTTGTATTCAGAGCTAAAGCCACAGTACGTTGCCGGGAACCAGCTTCTATCATTCCCACGGCTCTGAGCATTTCTTCCCTGCTTAAATGACGTCGCCGCTCCATAATAACGTTGGTTTTAATCAGTAGTAGGGAAACAGTAGCACTAATAATGTCTTCAATGCGTTGTATGTTTTTATAGGGAAAATATTGACAGCTGATTTTCATCTTTTACTCGAATTTGATTAACAGTTCCTGTTTCAAATTATGAAATGCACCAAAAAGGATCCATATAAATTTATAAAATCATAAATTTATTACAAAGCCACATCTCAATCTCAAGAAATCCGCATAAAAATGCTTGATCCCTAGACACTTTTGATGTGTGTAGTAGAACTTTTTTTAGGTTGCAAACAGTTGTCGGCTGGCCAATTATATAAAATAAAATAAAATAATTCGATAGTAAGATTTAGGGCCTCCTCTAAATAACGATAAGATAAAATCATAGTAACACTAGCTTCTGCTCGCGGCTTTGTTCGCATGGGAGAGTTTTCCCGCATAAATCGTAATCCCTTGGCAATTCGGGATAAAAAGTAGCCTATAGATAGATAGAATGTACTTTATTGTACACCAAAATTTAAACACACCTATTTAACATAATTTCTTACTTCTATGTTTACAATGGCGGTCTTATCGCTAAAAGTGATATCTTCCAGACAACCTTTGGAAGGACTTTAAAAACTTTAATTAAAGTGGGGAGGACCAAATTAGTGTACCTATTACATAAATATACTCATAAAGCAGAAAATAATATATACACAAATATAAATACAATACAATACGTAGGTAATTATATATCAATATTATGTGTTCATTAACAACATGTTGAGAGGAAACAAAGGAATAATCATAAATTTGAAAGAAAATGATTAGCAACCGAGCTCTTAAAAGTATCGAGTGACTGAGCTTGTCTTACTGACAATGGCAATGCATTCCACAAAGAAACAGCTTGGACCGTAAACGATGAGCCATAGAATTTAATAGATCTCAACTATCTACTTACCGATTTCATTCAAATTCGTTCAGTAGTTTTTGCGTGAAAGATTAACAAACATCCATCCATCCATACGTTAGTAAGATAAGATACATGACGGATGATGACTCAGACGCATGGTCTCATCCTGCTAATTTACGTAAACTTAAAAAAAATATACAGCAATTTCTTCTTTATGAATCATTCTATTCACTGGTGAAAGCTGCATTCAAATGTGTTTTGTAAGTTTTTTGAGTTTATTATGAACAGACAGACAGTTTTTACGTGAAAGAAAAATAGACCTTCCATCTTCACAAATTTTCGCAATTTTAATATTAGTAAGAAGTAGCTAGGCTCGCGTTTGTGTACTTTATGAAAAACGATGACGAAGTCGTCGACTGAACACGTTTGTAGTATCTATTCATTATTGACTTGAAGATATAAGTATAGCTACGGGAAACATAGACTTCAGCAGGATTTCCCACAAGGGGTCTTTTAAGAGGTACCATGACCCTTTCTATGTGCTGATGGTGACATCTGGGGTGGTTTTAGTGAGGTAGAAATCCCACACTCCCTGATCTTTCCCCAAGTCAAGGCGCCTTCTGAAGGTTTTCCCCAATAACCAAAAAAAAATTGGTCAAGTGCGAGTTAGACTCGCCCATGAAGGGTTCCGTAGTAACTACGCCAAATAACTTTGTTTTTCATAGTGTTTGTATGAATTACAAAGTTGTATTTGCGGTTTTAGAAAATATGCTATATCTCAAAAACTGCTGACCCGATCTCGTTCAAATCAATTTTTTTTTAAAGTTTACATTTATACATTTTTAACTCCATTATTATAGAAGTGGGGGACACACACATTTTACCACTTTGGAAGCGTATATCTTTTAAACGATTAACTTTATGAAAAAGTTGTTTTAGAAACCTCCATATCATTTTTAAAGATCTGTCTATAGATACCACACACGCATAGGTTGAATGAAAAATATTATATTTCCAGTTTCAGTTCCATGTATGGAGAGTCCCCCTTAATAATATTTATTTTTTGTTAAAATCGAAAAGCGGTTTATAGAATACATCTACCTACCAAGTTTCACATGTGTAGTCTTAATAGTTTCGGCATAAAATGGCTGTGACATACGGACGGACGGACAGACGGACAGACATGACGAAACTATAAGGGTTCCGTTTTTTTGCCATTCGGCTAAGGAACCCTAAAAAGGATTTCCCACAAACCTTTTCCTAAACCTAGAAAACTTTTGTGTTTTGTTGACTAACTTTATTAAGGTAAGTACAATATTTTCCTCACCCCGAAAACCAACAAGTGACGTAAATAAATCAAGTTGCACGTATCTACGTAACACTGAAACTTAGCGTCCCGTGACAAATGATACGGTAAGGCAGCTAAATTGGAAATTTATGCTGATGACTAGTTGTTTGTCCCTTATGCCCTCCCTGTGGTAGAGGTGATATATTATGTGCGGATAATTACATGAGCAAATAAAGCCTCAATGTTCTGTTAAACTATTGTGTAGTGAAAAGTGTTTAAGATTAATTTCGCAATATTTTTGAACGCTCGAGTTTAGGTAAAAAGCGGCATGTGCGCGTGGCAATGCACACATGCACAACACAAATAGTGTAGAGTGAGTGTCGAGTCGGACTAAACAATCTTGAGCTATTATAATCGTCTTTACGAGAAAAAGTGATTAGATTAATTAAGTGACTTAAGATAAAAAAAAAATTAAACACATGTAGTTGTTGTATAAAGTATATATTTAAAAGAAAAATATAAGTTATGTGACAACCGATTTTTTTTATCGTTTCTTCAAACGATTTTTATTAATGCCACTGTTGCTATCGTGTTCCTTTTAAAATTCTAATTCCCATATGACAGAGGAGCTTGTGGCTAGATAATAACAGTGGCATGGGCATTGATTTAAATAGTAAAGATACGGTTGTCAGGACATTTGAAGGACGCGGTCGTCCTACAAAACACACTAACGCCATCTATTATAACTAAGATGTCAATCGGCGTGGTCTGCTCCTAGACGTAACCTTGTAAGAGCGGGGCGTGGTATTTTTCGAGGTACAAAGAAATAAAAAAAACCTTTTATTTTTTGAAATTTATATTTGTTGTCCACATAAAAATACATTTTAATTTGCTTTTAACAAAAAATAAAAATTAATTTTGTACATAATTTAATCTTATAGTAATATTATTAAATCCTTTCATTTCATCGGCTATAACGCGCGCCGCTGCAAAATTATGTCGCACTTTTATGAGGCTTCGCGTCATCTTGGCCAAAGGTTGAGACAAATAAGAAAGAAAACTGTTTTAAATAATGTTAGAAGTTGATTTAATGACATATTTTTATCTTATCGGTGAAAATGAAATGTTATCATTCTTTTTATTGTGCTTTGTGTCGTTTTTCACGCAACCCTTCACGACACAACTCGGCATTTTTGCTTGTAAAACTTACGACCGCTCCCGAAGATAGCCGATCGCGTTCTAAATCACTTCGATAAAGGGAAGACCACTTTGGGACCAAGTTCGAGGCGTCATTATTGGGCGGTCCGCCCAGTCCTTACGCAGTAATATAAATGTCAATGGGCATGGGTCAATCTTAATTGCATAGCAATACATGCCGAGGTTGTTGCGTGGATGGGTGGCTATCTTAATATATTGCGATTTATTCGTGCTTCAGAACGCACGTTAAACCGGCAATATAGTATAATGAGAAGCTGGTGGCTAAATAGTAAGAGTCGCTCGGGTCAACCAGGGTTAAGCAACGGTTGCTAAAGCCGTTCCGTGGACGGGTGACCGTCTTAACATACGTGCCTCGGAAAGCCGTTGGCCCCGGCTATTATTTGTACATGTTTGACTGTCGTTACGGGTAGATAGATAGATATAATGTACTTTATTGTACACCAAAATTTAAACACATCTATTTAACAATATTGCTTATTCTATGGTTACAATGGAGGTCATATCGCTCGCTGAAAGCGATATCTTCCAGATAACCAGGTATTGGCCCATGCAATCGGGTCCCGGCATTGGTGCTGACTGATCTTAGAGGTGCACGTAGAACACGACGCGCCGATGACTCATCAGCAGAGGTCGGAATTAGGTAGAGTTATTTATGTACTTGCATCGAAATGTTGATATTTATATGGAACTTCCCGGGATTTTTAATAGACTATCCCGTGTGACCAACAATATTACAAATAAATAATAATAAAAAACCTCCAGAGATTGATGAGACTAATAAAAGAAAGATAATTAACTTACACTTTTTATTAGTATTATATTCACAATACAAATTATTAATAGTCATAAGAAAAATCCCATACTTATACTTCGCCTTTTTTATAAATACGAAAATACTTTTGCTTCTAGCCTACTAGCCTAGACTCGTGTTAATAAATCATGGGATTTTCAGCTCCTCAAAATTAATCCCGGGATTTGGGGCATATCCACTTTATTCTTTCGTTGTATGAAATCAGTGTAACTACATAAAAAACCCTACCTAATTCCGACCTCTGCTCATCAGGTAACAAATCCTTATTTCTTAAAATAAATCCAACCGTTTATGCCATCTACTATCCGAGCCAGCGAAATAGATACATAAAATTAATTCATTCATTCAACAGGTCCCACCTTCTAGGTAATGCAATAATTCCTAAAATCCTATGTGCCTTGGACAGTAGGTACGTTAAGCCATTGGTCCTGGGTGTCAGAAGCCTAAAAATCTTTTACCAGTCTTACCAAGCGGTATTGTGTTACCCAGATACTGGGAGACCAGACATTTCTTCGGATGCCTTACGAAATGTATAGTGAATAAACATCAGTGAATTTTGGTGTATCTTTGTCATTGTTTTTCTCTCTTTTTTTTTCACCGTTACGACGATTAAATACATTTTTGTGCCTGACAGTACATTTGATCAAAAATTGCTTTGAATTAAATTAATAGAATCGGGGGCATCAGCCACAGGTGCCTCGACCACTGGGGGCCTAAGCCACAGACCCGATTAAATATTGTTAAAGTACAAAAAAATACAAGTTAATTGCATAATCTTCTTATGAGAAATATGAGTTTTTAAAACCTAGATAGGTAGTTTGTGTATGGTAAATTACGATACGGTTGGCGCGGTAGTTGATCGATTAGCTGCTACACTGTGTGTTGCGGCTTCGACTACCGCTCTGGAACAAATTTTTGCATAGTTGTTTCAGATCTAAGTATTTTTAAAGCATCAATTGCTTAATGGCTAAGGTGTTGGCATCGTGCTCGAGACGTCGCGAGTTCGAACCTCACCCATTACTCTATTGCCATTAACTCACTCCAGACACAAGCATATTTAACTTAGTTGGAGAGGTTAATATGATCGCTAGTAATTTGAATAATTCTGTTCACATTGCTAGTACTCTTTAAAAAAACTTTTTAACAAAAAATAAAACCGACTTCCCAAAAAAACACTGCAAAGGGAAAACTAACTTTAATTTCGGTGGTCGGTGTCTTTAGTTTTGTACATATTTTCGTTTTTGACACCGCCTTCCGAAATTAAAGTTATTTTTCCATTTGCAGTGTTTTTTTGGAAGTCGGTTTTATTTTTTGTTAAAAAGTTTTTTTTCTCACTTTTTAGTGGGTCGGTTTGTAATTTACTTAGTAACAAAAGCCTAAATGTCACCTTCTTACCACCTTTTGCTAAATATTTCATTTCCCTATGCCAAGCTGTTAATTTTTGAGGAGAACTTCTGGTACTTCACCATCAGATCCTCATCACCATATGCATTGTGATGAGCACAAAGTGTTTTACCACCATATCCAAGCAATCGAATCGTAACCAATGAAATACTTATTATTGAGTTGTTCTAGTAGCCATCTGTGGTCTTCATCATCAGTTCCACTTCACCAAATGGTGCTTTTCGAGAGCAACTGCACAAGTTACTATGAAAAATACCCAAATCGCTATAGGTGTGCCTATAATATTTGAAGATTTCCCTCGAATTCTCAAGGTTTCCATTATCTGATCCAGATTTCATGACAATAAGACCAACTAAAAAGTATACCCTTACAAATAAAAAAAGATTTTTCCAAATCAGTCCAGCCATCTTCGATTTATGAGGTAACATACATAAAATAAATATAAAAACCGGTCAAGTGCGTGTCGGGCCACGCGCAGTGTAGGGTTCCGTAGTTTTTATAACAGCCAAGTGCGTGTCGTATTCGCTGACTGATCGTTTCGTATCATGCTCTAACTAAAAGCCAAACATGACTACCTAACTAATTTGACTTCCTATACAAATCCTCACCTGATCCGACAATTTTGCACGGAAAGTTTCAATTTTGTTTTTAGAGATTTGTATAAAACTTGTCATAGCTGGTGTTTTGAATTTAAATACGGACACAGAGCTACACTACTCAATCGTCACAAGAAGCTAGCTCGATACAACTGGCGCTTAGCGCCATCTATCGACATTTCTATAGAGTTGTTCGAAATTTTCGAGTCAAATACAATTGGTCGACTATTACTCGTACACTTGTAAAGCCCACTTATGTGTGATAGTTTTCCTTTAAATTTCGTTATATATAAGTACTACTGCCGTGACATTTGAATTTCTAACTATAACCGTTTAGTTTGATAGAGGGGGGGGGGGGGGGACACTTGACTCTAACGAAAATTGGTACTTTAAAGCTTGATAAGTCACGAACGGTTTACTTAATCAAGCGGTCTTGCCAAACCCCTAATATTTTTGAAAGACCTATCCAACGATATCCCACACTATGGGAAGAACGAAATAAAACAATTATCATCCCACTTTACATGTATGGGAGGTACCCTAAATAATAGTTTTTTTCAAAATTTTATTTTACCACTTTTTTGGATACTCATGCCAAAGTACAACTTTCTAGTACCAATAGTTTTTGAGCTAAACCACGGACAGACGGACAGACAGACGGACATGGCGAAACTATAAGGGTTCCTTGTTGACTACGGAACCCTAAAAAAGTTCAAGCCGAACTGAGAACCTCCTCCTTTTTTTGAAGTCGGTTAAAAAGGAAAAGAAAAATCAATCACGATACAAGAAAAAATCTACCAGTGCTTATGAGGTAAAATTTAAAAAAAAATCTGCTTCAAATGTATCCTGTAAGATTGGAAGCCGAAGACAATATACGTAGTTGGGTAAAACATAGGTATATTAAGTCTGTTTTAGGTGATAAACATCCATCCGAAGATCCTTTGGGTGTTCCTTTAGTAAGAAGGTTTTATGAACATCAATTAAACCCCCAATCATAACTTAAGAACTTCAAAAAGCATGACCAACTTTTCTGTTTGATCGAAAACATTACAAGGCTATTTCCCATACGGTAGTGTAATAGCAAACTTTCATTTTCCTCACATTGGTCCAAGCACGTTGCGAAGTTTGGGAAAACTTTTAGATTAATGACTAGTAAATAAACCTCCGTGGAGGATTCCACGAGAAATATTGACGGGACATAGTTTTTGTGTTTATATGGAGTTGTAAACAGGGAATTTCTTATTGCTATGTTATACACACCAATTGCTAGGTAGTTATATTCTTAGCAATTATTTTTGTTCTTTTTCTGTGTCAATTCTATCCAAAGGTTGTCTGTAAATGATCATTTTTAGCTATTAGACCGCTCATTGTTAAGCATCCTATCCTTTTATGTAGCAAACATCACTTGACGAAAATTATCTTCGAAAGAGAGCACAAAACACTCTTTCATGCAGGGCCACAATTACTTTTAGCACACATTAGACTCACCTACTGGCCATTAGCAGGCAGAAACCTAGCCAAGCATGTAGTGCGTAACTGTGTTCGCTGCATACGTTTCAAAGCTCAGCCTATTCAGGTCATCATGGGCAACCTACCAAGCGATAGGACTCATCTAGAGTACCCTTTTTTGAATACAGGGCTTGATTATGCCGGGCCAGTGCTGATAGCCGACCGTAGGGGTAGAGGATGTAAGCTACTTAAATCATACATTTGTGTTTTTGTATGCTTTGCAGTCAGAGCCGTTCACCTGGAGCTGGTTTCCGACCTTACCAAGGAAGCTTTTCTTGCGGCCTTCAGCCGATTTATAAGTCGTCGGGGAAAGCCTCAACGCGTGTACTCCGACAACGGCACTACATTTGTGGGAGCTTTCAATGAGCTTTCACGCTTCTTAAAGGTTTCATCTAGAGATATAGAGTCAGATCTTGCAAACAAGGACATTGAATTTAAATTTATACCTGCCTACAGCCCACATTTTGGTGGAATTTGGGAAAGTGCAGTAAAGTCCACCAAACATTTATTGCGTAGAGTCATGAGCCTAACTCATTTAACATATGAAGAGCTCTCAACTTGTCTCATTCAGATAGAGGCTATTTTAAATTCCAGACCTTTAACACCTCTATCCACTGATCCATCAGATCTTTCTTATCTTTCTCCTTCACACTTCCTCATCGGACGATCACTCACGTCAGTCCCTCGGCCTCAGATCGCCGATGTCAATATCCAGCGGCTAGAGCGCTTCGATCGCATCGAAAAGCTAAGACAACATTTTTGGCAGCGCTTCTCTAATGAGTATGTGTCTCTCCTGCAGCAGAAAACCAAATGGCAGACAGCTGGGCAAGAGCTGAAACCAGGCACCATGGTCTTAGTGAGAAACACTAATCTTCCTCCTCTTCTGTGGTTGCTGGGCAGAGTGGTCGCAGTGAAGACTGGCTCTGACGGACATGGTCGAGTCGCCGACATCCTGACGAAGAAGGGCACCATAACACGTGCCTACAACAACATATGCCCTCTTCCAGTCTCTTCAACATCATCTTGAAGACTTCTCTTCAATGCGGGGAATATGTTCCTGACGTCACATCGAGCCACACACCACTCCGCGATCGCGAGGCTCGCCTCACCTTTCACTCGTTCGCCGACACCTTGAGCGTGCGCACACATATCGGTCGTCTTAAAAATTGTAACCACTACCTACCTAAGAAATACAGTACTTGTCATACCATCGGAATCAAGTAGTTTTATTCAAGACCACCAGCAGCAAACCTGGAGCTTGATACTCAACACTCATTGTTTCACCATTTTCAGTTGTTAAGTTCTTATTTGATTCTGTTATGGTGTCATTGACATATATATTACTGCGTAAGGACTGGGCGGACCGCATGTTATAATGACGCCTCGAACTTGGTCCCAAAGTGGTCTTCCCTTTATCGAAGTGAACTAGAACGCGATCGGCTATCTTCGGGACTCCCGAAGACTCCCGAATTTTTGCTTGTAAAACGTACGACCACTCCCGAATCGGGAGTGGTCGTACGTTTTACAAGGAAAAATGCCGAGTTGTGTCGTGAAAGGTTGCGTGAAATAAGACAAAAAGCACAATAAAAAAAAAATAACATTTCATATCACTGGTAAGTTAAAAATATGGCCTTAAATCAACTTCTAACATTATTTAAAACAATTATCTTTCTTATTTGTCTCAACCTTTGGCCAAGACGACGCGAAGCCGCATAAAAGTGCGACATAACTTTGCAGCGGCGCGCGTTATAGTTGAAATGAAAAGATTTAATAATATTACTACTTATAAGATTATATTATGTACAAAATTAATTTTTATTGTTTGTTAAAAGCAAATTAAAATGTATTTTTATGCACAACAAATATAAATTTCGAAAAATAAAAGGTTTTAATAATGTTTTTGTACTTCGAAAAATACCACACCCGCTCTTACAAGGTTACGTCTAAGAGCAGACCACGCCGATTGACATCTTAGCTATAATAGATGGCGTTAGTATGTTTTGTAGGGCGACCACGTCCGTCAAATGTTCTGACGACCGTATCTTTACTATTTAAATCAATGTATGGTGTACAATAAGGAGTACATCAGCTATCTGGCTATCTATTATACCTTTATCGTTTAGAATACAAATTACTGAACAAACATCAATCGATAGCCACTCAAATGGATCAAGCTATGAAGAAATATGCAAACACAGTCAATAAAGAGTATGTATATCTATCTCTCTAATTATTCTTCTGGGAATACCAAAAAGTAGTTCAAATAAATATAAGTACAGCGTATAGTTCACATTTGTTTTTAAATATTGTTTGGATCGTAAGTGAAATGTAAATTTCTTAATTCTATAATATAACCAGAAAGAACTTTGACAAATATTTTTAGGATGATATTAGGTGATAATTCCGCAGATATAACATAACATAAGAATTGCTATTACTCAGTAAACGAATATTTAATAGGTAGAAATATAATGTAATATTAAGTTAGTAAGTAGGTTAAAGTATTTATTTATTTATTATACACTTTTCAACAAACTTGCTCATAAAATGGCTCTAATTCCACCGCAATTAGGCACATAATGACACCTGTAATCAAACTGTGACTTTTTCTTTACTATTATTCACAAGTGAGTTATAGGTTTTTTTTTTTAATTGGTTGAGTTGCTTTGTTTTTAAAAAAGTTTCGAAACAAAAAAGATCGTGTTCAATAGTACAAATAAATTAATGTACCTACCTATTGCTTGCTAGTTTCATGCAACTTCGTATTTAAATAGATAAATTTCAACTTGTACGTTTTTAATAAATACAACTTTCACTCAAATATAACTTTTGTTTTTTCTGTGATAAAGAAAACTTTGAATTACCCATTTTGTACGTGGCTAAAACGCTATCCAAGAAAAGCAAAAAAAAGAAACCTCATTCTTTTAGTCTATGGCCAATCTGTTAGATGCGCGCGCATAGGAAAACTGATTAATTTTTCCCGCCATTGCGAAAAAATTTTCACAACTCGTTTTCACTGTTGAAATTATAGTTATTTTCTTCACAAGTGTGTTGAAAAACGTCGTATGATACACGTGTGTATTGATAATTACCGTCCTCGGCTCTCTTAAGACCCTCACCTAACGGCTCGGGTCTCAATGGCGCCTCAGCGGTAATCACCAACATTACACACTTGTACCATAATGTACTATTATTGTATAACTCACAATATTTCTATGGATACAAAAATTTAAACTAGTGTACAATGGGCGGTCTTATTGCACAGGGCGATCGCTTACAGACAACCTTTGGATGGACAAAAATTAAAGGAGACAGATTAAGTAAGGGCTGTCAGTGTACAAACAACATAAATAATATTAATACAAAAATCATATACTAATAAATATTACATAATTGAGAAAGAAGGGGAAAAGTTATAGGACATAATTATTTGTAGGATTATATTGGATATAGTTATAGGATATGATATTGTTACGCCAGTCGCTTAGCTAAGTACGTCGAGAAACTTCGACAGAAATCTAGAATGTTCGAGACCCTAACGCTGCCTTGCGGCGAGTAGCAGTACTGATTATATCGAGAAAGGTCGACTGACTTCTAATACGTTCGAGACACTAACGCCATCCAGCGGCGAGTAGCAGTACTGTGTATCTCAACTAGCTTCTGGAATATTCATGGCAGTATAAGCAGTGAGTCGATTGTACAAGAATGTTCTAGAACACAGATCGGGGTATAAATTGATCGCAAAGGAACGCGGACAGTAAGTCTTATTTCAAGATACGAGGCGATATAATCGAAGCATTACAAGTGAATTTTGGTGCGATTTAAGTGTTGAGTGACAAGTATTGTACTGTGAATAACTGTGTTAACCGTCCGCCGGAACGGTCCGTACTTGGGTAACCAACTCAAGCTTTGCTTAACCATGATCTACCTGTGCGGCTGTTTATTATTTAGCCACAGTTTATCATTATAATATTGCCATAAATACCTTTAATAAAAAAAAAACTTTTTAACAAAAAATAGAACCGACTTCCATATAAAAACACTGCAAAGGCAAAAATAACTTTAATTTCGGAAGGCGGTGTCAAAAACGAAAATATATACAAAACTAAAGACACCGCCTTCCGAAATTAAAGTTATTTTTGCCTTTGCAGTATTTTTATATGGAAGTCGGTTCTATTTTTTGTTAAAAAGTTATTTTTCACGCTTTTTAGTGGGTCGGTTTGTAATTTATCTAGTTACAAAAGCCAAAATGTCAACTACTTATCACCTTTTACAAAATATTGCTTTTCCCGGTGCAGAACCGTTAATTTTTGAGGAGTTCTGCTGGTACAACACCATCAGCTCTATTTCACCATATGCATTGTGACGAGCATAAAGTGCTTAACATCCATATTCAAGTAATCTAATCGCAATCAACGAAATACTTATTATTGAGTAGTTTCGGTGGTCATCAGGGGTCTTCACCATCAGGTCCACTTCCTCAAATGGTGCTTTTCGAGAGCAACTGCACAAGGTACTATAAGAAATACCCAAAATGCTATAGGTGTGCCTATAATATTTGAAGAGTTCCCTCGATTTTTCCATGATCCCATCATCAGATCCAAACGACAATGGGACCAACTAGAAAGTA
Organism: Tholera decimalis; assembly: GCA_943138885.2. NCBI lineage: Eukaryota > Metazoa > Arthropoda > Insecta > Lepidoptera > Noctuidae > Tholera > Tholera decimalis. The sequence goes on from OW964565.2 coordinate 33,886,856, forward strand.
TACCCTTTCAAACAAAAAAAGAATTTTCCAAATCGGTCCAGCCATCTCCGAGCTACGAGGTAACATACATAAAAAAAAAAAAGTTCAAGACGAATTGTAAACCTCCTTTTTTTGAAGTCGGTTAATAAGGTTATGGAATGTTAGAGAGATATTGTTTCTTGATTATCATTTCATTATTATTATGATTAGGGTAACAGAAGTGAGGAAAATGTCAGCCATTTTAAGCGTAAATTACTTTTATTTCTAGTAGAAAAGACATACTACTCCATTGAAGACTTTTTAAATGATAAGTATTAATGAATTTTATGACCGACAGTTTTTTAATTCCTGACATCTCATGCAAATACCTAATTTTTTATATTGACATAGCTGACATTTGGTTATAATATTTTTTTTGATGATCTAATTTAATTTCATATGATGTAATTCAATTTAATATAATATGATATAATGTAATTTGTTTAATTGATTGATTAAGAAGTTAATTTAGCTTTACACAGCATTGAAAGCAAAAGTACATATTATATTTTGTCTTCTACCAATCCTTTTACCAACATCGTTTCAAGCTAAAATCTAAACAATAAACCACAATACGACGTCAACTGCGAATATAATGCATTCAGATATCTTTCTCAAACAAGTCGGGATGCTGACTTCTATCCTAACAATATCAGGTACATAAATCTATTCGTGAGGGAATAAAAGAGGGAGCATAGAGTGCTCGGTGGAACGCAGGTGGATGAAACAAAAGAGATGCGACATCTTTGTGGTTTTAAATAATTTGATGCATGTTTCATCTTTGATGGTGTATGCTAGGGGTTTTTTTACGGGTGGAAAATGTTCAAATGTCTCTTCTCGCTCTGAATGGAGTGGAAGGGAGTTGCTCTTACGTTCCAGGGTCACGGATTCTCTTTATAATATTCCCGCAACGCAGGTTTTTTAATTGCCTAGGGTATGATTTTACAAAAACTCTAAAAGGCTTTTAGCCAATTTTATGGGTTAGTTTTTTCAGTAGCTCTTGCGTTCCGAGACCGCAGTATTTCGTTAGACCATCTCGGAACTCTTGCAGGCATTAGCCCTAAAAGGCTCCATCATTGCTGTTGTTTGCTCCTTGAGGCGCGTGTGGAACTCGACGCACAGACGGGTCGAGACGGGTCCAAGAAGTGTATAACAAGCGATGGAAGGGGCAATATTTCATGACGTCACATTTCATAATGTAATATAATTATCGAAGTATTAAAACACAAAATATGAACAAGGCACCTAGGTGTTAATATTTTGCGTTTTATTAAAAAACTACTAGTTGCCCAGTGGTCGAATTTCGTCCAAAATATTAATCATAATTTCTATTATGAACGAATTTATTAATAATGCATTATTATAGCTCTCTGTTCTCGTTCATCATATAACTATATCTGTGCCAAATTATATACTCCTCGATCCGCGTAATTTTCGTAAAAAGGGCTACAAATACAATACCTTTGCTTCACGTATTCATTTAAACATATGCATATTCAAAAGACAAAATTATTGCCCACATATTATTTTTAGTACGTCCCTGATCATATAACACACTATTAGAATACATCTCGAAGCGAAACTAATTTATTCAAGATATACATATGTATAGTTAAAAAAAACGCTACAATTTGCGAAATTGTACTTCGGAAATTGTATATTTTAATGTAAAATAAATGTTGACATTTAATTTATCAATTCAATGAAAATGTTTCATACTTACATTTATTTTATTAAATTTTTCACAGTTTTGTGGCAAATGTTACCAAGACACAGTTTTAATAAATATACATACATTTATTATAATATTGTGCGAACTGTTAAGGAGTGGAATTCTCTGTGGAGTCTGTGTTACCTGATAGCTATAACCTGGGGCTCTTGAAGTCATGACTTTTCTTCTGGGTAAGCGTGCTACAACTTCGACCACATCGTCGCTTACCATCAGGTAAAATGGCGGCCAGATGCAAGCCTATAATACACAATAAAAAAATCGGCCAAGTGCGAGTCGGACTCGCCCATGAAGGGGAACTATAATAAATATAATATACTTAATATATTTAATTGAAAAAAAAAATACAAAAAACCTTACAAATTTCTTAAAACTTGCTTATTTACAATTTTTACAACTACGCCAAATAACTTTGTGTTTCATAGTATTTGTATGAATTACAAAGTTATATTTGCGGTTTTAGAAAATATACTGTATCTCAAAAACTGCCGACTCGATCTCGTTTAAACCAATTTTGGTTGAAAGTTTACATTAAGATCTATAAGATATGGTTTTTTTAGATTTTTCACTTCATTATTATAGAAGTTAGAGGGGGGACACACATTTTACCACTTTGGAAGCGTATATCTTTTAAACGATTAACTTTATGAAAAAGTCATTTTAGAAACCTCTATGTCTGTTTTAAAGACCTGACTATAAATACGACACACGTATAGATTTCATGAAAAAAAATATTTTCAGTTTCAGTTCTATGTATGGGGAGCCCCCTTTATTTTAAATGTTTTTTAAATTTTCTCTTAAAATCGGAAAGCGGTTCACAGATTACATCTATCTACCAAGTTTTACATGTATAGTTCTAATAATTTCGGAATAAAATGGCTGTGACATACGGATGGACGGACAGACAGACAGACAGACAGACGGACAGGCATGTCGAAACTATAAGGGTTCCGTTTTTTGCCATTCGGCTACGGAACCCTAAAAAATGAGTAGAGTAGATAATAAATTATCATTGTTATCTGCTTAGCCTTTTTTTTTGTTTCTGGGTGGGAAAATCATCAAATGACTTCTCCCGCTGTGGCTGGAGCGGAAGGGAGTGTCAGACTTCTACTGACTAAAAACCCACCCTGCTCCTTCAGTTGCCCTTGCATTCCGAGGCCGCGGTATCTCTTTAGAACATTCCCGCTACCCCGTCAATGCTGCTGACTGCTCTTTAAGGGCGCGCGGAACACGTCGCGCCGGCGACTCGGGTTTGGTCCTTACCAGCCGGTGAGCTACCCCTGCTTGCCGACCGCAGACCCGTGTCTACGGTGGCCGGAGATTGGCTCGCGATCCCCGACACCCGGGGCGTCTCCTGCAGCAGCTGGGGCGCGAGGAAGAGAGTTGCCTCTCCCTTGCGCGTTCAGCCTCCTCCTTCGCTAGCATGACTGCTTCGCAGAAGGAGGCAACTGCATCCCATTCCCTCTCGCCCCGCATCATGGTCTGAACCAGAGCAGGGCGATCTGCTTAGCCTTACCCAAGTATATTGGCTTCCACGGTTGTCTAAACGGATGCTGACTATACAACGTGTAATTTAAAGGGTATATACATACCAAGTGCATGGCTTCTTTGGATGATAACAAACGATATGGCAAGGGTTTTGTAATCCTAAGTCTACGTGTGTAGAACTTATTACAAACTCCAATACACTGATACCAGAGACCGAATTTTTCAAATTAAGAAGAACGGAAAAGAATTATCGCGTTATTGGCAAGTGACGTGGAAAGTTATTGACCCTCGTAGTGCTGTGACACGTTTGTTATGATTGGAATTCATGTAATATATGAAACCAATAATTTGGTATCAATTCTTTGAGTCAGTTATTTTGTGCTGAAACTGGGCATAGGGACTCGATACCAGATGTTGTCTTCAGGCCTTTTGGATAGATATGGGGTTTCCGTTACACGTTGTATATACCTTCTGAATTACAATCCAGTAACTGGGTAACACAATAACTATAGACAAGAGTGGACTCAGATTTTCTGGCTTCTGACTAGTGGTAACGAATGGCAATGATGTACAATGAGAGCCGGGAGCAACGGTTTAACGTACTTCTGTCTGAGGCACGAAGGAATCTTGATATAATGTTATGATGATAACCCATCAACCGACTGACCTCGGTGAGCGTTGCTTAACTTTGGAGCTTCGAGCTTCTCATAAGTTAGATAATTATCTTAGGTTCAAAAATATACCACACGAAATAAGAGAAATTTCTGCAATATTTCTCTACTCTGTCCATTGAGTTAATATGTACGTACGTAGTACATATTACCTCAATGACTCTGTCTAATATTTTGTGTTACCTAGTAACCATAAATATTCTCCCTTTCTGAATACAGCTGAATGCTTGTAAAACTTTTTTCGAAGACATACCAAGTCTGACAGTTTGATTGCTTTTTTATAAAAGAATACATACATTTATGTCAATCGGCCGCATTTATTCTATAAAATAAAGTAAATATTGCATCAAACATTCGTCTCCAAAACTGTCAATTGGTAAAGTACCTAAGAGACTGGCGTAATTGACACGTTCCGTGACATCACTTAACCTTTGGCCACGTTAATAGCCAGCTACTACAACGTGTAACGGAAAGGCCATATCTATCCAAAAGGACTGAAGACAACATCTGGTATGGAATCTCTATGCAAAGTTTCAGCTCTAAATAAGTGACTCACAGAAGTGACCCCAAATTATTGGTTTCATAATTATGTGTCTTGAATACCAGTAATAACAAACGTGTCACAGCACTATGAGGGTCATCACTTTCCACGTTACTTGCCAATAAAACGATAATTCTTTTCGTTCTTCTTAATTTGAAAAGAATCGGTCTCTGGTATCAGTGTATTGGAATTTGTTATAAGTTGTACACACGTAGACTTAGGATTACAAAACCCTTGCCATATCGTTTGTTATTATCCAAAGAAGCCATGCACTTGGTATGTATATACCCTTTAAATTATACGTTGTATAATAAAGTAAATATAGCATCAAAAATTCGTAATCAACACTGTCAATTGGTAAAGTGTCTAAGAGACTGGCGGCAATGCGGCATTGACACGTTCTGTGACATCATTTAACTTTTGGCCACGTTGAAAGCCAGCTAATATATCTCACCGGAAAGTTGTAAAACTGTTAGATTATAATAGAACGTTTCGATAAATTGTGATTCGTACTATGTCGCCTGCAATTTAACGTATTATTTTTCGACAGATTATAATTTATCAAAGTGAAACCGTGAAATTGTGAGATGGCATACAATGAAATGCAACTCGCGTGCTGATTGGTTGAATAATTTGTAAATTTATGGTCACAGAATATCCTATAGTAAAACCAACTAATCAGTGATATCCTTTGGGCAGTTGGCAATTTAATCAAACAGTTTCAATTCCGAAGATTATAATCTATTCAAGAATATATGCGTTAATATATGCGTTAAATTGCAAGCAGTATAGTACGAATTACGATTTAACGATAGATTACAATCTCGTGCGAATTACGATTTAACGATAGATTACAATCTCACGAGATGTATTATAATCTAACGGTATTTGTAATTTTATATTATAAGGTAAATAAATTCTCAAGCGCTTATTTTTATGTTACCTACGGGTTATGTTAGCAGTTATAGATGCCACTCATGCCCAGCCAAATTAAAATAATGATTAAGTTGCAACTTACACAAATAGAACACAAATATATTGCACAATATAGCTAGTCAGTTAAGAAGAAGTATTAAATATAATTTATTGCACAACTAAATTAAATAAATATAATAATTTAATTCAATTATATTTTAATTTTATAATCTTGTCTCATTATCCCTGAATGTGTTATTTACTCGAAACTTAAACACAAACTAAAAAAAAATGTTTATGTTTGTCCGGGCTTTTTCTGGAATGTCTGAACCGATTTTAATGGAACTTTCACTGAAAGATGGGGAGATTATAAGGCAATATATAGGCTTTTACCCTGGAATTTCGACGGCGTCAAGATTTACTCAAGAATAACAGCGTAGGCATTATCGGCTACCAAGCAAATTAAATCTAAGTGAGAAGTTATGTGACGGTTCAAAAATCGGTCCAAAATAACTTAAACAACACTAAATAACTTCATTTCTGCACTAAACGTAGTCTGAAAACAGGCCAATTCTGAGAAAGATAGTATTATTAGTTATTACATTTAATAATTTATTTGTTAAAATGTATTCTAATAAGCATATATTATGTAATATCGTTTGTTTTCCAATAAAGTAAAATAAAATAAAATATGATACGGAGTAACTTAAGTAGTTTCTTATCATTTACTCATAAATCCTTCACTGGCTTTGACAAATGAGGTGTTATTCGATTCAACTAAGTCGCGACAATATGGCGGACTAATATAATAAAATATATGGAATTTTCCGCGCACAATTCTTAATATGAAATGAGATATTTCATCAGATCTAGGAGTTATTACGTTTTGTAGAAATATATATACGATATAGTACCTTTTGGGGTTACATAGCAAACAAGGTATGGCTGACTGTCTGTCTATGGTTTTACCAAGAGACTATTGATGCTGGGAAGCTGTAATTTTGCAAGTTTATAAATAATACACACGACTACAAGGTTTTAAATAAAATCTTGAAAATCACGTTTGAATTTGATTGATATACCGTCTTGTTGTACCAAGCACTTTTCCCACACATTTATTGTACGCACAGTCAAGGTGTGGAACTCTCTGCTGGCTTTTGTATTCCCTGCCACTTAAGATCCGTCTGGGCATCTTATGGGCTCGCTCGTTCCATCATGTACCTCATCTTCGCTTCCCATCAGGCGTGCTCGACGTCAAGAGTTGGCTCATCTGGAATAAAAAATAATAGATAAGGTATCTCTCCTACTGCAGGTTGAAGGGGGATGATATATTTGTTTCTCAATCTCTTCGTAAGGATTACGGTTGTAAATGTAAGTATATTTACCAGTTTTGTACAGAACTCTAGCAATTAAAGTGTAATCTTTTTAGTCCCGTTACCGTACAATGTCTTTTTTCTTTCAAAGATTTGTTGGGTTTTAAGCAAAGAAGAACATAAAAAGAAGTTTAAAATTGCGATGTTCATTTCACTAGTTTAAGAACAGTGGTGTTTATGTTAATAACTCAAAGTAATGTATCTGGCTGATTTTAAATCCACGACCTAAAACTTGAAAGTCGTGCTTCTAACCACTTTCTTTTTTTCGAGTTCTAATAACTTCTCCCGCTCGAGGTGGAGTGGAAGGGAGAGTCAGACTTCTACTGACTAAAAACTCAACCTTGCGTTCCGGGGCCGCGTTATCTCCTTCGATCAACGATTGATTGTTGATCGAAGGTTATCTCGTTAAAACATTCCGGTGACCTCGGTCCTCTAACTTCTAGGTCACCAATGACCTCCATGAATTCAACATAATTATTCTACCATATTATATACTGTATTATATTTTTCTTAAATGACCGTTGCCAAAGGAGCCAGCCCGCGATGCTGAGCCAGTAGCAATAAATAAGCCCTTTAATAATAATATAACCCAGCCTGACCCTTTGCTGCCCTCCAACAACGACCGCCCACCCACCAATCACCCGGTTAAATAGTAACCAGCCTTAGTGTGCTGCACTACGAGTGGCCTTATCAAAAAAAAAAAAAAAACTCAACACATATTTGAAAGAGAAAACACCAAAATACGACTAAATAAACTACACTTCAATTCAATTCGCTTTAACCTTAACACCTTTCCTTGTTTTAACGTGAAAATTGTTGAAAATAATTAACAACAAAACACTTAGTGAATGGCTCCGTAAGTCCTAGAAAACATGCATTTCACTAATTAATTAATGTTAAGTGGCAACACAATGCATTAAGTGTTGCCAGAGTTAAGAACATCGACTAATTAAGATTTAATTAGGCTCCATTGTAGTTTAGTTTTACGAGCTTATGAAGGAATTTATTTGCAGGTAATTTGATTTTGTTTTAGAAATAGAAGGAGTAAAATAACTGCATGTGTTGCGTAATATCACGCTTGCTTTGCTCGAAGTGTGAGGCAGAGGTGTGGTGTTATAGTAATGACTACACTCCCCCTCGACTTTCATTCGCGTGGATTCCGAAATAATTTATTGCGTATTGCTATTGGCAAAAACACATAATAATTATATCACAAAAGAATTATCAAAATTGGTGTACAGTGTGTGTTCCCTGCCACTTATGACCTTTCAGCCTTTAAATCAAAAGTAAATAGGCATCTTCTGGGCTCGCTCGTCCCATCGTAGATCTCATTTATGGCTTACCATCAGGCGAGATTGAGATCAAGAGTGGGTTCACCCATAATAAAAAAATCGTTGGTAAAAATACCTTTGAACAAATATTTGAAAGAAAATATATGATTTCAGCATCTCTTCTTTTTTGAAGGCGGTTAAAAATATGATGTAGTAGTATAGATGAGAGTTTTTCTGTCTTTTAATCTTTAGTTTTCTTTTACGATAGTCAAGAAAAGAGATAACTATCTCATTGTTTGTTTAACACGCCTTTATTACTTTCTGTACAGACATTACCAGGTCCATTACAGCAAGAAAACACTGAAATTAAAACTCAATCTTTTGTCCCCATTTTAAGGTCAATTTTTTTTTAATATTTCTTAGGAACGGACTCTGTTCTATTTATGCAGTCGAGTCATTCTACTTTAGAGGGATAATATGCAAATAATGGATAGATATATATACTGTTTATTGTACATCATATAACAGAATTGAATAAGACTTACCAACTACAAAGAGTTACAACAACTTTGAGGTAAGGAAGTAAGATCCCTATAAGCGATCTTTTACAGACAACCTTTGGATGGGTTTGACACAGCAGGAGAAAATAAATACGCGGGTAGTCTGTGGTGTAGTATTTACTTATATTAAATACATAAGTAATAAACTACATAGTCAATACATATACCTATGTACATGACAAAGCTAAGACATATACTAATAGCAATAAATTAAGAGAGAGATAGAGATCTTTTACTATGTTTTTTAAAGAAGGAAGGGTTTGTGCTTGTCTTCCTGACACGGGTAGAGTCAAATACAAATCTTATGCAAAGATTTTGAAGCCGCTTCAATTTACGATGATCAACGACTGTGTTATATATATTATATATTTTTGTTGAATAATTTTGTCATTTTTATATTATGGAGACTACAATGAAAAATATATTGCTTTTTCAAAGGGACGGTTTTCGTACATCGGAAAGAATAAGCCCATTTAAAAAAATACTCGGCTTCACGCAGCTCGTCAGCCAAATAGGATGTCGTCTGCAGTAGAATGGCCCAGGGCTCTGTGACATTTACGAGTCATGGTTCGGTTAATTTAAATGTAAAAATCTTAAGGCGTGCGGCATGCGTCCTGTGTCGACGTCAGCCAGCTACTGGCGACATCGTCCCAGCTTTAATTAAAACCTCTTTGTTTGTTGACTATCTTTGTGCACTCCTTGTATAAGGCCAGTACATTAGTAATTAAATCATTTAAAAAAGGAACAGAAAAAGAAAAATAATTGTGTTGTGCTCGACGCTTTTTGTTTTTGAAATTAGAATTTGTTTTGTTTTTAAGAATAAGGGTTTTGTTTTATGTTCTCAAGAAAATGTTTGATTTTTATATTATGAAAAGATTTGAAAAGCGCAATGATACTGCTTTTACGGATTTATATTGCAGTCTTACCACATTTAAATATAAGATAAAGCGCTGTTTTTATAGTTCTATGAGCGAAGTAAAAATAATATGTTAATACGAGGGAAAAATAATATTGGATTAAAGTCCTTCATATCACTAGCAATTTTCTAGAAAAACTGAGACGTATTTTCAAGAGCTGATGCTCCATCATGCTCTACGTCCCAGATGGAATAATAATGCCTTGCTATAGTAATAAGCTAGACCAATAAATAATTCAGCAAGCGAGCGATAGTGACTTACGACTTTACGACCCAGATCTCACTTTACGCACTCGAGAAATGTCTAATATCGAATTATATACGTATCATGATTTATGAAGATACACTTCTTCGATAAATTGAATAAACACAATCTTACCAATTTTATTGAGGACAAGAAAATATTTCTTTTACAAAATTATCTTTAGAGAAAAGATTCGCTGACCCGTGAGCGTTCGAAGGTTGATTTCAGGGACAAAGGAGATATTCTTTTTCTTACAGAGGGTAAAAATTGAAATTACCGACGCCTCGAACGGTATTATAATAGGTCTCCTGACATTTCCCCCTTAAATAGGCACCTTAAGGGTACCATTTTGTTGTTGGCAGTTCGTCTGTGACGTAGATCGACCCCTCGTTCAGTGTAAGTTTGTATACAGGCTGTGGTGCCAAACTGAATGGGAAATACTGTTTTTAGATTTTTGTTTATTATTTGTTTTACTCAACCATATTCCAAATCAGTTCTTGCGCTCTACGCTTTCTTTTATATTCTAATTACATTTAAAAACTGTTATTCATTTGCGACTACTTGTGCCAGTGTCTTGACAGCAGATATAGATGGATTTTCATGTATTTAATTCAGGAAGATATATATACTGTAGTAAAAACATTTGAATGAAACTATTTAACAAAATAAAGCCTATATTATGCTTCCAATTATAGTCCGTCTGTCTGTGATAAAAAATATAGGAATGCGTTCAGTAGGTTAATAGGTATGCGCTTACAAATCTACAAAAACATGATTATTATTTTTTATAATGATAAGACCGCCCATTGTACACAATTTTTTTATTTGTATCCTTAAGTGTATTGTAAGTGGTACAATAAAGTACTTATATAATAAATAAATAAATTATTTGTGTACAAATAGGTTCCCACAAAACTGTGTAATCGATTTGACTCGATCGATTGGAGGTCATTAGATAGAAATATAGAATATACTTTATTTATTGTACACCAAAATTTAAACACACCTATTTAACAATATTGCTTATTCTATGGTTACAATGGCGGTCTTATCGCTAAAAGCGATATCTTCCAGACAACCTTTGTAAGGACTTTCAAAACTTTAATTGAAGTGGGGAGGGCTAAATTAATGTACTCATAAAACAGAAAATGATATATATAAATATATATATATATATGTATGGTTTTTTCAGATTTTTCACTTCATTATTATAGAAGTTAGAGGGGGGACACACATTTTACAACTTTGGAAGCGTATATCTTTGAAACAATTAACTTTATGAAAAAGTCATTTTATAAACCTTAATGTCATTTTTAAAGACCTGTCTATAGATACCACACACGTATAGGTTTCATGAAAAAAAATATTTTCAGTTTCAGTTCCATGTATGGGGAGCCCCCTATATTTTAAATATTTTTTAAATTTTCTCTTAAAATCGGAAAGCGGTTCACAGAATACATCTACCTACCAAGTTTTACATGTATAGTCTTAATAGTTTCGGAATAAAATGGCTGTGACATACGGACGGACGGACAGACAGACAGACGGACAGACATATCGAAACTATAAGGGTTCCGTTTTTTGCCATTCGGCTACGGAACCCTAAAAATACAGTATGTTCACTAACAGAGGGCGTTTCCATTTACCCGCAATAGTATAGGTAGTATCCATACATGCTAAAAAAATATTACCATTTGAAAACAAAATGTTTTTATTTTTATTAATATTAAAACGTTGACAAAAAATGTTAAATTGATACGTAAAAGAAACATTCTGTACACGCGTACTTGAAGGATGGCAACGTCGCAATTTATTTATGAATGACGGGCCGTGTGTGCGGCGATATAATTGATGTGCTTATACAATTTGGGGTAACGGGAACGCCCTGTTAGTTAACATACTGTATAGTGTGTTCTTTAACATCATGTGGAGAGGAAACAAAAGAATAATCATAAATTTGAAAGAAAATGATTAGCAACCGAGCTCTTAAAAGTAGCGAGTGACTGAGCGTGTCTAAAGTTTTGGTTTCCTAGAATAGCGGTGCCGTCAAATAGCGGCCGTAATACAGCGGTGAATGACGTCACTAGAACGTTGTCTATGTAAACAAAATGGCGCGGTTTCCTAGAGAGCGGTAACTGACACCGTAACGTCAAAAAACAGTGCCGCCATTTGCATGACGGCCGTCTTGTCGGTGTCAGATGGTTTCGTGAACGTTTCCAAAGAGAATGTAATACATTATATAGCGATGAAGCAGACAGTGTGATAAAACGGCCGTGGAACTTTCCACATGTCGTCACCGTAAAGACGGCCGTCTTTTTGCGTCCGTAATATTACGGCCGCTATATGACGGCACCGCTTTCCTAGGAAAACAAAGCTTTACTGACACCGGCAATGCATTCCACAAACGAACAGCTTACCCATTACATCATCGGGTTACTCTTTTCCTATTTAGGTCGGCATCGGCTTCCAGTCTAGCTGGATGCAGCTGAGTACTAATGTATTACATGAAGCTACTGCATATGTGACTCCAATAACCCGGTAGCTGGGTAACACAATACCACTTGACAAGATTATTTTCAGATTTTATGAGTACCCGTAAAAACTGTCAAAGATGGACAAATGACAGCACGGAACCGATGGCTTTGATCACTTTCTGAGTTATGGACTTCGTTAAGAGGAGGCTTCCTAAATTGTATGTTACTTTGCATTAATATTCTGAAACAATCACGCATACAATCAAAATGTAACTGTAGTATATGATTTATTGCATCTTTTTTTTTTACATGTCTAGACCAGTTTCGTAATTGGAAGTTTTCACTCGATTCATTTTTTAATCGAAAATCATGTCATTTTTAAGGATTATTCAAAATTTAATCAAGATTACTCGGCTTTTATGTCTAAAATTAGTATTGGCAGTAAGGAAATACAGTTTATTATCCAAATATAGGACATTTTTTCTCTAGATCAATTATTACTTTAGTTATAAACGAAATAAGAATTGAGACTTACGACATTTAGTTTCGAACCCGAATATAGTAAAAGAGCGCACGCGATCTTCAATATTACTGCTGCGTTAGCGTTTAGGACACAATGGCAGTTTCGACACCGAACATGGTGAAAGAGCGCACGCGATATTCAACTTTATTACGTTAGCCTTAGCGTTTAGTACCTATACAACAGGGCTGCATGGGGGCGGAGCTTGCGTGAAAATTATTTTGAACTGCCTGGTCTTAAGTGAAGCTAAACCTTGAAGATTGATTCGTGAGGATTATTTAGTCACGAGCTCCTCTGAACTCAACATAACATAGTAGCCCATTTTAACAAAAGTATTTAAGGCAGTTGTCCGACTGCTGACGAGTAAACGACTAACTATCGGCGATTTTACTAGCTCAAGAAACGCACAATGAAATATACATTCTGTGTAAACGAAAGACATGCATTGTCCGCCTTTGTACCTATGTGCATAAAGTGTAAATAAATAAATACAACGTGTAATTTAAAGGGTACCAAGGTATACCAAGTGCACGGCTTCTTTGGATGATAATAAACGATATGGCAAGGGTTTTCTAATCCTATGTGTACATGTGTGGAACTTATTAGAAATTTCAATACATTGATACCATTGACCGAATTTTTCAAATTAAGAAGAACGAAGAAAATTATCGTTTTATTGGCAAGCGACGTGGAAAGTGATGACCCTCATAGTGCTGTGACACGTTTGTTATTATTGGTATTCAAGAAACATACGAAATCAACAATTTGGGGTCAATTCTGTGAGTCATTTGTTTTAAGCTGAAACTTTGCATGGAGACTTCATTCCAGATGTTGTCTTCAGTCCTTTTGGATAGATATGGGGTTTCCGTTACACGTTGTATATTAATAGTTGCTCTCTGACTGTTCACACTGCAGACGACTACTCGCTTGACTCGTTTTGTCGCTGAGCGACTAGAGCTGTCAAAGATAATATTCGCTCAGCGAACACTTGGCGGTGAGAACTCACGCTGATAGACCACCCAGATGATAGCTCAGCGACTAAACTATCGGAACAACACACTCGCTGCTCGCTGCTCGCCAACTCGTTTTCAGGTGCTAGCTGAGTAGAGCTACTCGTTCATTGTCGGCGGTGGGACAACTGACTAATTCCTAGCAGATGATAATTACTTTGGAACTTATTATTTTAGAATCACTGTGTAGCTTAAATACTTTTGCATTTTATCTACAAAGAAGCAAGACACTTAAAATTTGTAATTTTAATTTAAGATGTCAATATTTACGTTACAAGACGTCTTGACGAGTTGTATTTGAAGATTCAGAACTACTTTAGCAAATAAATTATTTAATGTTTGCCAAACTACAGACAATAGTACTAATGATAATAAATAGAATATGATGAATTACAAGATTTCAACAGTAACTAGGTGTACAATATAATAATACAGACAAGTTAGATGAAATACAGAGAGAGATGAAAAAAAAAAAATAGAACTTAAATAAATACAAATTGATAAAGTTCAATAATTATTTTAAATGTTGTCAATGTAGTGCCTACACAGAGTCCTCTTCAACTCCAACACTTTTGTATTAAAGATGTCGATATCAAGATATTGAGATGTACACACGGCTCACAGGTACCATGTATGATTTTTCTATAATTAGTTCTTGTAGTTGGTGTGTGCAATCATGAAATTAGGTCTATTGAAAAAGATCACTGAATAAAAAATTGGCCAAGTGCAAGTCAGACTCGTCCATGAAGGGTTCCGTAGTAACTACGCCAAATAAATTACAAAGTTATATTTGCGGTTTTAGAAAATATGCTGTATCTCAAAAACTGCTGACCCGATCTCGTTCAAACTATTTTCGTTGAAAGTTTACATTAAACACATACAGCATATTTTTTTTTATTTGCACCTCATTATTATAGAAGTTAGAGGGCACACATTTTACCACTTTGGAAGCATATATCTTTTAAACGATTAACTTTATGAAAAAGTGATTTTAAAAACCTCAATGTCATTTTTAAAGACCAGTCTATAAATTCAACACATGCATAGGTTTCATGAAAAAAAAAAAAATTTTGGTTTGATGTATGGGAAAATTTAAAATTATTTAAAATAAAGGGGAGCTCCCTTTTATTTTATATATTTTTTAATTTTACTCTTAAAATCGGATAGCGGTTCACATAATACATCTACCTACCAAGTTTCACATGTATAGTCCTAATAGTTTCGGAATAAAATGGCTGTGACATACGGACGGACGGACATACAGACAGACAGACACGGCGAAACTATAAGGGTTTCGTTTTTTGCCATTCGGCTACGGAACCCTAAAAAGGTAGTTAAAGTACCTTTTGGGAATGGGCCGTAATACATCACAAGAACACAGTGCAGGATGTTACACTTATTTGTATATTTCGATCCTAGGACATGTGGATACAAAAATCCAAAACAGATAATACGAAACAAATAAAAAATATAATCAAAATACAGAAATTAAAAAAATGAACACCCTAAACAAAAGCCAACAGCCTATAGTTAGGTACGTCACACGTCAGTCACTACGAGAACTCACTTTCCAAACGTGAATGTCATTAAGTAGTGACTTTCGAACGTTCGTGACTAAACTGGTATTGGGCTAATCATTTAACGCTCCAGGTTCGTTAGTCGAATAAGAATGGGACCCCTAGTAGTGTTTCATGTTTCTTATAATTAGACATGGCGTTTGACAAAGAAAATCGTTTGATGGAGTTATTGTGTTGATTCGTGGTTTTGAGGCTTGGGAATTTAAGGTTTCATTTATAATCGTGTCAACTGGGTGGCTTGTTTTGTGATCTTGATATTTGACTTCAATAAAATCTAGAATAACAGAAATAATTATATTTATTAAAAATGTAATATTAAAGATATTATGATATGATTTTAATTTCAAACGAAATTGAAAAATAAAAACTTTAAAACGGCTAAGTCATGTCAGGGACGGAAATTAATGTTTCCGACTCCGGCTAATTTAAACTAATTAATGTTTTCGACTAACTTGACCTAAAAATTATACAAATAAATACACGAAATTCGTCTCATCATCACTTGCTTACTTTTACTTTTTTTTTGTTTTTTTTTTTTTAATCTAGTTTTACTTAGGGGAATTTGTCTCCATGGACATGCGAGATCCAGCGTCCCTAATCTTCATCTCTAGCTCTAAAAAAGACTTATTTCCTAAAAAGCGACAGAGTAATTGGTGCAAGTCGTAAAGCGTGGTGCTTTGTCTCGATGGACATGCGAGCTTCAGCATCCCTAATCTTGATCTTTAGCTCTGAAAAAGACTTATTTCCTAAAAAGCGACAGAGTCATTGGTGCAAGTCGTAAAGCAAGGTGCTTTGTTTCGATGGACATGCGAGCTCCAGCGTCCCTAATCTTGATCTCTAGCTCTAAAAAAGACTTATTTCCTAAAAAACGACAGTCATTGGTGCAAGTCGTAAAGCAAGGTGCTTTGTCTCGATGGACATGCGAGCTCCAGCGTCCCTAATCTTGATCTCTAGGTCTAAAAAAGACTTGATTCCTAAAAAGCGAGAGTCATTGGTGCAAGTCGTAAAGCAAGGTGCTTTGTCTCGATGGACATGCGAGCTCCAGCGTCCCTAATCTTGATCTCTAGCTCTAAAAAAGACTTATTTCCTAAAAAGCGACAGAGTCATTGGTGCAAGTCGTAAAGCAAGGTGCTTTGTCTCGATGGACATGCGAGCTCCAGCGTCCCTAATCTTGATCTCTAGCTCTAAAAAAGACTTATTTCCTAAAAAGCGACAGAGTCATTGGTGCAAGTCGTAAAGCGTGGTGCTTTGTTTCCATGGACATGCGAGCTCCAACGTTCCCTAATCTTGATCTCTGTCTTTAAAAAACTTATTTACTAAAGAGACAGAGTCATTGGTGTAAACCGTAAAGCACCACATCACGAAAGCTTTTATTCGAGTTTAATTTAAAATAAAACAAATTATAACCCGTGTACAAGTCATGAAGCAGATAGGGTACTAATTAATATATTAATTGTGTAGTGTGTGGACGTGTAATTTGTGTTTTTTTATGTCATTTGTATTGTGTTTAATTATGTGTATATGGATAATTTTTGTCTGAAATAAATGTGTATAATAATAATATAACATTTTTTTTATTGATACAAGGTTCGGGTAAATTATAAAATTTCTCATTCCTATACAGTTGCTATTAAAAAACGACATGTAATTGTTCACTTAGGTATTAGTTTCTCTAGCTACATGTGGGTAGTTAGAGAAAAGTAAATATTGAAACTGCGACAAGCATTTATTTATGAGTACCTAACTATTGTCTGAATAACAGTATTAAAGTATTTAGTATTAAGATTATCTTGTATTTCTCATTTATAAGCGAACTAGTACTCACGCGGGGCTTCGCTCACGTGGATTCTATTACGGTAAAAACATAACTCTCCTTTTCTGCAGTCGCGTAAAAAGTAGCCTATAACCTTCCTCAAGCTTCAAGCTACTTCCATACCAAATTTCATCCAAATCCACCCTGTACTTTCGAAGATTAGCTCGTTCAAGCAAACAAACAAATAACAAACTTTTCCGCTTAATAATATTAGTATAGATAATCCTTACTAATATTATAAATGCGAAAGTAACTCTGTCTTTCTGTGTGTTACGCAATCACGCCTTAACTACTGGACCGATTTTAATGAAATTCGGTACGGACATAGTCTAGAGGCCATAACCGTAACTCATGTTTTCTACTATAAACTTTGCAGTATTATATGTTAATTCTGCTAGAATACTTAAAAAGGTTCCTTGAAATTAACCTTGAAAAACGACCCGTAAGGTTGTTATACAATACGGGGATGCGGGAATGCGAGATACCGCGGCCCCGGAATGCAAGGGAAACTGAAGGAGCAGGGTAGGTTTTTAGTCAGTAAAAGTCTGTCACTCCCCTCCGCTCCACCCACCGTGGAAGGACTCATTTGATGATTTTCCCACCCGGAAAAAAAGGTTGTTATACAATAGCAAAATAAATATTGTTACGAGCTGGGGTTCGGGATAGAAATAATTAACGCCAATTAAACCAAAATTAACACTTTAATTAATTAAACACAAAATAAAAATTTAACACAATTATTCGCACCACAACACTTAACACTTAAATCGCACTGAAATTCACTTGTAAAGCTTCGATTATATCGCGTATTCGCATCTTAATAAGACTGCCCTCCGAGTTCCTCTGCGATCTATTTATACCCCAATCTATGAGTTCTAGAACATTCTTATAAAAACGACTCACTGCCTACACTGCTAAGAATATTCTCGAAGCTACTCGAGGTACTCAGTACTGCTACTCGCCGCTTGATGGCGTTAGTGTCTCGACTAGATATACTCAGTACTGCTACTCGCCGCTAGATGGCGTTAGTGTCTCGAACATTCTAGATTTATGTCGAAGTTTCTCGACGTACTTCACTAAGCGACTGGCGTAACAATATGAAGCCAGCCTAAAGATATTTATTTATTAAAATTGTAAGTAACATAAAAGGTACAATGGCAGACTGTATTCCATAGCTACAGAACCTTCATTCCGAATTGGTAGGTACAACAGAACGCTGTGGAATACTAATATTAATTATCGCAAAGCACCTCTTTTCATTACGAGGGCGAGTCATTCAGTTTCCCAATTAATTTGATGGCATCTCTTTAAAAATTGTTGATGAGAAAAATTGGAAGTTGTCCAGGTGGACCGGCTTTTTTGGGTACCGTGGATTGAAACGCGCTGGAATATTTTGAGCTGGATGTTTTTGTAAAATCGGTTAAAGTTTGTTGTATGTTAAGCCCGTTCCATCATCGGATTACAAGATGAACGGGGATGCGCCATCGCTACACGGAGGACATCCCACCCATACGCACTTCATATGGACAATTAGTTTTGGGAATACTTTGATTGTGTTTACAGTTAAGGAGTGGAACTCCCTGCTAGAGTCTGTGTTTCCCGGGGTATTTCATTCAAGAGTGAATAGGTTTCTTCTTAGTGAGCGTGCTTCATCTTCGACCACATCGTAGCTTACTATCAGGTGAAATGGTGTTCAAACGCGAACCTATTAACAATAATAAAACTATGTGAAGCTTTATGCGGGAATGGAGAATTCTATCTTTTCATACATATCTACGTCATCATTGTTTTCTGATAGATTTTCGTTGCAAACAGATAGTTGAATAGTTTCTCTAGGGCACTTGTCGAGCTTCATTGATTCAGTGTTTTTATGTGATTGTTGAAAATAGGTGGTCGATTTTTTCCCAAATTCGAAAATCCGTGAAAAAAATCATCAACTAATTTTACTCCACCTAAAACTAAATCCAAGAACCCAAGCAAGGAAGTAGCGTATGCGACCGTAACTCCAGTGTGGTGGGGTATACATTATTAGCCGACTTCTTTTTTTGTTGTTTTATTAAAACACGCGTATTTCTAAATGATTTCAGTCAGTTTTCACTAAGTGAAAGTAAAGCTATCGACTTTCATAAAGTAAATTTAATTTTTAAGTAAATATTTGTATACCGAAAAAAGCCTTAAAACTGCTGACTACTTGATAACTATCTCGAATTCTGTAATCAAAATTTACATGCTAAATTCTAATCTTAATTTGTTTTCATTTTATTGTGTTTATCATGTAAATGTTGCCTTGGTAAAATAATAGCTTTAATTTTTTATTTTTGTCTTTAGTCTGTAAGCTTTCTGTGAAATAAAAACATAAATCTGTAATGAAATAGTTACCACGCAAACAACCGATTATTGTCCATATTTCAAAGTCTATATTAAACAAAATGAAAACTACAAGCATACCTTAAAAAGACTACACTTAAAATAGATTGGTACTCCATCCTCCGCACTCAGTCCTCCGACCTCGTACCGTGGGAGGGACACCAGCCGGCACTTGTTTTTCTTGAGTCCTCCCACAATCATGTAATTATGATTTAGTTTTCTTTGCCCTTTCTCGTTTAGCGGTGGATACGTATACGAATAGTTGTAACTCCGTATTGTTTTAAATGGAATTTGAAGAAGAAAGAGAATTTAATTTAATTTGGCGCAGTAGCCAAGCGCAATTGTTAAGTTGCGTGACGTGACTACGATTAGTGCATAGAATAAATATATAATAGTATGATTGTTTTAATAAAGGTTTATGTTTTTAGGTTGCTAACAATTTACACAGTTGTTTTAGGAAAATAATCAGATGAGCTCTGCCTCTTAAACAAATAGGTACAGGCTTGCCTAGAAGCCTGTACCTATTTGTAGACACAGGTTCATGGTTATTTTACTAAGACTTGAACCTCCGTGTCAATTTACTAATAGTATTAATCTACTAATATAATCTTATGTCTCTGTTATGTATAAAATTTGACTTGCCTACAGGCCTATTTTTTCATGGAATCATTTCCAGCTTTCATACGGTGGGTCACTAGAACAAGTTAATAATTTAATGCACGGAACCCGCTGCCCATCACATTTTTTGTACATCTGAACAAATCGCTCTTCGTAAGTATTGTTTTTTTACGGACTGTTTATCTTATTGAAGCTAGGTTACTGTTTAAATGTTAATTACCTGTCAATCTAGGAACGCTGCATTAAGGACTGCCACCTAGGTGTGGGAAACTATGTATAATGAGGTTTTGATGTAGTATACCGTGTTAATTGTGACTGTAATAAGTTTAAGATGTCGATTGTCGCCTGTCTCGGTATCAGCATGTGATGAGGAGGTTGTGGTATTGTTCGAAAGAGTTACCGCGGCCTCGAAATACGAAGGGCAAATGACGGAACTCAGTTCGCTCAGATCGGGAGTCATTGGATGATTTCGCAGCCTTAAAAAGAGCATGTGATGGGGAGGTATGACAAGACTGTGAAAAAGCGAGTGATAGGTTATATGGATTGGATGAAGTGGTACAGGAAGGCTAAAGAAAAGTCTTACCCGTCGTCGTAACACGTCAGGCTTGTAGCCTGTGTTTCAGGACACCAGGTGCCCACCTTTTACATTTCTTTTGTGTATGTGGCGAAGTGTTTGTGTTTCTGAGCGAAGTTAAACTGAGACATATAGACACACGCTTAAGAATAAGAAGAAGTTGAAGGTGTGGTTTGTGTTTGTGTAGACATGTGTGCGTGAGTGTGGTAAATATATTTATGCAGCAGGAAGAGAAGTATGTTTATAATAAACATTGGTTACAATATTTTCAGTATCATCATAATTTAACATTAATAACCAATCATTAAGCCTCGTTCTAAATGGAACATTTATTCCTGCTATTGCATTAAAACTATATTACCAAGATATATTCAACAATCTCTCTAAACTAAGCACTTCTAATTGTACATATAAACTTGTATGTAAGCACTTCACGAACTTTAAACCCAGAGTTCTTGGAGAAATATGCTTGAATCCACCGCTTGAAAAGTAGGATTAGGAAAAAACTTTAATGCACGTTTCAGTTCAACAGTTTTCGGAACTAGATAAAGATTATTCGGTAAGTGTTTTTCGCAAAGCGGTTTTTCATTTAAACCTCTCCCTGTGGTTGGATTTTAAGGTTTTCACAGACATGCACGACGCGGCGCTAGCGTTCAAAAGAATGGTGAAGAAATGATGCCTCTCAATGTAATTTTTCCCCTCATTTCTGTTGGTCTAGTGGTCAGTGGCCCTAACTGCTATGCACAAGGTCGTGGGTTCGATTCCCACCCAGAACAAATGTTAGTGTGATGAGCACTATCATTATTTTGTTCTTTGTCTGGGTGCAATTTATCTATAATATGTATATATTTAGAAATATATATGTATGTTTATCAGTTGTCTAGTACTCATAGCACAAGCTCTGCTTAGTTTGTGAATAGATGGCGTTGTGTGAAAGTTGTGGAATATTATATTATGAAATGAAATGAAATATTTATTTTGTAAATTGGTTATAAATAACACTTTTACACGTCATGTTTTTTTTTTGCGTGTTAAGTTTAGTTTAGCTAGATGAGGCCGGTGTTTCCTAACTGACTACTCTGAGAAGAAACATCGAAACAAACTCAGAGGTCAAAGTCTCTTTTAAAGTCCAGACAATTTGTATTTGTATATGAGAAGCATGTAGGTTCATGTCTGTGGTATTCTTTTGAGGAAATAACCACGCAAAGTTGAGCGGACCTGTCCAGACAGTGCAAGTATTTGTCAGATATCGTGCAGCTCAACTTAGAACTTAAGGAGCTCAACAATTTGACGAACAATACCAAAGTAAGGACATTTGGGTAGGCCACACAAGTACTCAAACTGCTTGACATTATTAAATAAATTATAGTGAAAGTAAAAACAACAAAGAAAGAATAATCTACATTGTCCTCACATTTACAATAATGAAATAATTATATGTAAAAAAAACCGACAAAAACAAAATTAATAGGTATATACAATACTTGAGAAAGCAATTTTTTTATTATACATTTGCTAGAGAGAGAATCGAAAGACGCGTCGTTTCGTCTATTCAGAATCAACGTACGACCAACAAAAACCTTTAAAATTACGAAAAAGTCACACCAGATTTGGCAAAAAAATATGACATCGTGGTGTAAGTCATAATATTTGATGGTATTAGGGTAAATACAAGATATTTACAGAAAATTCATGATTTTATTGTTGAAAAAACTATTTTGAAGTATCCTCAAAGAAAAAATGGAACTATAGATGTGTCTATACAAAATTAATCACTTTTGGCTCTCCTGAAAAGTTGCTAAAAATGACTTACGTGGTGATAGAACTTAAACAACGATTTATACTTCTTTGGCATCGTAATTGGAAGTTAATTGCCAGAAGATCAAGTCTGGCCAAGAGGTATTACTACTACTATCCAGCTACTGAGTTGTGGAGGTCAGAGACAGTCGCTCCATGTGTAACACTAGTACTCAGCTGCATCCAGTAAGCCGATCCGAGGATAGTAGGGAAGCTCAGCAGATGGTATATATTAGCTTAATATACGTAAATGTAGTTTCAGTTCAACCCTCGTAGGTTGGTCTGAAGCGGCGCGGAAAAAGAACGTATGGAAGGAATTGGTGAGGCCTTTGCTCAGCAGTGGGACAGCTCGGCAAAGACCTCTCCAATTTCTTTTATTTGCGTGAGCAAATAAAAAAAAAATGTAGTTTATATATTACTAGCAGTGCCCACGACATCGTCCGCGCGGAATAGTGACTTTCGGCAGCATTATTAATTTTTTAGGCTAATTATTTTGAAAATTAAACTCGTACATAATTTGAATGTCGTATTTATTAACATCTAATCAAAAGTCTTAAAAATAAGTTTCAAGCTTCTAGCTTTAAAAATGACGTAATTTCCATACAAACTTTCATCCCCTTTTTTGCATTAAAAAGCAGCCTATGTCCTTTCGCAGCCTCTAGACTATGTCCGTACCGAATTTCATTAAATTCGGTCCAGTAGTTTAGGCGTGATTGCGTAACACACAGAAAGACAGAGTTACTTTCGCATTTATAATATTAGTAAGGATTATTTATCATATTCGTAGACAACCCTAAAATCTAGCTGCTTTAAGTTCTTTCCATCCAAAGGTAAGAGATTGCTCTGTGCGATAAGACCACTTATTGCACGTAAACTAGTTTTTTTTTTGTATCCTTAGTGGTATTTTAAGGAGTACAATAAAGCATAGGTATACAATGTTGATAAAAGCGAGAGGCTATATGAAACCACATTTACTATAATTTTCATTCTACACAACAATAATCAATAGTTTTTTAGGAATAATTGAATTTGTTTTTTAGTTAGCAGAACTTACGCATAGTTTTAGTACAACAAAATTCAAGCTTCGATGCCGCTCTACATTATAAGTTTTTACAAAGGCTGCTAACGTTTTCCTTTGATTATTCATTTACCTTCTTAGAAAAAAGTTTTGTCTTTTTTTTTCTCTTGTTTTTTTTTTTAATAGTTTCGGATTCACGATTAGCACGTATACGTGTAGTTTAGTTTAATGCGTCTTGCTTTTATCAACGTTGTATAAGGTATAAACACAAAACCGTTTTCTGGTTGTTACTGAAGTTATTGGTCGCTGTTGTTGGTGCTAACTTCAACTCTTGTTAAGTGGCGTTTGTAGAGGAGCCACCACAATTTTGCCCATATCACGTGTAGAATGATAGACCATCAAACGCAGGAGGTTGTTCGGTTATGTGTTTTGGATGGAGAAAAGTATTAAAGTAAAAAAACCAAAATTATTTTGCACGCAAACATGACATGACAGCTTTTGTAATATTGTACAAAGAGACAAAGAGAATGTCATACACTATGTTTTAATATTGTGTTACCACTCAATGTGTTACCAGTTTACGAGTGGTAGTAGGAATAAAATGAGTATAAAAAGAGAAAATTAGAAATATGGTATGGTGCTAGCCATAGAAATCTAATTTTATCTATGGTGCGCTAGCTTATTAGGTTAGTACTGGATTGAAACAAACTAATTGTCCAGGTCATTTGCGTAACCACAAATAATACATTCTCCAAAATTGATGACAAACAAAAATAAAGTAGGTACTTACTGTTTCCATGTTTTAATAAACGAAGTAGCAGAAAGTCAATATGTGATGGCGGCACACAGTGGGGTCGTGTTTGTTTTGTGGGCAGGAACAATATTGTCTTATGTTTCTTCTAGTACAGTCGGGATTAAAAATGTAACTTAACAATTTTTCAATTGATTTGATTAGGACGGCTTATTGTGAAAACGTGCCTAAAAAAACATTGTCAAACTAATCCTAGTTCCTACTAATATTATAAATGCGAAAGTTTGTGAGGATGTATGTGTTTGTTGCTCTTTCACGCAAAAACTACTGAACGGATCTCAATGAAATTTGGTAAGTACATAGTTGACATCAAGGCCACGCGTTATATGCCTACCGCTTCGCGTATCGCCGTCGGTACATCTGACAGTGGGCTGCCGCACGCCTGCCTAAGCTTTTTTAAATAATTTTGACAACGTCATAATGGATCGACCTAAAAACAATTGATTTTCCTCCGCTTTGCTCCTGTTTCCCTTTTGATTATTTATTTGCGCAGAATTTTATGAAAATTAAAATTATTTACGAGGTTTCGGATATTTTCGACACTAAAGTTTAATAATCGGGAATTCAGGGAAGGAAAAAATGCATCTATCATTTTATTAAACCGAAACATATTTGATCAACAAATAAAAAATAATTGTTTTTCTATATTCATTTTATTATCAATGTCATCATATCATATACGCATTCGCTCGATGACGTGGGTCGCGCGGCGAGCAAAACAATCTCAACTCTCTGTGTGCGTATTTATGGTACATTTCTTCTCGCTGCAAACAGCTGGTATTATTATTAAGATTTTGTAGGCTATTATAGCGTAGGTATTTTCGCTTTTGTATGAGAGTGATGTATCTGTTACGAAGTAACTATTTAGTAATTTGTGTGTAAATTCCCACGGCATCTGGATTTACGCGGAAAATCCCTCCCACGCGAATAAAGTCGCGTGCACAAGCTAGTACATAATATTCGTTCTTTTCACATATTAAAATGACTGCATATGAAATTATGATGTTCATTTTGCAAATAGGTAATAAAACATAAATAGGTACATCCTCACAAACTTTCGCATTTATAATATTAGTAGAATTTGCAAAATAAACATCATATTTTCATATGCAAATGTATATAATCCAGTAATTTAAATATATAAAAATAACGTTATTTTTTATATTAATGCTGCGGCGTGTGGTTTGTGGAACATATTGGTCCTACCCAGATTGAACGTCACTATTGCCTTTTTTTTCAAGAGATATCTTGTTACGACGTGGAAGTTATTGTAAAATATATTAAAATATAGATAGATATTAATTTAATTGCTAGAAAATCAATTATATTCATTAATGGGGTGGGCACTGCTTCTCCTAAACACAGGCAGTATCGCAGCTGACCTAGGAGAGCAGAACCACGCCCACAGATTTGTAGAATATTATAAGTACTACTAGTTCACATTTTAGATTTAGTACCCATTAATGTATTACAAATATCTTTTTTTTTTAAATAAAATTATTATTATTATATAAGATCCGGTTAGAATGGAATCAGATAGAAATGGCTGATTTTTTTTTTTGCACGAGGACAATTTTTAATTGAAACTGTCTTCCTGACTACACCAATCATTTTTATCCGTATATGTTTATTATAGATATCTCGTTGGTCAACTGAACGCAAGCGCCACTGCTGGGTGTGAGCGCTCGGGTATAATTCCCGGGCCGGACAAAGAGTGCTATAGGGTTTTTCTATAAAAACAATCTCACTAGTAGAGCGGAGTTGGGAACTTGTAACACCCCCGTGCCTTGAAAAGAACGTTAATGTAAGCCATAAAAGAATGAAGACTTCTCCGGTACACCGGAACGTCCCCATATGTAAGCCAGGGGCGTGCATAGGATTATGACAGGGCATGCGGCGGAGTAAAAACACACAAAAACTTCTTCTTTTATAGATTTTTAGCATAGCCACAGCCACGCATCGTAGCATGGTGGCGATGGGGAGTCAACCTTAATATAAAATATTTTACTTTTTTTTTCTTAAAATTAGAAAGCGGTTCACAGAACATGTATCTACCAAGTTTCACATGTATAGTTCTAATAGTTTCAGAATAAAATGGCTGTGATGACAGACGTGACGAAACTATAAGGATTCCGTTTTTTGCCAATTGGCTACGGAACCCTAAAAACTATGTATCGAACAAATACAAATAATTATTGGAACAAAAAAACAGTTAACAAAAGTTTGTGTACGTTAACAATCACATTAGTATGAAATAATGTGTCGCGACCATTAGCGCCCACCTCCAAGAGGCTACAGCGTTCCATGAATTAATATAAAAGGAAAAGTAACAAAATTACATTTTTTAGATTTTGGAATGAATGCGTGTGTGTATGCGTGGAATGTAAGTGTAGCGTATGTATGTGTAGGCGTGTGAGTGAATGTGTATATCTGTAAAGGTAGGAAGGTGCGTATGTTTGTTACGCTTGCGATTTGGAAGGCAGTGAGGAATGAAAGGGACGTTACCAATTTTTTGTCTTTTTATTTTAGGCTTTCACAACATCTTCAACCATAACAAATTACAGTAAGCGTTTATTAAGTAATTAGGTGTAGCATTGGCCGGTCTTATCGATAAAAACGATATTTTACTCACAATCTTTGGATGGATATTGCAGAAAACTTTAAATGTATTTTATAGAGACGGAGAAAAACTATGCTAGCCAAATTTTATTCCAAACTATAGGTAATCTATCTGTGTCAAATTTTGTCTGAATCTGATCAGCTATTTTTGTGTGAAACAGACACCAAACTTTCACATTTATAATATTAGTAAGAATAAAACTGTAATCTTGTTTTCAAATCAGTCGCAATATTTACGGTATTCGGTATATAACCACAACTGTCATCGAACGCTAACTCAAAGAATTCCAAAATTCCATAATAAGAATCCCCTTCTAAAACCGGGATATAAAATTAAATATCCGGAAAGAATCAAGGCGTTATCTGTAATAGAAATCTCTGGATTTATCGGCTCTGTGGCTGTGGTTTTGTACTGGCTTTCGAATGAAATATAGGCTGTACCGCCAGTGGTCGTTGCCTTTCTTCGTTTTTTTCCATAGACAACACACTATGCGCTGTATTGGCGCGCTTTTCGAGCCAATTTTTTCTGGTTATTTTTTAAATGGTGCTATGTGTTTTGTGTTGCGATGGATTTCCATTTTTGGTGGATCCGCTGATGGGAATGCACAGGATCCAGGCCGGCTATTCATTTAAATAAGAATAAATGGATTACCTACGTACAAATGGCAAACGAGGTTAGGTTAAATTCACATTTTGCTATAATAAATCGTTCCGTGAGTTGTATTCCGATTTATTTTCTCTTTTCGGAGTACATTTTGTTTCTTATTTATGAAACGAATGTTCGAATTTGAAACCTGTTTGCTTTTACGGGCTAAAAACCCTGGGAAATATCGTTTAGCTTGTATTTGTTTGGTAGCAGTACCTACCTACTAACACGGACGCGAGACACGTAATGCTTTAAAATGAGTCTCCATATTTTTTGCTCCTATATCATGTGTAGTTATCTATCTGTATTAAGAATAAACATATTTTCTTTCTCTTTTTAGTTATTATCTAATGCCTGGACAGAATGACTGATGTCGGATAAACTACAATGACGGATTAAGATCCAGTTTCTAAGACCCAGTAGGGATTGGCGTCAACCGTCTGACACAGGTCATAAGGCGAATGTATAAAAATGTTTCTTATTTTATTACTTATCTTTGCTACCTTTAAAGAAAAAGTTAGATCATTGCCAGAGCTATGTATTTTCGTGAAGAATAAAAGTGTCGTATAGCTGCTATCAGGTTTCGGAGGCAATGCCGTAGGGGCGTCACTCTACAGCTACGATATGAATACAATAAAACCTTTTCCTTTTCGCATTCGGAAGGTAAGTCGCCAGTTTAACAAAGGTTGTGAGGAGGAAAAAATATCTAAACATTTCTTTAGCCCACCTAACTATAAGGGGGCCGTCAAGGGGGAAATAATAATTCCAATTTTATTGGGAATGTCCTTCAACAAGATTTTTCCATACGATGGGAGCAATTTATGTGATAACGTTCGGGGAAATTGCTTTCTGCCTTTTCTTTGCGTCTATTGAATTTATGGCTCGATTCAGTCTGAATGATATTTATGGAACAACTATAGTTGGCTCTGGTAATTTATTATGTTCTATCAAAAACTCGGTTGGGCAGATCCGGGGTATGGTGCAAACTTTTTCGGGTTAGTTCCGGGGTTTTTGTCTTCGCTTGGCTGCGCGTGGGTCAAATTCAGTCGTTTCGTAGATTGATTTCTCGGTAGTGGCAAAGAGGAATATTTTATCTAAGAGGTGTGGAATAATTGGAGTTTATCAATAGTCTGAAATCTGCTCAGTACTTTTAGGATTTCACTTCCAATCAGCGTTGCTATGGTAGCTGTATAAGTGCTTTGTTGCCGTGGCAATGGAATTACAATATGTGGAACTAAATGTCTCCTTGGTCGAGGTATCGCAAATCTGAATACTATTACTACCTTACTACTAAGCTCGGGGTGCATGATTCGAACTGAGTAGGGGATAAATTTTATCCGGCTGTTATATTTTTCGAGAGTACTTATATGTTTTTACATACGAGGAGCTCAGGGCTGGGTGACCATTATAACATGTACAGGATTCTCCATGCCTCTGAATGCACGTTAAGGTGTTGGTTGGGCACTACGGTTAGTCAGAAGCCAGAAAATGTGGCACAAGCCTACCAAGGGTCTGGGTTAGGCCAGCTACTGGGTTGAGGAGTTCAGATATACAGTCGTTGCACGAACAACATTAGTAGGTATTCAGTTGCATCAGATAAGACAGGAAACGAAACCCAACACAGGAATAAATAAAAAAATTTACCAATAAATTAAACCGACTCCCGAAAAACACTGCAAAGTGAAAAATAACTTTAATTTCGGTAGTCAGTGTCTTTAGTTTTGTATTTTCGTTTTTGGCACCGATTTCCGAAATTAAAGTTATTTTTTACGTTGCAGTGTTTTTTGGGATTCAGTTTAATTTTTTGGTAAAAAGTTTTTATTTCACTAGTTGGTAAATTTTTAATGTACCTAGTTACAAGTAGCGGCACGTAAGTCTAGCGCTAAACGATACGCGGAGGGGATTGCTACGCATGGGTACTGTCGCGCACGCAATACAATTATTAGCTAAATAACGTTAATGACATTATTTTAATGTAATGTCAAATAGTAGGTCTAGCGCTGAACGAAATGTAGAGGATAGCTGCGCACGAGTACTGTCGCGCATGCAAATAATATTACCTATACTTTAATCAATAGTTTATCTCCAATGCCAATGTCCAATGATTTATAGTAGGTACCTAAGATACAATTTTTAACAAGTTTTGTGGGGAGTATAAAAATAAATACATTATTTGTTGATTTAATTTTTATTTTATTTTATATTTAAGTCTAATCTGAATCAGAGAATCTACAGCGAATCTGAATCTACAGAGAACCATTCTCAAATTTACAGCGATGCTGTTCGAATGACTGAGTAAAGTATTTGTAGCTTCGTCAATCTCACTTTTAATTTGTTTCAAAGAATCGATTAATTCGATAGATTTCCTTTTTAAAAAGCAATTCACGTCATAAACCATTTTTCTTGCCTGTCTTTTCTAAACAGAATTTCTTCTAGGTATATTCACTTTAAAGTCACAAACAAACTAAAAAACTAAATTTAACAAACAAATTCAAACTTAACAAAAAACAACAACAGAAATTAACAGCAATAACAATACAATTAATGACGCGACTGTATACGGGATGTGCGCGGAGCGTCGTATCGGCCCGGGGAATATAATGCGGCTGGAGAGCCAATCGGCACTACGCACGCTCGCCCTTCATCCCGCTAACCCCCTTCAGGTACCTTAATTTTTACTTCTGCGCAATAACGGTCAGCGCTAAAGTTTCGTGCCGCTACTTGTACAAGAGCCTAAATATCAACTACTTATAATAATTTACAAAGTATTGCTTTTTCCAATGTTGGGCTGTTAATTGTTGAGGAGTTCTCCTGGTACTTCACCATCAGCTTCACTTTACCACATGCATTGTGACGAGCATGTTGTGCTTAATAACCAAATTCAAGTTATTGAAGCGGAACACATGAAATACTTCTTATTCCTACTTATATATTGAGTAGTTCCAGTGGCCATCTGTGGTCTTCATCATCAGGTCCACTTCACAAATGGTCCTTTTCGAATGCAACTACACAAGTTACTATAAAAAATACTCAAATCAATATAGGTGTGCCTATAATATTTGAAGATTTCCCCTTGATTTCTCCAGGATTCCTCCATCATCAGATCCTGACTTGGTGACAATGGGATCAGTTTCGAAGTATACCCTTTCAAACAAAAAAAGAATTTTCCAAATCTGTTCAGCCTTCTTCGAGTAATCGGTGATCATAGATTAAAAAAAAATATAGACTTGATAACCTTCTCCTTTTTTGTCGTCGGTTGAAAAAGGCTAAGCTAAACGCTTAGGTATAATAGTATTCGTACATTTGTACTTCTATTTCTTAGGCATGTCTGTTTTTTATTCTGATGAGCCCACTCTTGACTTCGATCTCGCCTGACTGATGGTAAGCGATAGATGATATTATACGATGGAACAAGCGAGCCTTGAAGGTGTCTGTTGACTCTTGTTTCTCTTATTTATGTCAGGAGGCCTATTTTAGATGATTGTGACGATTTTTATTGTTGGCGTAATGTAGTGTGTTAGCTAACTGTACAATTTTTTCAAATCCTAAATACCAAATCTCTCAGTACCTCATATACAAAATATACCAGCACATCTTCAAACTTGGATCGATTTTCCGAGTTTGAACGTTCTCTTGTTTTTCCGAGGGTGTGTGCAAATGAAGCGCGGCGTACATAGAGTAATGAAACATCTCAGTGGCCACTGCTATCCAGGGCATTGACATCGCTTGTAAAAATTGACAGATTAAAAAATAATACATTCAGCCTATCTAGAACTTGCTTGTTTCATGAGTAGAGTGATGTGCGAGTGAGTGAGTGATGATGAAAATTTTATTACATAAAGTAGGTAATATGCATTTTTATTACCTTAATGAATTTTATTACCAAGGTAGAGGTATCTTATGCTATAATGGAGGTCAATTATCCACACGCGTAGAATTTTATAAATTCTGTTACGATTTATTTATTTAGGTTTACTTACAATTTTACACACTGTTATGTTAGATTTCATGGAAAAATATATGCTTACATATCAGAACAACAACGATAGATTAACATTACATGCTTAAAATTTTTGTACAGACGCCAGCACATGAAGCTACTTGAAACTGTCAAATTTTCCCAATCAACCTTGAACCTAATTTCTTTAACAATAAAGTTGAAAATCTATTAAAGAAATTTGACAGATTGTTGTAGCTTGATATGCGGGCGTCTGTACAAAGAAAAATATAAGTTAAAAAACATAATAGTAATATTATAAACTAACTTAAACGTATCCAATTTTGAATTTCAGTAAAGTTAAAAAGATTTTAACGGGAAAAAAGATCGACATTCTTAAGCAGTAATTGCTGTCGTAAGGATGGAAACTGTTTGCGGGAATGTTCTAACGAGATACCGCGGCCTCGGAAAGCAAGGGCAGGCAGTAAAGGAACAGAATGGGTGTTTAGTCAGTAGAAGTCTGACTCTACCTTCAGCTCCACACAGAGCATTATTATGTTTTTTTTTCCAGGTGGGATAATTATCAAATTTTAATGACTATTCTCGCTATGGGTGGAGCTGAAAGGAGTGTCAGGCTTTTGCTGACTAAAAACCCACCCTGCTCATTCAGTTGCTCTTGAGGTTCAGGGCTGCGGTATCTCGTTACAACTTTCCCGCAACCCCGCAAGATAATGGCCCTATCGAGCCCCGTCAATGCTGCTGACTGCTCTCTAAAAATATAATAGTAATATTATAAAACTAATCGATTTTGAAATTGAGTAAAGTTAACTAAACTTTCATGTAAAAACAGATGGACAATCTTTCGCAGTGATACTTGTTGTTGTACGTATAGTGTAGTTCCAAGCTCTGTGTCGATATCGGAGAGGACCACCAGATGGCGCTTCCGACTCATTTCTCACGAATCTTCCACATCATTCACCGTTGCATCGGTTTGCAAGACGATGGGTACATTCCTCGCGTGTCGCTTGTTTTCTTGAAAAACTTCAGGTATGGTATCAGCCAAGTGAGGGAAATGCTGTATATAATATAGCCGTATTATAATATAGCTACGAGTTTTAGATAAGTTTATGTTTCACAAGATTTTTAAAACATGTTCTCTCTTTGTAAAACAAAGAGCTTAGTATTGATGATTATTTTTAAACAGTAAATTAAAATCTACCACCAGACACTGGCGACTTGTTCCCATCATCATACTCTTTTTTATTGATGATAGGCATATATACCTATATACAACATGTAACATAATTAATGCACATCCTGAAATTATTTTGTTCAAAATCGTTTACTGAAACGATTTTTATCGTTCTTAATATCGATAATTTTTGTCCCAAAGCAATTAAATCTACGTAAACTACAAATTACACTTTCGCTGTATAGTAAAAACAAACTAACTATGGACCGTAAATTAAAGTAGTAACTTTTTAAATGCAGATTTATATAAATACCGTCATTCAGTACACATTACAGAACAATGAAACTCTTTTGAAGGAAGTTAAAAACCTAAAAAAACTATTTAAACAAGTAAAACTACAAATTCAGAGTATGTATTATGATAATAACATAATTTTCTAATTGGGGTGTTTGAGGGTGTGCGTTAATTACGATACATGTATAGGCTGATGGTAAACGATGATGTGTTTGAAGATGAAGCACGCTTAGAAGTAACCTATTCACTCTTGACTTAAAGATCCCTAGATCTCTGTTTGTGGTTTGCTTATAACCGGCATCCAAAAAGGATTAGGTTCTCAATTCTTTGGATTTTTTGGTGTGTGCCCCTATTAATCTAAGACACCTGACCAATTCGGAAAATATTATTTTTTGTTTGAAATGGATTAGCAATCTTCCCATGATTTTCACTTCAAGCTTAAGCTTCCATAACCTGTTGCATTATTTCCTTTCATACATCTGGTCAATCGTTCGTTCAATCGTTTTAAATAACAACAGTCAATAGCATATTAATTGAAAAGTATTGTTATAATACACTTGTGTATAAAAGTGTTTAACGAGTGGCTCCTCCTTCATAGAAGCTGACCCCAACAAAGTTAGGAAAGTCTAAGCGACAATGATGTATAGTGACTGTAGACAACTGTATTCAACCTTTAATGTTTTTTTCATTTTTATTTTTTTTAAATAATCTCTGACTTTCGAACAAAAAACCAAACAAAACACTCGGAGTTTTAATTTCTTTTTTAACACAACACAATTTACACGCGTACTTGAAGGACGGCAACGACGCAATTTATTTATGAATGCGTACGCGTGTACAGTGTTTTTTTTTTACGTATTAATTTAACAGTTTTTGTGAATATTTTAATATTAAAAAAAAAACATTTTGTTTTCGAATGGTAATATTTTTTTTAGCATGTATGGATGCTATACTGTTGCGGATTAACGGGAACGCCCTCTGTTAGTTAATATACTGTATATTTCTTTGGTAGTAAGCTGCATTATTTCGGAGTATTGCACTCCGCAAAAATGCAGCTATTATTTATTTCGAAATCCACGCAGACAAAGTCGCGGGCGTAGTGTTAGTTTTAATACAACGGTAAAACAAATACCTTGTATTGTTTAGAGGACATAAACAAAAAGGCATGAACAGGAAGAAAAACTTATCAACTCTTCATATATTATCCTTCATAACACACACGGATAATACATTTTCCTTTTACTTCCAGATCACCGTGAAATGTTCCGAGTATATCCATTTCCTTAGAAGACGGTTCAAGCGTTGCCAATAAAAGATGCATTAGACCTTCTTAAACTTACGTTTGGCGGCCATGTTGGATTTAAAAACTGCAATGTATTTTTAATGGTTACACTGCTTTTCTATTGGCTTTGAACATGTGAATGGTGTAAGTGCTATCAGCTTTATATACAAATTACATGATGAGTTAAAATGCAACTGCAAGCGTGACTGCTAAGCACGAGGTCTAGGGTTCGATTCGGAAAAAAATTGCAATTGGGCTTTCCTATAAAGCCAATACATGTTGGCCGAGCGTTGTCGAGTGAAGGCCAATACCAACATGTAGACGGTATATTTGCCTTGTCTTGCTGTCGCTCGGTGTCACTTGCCTAGTTGGCCGAGTGTAGGTCAGCACCAACGTGTATAGAGCTCATTTGGTGCAACTTGTGTTCGCTCGCCGTTGCTCGTGATCACTTGCCTCACTTCGGATCGTTGTCGGTTTTTGGTCACAAATCAAAGGCGCTCGCCTGCGCTCGGCCGTGTGGGCAGCTCTACAGACCCTCTTCTACATTGGTCGTCTGCATTGGCGTTCGACGAACTTGTCGAACGTGTGGACATTATTTCTTGCCTTGTACCTATTTGCCAACGCTCGGCCAACATGTATTGCAGGCTTAAGGAATTTCTCAGTAGTAGATCGGAGTTTGGAAGCTGGCGGTGTGATCGAAAAGTACGTTAAAACGTTGGTTCTGGCTGTTATTAGGGCATCTTTGACAGTCGTTAAGGGTAGTCAGCAGCCAGTAAATCTGACATTGGTCTAACCAAGGGTATCGTGTTACCCAGCTACTAGGTTGTGGATATCAGATAATAATAATAATAATAATAATAAATATAAATAATCTGTGGCCCGGTTGTCAAATAACATGTCAGAAAATTTTTTCCTCCGTATTTTTCACAATAATTTATAAATTAAATAGTCAAGCAGTCATCAATTAAACAACAGTAATCATGTTCAACAACACCAAAACAGTGAAAAAAAAAAATCTCTTCATGAATAAATAGAAGAATTAATAACCAGAACATTAAATGGAAAAACCACAATGTTGACAAGAAACCGGGCACGATTGATTCTCAACACATACCCAAGACCTGCGGAATCGTCGCTCAGCTCCGCCTCGCAGCCGCCGGGACCAGCTCCAGCCGTGAGTGAAGAGACTCCGGCCGCTGCAGTTGCGTCGAGCTCGAGCGACGAATACTTCTCGCCGCCGACGACACCACCACCTGCGCGTCGGCGAGGAAGAGGCCGCCCTCCGGCCAGCTTAGGACTTCGAGGCCCGCCGGCCTCTGATAGGGTCGCCGGTGCCGGTGGAAGTGTGCAGCGCATGCGATGGACAAATTCCATCAATGAAAATGTCATACGCTCATACTTTGGGGCTACAGAGGGGGGAACTAACCTGACTGC
Organism: Tholera decimalis; assembly: GCA_943138885.2. NCBI lineage: Eukaryota > Metazoa > Arthropoda > Insecta > Lepidoptera > Noctuidae > Tholera > Tholera decimalis. The sequence continues at coordinate 33,922,565 of OW964565.2, forward strand.
GTACCGTGGTCGGATGCTCTCTCTGTTTCAGGTACTTGAACCAGATGTCAACGTTTCGGCCCAACGACTATCGGATCAGGTGCGGGTAATCCAGCGTAACCGTATGTTGGATGACGCCGTACTTGATAGACTACGCCTTGAATCACGGTGCAGCCGTGTCTCATCTGCTTCACCACTGGCCGCAGTGCATCTACAACCCAGTGTCTCACCGCGACCCGACCACGTCGGTGAAGATGATGATGACGAGGCTATAACCGTGAGTACCCAGTGCAGTGAACGATTGAGGAGTGCTTTGGAGGGCGCATTACGGGAGTATCGCTCCACACAGCCTGAGCTTAGACCTCGTCTGCCTCGTTTACCCATGCATAAGAAAAATAGGGCGCTAGTGTGTGCTCTAGATTCACTGCTGTCAAATTATTTTGACAATAGTGAAGACCTCACCGATACTCATTCGATCCTATACTGTGCAGCTGTAGCGGCTTGTCGGGTAGCTCATGTCAAGTTCCCTAAGACTGACAGAGTTATACGACCAGCTGTACCAGCTTGGCAGGGCAGGATCGAGCGTCGTATTGCTGAGGCTAGAGCACTCATTGGTAAACTTATCTGCTTCAGGCAGGGCAACACTCGTCCTCGAGTGATGCGCTTTGTGAGGCGGGTGTTCGCGGGGACTGATGTTAGTCCTCGAGATTATCTGACTCGGGTCACAGAGCGTATCGACTTCCTGAAGCAGAAAGTCTATGCATGGGCAAATCGAATACGTAGGTATAAGCGGCGGGTGGAGCGATACACTCAGAATCGCACATTCCAAAGCAATGAAAGGTGGGTTTATAGGGCCTGGGAGCGACCTGACCAAGGTGTGACTGATACGTGCCTACCGGATGATGACGCCATGTGTTCGTTCTGGCGCAGCATCTGGTCGGTGCCTGTCAGCCACATCGAGGGTGACTGGATGAGTGAGATCAGGCGCACGTGCGATCTTATACCAGAAATGGGGGCAATTACTATCAGCCCCCAAGATGTGACCCGTGCAGTCCGTCCGTTATCCAACTGGAAATCTCCAGGGCCGGACGGGCTGCACAATTTCTGGATAAAATGGTTTCAAAGTTCGCACGCTCGCTTGGCCGCTCAGTTCCAGTCTGCCTTAGAGTCAGGATCGCTACCTCAATTCTTAACTACAGGAATAACCCACCTGCTCCATAAATCAGATAGTACTGCGGAACCTAAAAATTATAGACCGATCACGTGCTTGCCGACGGTCTATAAAGTTCTTACTTCCATTTTGAGAGCCAAAATTAATAATCATATTGATACAAATTCAATCATGTCTGCTTCTCAGAATGGATGTAGGAACGGGTCCCGCGGTACTAAGGAGCTTCTCCTCATTGATATTGCCATTAACCAACAGGTTCGTCGTTCCCGAAAGAATCTGTCGACATGTTGGATAGATTATAAGAAGGCCTATGACTCTGTCCCTCATACATGGCTTATGAAGGTGTTGGAGTTGTACAAAATAAATCCAATTCTACGCACCTTCCTTGAGTCATGTATGGGGCAATAGAAGACGGTCCTTCGCTACCCAGGATGTCGACAGATCCAGGAAAACAGCGAACCGATTAGGATTGAGCGTGGCATTTTTCAGGGCGACAGTCTGAGCCCACTGTGGTTTTGTCTGGCTCTCAACCCTCTCAGTACACTACTGGAGGGTTCGGGGAAAGGCTACCAGTTGAGAAGGGGTGGTCAAGTCATATCTCACCTGCTTTACATGGATGACTTGAAACTTTTTGCCCCCAGCAACTTGCAGCTGATGGAGCTACTGAAGGTAACAGAAAACTTCAGTAGCGCCATCAGGATGGAATTTGGGATGGACAAATGTGCGGTCATGCATGTAAAGCGAGGGGAGATTATGGAATCCGTGGGAACTCAACTCTCGGATTCCATACATCTAAGATCCCTCAGCTCAACTGAAACCTACAAGTATTTGGGTATGTCAGAGGCGCTAGGCATCAATGCTGCTTATGTGAAACAGTCATTGAGGGAACGCTTCTTTAGCCGCCTGAATAAAGTATTGAATAGTCTTTTATCAGGCGGAAACAAGGTGCGTGCCTTCAATGGTTGGGTCATGTCAGTATTGATGTACTCTTTTGGCATACTCAAATGGACTCAGACTGAACTTGACGCCTTGGACAGGCGGGTCCGCACAACGCTGACTGCAAATCGGATGCATCACCCACGTTCATCGGTGATGAGGCTGTATATCCCGCGGAAGTGCGGGGGTCGTGGCTTTTTAAATGCAAAGACCCTGCACAACCACGAGGTATGCAGCCTTAGGGAATATTTCCAAGAAACTGACGTGGGTATGCATCGAGATGTGGTAGCGGTGGACAAAGGCCTCACTCCGCTCTCCTTAGGTTGCGAGAATTGGCGTAAACCTGTAGTATTAGATACTAATGACCGCAGAGAAGTATGGCAGAGCAAGGAGCTTCACGGGCGCTATTACCGGGCCCTTCATGGGTCTGACGTAGACACATTAGCGTCCGTAGCCTGGCTACGTTTTGGTGACCTCTTCGGGGAAACCGAAGGTTTTGTCTGTGCGATTATGGACGAAGTTATGATGACGAATAACTATCGGAAATATATTGTGAAGGATGGTACGGTAGACATATGTCGGGCATGTCACAAACAGGGAGAATCCATTCGTCACATTATCTCCGGTTGTTCTCGTCTAGCTAACGGAGACTATTTGCATAGACACAACCTCGTAGCCAGGATTATTCACCAGCAACTTGCTCTTAAATACAATCTTGTGGAATCAGAAGTACCATACTATAGGTATGTGCCCGACCCAGTTCTCGAAAATGGCAATATTACACTGTATTGGGATCGGTCTATCATCACTGACAGGACTATTGTTGCCAATAAGCCTGACATAGTGGTGATAGACCGATTAGAGCATCGCACAATGATTGTTGATATAGCAGTCCCCCATGACGAGAACCTCGTGAAAGCTGAGATAGATAAAAAAAATAAGTATCTTGACCTGGCGCGCGAGGTTGTCGACATGTGGGATGTGGAGACAGCAATCATTGTGCCGATAGTCGTCACAGCCAATGGTACAATAGCCAAGAGCCTCGACCAACATCTAAGGAGGCTCTCGTTGGGCAGCTGGATCAAGGGCTTGATCCAGAAAGCAGTACTCCTGGAAACGGCGCGTATTGTGAGGAGGTTCCTCTCTATGGAGCCCTGAACACCGGTAGCTTGGACCCTGTTCCCGATGCCGGTGGGCTACTATTTTTTATATTTTTAAATGTTTATATTTTTGATATTAATATTTAAAAATGTAATTTGTATGTACATAGATTGAATAAATGGAATAATAATAATAAAAAAATGAGTGTGGCACTCGGGGACTGCCGCGGTAAAGCTAATGCATAGCATTTTTATCAACTTATGCAATTTCACTCGTGGACTCAGTTATGAGCCGTTAGCAGCTAGTCTACACGCATACGTCTAGTCGCACGCACACAAACACCGTGCCGAAGTCTGCCGAACTGAAACGACGTTAGACGATGCACGGCTTTCAACGCCGCACCGCTGTGCCGGTCGGAGTGGGGAGTGTTAGGTTTATTTTCGTTACGGAATTTCTTGATTCGGTCGCCGCACTCAAAGCCCGCGATAAAAGCTATGCAATAGCTTAAAATATTTATTTCATAAAACAGGATAACACATTGCACTTTCTACATTTGACATACCTAGAGGTTATAACCATTTTTACGCTTTAAGCACAGTTTATTCTCTATCTCTTAAACTAGGTCAAGCCTGTATCTTAAGAGATAGGGTTCAGCCATTAAAATTTTAAAAACAGTGTTATGCACAAGTGAGATAGTGTCGATTTTATACATAAAAGTTATTATGAAATAAGTACATATAATAAAGTAAGTATCTTTCTGTAGACGTATGTGAGAATGTTGTGTGTATGTGTGATGAATTGATGATATAAGTGTGTGATTATATTAATTGATGTAGTGATTATACATATAATATATAACGTGTAATTTAAAGGGTATATACATACCAAGTGCACGGTATCTTTGGATGATAATAAACGATATGACAAGGGTTTGGTAATCCTGTCTTCATGTGTGGAACTAATTAGAAATTTCAATTCATTGATACCAGAGACTGAATTTTTCAAATTAAGAAGAACGAAGAGAATCACCGTGTTATTGGCAAGTGACGTGGAAAGTTATTGACCCTCGTAGTGCTGTGACACGTTTGTTATGATTGGTATTCAAGAAACATATGAAACCGATAATTTGGTATCAATTCTTTGTGTCACTTATTTTGAGCTGAAACTGTCCATAGAGACTCCATACCAGATATTGTCTTCAGCCCCTTTGGATAGTTATGGGGTTTCCATTACACGTTGTATACAATGTAGTTTTTTAGTGAATGATTACGAGATAAAGTTAAGAGATTCTTTGTTATAGATAGTCAGTCCCTCCATGTAAAACACTTATAGTCATCTGTATACGGTTAGACTGGAAGCCGACCCTAACATGGCCAAAGGCTAAGCCATGGCTAAACAGATACTGATGACACGACGAGTTCAAATACTGATTACCAGTTTCAAAATCTCGTGAGTCTCCTTTATTCTATTTATTTTACCCTATGACAATCCATCCGATATGGCAGATTTTCTTTTTCAACCGACGAAAAAAACGGAGGAGGTTATCAATTCGACGCGTATATTTTTTAGGGTTCCGTAGTCAACAAGGAACCCTTATAGTTCCGCCATGTCCGTCTGTCTGTCCGTCTGTCCGCGGTTTAGCTCAAAAACTATTGGTACTAGAAAGTTGTACTTTGGCATGAGTATACACGTTAATGACGCCGAAAAAGTGGTAAAATAAAATTTTGAAAAAAACAATTATTTAGGATTAGAAAAGAGAGATGGCGCTAGCTGTCGCGTTAACATCGAGTCCTGGTTATTTATTCTAAAAAAAATAGTTTAAGGGATAATAAAAGTGTTTAGGTTAATTAAAACTGTGAAAGAACATCTAAAGTCACTGTGACATTGTTATCCAGTGAATTGTGTGACGGACTTAATCAAAAAAGGACTACAAAATAATAGCGTAACACCATATTCCAAAACGTAAAATAAGTGTATCCTTCGTCAAAAACCAACTAAACAAACACATATAAGTAATAAAGTGTAGTGAACAACTAAAATATTAGCAAGAAAGTGTGTAAAAACTAATATAAGTGACCTGTGTTTTTGTGATTGAGTGCAAAAAATATTTTCTGGATGAATCATAGTAACGACTTACTTGATTTCAAATTAAAAATACGGGACAACGGCTGTCCTAATTCGAAACCTAATTAAGTGTCAGTACGGCGTGATTTATATGTACTCCGACTGCAAAGCAAAAGTCTTGAGATCGAATACAGTTGAAACATTGCTTTTTGTAAAATGTTTTTACATTTTTTTCAAAACTAGAAGTGCAAATAACATTATTTTTTCAAGAAAAAATATATATTTACTTTAGAAAAAGTTAAGAAAATATTTAAAATAAGATGGAAAATATTACTTATAGAAACAAACTATTCAGGTCACAATCGCAAACTAACTTATCGCATTCAACTCAAAACATACTAAACTCTACGATGCTGGATTCTACTATGATGAGCATACAGAGTGCTACACAAATTAGCAATCAATCATTTGTGGAGGATATCAAGCAGGAAATGAAGGAAATTAAAGAAAAACTAAAAACTGCTGACAAGGAAATAGATAATCTTAGTTATGAGAATACCAAATTAAAACAAGAGATACAGGATCAGCAACGACAAATAGAATTACTGAAAGAAATCACGAACTCTACTCCACAACTGAAAAAAAGTTACTCAACACCTATCTCAAGAAGGGTTTTGAATATGAGAGTTAACACTTCCCGCCATTCCCCTCTACATCTAGCTAGAAGTATTCTACCAAAAAGTACATCGGAGCAACCTAGCAAACCTATAATACAGCAGAATAAATCGGAGACCGATGCGTTCACTGAAACGGTCACCACACATTATTACAGTAAAAATGGAACTGGTAAGGGGATTCAGCATCGCAGACCTGAAAGTAAAATGGTTGAGCACTGCAGCAGCTGCCACAGAGTGATTATACTGGGAGATGGTCAGGGGCGTGGATTGCGCGACGTTCTGCAGAATCTCCTAGGGCCTGCGTATTCTGTAGTTTCTTATTTGAAAACCAGGTGCGGCGTTGAGTGAGGTTCTCCAATACCCTCAGAACAAAATTACCAACCTGACAAAAAACGACTACGTCATTGTATTAGGCGGATGCAGCGATAAAAATCCCTATGATATCGATATACTTCTACACCGTTGGCTAGCCTCAACTCCGAATACGAACGTGATCATCTCAGAAGTACCCAAAAACAGGTTTTTACAAGAATCGAAACTTAACTATTTACTTAGGTTTATATGTAATAAATATAAAAATGTACTGTACATGGACATGGACTACTCTAGAATATTACCAAATGGACGAAACTATGTAGTTAACCTAGCAAGATCACTATTAAAAGAAATCTTATGTTTAAATTATCATTTCCAAGTCAAACAATATGAACAAATTATTCAAAATAAATGTAAAAAAACTTTTAAAAACAAACACGTACAGGTTAACATAGATTGCGACAAACATTTAAGTGTCAATAAATTAGATGGCAATAATCAGACAGCTGAAATAAAATCACCTACGAATACTTTTTTTCGTGAATAAAAATGTATACATAATGCACCAAAATATTGCAGGACTCTTAGCAAAATCTGATATGCTTACTGTGTGTCTACATGAGTTATTAGAAAAAAGTATACAAGTGGACCTATTATGTATTACGGAGCATTTCATGATGGAAGGCTATGAAGTCCATCTCAATATACCTAACTATTGTTTAGCTGCATGCTTTAGTCGCAAGGAAAATAAAAGAGGTGGTGCTTGTATACTTATAAAAAATGGCCACCAGTGGAGAGAATTACCGAAAATCGCTAAATTATCTATACCGGGTATTTTTGAATGTTGTGCCATAGAACTTGTAAATTATAAAATCGTTATTGTGTGTATATATAGAGTACCGAACCCAAGAAATTTAGATGAATTTATGAGTAGATTAGAGATATTGTTACGTGTCCTGATAAAAAAAACCATTTAAAAATATTGTACTGGCGGGTGATTTCAATATAGATATATTGAAGAAAAACAAACAGACTCTAGAATTTGAAAATCTATTATTAAATTTTAATTTAAAATTATCCGTACGCCAACCTACTCGTTTAAAGAGCAAGACGTGCATCGACAATTTTGCGCATAACTTTAATGGATGCCGTGAAGCTATTGTTTTGGAACTGGCTTTGTCTGGCCATACGGCACAACTACTTAATTGTCCGATTAGCACCGCAAGCACAAAAAATCATTGGCGGATCACTAGACGGGACTATAGTAAAGAAAACATAGATAAATTCAAATCCTACCTGAATAACCTAACGTTTGCTGAGGTATATGAAGCGAAAGACCCAAACATTGCTTACAACGCTTTTATAGAAATATTTTCTTTTTTATATACGCAGTGCTTCCCTGAAACTCTTATATCTGTAAAATTTAAGAAGAGGCCTAGTTGGGTGTCTCGTGGAATTAAAATATGTAGTAAAAAGAAGCGTCAATTATTATGGCAATATAGACATAAACCGACCGAAATGAATAAAAATAAATTCCAGAGCTATTCAAAATTGCTTAAAAAGATTATTTGTTTAACTCAACGAGCACAAAATATATACAAAATTAAACATTCTAATAATAAATCTAAGACTACTTGGGAAATAATAAATCAAACAAAACTTAACATACCAAAAAACACTATAGACAAAATTAGATATAATAATGAAACTGTAACTGACCCAAAAATTATTGCAAATATATTTAACGATTACTTTATAGATAAAATTAAACCTATGACTAACTCCGGAACCTCAGTTACTAAACATATTTTAGCCAGAAAAGACTCAATGTTCATGGCGCCAAGTGTACCGCCTGATATAGTAAAAATTATCGCAACCTTAAAAAATACAGACAGTGTAGGATACGACGGCATATGTACAAAGATTGTTAAAACTGTAGCATATGAAATATGTGGCCCCTTAAGCTTCATTATTAATTTAAGCATAAGTGAGGGTATATTTCCAAAGGCGTTAAAAACTTCTATTGTAAAGCCGCTATTTAAAAAACAAAATAGGGAGCTAATGGAATTTTATAGGCCAATATCTTTAATACCAATAATTTCAAAAATTATCGAAAAATACATATATAGGGAACTTAATAACTATATTGAAAAGAATCATATACTCTGTGAAGAACAGAAAGGATTTAGAGAAAATAAAACAATTAACATGGCCATATACAACTTCTTGTATACTGTTATGACAAACGTGGACAAAAAAACACCAGTTTGTGCCATTTTCTGCGACATGACACAGGCCTTTGATTATGTCCAGCATAATATATTATTAAGTAAACTCGATGCATATGGTATAAGAGGGAACATATTTAGTCTAATACGATCATACCTATATGACAGAAAACAAGTAACGCAAATTAGTAGAATAAATATGAGCTCCAAACGTGAAGAGATTTTCACGTCATGCGAGCGTACCGTCCCACATGGAGTTCCGCAAGGAAGTGTAATCGGACCACCGCTGTTTATACTCTATATTAATGACTTCCCTAAATCCATTAAATATCCCATGACACTGTTTGCGGATGACAGTACGATAACGATACCATGCACTAATAAAAATACATATGAAATGGACATAAAAACTACATTAAATGAAGCAGTAACGTGGCTGAATAATAATAATTTAAAAATTAATATAAATAAAACTTTGATTATGCACTTTAGCCAACGATCGTCATTTAGTCTTGACATTGAATATAATAATAGTAAAATACAAACAGCTGATACCACAAAATTTTTAGGCCTAACAATTGACAGAAACTTAAATTGGAAAGTGCATATTGAGACTCTAGCCAATAGAATAAGCAGTTCTGCATATGCGTTATATAAACTATCTCGTACTCTAAATACAGAAGCGCTATTAACAGCTTACTATGGCTTAGTTGAATCTATAATTAGATATGGTGTTATCTTCTGGGGTAATTCCACCAATAAGGATATCATCTTTAAAAGACAGAAGCGTTGTTTAAGATCTATGTTTAATCTAAAAACTACTGATAGCTGTAAAAATTACTTCACTAAATATAAAATATTAACGTTACCTTCTCTCTATATATTGGAAATAGCAATGTTCGTAAAAACTAATCCACATTTGTTTCCTCGTATGGCAGACAAATTTCCAAGAAATAGACGTGACGATAGCCTACTATGTGTTCCTACATCAAAAACTACACTAATGCGCAAGAGTGTTTTTTGCATGGCACCAATTGTCTACAACAAATTGCCCAAAAGTTGGAAAGAAAAAACAGTACCTATGTTTAAACAAACGCTGAAATCATTTTTGGCACAAAAAGCCTATTATAACATTGCAGATTTTTTAAAGGACTCATGTAAATAATAAATTAATTAGTAAAATTGGATTATGTTATGATTTGTTTTGTTTAAGGATTTGTTTGTTTTAAATGATTTAATTTATGAAATTTATATTGTAAGTGTAGAATTTAAAAAATGTTATGATTTGTTTTGTTTTATGATTTACTTGTGTAAAATGATTTAATTTATGAAATTTATATTGTAAAATTGTGTGTAGAATTAAAATAATCATTATGTACCTGTATGTAAACATATTTGCACGCCATGAGAAATGGCAGACATGTCGTGAACCAATCAATTTTTAAGATCTTGCATGCATGTATTATATTAAATTCTGTATGTGTACACATGTTTGAGCTAATAAAACTTCTATAGAAGAATAAAACTTCTATTAACCTCCCATACATGTAAAGTGGGATGATAATTTTTTTTTTCGTTCTTCCCATAGTGTGGGATATCGTTGGATAGGTCTTTCAAAAATATTAGGGGTTTGGTAAGACCGTTTTTTGATTAAGTAAACCGTTCGTGACTTATCAAGCTTTAAAGTACCAATTTTCGTTAGAGTCAAGTGTCCACCCCCTCTATCAACTAAACGGTTGTAGTTAGAAATTCAAATGTCACGGTAGTAGTACCTATATATAACGAAATTTAAAGGAAAACTATCACACATAAGTGGGCTTTACAAGTTTACGAGTAATAGTCGACCAATTGTATTTGACTCGAAATTTTCGAACAATTCCATAGAAATGTCGATAGATGGCGCTAAGCGCTAGTTGTATCGTGCTAGTTTCTTGTGCCGATTGAGTAGTGTAGCTCTGTGTCCGTATTTAAATTCAAAACATCGGCTATGACAAGTTTTATACAAATCTCTAAAAAAATTAAAACTTTCCGTGCAAAATTGTCGGATCAGGTGAGGATTTGTATAGGAAGTCAAATTAGTTAGGTAGTCATGTTTGGCTTTTAGTTAGAGCATGGCACAAAACGATCAGTCAGCGAATACGACACGCACTTGGCTGTTATAAAAACTACGGAACCCTACACTGCGCGTGGCCCGACACGCACTTGAGCGGTTTTTTAAATATATGATCATAGATTACTCGAAGACGTTTTTTGTTTGAAATGGTATACTTCGAAATTGGATCCATTGTTACCAAGTCAGGGTCTGATGATGGGATCCTGGAGAAATCGAGGGAACTCTTCAAATATTGTAGGCACATCTATTGTGATTTGAGTATTTTTTATACTAACTTGTGTAGTTGCATTCGTTAAACACCATTTGTGAAGTGGACCTGATGATGAAGACCACAGATGGCCACTGGAACTACTCAATATATAAGTAGGAATAATAAGTATTTCATGGGTTCCGCTTCGATTACTTGAGTATGGTTATTAAACACAATATCATACAAACACAATATATATACAAACTCTTCAATAATTAACGGCCCAGTATTGAGAAATGAAATATTTTGTAAAAGGTAGTAGTAGTAGAAAGTAGTTGAGATTTAGGCTTTTGTAACTAGGTAAATTATAAATCGACCAACTAAAAAGAGTGAATTAAAAACTTGCAGTGTTTTTTGGAAGTCGGTTTAATTTTTTGGTAAAATGTTTTTATTGTTTTATTTTTATTCTTCATTTTACAATGCTTTAGTTTCCAACCTTCATTAGTGAAATCTAATGTTGTCGTTTGTTAATTTTTTTTATTTAAAGCTGCTTTTTATGTGAATGGGAGTAGACCCTTAAGCCCGATTTACACTTCAACAAGTACAGTAGCCAGTTAAGAACTCAGACAGTTAAGTAATGAGTTGTAAGTAGCGTCCAAACGTAGGCGAGTGAGTAGTCATAAGATGCCCGAGAAGAAAAAAAGAAAATAAAAAAACTTGAGAGGTATCAAGGGACACCCGGATGGAACGAAGTTCCTTTCGATTAATTAGTGAAGGAATTGTAAAAAAAAACATGTGTGCAATTCACACGTGGTAGAAGTGAAACATTCAAAAATTTACGAAATTTCAAAGGTATACCGTTGCACTCTCTCTCTCTCTCTTTACCTCAACTCCCCACGAGACGCCCCTCAACTCATGCCTCGACCCGCAACTCGACCCGCAACTCGACCCGCAACTGGACCCGCAACTGGACCCGCAACTCGACCCGCAACTCGACCCGCAACTGGACCCGCAACTCGACCCGCAACTGGACCTGCAACTGGACCCGCAACTCGACCCGCAACTCGACCCGCAACTGGACCTGCAACTCGACCCGCAACTGGACCCGCAACTCGACCCGCAACTCGACCGGCAACTTGACCCGCAACTCGACCCGCAACTCCCCCCTCAACTCCCCCCTCAACCTACCTGTAACCTACAAATTTATGAACTGTACTAAACTCGCCCGGCTACATGCCAGCCAGTTAAGTTGGAGGGGTGCGGGAGACGCGAGAGAGGGGGCTACTTCGCACTGGACTCGCCGAAAAATAGGATCGCGATCTATTTAACTCAACTTAATCAACAACTTACTACTTAACTCGCTTTTGCCGTTCATACTACAATAACAACTTAACTCGCCGATGACGCAAGTTAACTCGCTACTGTACTTGTTGAAGTGTAAATCGGGCTTTAGATTTGTTTTTCTATTTGTAACTAGCGACCCGCCCCGGCATCGTCCTTGTGCAATGTACTAATAATATACATGTCTTATACATATTTATAAACCATCCTTTCGAATCACTCTATCTATTGCTGAAAACTGAATTAAAATCCGTTGCGGAGTTTAAAAGATCTATGTGTACAGAGAGCGGGAGCGACTTTGTTTTGTCATAAAGATTACATAGTGCTATGTTAATTGGTCTACACTATCCTCTCATGCCTATAAACGTAAGTACCTATATAAATAAGTAAAATACATTGTGGAAATGAAAGATGTTTTGAAAAGAGTTCTTCTCGTATGGAGAAGAACTCTTTTCAAAACATCTCTTTTTAAATTGGTCGAATTTGGTATGCAAATTTGACCAATTTCGAACCGTGCACTAGTTTCTACGTAATAAATGCACATGTAGGTCTATGTGGAATAAAATACTTAGAATTTGAGTTTGAACATTCTTTGAAGATCAACTGTGCCACAGTTATTATTTTGCCACGACCTGCAATCTCCTTGCATGTGATGAGAATTCAAGTTTTCACAATTCTATTAGATTGACATATTGTAACCTATCACCTTCTACCATTGATATAGTTTTTAGTATATCAATTCCTTCTACCCTAAACATACGTATGTTTATGATTGTCCGGGTTCTTTTGAACAACAAAGTCACAGGTTTTATGATCATGCCTTCAGGCCATGTAATGTTGCCTAGTCTTCCTCAATTATATTTTTTTATAGCTGCAACCTTTTTATTTTAACGGTGAAGGTGAAATATCACACTCTTAGAATGAAAGTGACCTAACTCTAAATTTCTATAACTTTTGTTTTTGCTGAGAAATATCTATAGTCGCGCTTTGGCAGTAAAACTAACTGGTTTGTTATGACCATGCCATGCCGTGATACCCCTTCAACGCTACCACTCTCGAATCCCTTGTATATGTGTGATGTATATTCTATAATTATTATTGTAATAATAAAAATAAACTGATTTTATTATTGAAACGAAATATTTTGTAAATTAATTATAAATAAATCGTTTTCACGTCATATTTTTATTTCTTATATTTAAAGTCTATTATTTCTTTATTTTTTAATATTAATGAAGATTGTTCACATCTGCCGAGTGTTCCGCGACGGCCTACTTTTTTTTAATGAGCTGCTGTTCTTCTACCTAGGTTGGCTATTTTTATATAACGTTACCTTAACCACTGCTCTAAATCCTCAAGGTAACAAAGGTTTGAATTACAAGTAAATAAGAGACGGCCTATATATCAGTCACGAGAGAGATACGTGCACTTAAATTAATTCAACACTGCTTTATAAAAACTTTCTTGCCCAACCCCAAAAAATACATATTTTGAGTAACATCTCTTTCGTTTTAGGAGTGCGATATACTGTTTGGAGAGTAATTTATGGCTGGCAGGTGTCAGGCAGCACATGCGTTGTCCACAAACTTCATGTGGATATGAAGAATGAGTGGGAATACCTATTTATACACCGAAGATGTCTGAAGACAATAGTTTGCAATAATTTATACATTGAAGACAATAGTCGGCGATATTCTTTACATTTAAAAGGAAAGGTAAAAAAATTACAAAAAAAAAAACAAATTCATTTCACGTTGAATTTGGCTTTTGATACCTAAATTGAACTAATTTCTTATATCAAACGTCGAATACGGCCTTAGAAATTCAATTCGATTATTAGCCGACTTCAAAAAAAGAGGAAGTTCTCAGTTCGTCGAAATCTTTTTTTTATGTATGTTCCCCGATTACTCGAAGACGGCTGGACCGATTTGAAAAATTTTTTTTTCTTTGAAAGGGTATAGGTACTTTCTAGTTGGTCCCATTGTCATGCAGTCAGTATCTGATTATTGGATCCTGGAGAAATTGTGCGTACGACTATGGAGTGGAATTCCCTGCCGGAGTCTGTGTTTTCCGATAGCTATAACCTAGGGGTCTTCAAGTCAAGAGTGAATAGGTTGCTTCTAGGTGGGGGTGCTCCATCTTCGACCACATCATCACTTACCATCAGGTGAGATGGTGGTCAAACGTGAACCTATTATCAATAAAAAAAATATGTATATATTATAGTCACACCTATACCGATTCGGATAATTTTTAAAGTAACTTGTGCAGTTGCTCTCGAAAAGCACCATTTGGGAAGTGGAACTCATGATGCAGATCACAGAACAGATAAAAGAGGTTAGAAAGGAAATGGTTCCTGGTTTGTATGAGAACGCGTGTCGCCGCTTGTCTCCCACTCTTTTGCTCCACTACTAGCAAGAGGCCCGTTACGTATGCGAATTACGCACACAAATAAATTACACACACTTAAATCGAGAGTTTGCTACTAATTGTAACTCTGTGTCGATAAACATGCGTCGTGCATCACGGCCAATCAGGGCAAAGGACGAAACGTCAATGGTTGAAGTGTTGAGGACGCGACGCATGCAGTACATTGTAAGCAGACATGGTCATTGCGTTGATTAAGCGAGTACACATCGGGCAATGTATATTCTTTTTAACTTGTTGCAATAATGTTGTTAATGTTTGGAATTTCATAGTGATCAGAATATTTTTTATGTTTTTTACAAGTAAAATTGTAATTAAATGTTATTTTCGACTTACCGATGAAAAGATATACCTCCTTGCTCTATACTTGCTGTCAAAATTTTTGTTTAACAGATTATAATTGCACAACACGGCATTTTAAAGCAGAGCTCTGTGTTCCGGAGTAGTCCGAAGCGCATTAAACGCGGTGAATGAGTTAATCGGTCGAGCTATAATTTTCGAATCATAAATGTGGCGCGCTCGCCACGCCCACATTACCATTCCAACCTTATTCATCTATTCCGTGATGCAGACCACAGATGGTTGCCGGAACTTCTCAATAATAAGTATTTCGTGGATTGCGATTTGATTACTTGAATATGGATGCTAAGCACATTATGCTCGTTATAATGCATATGAACTCCTCAAAAATTAACGGCTCTGCATCGGGAAAAGCAATGTTTTGTAAAAGGTGATAAGTAGTTGACATTTTGGTTTTTGTAACTAGATAAATAACAAACCGACCCACAAAAAAGCTTGAAAAAAAAAAACTTTTTAGAAAAAAAATTAAACCGACTACCATATCAAAACACCACAAAGCCAAAAATAACTTTAATTTCGGAAGGCGGTGTCAAAAAAGAAAATACAAAACCAATAATACAAACCAAACTTATATTTGGCTTTGTAGTGTTTTGATATGAAAGTCGGTTTAATTTTTCTTAAAAAGTTTTTTTTTTTCATAAACACCTTCAATTTCGCACGCGGAGACACTATTAATTTGTAAGTAATACTAACGTTTAATCCGGTACACTATCATAAAATTAGTTAATATTTATAGTCACTTGGTGCTCTAATTTCTTATTACAAACTCTAACTCAAACTTGTATGTAAGTTTATGATAAGAATAAATTATGAAACTTTGTAAACCCGAATCTTAGTGATGTCTATCTTAATTTCAAACGATTTAATCATTCATTCAACTTCTAATTGTTTCTTAATTAATTTAGATCGTCCAACATCTGTGCGAATAGTTACAAAGTGAGGATTTTAGTTTAATTTTATAAGTTTGGTTGTTAAATGTTTCTTCGTTTTTAGGGTATATATGTCGCAGTAAGATAGATATAGCCGTGATATGATTATATCCCTAGGGATATAATTATATACCGGAACATAGATAAACGGAAGCGATTCATTACTATCTTACTAGGAATATAATTATAATACCATTCAAGTTTAGTGTTATAATTATATTACTGTATTAAGTTTAGTGAAATAATTGTAGGAGTGTAGTGCGGGGGTGCGGCGGATGTTAACACCCCGACTCAGAGTACCCCGACTCGGATAGGTTAGGTTAGAAGGCTTAGCCTTCGAGGTTATTTTTTTCTAAACCACCCAGAAATAGGAGCCCCGCGAAGCGGGGCTCCGTCGATTTTGCGTAAACACCATAAAATCACTGCAAACTACGTATTATTGCTAAAAAGTATTGTAACGAATTGCAAGTTGCAAAAAGTTGATTTTGTAATAAAAATAAAAACCAATATATTGTTTTATTTGATTTTGTGGTAGATTTATAACTATTTAACTAGATTAGTTTAGTCAGATAAGCATATTACTAGATTGCGACCGTAAAATAGTAATGAATCGCGTTCGTATAACTATGTTCCGGTATATAATTATATCCCTAGGGATATAACCATATTACGGCTGTATCTATCTTACTGCGACATATATATCACAGCCATTTTATTCCGTAACTATTCGGACTACATAGTTGAAACTTGGTAGGTAGGTGTTCTGTGAACCACTTTATTATTTTTATGCAAAAATAAACATAATAAAACATAAAGAAGTCCGCATACATGCAATTGAAATTAAAAATAAGAATCCGTTATAATAATATATAATGCCTATACGTGTCTTTAAAAATAGAGGTTCTTCAAACCAAATCTTAGTCAATAATTTTAAAGATCCAAAGATGTAAAATGTGCCCTCCCACCTCTTACCTTTAAAACAATAAAGTGTAAATAAAATCTAAAACAATTCGTGTATGATACTGTTCTATAGGCAGTTTCTTGAAAATGGCATGGAGGTTTGTAAAATCATATTTTCTCAAGGTCAACAGTTTTTAAGATAGACACATCCGGTCTGGTAAAATTTTCCTACACCTATCTTTTAAAATAAGAACGTGAAACAACTAAAAAAATTCTGTAGATCTCAATAAAAACTTTGAACCAAAATTGGTTTGAACAAGATACAGTCAGAAGTTTTTGAGGTACTCGTATAGCACATTTTCAAAAACTTTGTCATTCATAGAAAAACTCTATAAAATGGAAAGTTATTTTGCATAGCTTTCGGGTTCCGTCCCTTCATGGGCGAGACCAACTCGCAGTAGGCTAATTTATTTACAAAAAAATACTCGTACTGACATTCTTACGAAATGGTAAAAACAGAAATTTTCCTTCGTGAAATTATAATCAAAATAGCAGATTTTCGTAAGTATGACTCAATAAAAAGGTTGATACGATTGTATAAAAAAGACTTAATAATTTTTATACTAGCATCTGCCCGCGGTGTCGCTGGCGTAAAAAGTTTTTATTTGCAAATTTTAAGTAGCATGTTTTACTTGCTGATAATGTGAATTTAATTGGTGAAAGAGTTTCTGAGAGAGAAATCAGTCCAGTACTTTTTGAGTCTATCTATTTCAATCAAACAAACAGCCAAACTTCCTGAATAATTAGAGTTTAACATGAAGCAACTAGGAAGTTGCTTTGGAGGTCAGATAGGAATCTGACCTCCAAAATCCAGTAACTGGGTAACACTGGGTTGCGGGAATATTCTAATGAGATACCGGGGCCCGGAAACGTAATGGCAACTAAAGGAACAAGGTGGGTTTTTAATCAGTGGAAGTCTGACGCTCGCTTCCTCTCCAACCAGAGCAAGTGTCATAATATGATGTTTTGCACACCGAAAAAGAAATAACATAAATGTGCTAAAGTTATTTCGGTACTCGATGACACCAACCACGAGACAAACCAACTTTTTAAAAATGTTCTGCATCTGTCTATTTTTTTCTGGCAAATCTTTGGAACTGCAAATACTGGCTTCTTACGCCGGAATTTCCACGGGATCAGAATTTATGAGGGAAAAAGGTAATATGGATGGGAGTCCATATTACTTTTCCCCTCGAAGTTCAACTAGTTCACTTCAAGGAACTTCAGTTCAGTAAATAAATTAAAAAAAAAACCGGACAAGTACGAGTCGGACTCGCCCACTGAGGGTTCCGTACTTGGTAGATTACAAATAGTTCTGTAATCGAGTCTTTTTCAATCACTTTTTGGCAGTTGTCCGACTGCCGGCGAGAAAACGACTAACTATTGGCAATTTACTCGCTCAAGAAACGCACAATAAAATATACATTCCGTGTGCCTGCGACGACTCGCTTCAGAACTCACGCCCAGAGACTAGCTGGCGGTCCAGTGGACCAACTAGCGAGTAATCGCCCGTCGCACTCGCACACTCGCTTATAGCAAGCGACAAAACTATCGGAACTACACACTCGCTGCTCGCTACTCACCAACTCGTTTTCAGGCTGTGGGGCAACTGCCTATACTTCTCAGACTTCGGAGATATAGGGGATCGCATTTTGTATATATTTCATTATAAGTAGGATTTGAGGTGTCGTATAAAATTAATAAAATATGCTTACGACTATGCACATAAAGCCCTTTCATATGATACCTCACTTGAACTAGTAGCTTATTTTTTGATTTCGTTCCTTTATAAGACATTTTTTAATAATTTAATTAAAAATTTATAGTTTTCAGATTTTTCTTTGACCGTGTACTAAACAAAGATGTTAATTGCCACATTTCATATTTCTAGGTCAACAGAAAGTACTCTATCAATTTTGATTCCCTTGAGAGTATCGAAATATGCGTTTTTTGCGTCACAGACGGCCGTATCTTATATTTAAATTAATTAAGAAGTTCGATTTTCAGAGCTACAAGGGTCTCCAGAATTGAGTATATGGTTTTAAATAGTTTTAATTTCAACTCGATATCTCCACGCGTTCTCACTCGCAGAAAGATAGACGGTCAATTAAGCAATCTTTTAAGGGTTCCTTTCGTGGTACGGAACCTTAAAAACAAGAAAATTTTGAAAATGATTTCTACTGAGTAAATTTATTTATTTAAACTTTATATTATTGAAACACCGGGTTCGAGGTTCATGTTCAAACTGAACTGAATTTATTCACTCATCATTCATCACAAAGTAGACATACAGATACAATCTTTTTTATTAATGACAGCACAAGATCAAACATTTTTCAGCCTCTTCAGATTGAACAAGATAGATTTTCAATACTTTATGTACAATAGTGGTACATGACCGGACTTAATGCAGCATGGCATTCTCTACCAGTCAGCCTTTGGGTTAAAGAGACTACATTTGAATGGAATTGTTTCATGCCAAAAAAATAGTCCCAACCTACGACACCTACGTTAACCGTAAGAAAAATGACACAAAACCTCCCAAAAGCTTACGTTAAACAGAAATATCACCTTAGAACTCGGTAATAGTGTAAAACGATTGCGGTGCTGCACCAAACTCCAAAGTTGCAAAGGATTTTATAACACAACATTTGGTTTGGATTTTGAGGAGAAAAATGTTGAATGCACGTTAGAAAGAGACGTGTACTAAGCAGACTTCAGGCGAATTTTGTCGCTAAAGTAGAACGTCTACGTGGTATTTCTTGGTAAGTTGAATATCGCGTGCGCTCTTTCACCATGTTTGGTTTCGAAACTGCCGTTGTGTGCTAAACGCTAACGCAGCAGTAATAAAGTTGAATATCGCGTGCGCTCTTTTACCATATTCGGGTTCGAAACTAAATGTCGTAAGTCCTAATTCTTATTTCGTTTATAACTAAAGTGATAATTGATCTAGAGAAAAAAGTCCTATATTTGGATTATAAACTATATTTTCTTACTGTCAATACTAATTTTAGACATAAAAGCGGAGTAATCTTGATTAAATTTTGAATAATTTTAAAAATAGACATGATTTTCGATTAAAAAATGAATCTGGCGAAAATGTTCCAATTACGAAACATGTAAAGAAAAAGATCCAATAAATCATATACTAAAGTTCCATTTTGATTGTATGCGTGATTGTTTCAGAATATTAATACAAAATTACATACAATTTAGGGAGCCTCCTCTTAAATAGCGTGAAAATAGGCTAATGGTTGATGTGTCGGACTTGTGATCGAGAGGTCACCGGCCATCTAATCTCACCCATTACCCACTATTATCGTGAAACCACTTAGTTGGAGGGGTTAACAAGATTGCTAGTAATGTGAATTTTACCCGAATTGCTAGTTCTATTGAAAAAACAAATAGTAAATAAGTTTAACGTTAACACAATCTACTTCATAAAACTAAATTTATTAATTTTTTGATGACTAATGGACTTTAGATTACAATGGGGTCTACAAATAGATAAATAATAATATCGAATAAAATTCACTCTGTTGCATACGCAGTTAGAAATATACAAAATGGAGATAGCTACTTTTGTTTCCTTTAGCGATTTTCAGTGTCGTATCGAAGAGAGAGAATACCGTAACTCTTAGAGGAAAATGCCACTGATATCTGGGCAATGATTACAGGAAAGGGCAGTTCGTCCAGTTTATAAATTAACTTTCAGATGCTCCCTTAGAGATAAGTTTTAAGAATGACTATGCTTTAACAATGTGTTTAACAAAACATTTTATATGCATATAAAAATATTTATTTGTGACAGTCAATGAAGAATTTCAGTCAGCAAACAAGGTAAAATGCCTCTTCAATATTAACGGAAAGAGTATGTTTTCGTTCATATTCTGATTTCGTCATAAGAATTCACATACTTTTCCAAGGTAGAGAAAATATTTCCATTGCGTTTCAGTCCTGCGTCGTGCCCAAACTCCTAGGAATGTTTAAAGCAAAGAAATACTTTCTGTTACGAGAAATGTGGAAAACAGAGATCCATTTAATTGGCGCACGTCGGAATGTATTCAGAAATGAAGTTTGTTTTCTCTTTAAGATTGTGCATTTCAAGTATTTTGCTTTGTTGGAGTTTTAGAATTGTGTAAACGGAATATTGCTATTGAAATTAGTATCATGTGCTTTACTTTGTTTTTAGACAAAGCTCTTTAAAATTGTGGTATTACGGCTTGGTAGTCGGAGTGAGATAGTTGTATCAGAGAATGCTTTTTTTTGGGTGCGAAAGTCATCGAATGACTTTTCCCACTCTGGGTGGAGCGGAAGGGAATATCAGATTTCTACTGACTAAAAACCCACCCTGTTCTTTCAGCTGCCTTTAAGTTCCGGGGCCATCGGGGGTATCTCTTTAAAACATTTCCGCAACCCTGGCAGGCAATGGGCCCTATGGCACCCCATTACTCGTGCTGTCGACCCTTTAAGGCGCGTGTGGAACACGACGCGCCGCCAATCCTGGCCTGGTCCTTACCGGTTTTGGTGTGCTACCTATGCTCGCCGTCTGCAAGCTCGTGTGTCAGAGAGAATGCTGGGCTCGTAAATATGTAATACTAGATATACCCACGACTTCGGTCGCGCGGGAGGTTTTTTCCTGCAGGGATAAAAAGCCTTTATGTTGCCTTGATGGTGGAGTAAAAACAGCCAAGTTTAAGTGATAGTGGGCCGGCCACGTCCTACGAATGCACGTGGAGAGATGGACAAAGATCGTCACCCACTGGACACCTGAAGGAGAACAACACCGTCGAGGTAGACCACGGCACCGGTGGGGTGACGATTTGATCATGTTGGCGGTAGTCTTGTGCCTGCTCGGTCATTTTTTGAGATTGCTCCGTACTAGTTCATTTCGGACAGGGAACTAGTTCATTCTGCAACACAGTTTATACTAGCGCAGATATTACAGATTCTGATTTTATTATGTAAAAACTTATTGTCAATAAATAAAATTTATTATTATGATTATTATTCTATTAGTTCTAATAGCTCTATTCGGTCTTCGCTCTCAGCAGTCAGCGGTCACTAGACATGTCTCACGTGCTCGGGTGATAAGCTAAATTAGACATTATGCCATTGAAATAACACGCATCTTATCTCATTCTTGCGAATTCAGTCGGTCGAGTTCGGGTAGCATTCGACATTCGTCGGCTATTCTCTCCTGTTCTCTTGCATTCACAGACATTGAATGAATTCGTATCACGTTTCTGTCAAACAATCAGTGATTGTATTTCATTTCTCGTTCGTACATTACGATCGCGCGGTTTAGAATGCACGAGTTCACAAAGAGCTATTTGACCTATTAGACCGATTACAAGTCAGCGTTCGGAAACGTTTTTTCTAGTACAGTACGAAGATACGGTTCCTATTCGTTCATCGTTCACTAACTACCCAAGACTAGTTGGCGGGGCAAATACGGTCCGAAATTGCTCAGATAGAGAGATTTGGAAGAAAAAGGGGAGGCTCAGCAGTCTGACACAAAGAAGGCTAAGAAAAAATAATGTTACCCTATAAACCTCCTCCTCTATCTTCCTGTTAAAAAAGGTGCAGCCGTTCCTGAGATTATCCCAGACAGATAGAAAATCAATGTAAAAAACTATTGTTTGCGTTTAGCATCGTACCATATGCAGGAGTTTACCGTCAAAACTACTCATCCGATTTACAGAATTCTTTCACTAGTAGAATGCTAAGTAGTACGTTATCATTGAGTGACATAGGCATACCTAATGTACATTTTAATACATATAAAACCTTTTTGTAAGGTTGTGACCAGAAGCCAGTTTTACAATTTTTTTTAAATACCTACGTTAAAGTGAAGCCATATCTTCCTTCCACATTTCTTCCACTTTCATCCTTTCCAGGCAATCTTCCGTCTAGTTCCCACTGTCTTTCGTACTTTTTTCCTCAATTTGTTGCAAGAAAACTTATCAAGGACAAAATTACCTTAATTAAAGCAGGTCTTTTGGCATGTTTACCCAATAAAATGGTAATATGAACGAGGTTGCGTGGGGACAATTGGCATTATTTTATCTTATCTTTTAGATTGCGTGTTTTATGGATGTCGTGAACGAATGAGAAAAGATTCAGTTTAGCACCTCTAGTGGCGGTTTTGGAGAACTATTGTGGGATAGAATTTTATAAAGTTTCTGAGGAATTAATTAGAAAAATTAACTGCATAAAGAAATTTTCTTATTTTAAATATATTATACGACCTTATGGTCATCGGTACTAAGGCCTTAAAAGGTATTTTAAGGACTTAAAACCCTGGGCATTCTCTGTCATCGAGGGTGTGAAGTGAAAAAAGTAATTTAAAAATTGGCCAATTGCGAGACGAATTCGCCCATGAAAGGTTCCGTAGTAACTACGCAAAATAATTTTGTTTTTCATAGTGTTTGTATGAAAAACAAAGTTATATTTACGGTTTCAGAGGGGGGATGCCCATTTTACCACTTTGGAAGTGTCTATCACTTAAACGATTGATTTTAGGAAAAAATATTTTAGAAACCTTAATGTCATGTCATGTCAAACACGTATAGGTTTGATGAAAAGTAAAAAATTTGTTTCAGTTCCATGTATGAGGAGCCCCCCTTAATTTTATGTATTTTTTATTTTGTATAAGAATTCATAGAATACCTCTACCCATAACCACATTCACATGTGTAGTCGTAATAGTTTTGGAATAAAATGGCTGTGACATACGGATGGACAGACAGACAGACAGACATGACGAAACTGTTAGGATTCCATTTTATGCCAATCGGCTACGGAACCCTAAAAAAGATTCCGTCGAACTGAGAATCTCATCCTTTTTTGAAGTCGGTGGAAAATGATGGACGTGCGGCTGGACCTGCCTTCCATTTTGTATGTCTATAAGTTCTACTTATATAAAGACGAGTAACTGTTGAACTAAGAGTCACCTCTGGTATAAATCATGGGCGCCTAATAAATTGGTAAGCGGAACTATAATGCTTTTAATGGGTTTCAAGGACCTTTACTGGAAGGTGATTAAGACTAGAGTCCAACCGAAACTGGTTTTCCGGCCGAAACCGAAACCGAAACTCACGTGGTCAAGTATAAAATTCCTTAAAATACTGAAATTTGATGCATTTTACCCATTATTCTGCATTAATTAGAACATGAAATGGAAACACAGTATATTAATTTTGTTGTAATTATTTATTTAATACAATATAAAAAATATTAATATTATTTTTTCAAATTAAGTTCTCATAGCAAAATGTTTATCAGTTATCAATAATCAAATCACTAATTGTTACTGTTCCATTACTAAGTATTGGTATTTTGAAATTTACAGTCTCTTTTTTACATGTGACTTGATTTGTTAATAACAACAAAACAAAGTTACTGACTCAATATTTAACTATATAAATCATTCAAGTACAGAAACGAAACAGAATCTTACATGTAAACAGTTCCATCAAAACATAACCTCTAAAGTATGTTTGCGTCGGGCGATAACGCACTGACTAAGTTGTGTTGCTTCGGAGCTATCCGAACGGTGCACGACAATTCCCGAACAGGGCCGCCAGTGTCCGTTGCCGCGAGAAACGAAGCTAGGCGAGCGTGCACGACAACTTCCGAAATCAGTTTCGGTTTCGGCAAAAGTTTCGGCCTATTTCGGCCGAAACCGAAACTGCCGCCGAAACTTGATTTTTGGCCAAAACTTGGCCAAAACCGAAACCGAACTTTCGGTCGGACACTAATTAAGACTAATTAATTGGATTTAAATTGTGTATATTAACATAAATGCCTACAACGTTCTCATTGCTCGGACACAGAACAGTGTTAGTGGATATCGCATGACTTCGGATTTTGTGTCCTAGAACATGTAAGTTTCCTAACGATATTTTGCTTCAACGTTTTAGGAAAAATAACAACTAACATGACATCAGAAAGAGAAGTTGGTATATCTAAGATTTTATATCCAGTCTGGCCAACTAGAAACATATTATGTACTTATTCTTTTTTTTTGTCATACATTAGCCTTACTAACTGAACTAAGTTTGTGAGCGGAAATTAGAATAGTCTCGGAGAAGAAAAAAGAGCAAAATTCAAAGAAATTCCCCGTTTTTCTTTGTCTTTCCTTTAACTTCTTTCTGGAATCAGCTACGTTCTGTCTCAACGTCTTAAGAGCCATTTCGCGTTTTCTCGCAAATTTTTAAGATTTCCATCGCCTGATTTACCATCTTACGTCATACTTTGAAATTTTAAAATACATGTCCAAAATAGATCTATTCTTAATGAAGGGTTTTAACGCTTAAAATTTACTTAAAACATCTGCATCGCTTTGTGGTGAGTAATCTCCCAAAAGTAGTTTACTGAAAAATCATCGTAGAGTCAACTTTAGATTCCGAAATCTATGACTAATGTTCACAAATTCAAGTGAAAAAAATATGGATAGTATAAGACATATATTTGTATATTAATGTTTAATATTTAGGATTATTTAGAAAAAAAAAACTTATTAATATCTATTTTTAAGTGCTATAGCGCAAGTGTATCGCTACGCGCACATACCAATTTTTACCTAAACTCGAAAGTTCAATTTTTTTTAAATGGTTCTTAAGGGCGATGGCAAAAATTCATAAGTATTAGAACTAAACGTTGAAACCAAACAATTTAATTGTATTAGTTTAGTCGCGTCGAGTTCCTCAATGCTGAGGATCGTGAAACCCCCGAGGAAAGAGTTTCTCCCTGATATTTCCGCCATCTATGCCTGTTCCTGGCATCGTGTAGAGCGACGTGTAGTTGGACGTCCAGGGTGGGACAGACCTGATCAATCCACCTTGTTGGGCTACGGCCTCTAGGTCATTTGCCATGTTATGTTACTGTGCCAACTGTTTCAACAATAAATCTTACTTTATAAATTCAATCCTATGTTTTTATACCTTTAACCCATCACTGAGATATTAAGCCCACCCACAGTACAGTCTTTTTCTTGGGTGTACATAAATAGATGTACCCAAGGCCTACGCGTTCACAGAACCCCTTCGGGAATCTAAGATTTGGTGAAGTACTTAGCCTAAATCTTAAATGTACAAGTCTTAAGTAACTTCTCAAAGCAGCTAGTCTAATCTTTAATACATAAATTATAACTCACTGGTAAATTATAACTCACTAAGTTTTACAAATCTAACTAGACTAGACGAGTCAACTTAGTTCCACTAATTATGAGATCAGTCAATCTTAGTGTAATTACCCGGTTTTAAACAAACCACAGAAATCTTTCTTATAACAATCATTTTTAGGGTTCCGTAGTCAGCAAGGAACCCTTATAGTTTCGCCATGTCCGTCTGTCTGTCCATCTGTCCGCGGTTTAGCTCAAAAACTATTGGTACTAGAAAGTTGTACTTTGGCATGAGTATACACGTTAATGACGCCGAAAAAGTGCTAAAATAAAATTTTGAAAAAAAAAAACAATTATTTAGGGTACCTCCCCATACATGTAAAGTGAGATGATTTTTTTTTTTCGTTCTTCCCATAGTGTGGGATATCGTTAGATAGGTCTTTCAAAAATATTAGGGGTTTGGTACGACCGTTTTTTGATTAAGTAAACCGTTCGTGACTTATCAAGCTTTAAATTACCAATTTTCGTTAGAGTCAAGTGCCCGCCCCCTGTATCAACTAAACGGTTATAGTTAGAAATTCAAATGTCACGGCAGTTGTACCTATATATAACGAAATTTAAAGGAAAACTATCACACATAAGTGGACTTTACAAGTTTACGAGTAATAGTCGACCAATTGTATTTGACTGGAAAATTTCGAACAACTCTACAGAAATGTCGATAGATGGCGATAAGCGCCAGTTGTATCGTGCTAGCTTCTTGTGACGATTGAGTAGTGTAGCTCTGTGTCCGTATTTAAATTCAAAACACCGGCTATGACAAGTTTTATTCAAATCTCTAAAAAAAATTAAAACTTTTCGTGCAAAATTGTCGGATCAGGTGAGGATTTGTATAGGAAGTCAAATTAGTTAGGTAGTCATGTTTGGCTTTAAGTTAGAGCATGGTACGAAATGATCAGTCAGCGAATACGACACGCACTTGGCTGTTATAAAAACTACGGAACCCTACACTGCGCGTGGCCCGACACGCACTTGACCGGTTTTTTTTATTTCTCCTCACCATACAAAAATACATAGTGTCTTAATCTAATACAGTAAAAGGTAAATATGTACATGGTGTACAAATTGTGAAGAGCTGGTGTTTGAATAAGGCATAAAATGTTTGCCTGTGTTACAAATCACCACGTCCCCACCTCACGGAAAAAACAGATGTAACTTAATGTAATATTAAATTTTATCACTTATAGTACAAAGGTTTTGTTGTGGAGTATGTAAATGTGGTGGTGTGTAGTGTGGGTATGTAGGTGTGTGTGTTGTTGTGTAGTGAGGATGTTTAGGTGTGTTTGGTGTTGTATAGTGAGGATGGGTGTGTGATGTCTAACTGAGTATGTAACGCAGAGAGTAAATATGGCAGAGAATAAAACAAATATGATTAAGAGCCTTGAATGGAAGGACCGTTACTAGTCTCGTAATATAATATCCAGAGAAATGATAAGTTTTCATCGAATAAAAAGAAGTCTACGTGCTATTCAAAAGTATAAATTATCTCTACAATATTTCATCCAAATCCATTCAACTATTTTGAAGTGATATAGTGACAAACATCCATGCATTCATCCGTATCACTATCATAATATGTGGAATCGTAGATGAACATGTTTAGAACTATATCTTTTTACCATACAGTTCCTTAATTCTTTCTTATTCTTGCTTTAGTAGACTGTATTAACCATTTGGGACATCAAAAAACAGAAATACAAACAAATGGATTATCTACATCATAGGTCTGAGAATTTCAGGAATAAAACTCCTAAAGATCTCAAGATTTTAACGCAAAAAATCATTTAAAAGAAAACTTTAATTAAACTTGCAAAGTTTCTCAAGTCTTAATCGCTATACCTCTGATTCCATTGTATTTCAGAGTATCAACTATTGATTTTTAATTAGTAAAAGACCCGTCTAATAACGAGAGAAGTTGAAGTGAATTTGAAGATAATGCTATTAATATAGCTGTAACTGGATCGTTAGCCTACTTCAGAATTGTTGGTGTATCTGAGGCTTTACTGAAGCATGAAATGAGTCTTTGTGGGTAAAGTTAAAATTGTTTTTACCACGCGTTTGTAGTACCAGTTTAAGCTGGACTAGCGTAGGAAGGTATTTCAATAGATTATACAGCCTGCTTATACTGGTTTTTTCTACTGGCGTGGGGCATACCTTACACAAACTAGGCATATATCAATGCCTTAGAGTGAAAACCTCGTAAGTGAAAAAGGAGTAACTTTTCAGGAGGAAGAAAACTCTGTGTGCTATAAAATTTTGTACGGATTTTTTAATGTTTTTTTATTAATTTATATGTAAAATCCCGTTTTTATATCCAGAACTGTTTTGAAAGAAAGAAAGAAAAAAACTTTATTCAGCACATGCCACAAAGCACACAACACAAAGTATACAAAAGGAAAGAAACCAAATATAAAAAAAAAGAAAAACAATTTAAGTACATATTTGCATTTACACGAAAATAGACAAATTACGTGTGCCTCGCGACTGCGCCAAAAAGGCTCGGTTCAGCAAAATGCCAAACAACTAGTGCCTGACGCTGGTTTTCAACCGGACCTAGTGTTGAAGTGACTACCGGATGTGAACCAGCTTTGTATAGAATATAAATAATTAATAATATTTATTTATACATATGTGTGTGTGTGTGTGTATTTTTGTAGGAAATATAATATATACTATATGTTTTGTCCATAAGTAAAAATAAATAAAAAATTTAAGCGTCTCGTGATCTAAAAAGAAGTGTGCTTGCTGCATAATAATTTAATGTCTTGTACCTAATAGTTTATTGATTACTTATACCATTTATACAAAACCAAAACACAAACAAATCATTTGAAAAATCAGATTCAGTCAGATTATTGAGATATTTTGATTGACCATGTCTTGTTTTATTTGTGCATCTATTAAATACTGCCGTAAGCGTTTCCTGAAGGTGTTGATAGTGTTGCTCGATCTTATTGGTGGTGGCAGGTTATTCCACACCTTTGATGCCGCATAGCGAAAACTACCTTTGTAAGCTACCGTCCTATGGGGCTGAGAGGAAAGTTGTTGTGAACACTGCCTCCTTCCACATTATCTTTTGCTAGTGATCCAACTTAGTTTATTATAGAGATAATCCGGTTTTTGATATTTGACCACTCCGTACAGAAGGCACGCCAGGTGCAGTTTACGTCTCGATTTCATTTTTAGCGTAAAATGTTTGTTAAGAAACGGTGTCACGTGACTTCTACGAGGAATGCTGTAACAAAATCAAGCGCAAGCATTCTGCACCCTTTGAATGAGCTTATAATTTATTATATATAATTTGAATAGCTAATAGGCGCGGTCCGTAAACTGTGTCCGCGTAGTTCAATCTAGACAGAACCAACGCTTCCACTAGTTGTTCTCTTATTTGTTCAGACAGATAAGGCCTCATTTTGTATAGGACCTTTAGGCGATAAAAGCAGTTTTTTATTGATTCTGCAATGTGCTTCTCAAACCGAAGGTCACTGTCCATGGTAAGGCCCAGATTGCGCGCCTCATACACTCGCTCAACTGGCTCACCCATTAGCTTCACGTCAAAAAAACTAGGTAATCGAGCCAGCTGTTGTCTGCTGCCAAATATTAAGTATTTAGTTTTATTTGGGTTTAGTGACAGGCAGTTATCCCCAGACCAATCGGCGATTCGTAGAAGGTCCTCATTGAGTTCCCTAATGGCGCTATGATAATCTTCTGGTTTAAAAGATATATATAATTGGACATCGTCAGCGTAAATATGGTATTTGCAGTTTTTCAGGCATCTTATTATGTCTGCACAGTACAAAATGAAAAGGATGGGACCTAAAATTGAGCCTTGTGGGACTCCTCTCTCTATAGGAATAATAGCCGACCTAAGAGTACTCCCATCACTCAACCGCAGATCCACCCGCTGTTTTCTATCACTAAGATAGCTCCGGAACCATTTTACAGCTTTAGAGTCGAAACCGTAATAAATTAACTTCGCTAAAAGTAGTGGAACATTTATAGCGTCAAACGCCCGGGAAAAATCCAGTAAGACCAGCAACGTGCACATCCCCTTATCCTGGGCAGACAATATGTTGTCCCGACTGACTTCACGAGCTTTCCGAAATAACTCACGATTGGGTTTCGTAAGCCGTTCATTAATATAGAAGCGGTGCGCAGGGCCCGGCATGTCGAGGTCCGCAGTGGTGATGCCGCGCCGCGCACGTGCGCCTGCCAGCAGCTCGTCGCGCAGGTCGCGGCGCGCGAGGCGTACGACGAGGAAACGTGGCCGGGTCTCCACCGGCGCCGTCGCCTGCGTTGCGTTGATGCGCCTACCTCCAACTCGCTCGGCGCTCACAATATCGCGCGGTTCAACTTTCACGCCGATTTTAGCCGCAATCAGCATGACTGTGTGAGTGGGATTTACACCACTGGCTTCGGGTATATTCGATATTTGTAGATCGTTGGAGAGTAACTCCTGGTCTCAGTCATTAATGTCACTTCTTAGTTGGGAAATTAAATCATCTATCTCGGCCGATCTCGATACTAGAGGTTGAGCTAGTTTGGACTCTATAACAGCCACTCTATCCTCTAAATTACTTATCCGATCATTTGTGGCGTTTAATGAGGATCTGAGCTCTGACATGTCATCACGGAGCAGCTGGAATTCATACCGTACCGATTTCAGAAGCTCTTCTTTAAACAAGACAAGCTCTGCCCTGAGGATGTCTAGGTTGAGCTCCTGTGTGGCATCTAAGGCTGTGCTATTTATAGCACTGGTGTCCATCAAGGTGACGAGGCTCTCCTCGTGAGCAGATGATGTCGGTGTCGGTGTCAGTGCCCTTACCGGAGTGTCTGCCCGGTTGTCTCTAACGACGTTCCTTTTGCACTCAGGGCAGTGCCATGGGGTGGGTACAGGACCTGCACTTGGTATGCCCACACACGCTCGGTGGTACCAAGACCTACATTTGCTGCAATTAGCCGCCTCTGCCGACGATAGAAATTTGCCACAGCCACCACACTTAGCCATGATGAGCTGAACTTGTAACTTGTACAATGTTTACGTTTAAACGCAAGCGATCACTCTAAGTACACAGGTCAGGCAACAGATGGCGCTTATTGCAGGAACGCGTTTATAGCAGTTTATATGGTGTGTATGGTGCGGCTAAACCATAGGTTTGTACACAGACTAAGAGTAAAAGCTTACGCACACACTTCACTTAGTTCACAGTTTGTTTCCGACAACTAGAAAAAAACAGTTTCTTTTTTTAAGGTTTCGGGTAGTAATTTACTTGCCGGGGTTTGAGAGAACAAGTTTTTCTTATTATTTATAGTTTACACAGCACATAAACACTGGATAACAATGTCACTTGTAATTTGCAGTACTAGCTGTATTTCAAGAGTCTCACAGTAAGAACTTATGCCAATATATCGCCTGTATTTATATTTAATTTACGAGCAGTACGCGAAGAGTTTATGACTGATTGACATCCGTGACGTCACACCCCACTGTTCGATATTATGTATAATATGAAAAATATTATACATAATATCGAACAGTTCAGCTGTGTTATTCTGTAAGACCTCATTCTAAACTTTGAATCTGAATCCGCTGTGAGTTTATTGATTGGCATTCTAAAACTCGGTTGTTAATTCGAATTTACACTAGCGCTACCCTTGCGAGCGTGTCAGCGAGTTGAACTAAAGATTTTGACAGATAAAGTATGAGATGATGTGAGAAGTGGCATTCGGTAAGGTAATTACTTCGTCACTTCGACGCTGTTTACAGAATGCAAAATCAAGGTCACTTTGAACCATAAGCGAAGTGACAGTGAATAGCTATGTGAGATGCGAGTTGTTGTACGAATTTTATAGAATCGACGTACAGAAATGCATAATCCATGGCCTGATTACGCTAAACTGACGACGCGATGCGAGTGTTTACGAGGTTCTCACTTACTTTCATAGATAGCGTTTCGAGTATCGAATGAACAAATATGTTCATTCGATACTCGAAACGCTATCCTGATCTTACTAATAAGTAAGATCAGGATGTGCGTTGCTAGGATTGCTGGAACGGGATTGATCTGGAACCGCAATAAAAAAAAATTGGACAAAAATGTACTCCCGAGGTTTTCACTCTAAGCCGACGATATCAGGATTCACTTTTTACTATGATTCTCTTAAAGCTACCTAATAACCCCGAGTTGACAGCGTATCGTTTTCAACGAAGAGCAGTCAGCACCCATGACAGGGCTTGATAGGGCCAATGCCGGCCGGAGTCACAGAAACATTCTAACAAGGTACCGCGGCCCCAAAACGCAAGGAAAACTAAAGGAACAGAGTGGGCTTTTAGTCAGTGTAAGAGTCAAATCAGCATATTTTTTCTCCGTCTCTATAAAATACATTTAAAGGTTTTCTGCAATATCCATCCAAAGATTGTGTGTAAAATATCGTTTTTAACCGACTTCTGAAAAAGGAGGAGGTTCTCAATTCGGATGTTTGTTTGTTTTTTTTTTTTTTTATGTTTGTTCGGGCATACCTCCGTCGCTCGCCAACCGATTTGAAAAATTCTTTTTTTGTTGGAAAGGGTATACTTCCCCAATGGTACCATGAAAATTTTATCGACATCGAACAAGCCGTTTCTGAAAAATCAACAAAAGTCTAAAAAAAATATTTACATTGATGACCTTTTCGGTTACTCTATATTGTGTTTTTTGTTCGCGCGTTTTTAGTTTTTTGTAGTTGACATTTTGGCTTTTATAACTAGATTAATTACAAATTGACCTACTAAAAAGCGCGAAAATAAAAACTTTTTTGCAAAAAAATAAAACCGACTTCCATATCAAAACACTACAAAGCCAAAAATAATTTTAATTTCGGAAGGCGGTGTGAAAAAAAAGAAAATACAAAACCAATAACACCGACTACCGAAATTAAAATTATTTTTGGCTTTGTAGTGTTTTGATATGGAAGTCGGTTTTATTTTTTTGCAAAAAAGTTTTTTATCGATAAGACCGGCCAATGCTACTCCTAATTACTTAATAAATGCTTATTGTAATTTGTTAGTGTTCGATACATAGTACCTATATCCACACTTTTTAGGATTTCGTAGCCAAATGGCAAAAAATTTGACAAGTGCGAGTCAGACTCGCCCATGAAGGGTTCCGTAGTAATTATAATAATATAATATAATATGTATATTTATTTGAAAAATAAAAAAAAACCTTAAAAATTTCTTAACACTAGCTTATTTACATGTTTACAACTACGCTAAATAACTTACTTTGTTTTTCATAGTATTTGTATGAATTGCGGTTTTAGAAAATATGCTGTATCCCAAAAAACTGCTGACCCGATTTCGTTCAAACTAATTTTGGTTGAAAGTTTACATTAAAATTTATAGATACATATATTTTTTAGATTTTTCACTCCATTATTATAGAAGTTAGAGGGGGGACACATTTTACCACTTTGGAAGCTTATATCTTTTAAACTATTGACTTTATGAAAAAGTGGTTTTAGAAACCCCTAAGTCATTTTTAAAGACCTGTCTACAGATATCACACATGCATAGGTTTCATGAAAAAGAAATATATTTTCAGTTAGTTCCATGTATGGGGACCCCCCTTTATTTTAAATATTTTTTAATTTTTTTCTTCAAATCGGAAAGCGGTTCACAGAATACATTTCCCTACCAAGTTTCACATGTATAGTCTTAATAGTTTCTGAATAAAATGGCTGTGACATACGGACGGACGGACAGACAGACAGATAGACGGACAGACATGTCGAAACTATAAGGGTTCCGTTTTTTATGCCATTCGGCTACGGAACCTTAAAAACGGAACCCTTATAGTTTCGTCATGTCTGTCTATCTGTCTGTCTGTCTGTGCCTGTTCGTCCGTCGGTATGTCACAGCCATTTTATTCCGAAACTATTAAGACTATACACACGAAACTTGGTAACTTGATGTATACTGTAAACCGCTTTCCGATTATAAGAAAAAATACTTAAAATTAAGGAGGGCTCCACATACTTACATGAAACAGAAAATATTTTTTTTTCATGAAACCTATACGTGTGTGGTATCTATAGAAAGTTCTTTAAAAATAACATTGAGGTTTCTAAAACCACTTTTTCATAAAGTCAATCGTTTAAAAGACATACGCTTCCACGGTTGTAAAATTTGTAGCCCCCCTCTAACTTCTATAATAATGAAGAGAAAAATCTAAAAAAAATATATACTTAGATATTAATGTTGACTTTCAACAAAAATTAGTTTGAACTAGATCAGGTCAGTAGTTTTTGAGATATATATATATATTATATACATATTGTCTAAAACCGCAAATATAACTTTGTAATTCATACAAATACTATAAAAAACAGAGCTATTTGGCGTAGTTACTATGGAACCCTTCATGGGCGAGTCTGACTCGCACTTGGTAAATTTTTTCCTCCTCCCGCTTTCGGTGGAATGGAAGAAAATGTCAGACTTCTACTGGCTAAAAATCTAACCAGCGTTTTCATTTGCCCTTGCGTTCCGGTGGCTTGGTACCGCTTTAGAACTCTTAGACATATATCTTAGACACTATGTCACGCTTTCTACTTTAGGGAAAAGGCCTGCGTCTGCAGACTGATGCCGGTCCAGGGGCAGCAGACCACAGTGGAAATCCGGACGCAAGCGTGCAAGGGATAGTCGGGATGGTTTTGGTCAGTATAAGTCTGAAAGACAAGTCCACACGGCGGAAGACATCCATGAGGAATTCCACCTCGAGAAAATATCTAATGGAACATAACCCTAGTAAAATAACCGAACATCGGTAAGACACACATACAATCATCAACGTTTCCTCACTAGATTCCTATGCTAATTTTAAAGGAAACAAGGCTTCTTGAAGTTCACGATCGTAGCTATTACCTAGGGCGAGATTTCATTAAAAACGGGACATGTACGAGAAATATGTGTCGATGTAGAGTTGTGTATACTGTTTTATTTCTTTTTTACGTAGCGACATAATGTTGACACATTTTTTTGGCGGCAAGGTTTTCCTTGTTTTAACATAAAGGGCTATACGACAAGTCTTATTCATAACAACTTTGTAAGCATAACGGCGACTTGTATAACTCAAACTGCTCATAGACCCCAGTTAGAAAATTATGTTATTATCATAATACATATTCTGAATTTTTAGTTTTTCTTGTTGTTTAACAGT
The DNA here is from genome assembly GCA_943138885.2 of Tholera decimalis. NCBI lineage: Eukaryota > Metazoa > Arthropoda > Insecta > Lepidoptera > Noctuidae > Tholera > Tholera decimalis. The sequence continues at coordinate 33,957,740 of OW964565.2, forward strand.
TTTTTTAAGACTAACTTCCTTTACATGAGTTTATTTTTTATGTAATGTGCACTGAATGACGGAATTTATATAAATCTGCATTTAAAAAGTTACTTCTTTAATTTACGGTCCATAGTTAGTTTGTTTTTACTATACAGCGAAAGTGTAATTTGTAATTTACGTAGATTTTATTTGCTTTGGGATACAAATTTCGATATTTTTTTTTAAATTAACACGTTGAACGCTAAATCCCGATTTACACTTCAATAAGTACAGTAGCCAGTTAAGAACTCAGACAGTTAAGTAATAAGTAGTAAGTTGTAAGTAGCGTCCAAACGTAGGCGAGTCAGTAGTCATAAGTTACCCGAGAAGAAGAAAAGAAAATAACACGTGTTCGCGGCCGCAACCTACAAATTTATGGACTGTACTAAACTCGCCCGTCTACATGCCAGCCAGTTAAGTTGGAGGGGAGCGGGAGACGCGAGAGAGGGGGCTACTTCGCACTGGACTCGCCGAAATATAGGATCGCGATCTATTTAATTCAACTTAATCAACAACTTACTATTTAACTCGCTTTTGCCGTTCAAACTACAATAACAACTTAACTCGCCGATGACGCAAGGTAACTCGCTACTGTACTTATTGAAGTGTAAATCGGGCTTTACGCGGTCAGTGCTGGCCGACAGAGAGCTTTCCCTTTAGGCCAAGCAAAAATCACAGTTCTGTCCAAATTTAGACCAAATGTTTCTTTCATTGTAGGTTTGACGGGAAGCCAACCTCAAAAAAAAAATAGATACTTATATCTAATATCCAAATGTATGTTTTCATTAACAAAAGTCAACTTTAGTCATTAATTAATTGATTATGGAGATATTAAATGCCGGGCAGCACTGACCGACGCGGCCCGAACGGCAAGTCTAGTTGTCGGCCATCACTGACCGACGCGGCCTGAACGGCAAGTCTAGTTGTCGGCCATCACTGACCGACGCGGCCTGAACGGCAAGTCTAGTTGTCGGCCATCACTGACCGGCGCGGCCTGAACGGCAAGTCTAGTTGTCGGCCATCACTGACCGACGCGGCCTGAACGGCAAGTCTAGTTGTCGGCCATCACTGACCGACGCGGCCTGAACGGGAAGATGCATTTTTTTTCTTGGCGTTCAACGTGTTAGAAACGATAAAAATCGATTCAGTTAACGATTCTGAATAAACAAATTTCAGGATGTGCATTAATTATGTTACATGTTGTATAATTCATCATCTGCTTAGTGCTTAGTATTTTTCCAACTATTTCGGAGTCAGCTTCCAGTCTAGCCGGATGCAGGGTAACACGATAGCCATTAGCAAGACTGGTGTCATCTTTCCTGACTTCTGACAAGCTGTAACGTCTGTCAGAGTTGTATAAATGACAGCCGGGACTGACGGGTTAACGTGCTTTTCGGAGCATGGAGGATTCTCGATACGTTGAGCTGGTGATCCATCCATGGACCAATGGCATCTGTCGCTAATCCTCGCTCCGGACTAGAGATGTGCCGTTGCCGGCAATATTGCCCGAAGGGAGTATTGGTGGCAATATTGACGGGAGTGGAAATATTTGGCGATATTGCTTAATTTTAAGCCTTTTTTAGGGTTCCGTTGTCAACAAGGAACCCTTATAGTTTCGCCATGTCCGTCTGTCTGTCCGTCTGTCCGCGGTTTAGCTCAAAAACTATTGGTACTAGAAAGTTGTACTTTGGCATGAGTATACACGTGAATGACGCCGAAAAAGTGGTTAAATTAAATTTTGAAAAAAACAACTATTTAGGGTACCTCCCATACATGTTAAGTGAGATGATAATTTTTTATTTTCGTTCTTCCCATAGTGTGGGATATCGTTGGATAGATCTTTTAAAAATATTGGGGGTTTGGGAAGACCGTTTTTTGATTAAGTAAACCGTTCGTGACTTATCAAGCTTTAAAGTAGCAATTTTCGTTAGAGTCAAGTGTCCCCTCTCTATCAATTAAACAGTTGTAGTTAGAAATTCAAATGTAACGACAGTAGTACCTATATATAACGAAGTTTAAAAGAAAACTATCACACATAAGTGGGCTTTACAAGTTTACGAGTAATAGTCGATCAATTATATTTGACTCGAAAATTTCGAACAACTCCATAGAAATGTCGATAGATGGCGCTAAGCGTCAGTAGTATCGCGCTAGTTTCTTGTGACGATTGAGTAGTGTAGCCTGTCTTTTTTTTTTTTTTTTTTTAACGTGGTAAAGTTATCAAATAAGTCCTCCCACTCCGGGCAGGGTGGGAGGGACTGTCAGACTTTTACTGACTAAAATCCACGGTGTTCCTTCAATAACTCTTTACATACCGGGGCCACGGTAACGGGATGAGTCCCACGACCCCGGCGGGCTTCGGCCCTCTGCAGAGGGGGCCTCGTCATGTTGCTGACGCTCTTTGAGGCGCGCGTGGAACACGACGCGCCGTCGACCCGGGCATGGTCCATGGTCGGACAGCGAGTTGCCCTTTACTCGCTGTCCGCATGCCCGCGCCTACGGTGGCCGGAGATCGTCGGCCGACGTCCGACGCCGTGGGCGTCTACCACTGCGGCTGGGCTGGAGGGAGGACGCCATCCTCTCCCTCACGCGGCCCGCCTCCTCCTTCGGAAGCATGACTGCTTCGCAGAAGGAGGCGACCGCTTCCCACTCCCTCTCGCCCCGCATCATGGCCTCGACCAAGGCCGGGCGCGAGAGGTCTCCGCCTATTGTCGCCGTGAGGACACGTCGGTGCTCTGCCCAAGCTGGGCAGTCCTGCACCGTGTGCTCGACTGTGTCCTCAGGGCGACCCTCGCAGTGGTGACACCTAGGCGTGTCTTCCTTACCCATCAGACACAGGTACCTCCCGAAACTTCCGTGTCCGGTGAGGACCTGCGTCATGCGGTAGGTCAGGACGCCGTGACGCCGATCTAGCCACTCCTCAAAGAGGGGTCTTACCGCCGCAATTGTGGCGTGCCCAGCCGTCGGTTGCGACAGTCGTTCCCTCCATACTGCCCTGAGATCGCGCCGGAGCTCTTCCCGCCGCGCCTCGACTTCTCGAGGCAGCGGGGATACGCCCCGGTGCTGCGCCTCCACGCGCCATTCATAGACGCGCCGGAGGGCAGTCACCTCCAGATCCCAGGGCAGCAATCCGGCAAGGAGGTTGGCCGATTCGCCGGCGATCGTGCGGTATCCCCGGATCATTCGGATAGCCATGACCCTCTGGCATGCGACCAACTTTAGTGGTCGCGTCCGGATGCACAGGGCCCACACTGGGGACCCGTAGAGGGCCATGGACCGCACGACGCCGGCGTACAGCCTTCGGCAGGAGGCGTTTGGCCCGCCGAGATTAGGCAGGAGTCGCCTGAAGGCGGCTGCTGCCCGGTTCAGCTTTGGGGCCAAACTCAGGAAGTGCTCCCTGAAGTTCCACCGGCTGTCGAGGACGAGTCCCAGGTACTTCATCGTCCTCCCGACGCCGATGCGAACCCCCTCCACCGTTATGTGGGACTCGGACCGTGGCGCGTTCCGACCGCCATGAAAGCACATGGCCTCGGTCTTGTGCAGCGCCACGTCGAGTCCCAACTGCCGGATCCTATGAACGACTGTCGCAACCGCTTGCGTCGCCAGATCGGCCGCCGCCTGGTGCGACTCTCCCTGCGCCAGGACGAGCGTGTCGTCAGCGTAACATACTACGCTGACGCCGTCAGGGAGGTCGCCGCGCAGCACCCAGTCGTATCCGATGTTCCACAGGGGCGGCCCCAAGACCGATCCCTGTGGGACACCGCACGACATCCCTCGCCGGTTCCACTCTCCCCGGTGACCGGGGTAGATGACGGCTCTGTCCGTCAGGTAGTCCTCGACTATGCGACGGAGGTAGGTCGGCACCCGGTGATACCGGAGTGCCTCCCTGATGCAACTCCAGGGCAGGGTGTTAAAGGCGTTGGTGATGTCCAAAGACACCGCCAAGACGACCCTGCCCCGGGATACCGCGTCCCCCGTCGTGAGGGCTCTCACGCGCATGATGGCATCCACCGTCGAGCGCCCCCTGCGGAAGCCAAACTGGCACTCCGCAAGATCCGGGCCCACCCGATTCAGGTGCCCGAAGAGGCGGTCTGCAATTACTCTTTCCAAGAGCTTGCCCACCTCGTCGAGCAGCACGATGGGCCGGAATGCGGACGGAGAGTCCGCAGGGCGCCCGGCTTTCTGGATCAGGACCAGCTTTCCCGTCTTCCAGCGAAGCGGAAACTGGCCCCTCTCCAGGCATGCGCTAAAGAGCCCCCCTAGTCGAGGCCCGAGAGTCTCCGAGGCCAGGACCCACGCTTTCCCTGGCAAGCCGTCGGGTCCTGGGGCGGTATTTTTGGCCTTGAGCCGTTGTACCGCCACTCTCAAGTCTACCTCGGTCACCTCTGGAGCGTTGTAGACGTCGTCGTCGCTGTGGTCCGCGTTAGCGCCAGCTTCAGGTTCCGTCGGAGACGGAGCCATGGGCGGGGGAGCATGCTCCCCTCGCGATGGGAACAAGGCGCTCACCATGTCCTCCAAGAACTGAGGCTGGAGACTCTGCGTCAACGGGGGAGCCCAGGGGCGGAGCTTCTCTCGCACCCACTTGTAGGGGCGGCCCCATGGGTCCCCGTCTAGAGTCGCCAGCATCTCCTCCCGGGCCAGTTCCTTGGCCCGCCAGATCTCGTCTCGGAGGACGGCCTTCGCTGCCCTGTAGCCCTCGTACAGCTCCGCCTCTACAGTCGCCGCATCTGAAGGTCGGGTGCGGCGCCTGCGGAACCTGGTGTACCGGCGTCGCGCCGCAACGCACGCTTCGCGCAGCGCTGCTAGTTCGCTCGACCACCAGTACAGCTGACGCGGGGCGCGTCCTTGCCGGACCCGGGGCATGGCCACGTCGCAGATCTCCGACATGGCCTCCCGGAACCACTCCGCCTCGTCGTTTATGTCGGCAGGCCTGTCCGGGGGTGACCCCCAGGCCTGCACGATCGAGGCTTCCAGGAATAGCTCCCGGTCCATCTGCTTCAGCGCCCATCGCGGACCACTCAGGTCCCGTCGGACCGGCACGTCTGGGGTCTGGGCGGAGACGTCGAACAGGATATACCGGTGGTCGGAATAGGTCTCCACCTCCTCCACAACGCGCCAGTCGGTGACGCGCGGTGACAGGCTAGGGGTGGCGAACGTAACGTCCACCACCGACTCGCCCGTAAACCGCACGCACTTGGGGACAGAACCCCGGTTCTCGATCACCAGGCCCTGTGCACGGGCCCAGTGCTCGAGCATCCTGCCCCGCCTATAGTCCGTGGACCGGGAACCCCAAGCCGGACTTTTGGCGATCCATTGCAGCCTCCTCCAGGGCCCCTCGCGGGGGTTCAGCCACGACGGCGGCGGCAGTAGCGACGGCGGCGGCGGCGGCGGCGGCGGCGGTGGCGGTGACGACGGCGGCAGAGGGCCTACCTCTGCGCCTGGCTTTGGTGGGTGGGGCGCAGGACTTGCCCCCAGCCCGGTGATCGGCCGGCTTGCCAACCGCCTCACATGCGAAGCAGTGAGGCGGGGCGGAGCACGAGCCGGACTTGTGACCGGGCTGACCGCAGCGGAAGCACCTATCGCTGCGGTCTACCTCCGAGGTGCACACGCATGCCGCATGGTTGCCCACTTGGCAGCGGAAGCACCTCAGGGGTCTGGGGTCCAGGACTTTCACCTGCGCAGACACCCAACCAACCAGGAGCCTTCGGCCCTCCTGGATCTTTTTGGCCGCCGGGACGGGGCAGCTTACCGTAATGGTTTGCCCCCCCGTGAAGCCAGGACGCAGGGCGCCCGCCCTCACCTGATCGGGAGGGCACCCCCCAGTCCTGGCTACGGCGGCCACCACTTCCTCGGCCGTCACGGAGTCATCCAGACCCAATATGCGCATGTCTGCGCGCTTGGTGGGTCTGGAGACTCGGGCCTCCTCCGCATTTAAGGACGCTCTGAGCCGTTCGGCCAGAGCGTCAGCGGCAGGGCCACTGGCCGCGCCGGGGATCTCCAGCATCCGAGCCCCCGTCGCAGTGACCCGGTGACGGAGGCCGCCGACGATGCCGAGCTCCGTGATGTCGATCGCCATCCGCGCCTTCGCCAGCACGTCGCGGTACGACACGCCCCTCTTCACCGCGTCCGGCTGCAGTGTGATCACTACAGCCGCGGTCTTGGGGGCGCGCAATCGCGCCGCGGTGTCTCGCCGCCGCCGTCGCTCCCTTCTCCGCGAGGTTCTGGCTGCGCCAGCAGCCTTCCTCTTCTCCCCGGCCACTTGCCAGTCGGCGCCGGCCGGAGGAGTCTTTGGAGGAGGCTGCTGGGACGGCTGGTTCCCGGCCTGGGCCTTCTTCCCTTTGCCCGCCTGTTTCGGCCCCGCAGGTGTCGGGGTCGGAGGCGGCTTTGGTGGGCCCGGTTTGGGCTTGGCCGGGGCCGTCTTCGCCCTCGCAGGAGCCGCCGTCGCTGGGGCCGTCTGCCCAGTGGCCGTCTTTGCCTGAGGCGGTTTCCGACCCGAGCACCGGCGCCCCTCTCCTCCGCGGAGCGGCGCTCTGCGCTTGCTCAACGTTCGGTGCCGGTGAGGTGGACGTGCTGGACAAGTCCAGCGACTCCACCTCACGGGCACGTGAGCCTCCCTGGCTCAATGCGGCGACTGCCGGGGTAAAATTGGGGTAAAAGCTCTTGTTGTCCCCCCCAGAGTACGGTGGGACTGACCGGACGTGTCCGGTGCGGGACTCCCCAGCTGCGGAGCAGCTGGGACCCGCCTGGGTATCTTTGCCAAAAACTTTGTCTGCCATATTGTTTACTTTTTTAATGAGGTGAGTTCCTCCGACCCTATCTCCCATTTCCCCTCCCCTGGTTCACTTCACGGTTACGTCTAAAGATTAGACGCATACCGGAAGTGAACCTTTCCTTCCCCTTGACCCGATCTCTGAGACCGGGCCCCACGCCGTCTAGAAGCTCGAGCTAGCTGCTCGATCCTCCAGGCGGCGCGCCTTTCCCCCGGTGTGTCCCTCTTGGTCTGGTTTCTCCCTCTGGGCCCGTCCGGCATGAGTGCCTCTACCGGCATGGCCCCAGAGATCATCGAAACACGCAAGCCCCACCACGACGACAACGTGGGGACACAGTTGGTGGGGAGTGTAGCCTGTCTTGTATTTAAATTCAAAACACCGGCTATGACAAGTTTTATACAAATATCTAAAAAAAATTAAAACTTTCCGTGCAAAATTGTCGGATCAGGTGAGGATTTGTATAGGAAGTCAAATTAGTTAGGTAGTCATGTTTGGCTTTTAGTTAGAGCATGGTACGAAACGATCAGTAAGCGAATACGACACGCACTTGGCTGTTATAAAAACTACGGAACCCAACACTGCGCGTGGCCCGACACGCACTTGACCGGTTTTTTTATTATTACGAATGAGCCCACTACACACACAAATTTTGTTGTTTTGTCTGTGTTTGTATTTAAAGGCCATAATCTACATTTTATACAATAAAATATTGTTTTGGGTAAAATTGTTAATAATGCCAGCATTTTGGCAATGCTCCCGGTATTTTACCGGCAATATTGCCTATGTTACCGCACACGATAGTGAATATAAGAAATAACACATACATATTAATATTAGAATTGACGATCGTTGTGTATTGATTAAAAGGCATAAATTCGAATCATTTCTTTTAATGTTGTACTTGTTTTTTTATGTAAAATCACATAACAAAAACAACGAGTATAAGTATATAATATGGAAATAGCAAAGTGTAAATCTTTACAAATCTCTATCAAAACTACAAATAATCCACAAAAATAACATTATTTTAATATTTCAATGCACTTGTTTCGGTAATCTTTACATAATCAGTAAATCATCTTTTAAAGTAACAACTTAGTAGTTTTTATACTTAATCATTTTAAAATCATATTTTATTATTGATATACTACACAAATTTAACCAATCGATAATTACACCTGTAGTAATAATAAAATATATTGGTATTATTTGACAGACAGCAGCTATTGCCAGCAACTTTGGCAATATTGCCAATGTTTGGCAATATTGCCAAAGCTACTGGCAATATTGGTATTTTACTGGCAGTGGCAACATTAACAATAAGTATTGCCGGTAGTGGCAATATTGCCACCAGGCACATCACTACTCCGGACCATGGATTGAACCAGGGCCGGGAGCGAAAGATCACCGCCTATTGCCCCTACGAGGACACGGCGGAGCTCTGCCCAAGTGGGGCAAATCTTTACTGTATGTTCCACCGTGTCCTCAGGGCGATACTCGCAATGGTGACCCGTGCGTTTCCTCCCGCTGAATCCGACACAAGTAACTCCTGAAACAACCGTGCCCGGTGGGCACCTGCGTCAGGTGGAAGGTGAGGACGCCATGAAGCCTCATTAGCCACTCCTCAAAACTCCTCAAAGAGGATACTTACCACCGCTATTGTGGCGTGTCCAGACGATTGATCCTTGCAGCTGTTATTATTTCGCTACGAGACGGACTAAATTAATTATTTTTCAGAAAAAATCTTTATTCGAAACGCACAGCAAAAATATTAGGTAAGTACCTAAAAGCAATAAATATGAAAGCAATCGTCATGATTCATTGAAGCTTATAATTTGATATACAGTCATAAAACTTTTCACGTCAACATTATTGGAAGTCGATTGGAAATTTGTATTGATAATATGGTTTCTTTTATTATTTTTTGGTTCTCTTTGTTCGGTTGGAGCAACGCTGCTGAACCTGTTATAACCTGTAGAGTAAGTGTTTATCAGTTGTCACTAGTACCACAGAAAGTCTATGATTTTGTGAATCGTAGCTTTCGGAACTGGACTTGGGAAAGGACCTTTATCTCTCTTCTTAAATTATTGTTATTATGTATGTCTTTGTTTCTTTTTTATCATTATAAGTATATATATTATATATGTTTTGAGAATGTTATTTATTGGATTTATATTTTATATAGGTAATTAGTACACTGTGGACTACTCGCGTATTTATTTTCTCCTATGTGTCAATTCGATCTAAACGTTGTCTGTATAAGATCGCTTTTAGCGATAAGACCGCCCATTGTATCACCCTTTTTAGTTGTTAAGTCCTTATTGTTTTACTGTAATGGTGTACAAGACAAAATACATTTATCTATCTATCTATCTCTAAGATCTCGTTCATTTGTGCAACGCAAAATATTTTATACTAGCTTTTGCCCGCGACTTCGTCCGCATGGAATAGTTACTTCGGGCTAACGTTAAATTTAACCCCGATTTTGAAGCATTCTTCATTGGCGCTCCGCTCCTATTGGCCTTAGCGTAATGATATATAGCCTATAGCCTTTCTCTATAAATTGACTATTTAATTAAAAAATAATTTTTAATTCGAACCAGTAGTTCCTGAGATTACCGCATTCAAACAAACAAACAAACTCTTCAGCCTTATATTATTAGTATAGGTAGCTGTTGCCCGCGACTTCGTCCACGTTTACGTCGTTTTTCGTAAAAAAAGTAGCCTATGTCCTTCCTCACGGTTCAGTGATTTTGATGTAACAGACAGATTAACTTTCGTAATTTAGTAGGGAAATATAATATGTCGATCTATAATACTGTTGAAAAATATCGCAATACCGAACCGCACAATATTATTGTTAATAACTGTGCCCGCGACTCCGTCAGCGTGTAACTCCTTGTGTGTTATTAAGTTAATGTATTGGTAATATTGTTTAGATCACGTTCACATGAGGCTTAAGTACCTATAGAACGAAAAAACTTCAGCGCAAAGCTTCCGGGTAAACTATGTTGAAAGTTGACCCGTCCGGCACGTGAACATAAAGATTTCTAGAACTGCTAACCCGGGAAAGAGCGACGTACAACTGACCATGCGAGAAACAACTGACACCGAGATCTACTCCAGCAACACGAAAAGTCTGCCCTTGAGCCTTATTAATTGTCATTGCATAACACACCGATACAAGGAATTGTGTTCTTTTAAATTGGAATGGAAAATTATTTGGTATTATGGGAATTCTGGGAATAAAGACGGTTTCTCCTGCACCGCAACCTGTTAAAATTTGAGCCTTGATTATATTTTGTTGCAACTGGGTTACTTTTAGCCGAGTTCCATTGCAAAGTGGTGGTGGTTTTAAATTTCGGAGCAGAATAATAATCAGAAAGCTTCGAACTGCTAAGCTATCGGGAGTTACACGTGTTATTGTGAGTCAACCATAAAAGATAGATATATGCTGTCGTGGGATATTTTTTATATAATTTTAAGGAGAACATTTCCGTCATAAATGGTTTCTGTGTAGCTTTAACCATTAAGGTTGCACTCGCGACGGAAGCTTAAAAAATGGAGTAACTTCTCCCGTTTTCCCAACATTTCCCTTCACTGCTCTGCTCCTATTGATTGTAGCGTGATGAAAAGTATACTATAACCAGCTCAGGAGTATGAAAAATAATTGTACCAAGTGTCGTTAAAATCCGTCGAGTAGTTTTTGTTTCTATAACGGTTATACAGACAGACAGACAGACAGACAGACAAAAATTTTACTGATTGCATTTTTGGTATCAGTATCGATCCCTAATCACCCCCTGATAGTTATTTTGTAAATATATTTCATGTACAGAATTGACCTCTCTACAGATTTATTATAAGTATAGATATGCAAATAAAATTAAATATGCAAATTGAGTATACAGTCTCTCAAAGAATATTAAGAGCCACCACTCACCACCAACCACAATACAATTTTTTTACAATATTGTTAAATAAGTGTGTTTTAATTATTGGTGTACAATAAAGTAGATTTTATCTATCTATCTATAATAGATATATAGAATAGGTGTATGTCAGAACAAATTAAGACTTTCAGTTAGTTTAATAGATCAATGCAACCTATAATATGACCCACATCATGTGCATCGATTGCATGTACATTTAATAAGAATACTTAGATTATAAATTACTAGAAGTCGCGCCCGTGGTCTGTAAAACGTTAAAAAAAGAATCTTTTTTTTTTCTTAGTCAGGCACATGTATTTTCTCCTTGATTCATAGTACCGAAGCAACCACTTGCGTCAAGATGGAGGGCTCTGCTTCGAGATCCCGCCGTGGCAGCACCAGCCGGTAGAGCTGGAGGAACACCTGATCGATCTGAAGACCAGGTGGAACATCACCGACTCACGACGTCAGATGAGGTCAAAGCTCGCTTTGGCCAACAGGTATAAATTACAACTTTCATATGAAAACAAGGCTGTTTGATTAGGTTTTATTTTTGATACTCATTTTAAACCAGCAGTCACTATACCACGATAAAAACATAAGCTACTTCTTTTGTAGTCGCGTAAAAAGTAGCCTACAAACTTCCTCAAGCTAGCTTGGAAGTAGCTTCACTACTACCATGCCAAATTTCATGCAAATCCATCCGTTATTTTCTAAGATAAGCGCGTTCAAACAAACTTTACCGCTTTATTATAATAATAATATAATATAATAATAATATTCCACAACTTTCACACAACGCCATCTAGTACCAAACTAAGCAGAGCTTGTGCTATGAGTACTAGACAACTGATAAACATGCATATATATTTCTAAATACATACATATTATAAACTAGCTTTTGCCCGCGACTTCGTCCGCGTGGAATAGTTACTTTGGGATAACGTTAAATTTAACCCCGATTTTGAAGCATTCTTCATTGGCGCTCCGCTCCTATTGGCCTTAGCGTAATGATACAATATAGCTGTGCCCGCGACTCCGTCAGCGTAAGTTAATGTATTGGTAATATTGTTTAGATCACGTTCACATGAGGCTTAAGTACCTAGAGAACGCTTCGACCGCGAGACGCGTCGAGCGCGGCGACCGATTCTCAAAAATAATCCTTATAGCATGATTCAGTATTCACGCGCGATGGCTTATAAGCGTATTTCATGTATAACTTTGGTGTTTCTGTACCGATTTATATGATTCTTTTTACGGTTTCGTAGCCGAATGGCAAAAAACGGAATCTTTATAGTTTCGACATGTCTGTCCGTCTGTCTGTCTGTCTGTCTGTCCGTCCGTCCGTCTGTCACAGCAATTTTATTCCGAAACTATTAGGACTATACATGTGAAACTTGATAGGTAGATGTATTCTGTGAACCGCTTTCCGATTTTTAGAAAAAAATTAAAAAATATTTAAAATAAAGGGGGGCTCCCCATACATGGAACTAAACCTGAAAATATTTTTTTTCATGAAATCGATGCATGTGTGGTATCTATAGACAGTTCTTTAAAAACGACATCGGGGTTTCTAAAACCACTTTTCCATAAAGTCAATCGTTTAAAAGATATAAGCTTCCAAAGTGGTAAAATGTGTGTGTAGCGGACACAACCTCTAACTTCTATAATAATGGAGTCAAAAATCTAAAAAAAATATATGTCTGTAGATCTTAATATAAACTTTCAACCAAAATTAGTTTGAACGAAATCAGTTCAGTAGTTTTTGAGATACAGCATATTTTCTAAAACCGCAAATATAACTTTGTAATTCATACAAACACTATGAAAAACAAATTTATTCGGCGCAGTTGTAAAAAATGTAAAAAAGCCAGTTTTAAGAAATTTGTAAGGTTTTTTTTTTTCAAAACAAATTTATTTGGCGCAGTTGTAAAAAATGTAAATAAGCTAGTTTTAAGAAATTTGTAAGGTTTTTTTTTCGTCAAATAAATTTGCATATTATATTATAGTTACTACGGAATCCTTCATGGGCGAGTCTGACTCGCACTTGGCCAATTTTTTTATGGAATAGTTAATAATGTTAACTTTTTCAATTAGGGGTGACTGAGAGTGTTATAAACGTAAGAGTAGACAAATATTATAATCAGAAAGCTTCGAACTGCTAAGCTATCGGGAGTTACACGTGTTATTGTGAGTCAACCATAAAAGTTAGACATATGCTGTCGTGGGATATTTTATATATAATTTTAAGGAGAACATTTCCGTCATGAAATGATTTGTGTAGCTTTAACCATTATGGTTGCACACGCGACGGAAGCTTAAAAAATGGAGTAACTTCTCCCGTTTTCCCAACATTTCCCTTCACTGCTCTGCTCCTATTGATTGTAGCGTGATGAAAAGTATACTATAACCCGCTCAGGAGTATGAAAAATAAATGTACCAAGTTTCGTTAAAATCCGTCGAGTAGTTTTTGTTTCTATAACGGTTATACAGACAGACAGACAGACAGACAGACAAAAATTTAACTGATTGCATTTTTGGCATGAGTATCGATCCTTAATCACCCCTGATAGTTATTTTGGAAATGTATTTCATGTACAGAATTTACCTCTCTACAGATTTATTATAAGTATAGATAAATTACACTCAGACAAAGAACAAATCGATGCCTCCCACGTAAGTTGTTGTAAACCACAAAGAGATTTTACAAGAGAGTGTTTCAAAGATACTATTAGCAGTAAAAACTGCATTTTTCAATTAATCTTTATACAATTCAATATGTGAATATAGTTAGTAATACTGAATTGTATAAAGATTAATTGAAAAATGCAGATTTTATTGCTATTAGTATCTTTGAAACGCTCTCCTGTAATATTGCAATTTATGGGTTACAACAACGTACGTGGGAGGCATCGAAATGATCGTGCTCATCACACAAACATTTGTCCTGGGTGGGAATCGAACCCACGACCTTGCGCATAGCAGTCAGGGCCACTGACCACGAGACTAACAGGATACTATAGATTACTTATTAGGCTTAAATGAAAACTCTTGACTAAAAGCAATGTATAATATGGATACTAACTTATACCCACCTCATTTTCCAGCCGTTTGGGGTTGAAACTCATGGGGTCCCAGTGCTTGTATGTAATATATTATTGATAGATCTTTCCAGACGCTCGTTGACACCACGTGATCCAGTCTTTTGGGCACATAAACAGATTTTTCACTTTTTTACACCTCATTCAAATAGTTACAAAGACAGTCTTAATTCTACAGGGATTCTCTACCAGTAAATCAAGGGTGCTAAAAAGTTTTCGTAGTATGTCCGTGATTATGAGCGGGAATCGATAATAAAAAAATAAACTTTAGTAGTGTTTTGATATGGATTTTTTTCACGGTTTTTAGTGGGTCGGTTTGTAATTTATCTAGTTACAAAAGCCAAAATGTCAACTACTTATCACCTTCTACAAAATATTGCTTTTCCCGACTCAGAGCCGTTAATTTTTGGGGAGTTCTCCTGGTACTTCACCATCAGCTCTACTTCACCATATGCATTGTGATGAGCATAAAGTGCTTAACAACCATATTTCAGTAATCGAATTGCAACCCATGAAATATTTATTATTGAGTAGTTCCGGTGGTCATCTGTGGTCTTCATCATCAGTTCCACTTCACCAAATGGTGCTTTTTGAGAGCAACTGCACAAGGTCCTATAAGAAATACCCAAAACGCTATAGGTGTGCCTTGTGCCTATAATTTTTGAATAGTTCCCTCTATTTATCCATGATTCCATCATCAGATCCTAACGTGATGACAATGGGACGAACTAGAAAGTATACCCTTTCAAACTAAAAAATAATTTTCTAAATCGGTCCAGCCGTCGTCGTTAATCGGGGAACATACATTAAAAAAAAGTTTAAGACGAACTGAGAACCTCCTCCTTTTTTTGAAGTCGGTTACAAATAATGAAAAGAGAAAAAACTGATCAGTCTTTTTCTTACTAATATTATAAAGGCAAAAGTTTGGATGTTTGTAGATACAAACAGACAAGTACCTATTGTGTTTGTAGATAAAAATGATCGTTCTTTTATTATTTCAGTGAAATATCTCGATACATGGACACAGTGTTAGCACCGTTTCTTGACACCTATCACCGAAATATCCAAAACTCATACCAACAGTTGACAGGCAAGATCCTGCGCAGAATTAAGGATGAGATCAACGCCGCCATTCAGAAGAAACAGCAGATTTACTCCGAGTTGACACAGTTGGCTGATGAACTGAAAGTACCAGGTGTGTATGGCTTTAAGAGTGAGCCTAGCTTTGTGTATTCATTATTTTAGGCGATAAAGAAAGAATTGGCCAAGTGCGAGTTAGACTAGCCCATGTAGGGTTCCGTAGTAGCTACGCTAAATAACTTTGTTTTTCATAGTGTTTGTAAGAAATATACAAAGGTATTACGGTTTTAGAAAATGAGGTATGCCTTCTGAGATAATCTGCTGACTCGATCTCGTTCAAACTAATATCCGTTGGAAGTTTTCATTAAGGTCTACAGCATATATTTTTTTTGGATTTTACACTCCATTATTATAAAAGCTAGAGGGAGGAAGGGCACATATTTTACCATTTTGAAAGCGTATATCTTTTTAACGATTGACTAAGAAGAAAACGTAGTTTTAAAAAACTGAATGTCATTTTTAAAGACCTGTCTGGAGATACCACACACGTATTGGTATGATAAAAAAATATTTATAGTTTTGGTTCCATGTATCCCCCCTTAATTTTATATATTTTTTATTTTTGTCTAAAATCGGAAGCGGTTCATAGAATACATCTACTTACCAAGGTTCCTATGTGTAGTCTCAATAGTTTTGGAATAAAATAGCTATGACACACGGACAGACAGACATAACGAAACTATAAGGGTTCCGTTTTTTGCCATTCGGCTACGTGACCCTAAAAAGAAGAAAAATTATAATAATAATAAAATAAAGACTACAATATGAATAAGTATTAAAATAGGAAATGACACCTACAGGCACAGAAAATATAATATATGTTCCTGTATATTCTTAAGAACAACCTTATACTTTACTAGCTTGTGCCAGCAGCTTCGCTCGCGTGGGAAGTTTTTCCCGTGTAAATCCCGATCCCGTGGGAATTTCGCAAAATCCTTTCTTAGCAGATGCCGACGTCATAACATCTACCTGCATGCCAAATTTCAGCCCGATCCGTCCAGTGGTTTGGGCTGTGCGTTGATAGATCACTATATCAGTCAGTCAGTCAATCACCTGTGAGTTATATATATTTAGATTTACCATATAATACCGTTTCCCACTAAATCGGTTTAATTTATTTTACTTATATATTAATATAATTATTAGGTCACTTTAATCTACACATTATACATATACTTTTACCTTATTTAACCGGGTTATGGGCATACGAACAATCGATTCTCAATGACGCCGAATTTATTTCAGTATTATGAGTCCTGCAAAGTAATATTGTGCCGAGTCTGACGCGATGACGTTCGATTTGTGATGCAGTCCGATGCAAATTTAATTGCTTTCCCGTGCATGATACGTTCATCGGATATTTTTGGAATTAACGTTATTCTATAAGCGGTATTCATGGAGCGTTTTTCGGTATTCAGTACTGTGTGAAGTGGCATTGAATGTCTATCTAAATCCATACTAATATTTTGAAGGCGAAAGTAGCTGTCTTTCGGTTTTGCTTTCACATTTCAAATTCTTAACAGATTTTGCTAAGTTTGGTACACAGTTGGACTAGCTTTGAAGATGAACATAGGTATTTTTGTAGAAATAATACATTTTGATACAAGTGGAGAAAGTTTGTTATTGCAGCCGAGGCGGAGTTACGCCCGAGCCGTAAGGCTAGGGGTTATGGAGCCGAGTACTGCAGTAACAACTGTCCACGTGTATCAAACGACGTTTTTCAATACACTTTCGAAGAAAAATACTTGCGCCGAAAATGACGACGCATTTTTATTTGATTTCCATTGAAGAAAATTATCCAAAGTTGCCATATATTTTAGCTTTGATTTAGATGGCAACAGGCTATCGCAAGCATTTTGAGCCTCAATCACAATATCTGGCGGCGTAGTATCTAGATTGTTCTCATCAAAACTACATTCGACATATTCATGCGAAAAATACAAATAAATAAGATTTAATTTCCTTTTCCCCGCGCTTTACCTTCGCGGGTTAAAGGAAAAGCAAAGGCCGCAAAACAGCCGGATATTAAAATAAAATATATTTTTTTCTTTAGTACAAAAATAAATGTTAATTTGTTGATAAAAGCAAAATTATTTTATAAATAATAATGTTTATTCCTGATATTCTGTCATAAACACAATTTTAATTTTCATTAAATATAAGGCCTTAAAAACATGCGCCTCTTTGCTGTGAAAAAAAAACAATTACCGCCGAATATAGGGAATTGAATAGTTGTTTAATGTTATCTGTGGCAAAATCTGGAATGGTAAACCCTCGTGTGTGGAAAATGAAAAAAATCCACGAGTGTGGAATACATTGCATGTTGAACCTAATTGTAGTGCGATAAGAGCCAGCCACTCACTCGCCAGCCAACCACTAGCTAGCTACTACACTACTACTACTAGCTAGAGCCAAATACTCGCGTGAAAAAAATATTTTTCACGCGAGCAAAGCCGCGGCTTGAAGCTACTAATATTATAAATACGAAAATATGTTTCTTTGTCTTCTTTAACGGTGCAACGGATCGATGTGATTTTTGGTGAGTGAGATAGGCTACAGATAAATTAGACTTCCATTTCTATGGAACAATATCACGAGACAGAAGCCACGAGCAGAAGCGAGGCAACCATGGCTAATGACAGCTGATGACAACAGGAACCGAGTATTCCCGATGCAGCGCTGATTAAACCACGAATGAAGCCGAATATGTCCGAATCAGAAACACCCATAATGAGCAGTGGGCTCAGTTTCGTTCGCTATTCAAAAAGTAGTATATTTTCGCAAATAAGAGCTGTGTATAAGGAATTCTCGTTTACAAGAAATAATTATGTCGTCAGCTGAATGTGATCAAATTCGTGTTACCCATTTAGTAAGTTGTGAATGTCACGTAAGGGGTCACTCTAGGTAAATTAAGGTCAGCTGAAGGAACAGGGTTGGTTTTTAGTCAGTAGAAGTCTGACACTCCCTTCCGCTCCTCCTGATTTTCCCACCCGAGAAAAAAATGAGGTAAAATAAATAAATACAGTCGCTGAAAAATAGGTAGCTTGACTGATTAGCCTTATATGTAAAAAGTTTACTATATCGCACGTCTGGCCGCCCGCCTGTCGAAACTCCCTAAGTGTCATGTACTTTGGGTAGGACTTCAGAAAAAATGACAAATCGGCAATTTATAGCCATCATCATGGTATATATTATACCTTCCTGGCTTCGTTATGAGCTATCTAACTATTTTACCATTCAATAAGCAAATCAAACTGACTGTACCGTTGACACTTCAGGGGATATAGATATTATTTTCAAATAGTAACACTTAATCTGCACTTCAAAACATGAATTCCCACTTGACATAGTTCTATCGAAGCGCGCAGTTTCGAAAACGTACTATGAGATATATTATGTATACTTGCTTCTGTCCCGCGGCTTTACCCGCTATTAATTGTTTTTTTTTTAACCAAATAGCTTACGACCTATTCTCTGACCTATCAACGATGCCATTTCGGAGCAGTTTGATGTCAAACACCGTGTCACGATTTTTTTTATATAAGACGCCGCTTGTAATATCGCGATGCGAAATATATCAATAAAATTATAGTGGCTGTTTGTAGTCTAGTCTCAAAATAACTGCGTTTTCTCAAGTGCTTATATTAAGTAGGTTTTTAGACGATACTTGAACATAAACATTTTTAACCGACTTCAAAAAAAGGAGGTTCTCAATTCGTCTTGAACTACTTTTTTTTATGTGTGTTACCTCATAACTCGGAGACGGCTGGACCGATTTGAAAAATTCTTTTTGTGTTTGAATGGGTATACTTTCTAGTTGGTCTCATTGTTACGAAATCAGGATCTGATGATGGGATCTTGGAGAAATCGAGGGAACTCTTCAAATATTATAGGCACACTTATAGCGTTTTGGATATTTCTTATAATACCTTGAGCAGTTGCTTCCGAAAAGTACCATTTGAGGAAGTTGCACTAATGATGAAGACCACAGATGGCCACTGAAACTCCTCAATAATAAGTATTTCGTGGATTGCGATTCGATTAGTTGAGTACGGATGTTAAACACTTTATGGTCGTCACAATACATATAGTGATGTAGAGCTGATGGTCAAGTACCAGGAGAACTCCTCAAAAATTAACGGCTATGCATCGGGAAAAGCAATATTTTGTAAAAGGTGATAAGTTGTTGACATTATGGCTTTTGTAACTAGATAAATTACAAACCGACCCACTAAAAAGCGTGAAAAAAAAATTTTTAGCAAAAAATAGAACCGACTTCCATATCAAAACACTACAAAGCCAAAAATAACTTTAATTTCGGAAGGCGGTGTGAAAAAAAAGAAAATCCAAAACCAATAACACCGCCTTCCGAAATCAAAGTTATTTTTGGCTTTGGTTATTTTTGGTTTTTCATGGATTTATGTTGTCCGAATGCAATAAATAAATTAAATTAAATTAATTAAATTTGTAGTGTTTTGATATGGAAGTCGGTTCTATATTTTGCTAACATTTTTTTTCTAGTTTATGTGAGTCCGTCTTACTTTCTATTTATCAAGGCTAATTTCTGGAACAGCTGAACCGATTTTAATGGGACTTTCAATGGATAGAGAAGGTTATGGTGAACCACAAAGGCTAGTTTCATCCCTATTTACTCAAACGGGATTCACAGAGATAATATTGACTCCCACGCAAGTAATTGTCTTCAGCCCTTTTGGATTGATATGGGGTTTCCGTTACACGTTGTATATCATGCAAATCCATCCAGGAATTTCAAAGATTAGCACGTTTAAACAAACAAACAAACTTTTCCGCTTTATAATATTAAATATAGAGTGTAGCATTTTTTTTTTCGGGCTGAATCCATTCTTGACTTCAATCTTGCCTGACGGTAAGCGCTAGATGAGGTCTACGATGTGACAGGCGAGCCCAGAAGATGCCTATTTACTCTTGCTTTAAAGGCTGAAAGGTCATAAGTGGCAGGGAACACAGAAGCCGGCAGAGAGTTCCAAGATCTGTATACAACGTGTAACGGAATCCCCATATCTATCCAAAGGGGCTAAAGACAACATCTGGTATGGAGTCTCTATGCACAGTTTCAGCTCAAAATAAGTGACTCAAACAATTGATACCAAATTATCGGTTTCATGTATTTCTTGAATACCAATCATAAAAAACGTGTCACAGCACTACGAGGGTCGATAACTTTCCACGTCACTTGCCAATAACACAGTGATTCTCTTCGTTCTTCTTAATTTGAAAATTCTGCCTCTGGTATCAATGTATTGAAATTTCTATTATACTTCACACATGTAGACATAGGATTATAAAACCCTTGCCATATCGTTTATTATCATCCAAAGAAACCGTGCACTTTGTATGTATATACCCTTTAAATTACACGTTGTATATATATTTTTTTCTTTTACAGAAATGTGTGATGAAGAAAGACGATTAGCCCGTACCCTAGCCAGTAGACATGTCTCCGTTATCTACGCCTGCACCGAAGATGCTCGCGGCTCTATCGCTAAGATGGGGAAGTATGCTGAAGAGATGATAGGCATCACCAGGACCCATATGCAGGCTACCCTCATAGAGGCTACGAGGGCTTTTGAAGTGAATGAAAGTGGGGCTCAGAGGAGTGCAGTGTTACCGAAGTGAGTGAACCCGACCAAGGAAACTTTAATTGTGATGATAACTTTATTTCTCCACAAAAATGACACATATTTTTACAAAAAATAGTTAAATTGAAATAGCACCTTACATTCAAAATATTGTGGGGAGCTGGTGTCTGTTATAGTTACAAGCCTGTATTACAGATCACCAGATCCTTGCCACACAGAAACAGGTATATTCAATGCTTAAGATGTTACGTGTATATACGAAACAATATACCCATTTCTTAAGGAGTTAAAAAAAAAATAAGGTAGTCATAGTGCTTATTTAATGTGTGTGAGTGTGAAAAGATGTCTATTTCGTAAATTTTGAATACGGGGCACATTTCTCGTAGGATAAATAGTCGATGAGTTTGAGGGTTTCGGAGTGGCGAGTATCGAAAAGCCTCCCACAAGATGAATCAATGATCAGATTTACCAGGTCTAGGTCAGGCACAAGACCTGGTGACTGGATGTGACATGCATGGAACTAGCTTGCTTATTGTTGATAGGCGTTAGACCAGTCTCACCTAGTGGTAAGCGATTGATGAGGTCTACGAAGAAACGAGCTAGCCCAGAAGATGCCTGTTCACTCTTGCTTTAAAAGCTGACGGCTCATATATGGTAGGGAACACAGAAGCCGGCTAGTTCAACCGCTTGGCTGTGCGCACAAGAAAGGTAGAGTCAGTGGCGTAGCTGAAGGCCCGCAGACCCCGCGGTGCGGAGTGGTCCAGATAAAGGGGGCCTCAGTCGTGCGTCCGTCACTCGCTCAAGGCCACGCGTTATTTGCCTACCGCTTCGCGTATTGCCGTCGGTACATCCGACAGTGGGCTGCCGCACGCCTGCCTGAGCCTTTTTAAATAATTTTGGCAACATCATAATGGATCGACCTAAAAACAATTGATTTTCATCCGCTTTGCTCCTGTTTCTCTTTTGATTATTTATATTCGCGGAATTTTATTAAAATTAAAATTATTTACGCGGTTTCGGATATTTTCGACACTAAAATTTAATAAGCGGGAATTTAGGAAAGGAAAAAATGCATATTTGATCAACGAATAAAAAATAATTGTTTTTCTATATTCGTTTTATTACCAATATCATCATATACAGCCCTAGGACATTCGCTCGATGACGTGGGTCGCGCGGCGGGCAAAACAATCTCAACTTTCTGTGTGCGTACTTATGGTACATTTCTTCTCGCTGCAAACAGCTGGTATTATTATTAAGATTTTGTAGGCTATTATAGCGTAGGTATTTTCGCTTTTGTATGAAAGTGATGTATCTGTTACGAAGTAACTATTTAGTAATCTGTGCCTCAGTGTCTTAAAAAAATTTAACCCAGAACTTCGTGAATCTGAAGCAATCGGAACCTACCTAACACAGGAAGTTTTAAGTAAATAATTTTAAAGAGAATTTCAAATAAATTTAATATAGTTATGAGTTTTTAATAAGCTTCTCAATAATAAGTACTCAAAAGAGTACTAGGAAAATGGGCTAGTTTAGTAAGTTCTAGGTTACGTAGGGTTGACTCGCTTGGGTCTTAGGATTTTTAGGTTATCGCTGGTGATCAGGACTGCAATAGGCCAGTGCAACGGTAACTGGACGGTCTGAACTTGTCCACGATACGCGGAGCTATAAACGTTGCTTACAATAAACAAGGTTACACAATAATCTACAGGCTCTCCGGCCGACAACAATCTACAGCCTCCGAGGCCTTACAAATAGTTACAAATAACACTCACCTGAGCTGTAGACGGCAACCTAGGATCTGTTTGATCACGTCCAAAGTGTTTGTATGTAATATGAGATGAGTAATTGAAACGTGTGATGTAAGTCAAGTGTGTTCTAGGACGTTCCCAAGGCGTCAATCTCCAGATGGCGCGGGTCTCACAGCATCACAGCCTAACTCGTTTCCAGCAAGCGCGCGCTACGCGTGGTAGGCAATAAGGCGATGTGTTCCGAGAAATATCCCTGGATTCTCGTCAATCCGGGAGTACAAAGTTCAATTAAACACTGTTCACAATCAATCTGCTAATATCTCGTGAGATCCAATTCGATTTCCAACAAATTTCGCGTGTCAGCCCGACCGACAATACGGCGTATAATCCAACAATATCCCGGGGTTTCGACAAACGGAGACTACAACTTCAAACAACAAATAATTCGCGCCCCAATTATCGGTCTCAACAGGCGAATCCAACGATATTTTACCAATTATATTTAACCCAACAGGTCCCAAAATGCGGACGGCATTTTCCAAGCGCAAAGTCTATCTGTCAAGTCAGAGTAATGTCAAGATCAAATTTCTTTATGTCAAAAGGGTGCGTTCGGAAACGCTCGGTACTAAACATCTACTCCCCCCGGACGGGCCTACCCGTCCGCTAATCAATTGGAAGTCTTGACAAGGTTGCGAATTCAACACAGCTTCAATGCGGCCAAATACCGTAGCTAGTTCATTAAAGGTGAGAACGGTGTCTCCCAACAATCTCCGCCAGCGTCCCTTTGCCGCTTTCACCGCGGCCCCAAAAATACCCCCCCAATGGGGGGCAGGCTGGCGGGTCAAACAACCAAGTGACCCCTCGGCGGGCCAAACTATTACCAATGTCAACCTGGCTCTCATTAAGGAAGGCGTATACCTCCTTCAAATAGTTACTTGCACCCTTGTAATTCGTACCGCAATCAGATCTAATCAAAGGTAACCCACGGCGAGACACAAATCCTTCCAAGTCGCCTCAAAGGCCTCTGTCGAGAGGGAGGTTACCAGCTCCAAATGTACTGCCTTGGTTGACAGGCAGACAAACACACAAATAAGCCTTAACAATCTTACTATTACGAAGGGTGGACGTCTTCAACAAAGGGGGACCAACAAAATCCGTTACGACGCCAGCAAAGGGCCTCGTCTCATTGACGCGATCAGCCGACAAAATCCAAAATTCTCGCTGCAGAATGGCCAACAGCACATTGCAACCGGCATGCGAGTTCTTAGTGTGACGATCAGTCACCAACAATTGAACCAAGTTCAGTTATAACAAGGGCAGGAGCACCAATTTTAGGGTAAGGACAACTCACAAGGGTGATTTCAAACCAGGTCCTTCCCTCAACAGTGGTGACAGCCGTTTCGCCAATTCCCCAAATCTTGCCTGAAAGGTCGTTCACCTTCAGGCCAACCTGTCCCGCTAACCAAGACGACAAAAGGCAACCCCGGACTCCCGTGCCCAAAATGGCACGGACCACAATTGAGTCACCCAAGGGTCCCCAGACCTTGACCGAGGCCGTTGGCAACAAAACCGTCTTGATCGGGGGGGTCCTTTAGCGGGCAGGCGTCAATCTCTTAGTGATGCCTGGGCGGCGACCGATCGCCGCTTCCAGGCTGCCTTCGTTCACGACGAGGCCAACAATCCAAATATTCGTCTGCGCGGTGACCCGAGCCGCTCGCCATCACTGCAGGGGCATATCCCACCGGATGGCCGAATGGCGGAGGGCGCGACTCCAGCCGGGGACGTTCCGCCAACGGAGGGGAAAGGCAGCGGCGCCGACCCGGCCACTGCTGCCTAGCAGCCAATGCGCGTTCTCCCTGACGAGGGATGACCAAATGGCACTCGTGGGGCTCCCGTTCAACTTGCGCGGGGGGTGGAGTGCGGCGTACAGAATCGCGGGTCTCAGCCCGGTGCTCGTCTCCGGGGTACCCCCCCCTGCGCGAACCCTCCTCAGAAGATGGTCTGCTGGAGCGGTTCGCGTTGGCGCACAAAATCTCCAAGTGGGACCCCTTACAAATTCTACACGGGCGGGGGTCGGGGCAGTCCCGATGAAAGTGGGCCCCCAAGCACGAGAAGCACAAACGGCGTGCGTTGACATTGCGGCGGCGGGAACTTACGTGCAAATTCAAAAAGTCCCGGCAACGCGCCATGACATGCCCTGTTGCCTTACAAAAGTCACAATGATGAGGACTCCGGGCACCAGCAAAACGGGGGGCGGGCCGAACATCAACAGGCCCCCTAGCCCGAGGACTCCGGGCGCCAGCAAAACTGGGGGCGGGGCGATCATCAACAGGCCCCCTAGCCCGAGGACTCCGGGCACCAGCAAAACGGGGGGCGGGGGGAACATCAACAGGCCCCCTAGCCCGAGGACTCCGGGCGCCAGCAAAACGAGGGGCGGGGCGATCATCAACAGGCCCCCTAGCCCGAGGACTCCGGGCGCCAGCAAAACGGGGGGCGGGGGGAACATCAACAGGCCCCCGGGCCCTAGTCCGTCCCTGGTCTCTGGGCTGAGAAGGTAGTGGGGGCGACCCCGTAGCGCCACGAGTGGTATCCGCAAACCGACACTCGTCTTCCAAAAATTTGAGGAGGTCGTCAAAGGGGGTAAGATGGGTGGCACTATCCCCACCATACTTCTGCTCAAAACGTGACCTCAACTCCGCGGGGAGCAACTGCAGCACTATGTGCACCAACAAGTAGGACCAATGTTCCACCGGTAACTCCAAGCGTCTCAAAGCGTTGGTTGCTGAAACCAACGGGTTCAGCAAGTCAGTGCGCAACGTCGACGTGCTGACAATGGCCGGTAGCCCCAAAATCTGGTCGATGTGCACATCAGCCAGGCAGCGCTTGTTCTGATACCGTCGGGAGAGAAGCTCCAGAGCGGTCGGGTAGGAGGAATCCGTCACCGGCAAGTGCTGCACCAAGGCTCTGGCTTCGCCCTCCAGGACAGACAATAAATAGGCCAGCTTCTGGGCAGGTCCGAGGTCCGAGCGTGCATCCACAAGACTTTCAAAAAGATTTAGGTAGCCCAGCCAGTGGTCCAAGCGACCGTCAAAATGTGGCAGCTCCAGGGTGGGCAGCCTACTCAATAGCCCAGGGCCTGCAACAACAGGGGTCTGCGGCTTGGCCGCATCAGGCACCCGGCTCTTCAAAATTTCCCGCGCTCGTAGACATATGACATCCCCCAGGTGGATAATCTGGTCATAGTCACCCAAAATCTTATCGCGGGCTGTCTGATCCATCACCCCCAAATCTACGTCCATGATGTACTCGTTGAAGCGCGTGAGCGCAGCATCAGCTGACTTGATCCTCTCAATCACTTGCCCATACCGAGCAAGGGTGAGCTCTTCCAATTCCACACGCTCAACAGTTGCAGCTGCCGATGTGAACCATCTCAGCTGTGAGGTCAATCCCGCAGCAGCCTCCCTGACTGCCCTTAATGAGGCCATTGCAACAATCAAATATTAATACAAAACACCAATCAACAACCAACAATCAAATATTAAACAAACAGCAATGACTTGTTAGTCGACCAAATAATCTCAACAAATTAAAAATTCAAATTCAATTATTTCAAGTCCAAATCCGACCCTGTACTTATTCCAAGTATGAATCTAGCTTGCTAAGGATGGCTAGTTACAAAATAAATAACAATTGAATATATAATACAATGCTGGATCAACCTCAAATAAATATCAAGAAGCACAACAATTGACTGTATAATATTGAGCCGGAGAATCTCTAACAACAATCGAATAATTACTATAAATGCAATAGCCAATACACACAATACAAGTCCTATTATGTTAGACTATGTGTAATTATTATTTAGATAGCCTTTTAAATTCAGATCAATGACATTCAATTATTAATTGCCACAAATACCAAACAACTTTTACAACAATATACCAA
Organism: Tholera decimalis; assembly: GCA_943138885.2. Lineage (NCBI taxonomy): Eukaryota > Metazoa > Arthropoda > Insecta > Lepidoptera > Noctuidae > Tholera > Tholera decimalis. Next base: position 33,984,024 of record OW964565.2, read on the forward strand.
CTTATGTACCAAATACAACCAATTCCTAATTTCACAAATAAATCTTACTTGTCAATTCAACAAAGGGCTACAGTACAAATTACAAATACAACTTCAATTGATTCAACTTCAATTAGATAGCCCGGATGACATGGTAATATATTCAAAACTTATTAAGTTATAAGTTGTGTTAAGTAATTAAACTCAAGTTTTAAGTTTTCAACAATATTCAAAACTTCCAATTAAACCAGTGGATCTTATATTATAAGAGCCGCGCTCTGCTACCACTTTGATCAGGACTGCAATAGGCCAGTGCAACGGTAACTGGACGGTCTGAACTTGTCCACGATACGCGGAGCTATAAACGTTGCTTACAATAAACAAGGTTACACAATAATCTACAGGCTCTCCGGCCGACAACAATCTACAGCCTCCGAGGCCTTACAAATAGTTACAAATAACACTCACCTGAGCTGTAGACGGCAACCTAGGATCTGTTTGATCACGTCCAAAGTGTTTGTATGTAATATGAGATGAGTAATTGAAACGTGTGATGTAAGTCAAGTGTGTTCTAGGACGTTCCCAAGGCGTCAATCACCAGATGGCGCGGGTCCCACAGCATCAAAGCCTAACTCGTTTCCAGCAAGCGCGCGCTACGCGTGGTAGGCAATAAGGCGATGTGTTCCGAGAAATATCCCTGGATTCTCGTCAATCCGGGAGTACAAAGTTCAATTAAACACTGTTCACAATCAATCTGCTAATATCTCGTGAGATCCAATTCGATTTCCAACAAATTCCGCGTGTCAGCCCGACCGACAATACGGCGTATAATCCAACAATATCCCGGGGTTTCGACAAACGGAGACTACAACTTCAAACAACAAATAATTCGCGCCCCAATTATCGGTCTCAACAGGCGAATCCAACGATATTTTACCAATTATATTTAACCCAACAGGTCCCAAAATGCGGACGGCATTTTCCAAGCGCAAAGTCTATCTGTCAAGTCAGAGTAATGTCAAGATCAAATTTCTTTATGTCAAAAGGGTGCGTTCGGAAACGCTCGGTACTAAACAGCTGGACTATAGAGGGCCTTATTGAGGCGGGAGGGGGGGGGGGGGGGGGGGCTCCGATGTTTCAGCTACGCCACTAAGTAGAGTAGAAAAGTTTAATTTACAATTCTATTTCTAGGGCGGAAGTATCATCCTGTCTTCAAGAACTGTCCAAAGCCGCAGTGGTCCTCGGATATGAATTAGACTTAAGCTTGACAAACGCCAGAAGACATAACGAACAATCTTGTGAAAGACTGACGTCTTGCACATCTAAGGGTCGAAGGCATACGGAAGACGCTGTAATGGTATTGAGAGACCAGCTTCATCAGTGTGTTAACGCTTGAAGATGCATAAGGATTCCTGCAAAGTTCTGATACAAAAAACGAATTGTTCATTCACAAAGATTTTAATTTATTTTGTAAAAATACTGACTGTTCGGTTAAACTTTTAATATACAAATGTATATAAAAACAAAATTGATGTATATTATTAATGGTATGTGAGAACGCACCTAGAATAATAAACCCATGATACTAATAGGTAATATAATATAAGAACAGGTATCGGTAATGTTAATTTTAAAATCTTGGTCCTTGCTAACATAATTTAAGTATTTACTACGAAGACTGTCTTTAAAAAAAATTGGATAAGTTTTTTATATGCATGTTGTTTTATTTTTCATAATCACATTTTATTGTTAATTTCACAGAGTATTAATAAATAAATTTTTTAAAACGTTACATCACTATTTCGTAGTCGTCATTATTTTACAACTCTTCATTATCCATCATCGGACTACAACACAAACGGCGATGTACCATCGTTACATGGTGAATATCTCACCCATATGCACTAAACGTTTTGGGAATACTGACATTGTGCGTGCAGCTAAGTACTGGAATTCCCTGCCGGAGTCTGTGTTCCCGATAGCTATAACCTTAGGGTCTTTAAATCAAGAGTGAATAGGTTACTTTTAGGTAAGCGTGCTCCATCTTCAACCACATCATCGTTTACCATCAGGTGAGCTAGTGGTCAAACGCAAGCCAATTATTAAAAAAAAAAATACTGAAACTGTCAGTTGACTGAATCAAATTAAAAGTCCTTAGGTACATATTTAAAAATACCTGTTCGAAATATGTATATTTATTTACTCAGGATGAAACTAATAAGTTAGTTAAACGGGTAGAAATTAAACATTTAATTTAAGTAGGTACTGTATGTATTTTGGTCGAAACCTGGGACTTTCTATCAACAATAAAGTTTTGCGGTCCGCTGATGAAATACACCATTTTGGTTAAGCTACGAATTGATGTAGAAGGCAATATATTTATTAAACCCATATGTTTGGTGACGATAACACTGCCCATTGTAAGACCCTTTTTAATTGAAAAATCTAAACAAATGTATCTATACAAACATATACAACGTGTAACAGAATAAACGCAATTCCTAAAAGTAGTTGGTTCAGAATCGGCTTCTGAATCGATTTTCGTCATAAAAATAGGTGTTAAATTTTGACGGCAAAATCTTTCATTTAACTAATAAAAACTTTTTACAAAAGCATTAAACCGACTCCCAAAAAACACTGCAAAGTGAAAAATAACTTTAATTTCGGTAGTCGGTGTCTTTAGTTTTGTATTTTCGTTTTTGGCACCGACTTCCGAAATTAAAGTTATTTTTCACTTTGCAGTGTTTTTTGGGAGTCGGTTTATTTTTTTTAGTTGCTCGATTTTTAATTTACCTAGTTACAAAAGCCTAAATGTCAACTACTTCATTTACAAAATATTGCTTTTTCCAATGTTGGGCCGTTAATTGTTGAGGAGTCTTCCTGGTACTTAACCATCAGCTTCACTTCCCCATATGCATTAAGACGAGCATATTGTGCTTAATAAACACATTCAAGTAATCGAAGCGGAACACATGAAATACTTATTATTCCTACTTATATATTGAGTAGTTCCAGTGGCCATCTGTGGTCTTCATCATCAGGTCCACTTCACAAATGGTGCTTTTCGAATGCAACTACACAAGTTATTATGAAAAATACTCAAATCGCTATAGGTGTGCCTATAATATTTGAAGAGTTCCCTTGATTTCTCCAGGATCCCATTATCAGATCCTGACTTGGTGACAATGGGACCAACTTCAATTTATAGTCTTTCAAACAAAAAAAATGCCAAATCGGCTCAGCCGTCTTCGAGTAATCGTTGATCCTACTAATATTATAAATGCGAAAGTTTGTGAGGATGGATGGATGTTTGTTACTCTTTCACGGAAAAACTACTGAACGGATCTGAATGAATTTTGGTAAGTATATAGTTGGCAGCCTGGAATAACACATAGGCTACTTTTTATCCCGAAATTCCCACGGGGTCGGGATTTGCGCGGGAAAACCTTCCCACGCGTACGAAGTCGCGGGTAGAAGCTAGTCATACATAAAAAAAATATACGCGTCGACTTGATAACCTCCTCGGTTTTTTTTTCGTCCGTTGAAAGTGTGCTCTCAGAAACCACTGACTCTATCTCGTTCAAACTAATTTTCGTTGAAAGTTTACATTATGATCTACAGCATCTATGTTCGGTCCGACGTGAAACAGAACGCACCTTTTGGCCGGCAACATTAATTATCTGTGGACTTGACATAACCTCTTGACTCTTGACAGTTTGATTTTGCTTGGAAAAAATGCCGGTCATGGGAACCGCTGTTGAGTTAATTAATTGGTAAAATATTGTTGGATTCGCCTGTCGAGACCGATTATTGGGTCGCGAATTATCTAATTGTTGAAGTGTATTCCCCATTTGCCAAAAACCCCGGGATATTGTTGAATCGTACGCCGCCTTGTCGTCGGTTGGTCTGGCACGCGGAATTTGTTGAAAATCGAATTGGATCTCACGAGATATGAACAGATTAATTGTGTTCAGTGATTGATTGAACTTTGTAATCTCGGATTAACAAGAATCCAGTGATATTTCTCGGAACACATCGCCTTATTGTCTACCACGCGTAGCGCGCGCTTGCTGGAAACGAGTTGGGTGTGATGCTGAGTTGGAACCGCGCCATCTGGAGTTGCCGGCGCCTTGTGAACGTTCTACAACACTTGACTTACATCACACCTTTCAATTACTCACCCTCATATTACATACAAACCACACTTGGAGCGTGACCTTGAAGGTCGAACTTGGCGTCCCCAGCACTCAGGTTAGTGGTACATTTTGTTTATTGAAATAAGGCCTAAGAGCCTACCACAACGTAGGGCTCCGCGTAATCGCGGACAGTTCGACATACCAGTTACCGTTGGCTGGGCTTGGGGTCGAACAATCTATTATTATTTATTTTAGATTTTTCACTCCATCATTATAGAAGTTAGAGGGGGGGACACATTTTACCAATTTGGAAGCGAATATCTTTTAAACGATTGACTTAAAAAAGTGGTCTTAGAAACTTCTATGTTATGTATTATATATTTTCAGTTTCAGTTTCATGTATGGGGAGCCCCTCTTAATTTTAAATATTTTTTTTATTTTTTTCTTTAAATCGGAAAGGGGTTCACAGAATAACGATCGAGTTTCACATGTGTAGTCCTAATAGTTTCGGAATAAAATGGCTGTGACATACGGACGGACGGACAGACAGATAGACAGACATGATGAAACTATTATAGTTTCGTCATGTCCGTCTGTCTGTCTGTCTGTCCGGAATGGTTCCGTTTATGTCATAAGGGTTCCGTTTTTTGCCATTCGGCTACGGAATCCTAAAAAGCTGTTTGTTTATTTTAAACTAGTTTCTGCCTACAACTTTGTTCGCATGACAGGGTTTTCCCGCGTAAATATTGGTCCCGTGGGAATTCCGGGATTAAAAGCCCATGTGTTATTCCAGGACATTAACTATCTACTTACCAAATTTCATTCAGATCCGTTCAGCACTTTTGCGTGAAAGAGTAACAAACACAAACTTTCGCATTTAAGAAGTAAGATTTTACATCTTATTGGGCAAATACTTATTTTTCCTTTACTAGGCATGGCTGCATCTCAAAAATGAGTTACTTAAGAGTATTCATAGAACTTCAACAATGTGCCCGTAATAACTCTAATCTACATAACCCTTGAAAATCTTAAGCACTAACAGAATATACACACTTCATTAATCCACACCTAAACGCTTCCATGAAAATGTTCTTCCGACCCGTTTCAACTTCATTATAATTATGTCCTTTCATAGCTCGTGGATGGACCCTCGTCCGCTCAGCTTCACTGTCCCTCCTAATCATGCCCTTCCTCCAACCCTTTAATTTAGCCACAGTTATACGACAAAGCCAAATCAAATTATTCAAATATTTGGACAACACGACTGGCCACTAATGAATTTAAATTAGTTCGTTCTAAATCAAAACGAGAGATGGTATTTGAATGAGTTGGTTAGAACTAATTTTCGGTGCGTGGTATTCTTGGTGCAGTGGGATTGGTTTGTTCGATATTTACCATTTATTTTGAAGAACATTTTGCCGCCGAAGTACGTGTTTTAAATTTGGTGACGATCGGGTTTTAAACTTGATACACAATGTATATCATCAGTAAATGATAGCAAATCAAAGCTTCGAAATAAACGAAGAGTTTTTTTTTAAAGCATAATCAGAGAGTTTCATCTCAGATGTATTCCTGAAGATTATTATGGTGTTTTGGTGCTCTGTAGGTTATCCAACTATAAATAGTTCTCTTTATTAATAGAAAACGCAGATAATGCTAGGTGGTAGCTTATTCACTCTTTCTTGACTTAAAGAACCTGGGTTGTAGCTATGAGGAAAAAAATTGGTACGGAATTATTGTAGTCTATAGGTGCACGTGTACGCATTAATTAAGTAGGTATTCTCGAAACGTCTTCGTGTGGGAGGCTTATCGAAAATTACTGTAACATACCAAACAAGCTCAAGGCTAAATAAAATAGCACGGTTCTATCTTCAACGTTAAGAGGTGTTTCGCGAGGTTTTTTTGTGGATGGGGGACAGTTATCGTAATTGAGATTCCTCCATTTTAGGCAGGTTGTCATTTGTTAATTCTTGAGAGTTTACGGGTAGTCAGAATATACAAAATCAGATCAGTCTTGTCAAGGAGTATCAAATTAACTTCTATCTAGATTGTGGAGGTCAGACGTCAAGCAGTCGCTCCATGCAGTTATGCAAGCGAAGGAGGTGGCGGGACTCGCGAGGGAGAGGCGAGTCCCAAGGCCCTCACAGCCCTTGCGCCCCAGCCGCCGCAGGAAACGCTCCGGGCGTCGGGAGTCGCAGGGAGACTCCCAGCCACCGTAGGCGTGGGCCTGCGGGCTGCGAGCAATGGGTAGCTCGCCGCCCGACTGAAACCAGGCCCGTGTAGACGGTGCGTCGTGTTCCACGCGCGCCTCAAAGAGTGTCAGCAAATTTTCAAGGCCCACAAGGGGCCGTTTCCTGTCGGGGTTGCGGAATTGTTCGAAAGAGTTACAGCGGCCTTGGAACGCGAAGGGCATATGATCATGATGAAAAGTCTGACACACCCACCCGCTTCGTTCAGATCGGGAGGCAGACATTGGATCATTTCCCATCCTTAAAAAAAAGACAGTCGCTCCATGTAACATATTGGTACTTGGCTGTATCTGGTTATATAGAGTGGAAGCCAAGTGATCGTTGAGCAAGTATTATCTTTGACAGGACTTGTCGCTCAGCGACAGAACTAGTGAAGCGAGTAGTCGCCGGCAGTGTGAACAGTCAGAGAGTAACTATTAATATCTCTTTCGTTTACACGGAATGTATATTTCATTGTGCGTTTAAATCACCGATAGTTATGCATTGATCACACGTACCGAGCAAACGGGCGAGACAGTAGCATGGCTCCCGTTCTACGTACTAGGCCGAGTATCCACCCTCCCGCTTCCCCGCACTGTCTCTCTCGCTCACTCGGTAGGTCTGAATGTGCACTGTCTCCGTGTCTCCCCACTCGGCCGACATGGTTGTTGTCAGTTCGCTTCGTTTAAATCTTTTTACGATCCATCGTATCCGAATTCTAGTCTCATTAGAACTGAACTGACTGTACTAATTTCAAATGATGTGTGAACAGCTACTCGTTTATATCACTGTCTCGGCCGAGAAACATTTTACTGTTTCGCTCGTTTGCTCGGTACGTGTGATCAAGGCATTAGTCGTTTACTCGCCGGCAGTCGGACAACTGCCTAAGTCTGATTATGACGAACTGATTACATATTTCGTGTAATGAATAGGCCAATTATGTGAAACTGTAATTATTAGTTTATAATTATTAGGTTCGAAATAGAATTCCCGTTACCTAATTTATTGATCATTTAACCGAAATATTGTAAACGCTTTATATACAGCGATAGTAATGAAAAGTTAATTAATTTTATGTTATTGATATGATCGTTTATTAAATCTTGAGTTCTTTTTACTCGTCTGCTGAGGGTAATGTTTTTCACAGTCTTGGTATGTATGTATGTTGGTACCTATATGGCGTTGTAGAGGTTAAACACGTGCTTATTCTTATATTGCTAATATTACAAATGCGAAAGTTTGTGAAGATGGATGGATGCATTGATGGATTTTTGTTACTCTCTCACTCAAAAACTACTGAACGGATCTGAATAAAATTTGGTAAGTAGATAGTTGACATCCTGGATTAACACATAGGATACCTTTTATCCCAGAATTCCCGTGGGATCAGGATTTATGCGGGAAAACCCTTACACGCGACCAACGTCTTCATCCTTCATTCAAAGTAATCACCAGCTTAGTTGTTCTTTAATCGAGGCTGCATATTACTACGACTACACAATAACCAGACTACTTAAATCACAAGAAACTTTAAATACATCAAGTTAAGCCTACCAAGAACGCAACCGTGGGGGACAATAAGAATTAATAATACACTCACAATTCAAAAACTTGAGCCACCCCGCGTTAAGTGAGAACTGCGTTACATTATACATTAACCCCAGCGTCGTGGGGTGACCGAGATCATAGCTTGCTCACGCATTTATCACTTTTTATAACCTGGCTGACACATTTAATGGCTTATGTTTACTTGGCTTTATAAGTTATGGTGATAACATCGACTTTTTAACGTTTTTGGATTAACATAGGCAGTTTTACCACTGCCTGCAACGAACGAGTTGCGAGTTGAGCTATCATTGTTAGCTAATTGTAAGCATCTTGTTTAACCGCGACCTCTCACAGGGCCTTAGCGGATTACTTTGATTTTAAAATACTTCGGTCACATTGTTTTAAATTACGACTCATTGTTCCGAGGCAAGTAGAAAGCAGTCGGCCATGCGGTCTATCACCTATGCGTGGGACAGACCTTATAAAAGCTGCAACACAAACATTCGAATATTCCTGAATTATTTTATCAGGAATGCACGACTAAGAAGGAGGTTTACTTTTTCGAGGAAAAGTGATACCTGACATTATGTTACATATTTTTAAACATTATCCAATATAATTCTTCGGTTTTTGAGTCTTTTAGAATGTTTGCTAGTTTTTCCCAGAAAAGGCTCAAAACTTCAAAGGTTCAGTTAGAGTTCTCTTCGAATATTTTTTCCAATTTCAGTTTGCAAACGGCCAGCCAGACTGGTTCCAATTTCAAGTCAAATGAAATTAGTGGGCGGGGATTACCTACATTTCAGAGTAAAATAGTGTTCTTTAAAGAATTTTTAAATGTAAAAATAAAACTACATTAAAAAAATCTTTAAGCTGAGGTTAGGATTATGATGGGCGTGATGGGATGCAGATGATAGTGGTCCGGGTGTTATGTCGTAATTGGGATAGGCTTAAGTCCAGCAGGGAGACGCCCCAGGAGTCGGGGATCGCGTGCCAAATTTCAGCCACCGTAGACGCGGGCCTGCAGACGATGAGCAGGTGTAGCTCACCGTCCGGTAAGGACCAGGCCCGAGTCGGTTTAAAGAGCAGCATTGACGGGGCCCGATAGGGCTACTGACTTACGGGGTTGCGGAATGTTCTAGCGAGATACCGCGACCTCGGAACGCAAAGGTAACTGAAGGATCATGGTGGGTTTTTAGTCAGTAGAAGTCTGACACTCCCTTCCAATCCACTCACGGCGGGAGGAGTCATTCGATGATTTGAACTTTTTTTTTTGGTGAGAATATTCTCACCAAAAAAAAAGTTATAGCTATCAGGAAATACTGTCTCCGGCAGAGAATTCAACTCCTGTTGCTGTTATTATTTAGCTACAAGTTCATCCTTTCTTTACAAAGAATACAAAGTTAATGTAAGTGACATATAAGTCTCTAAAGATTCAAGAACATAAAGCAAACATACATTCAAAAAGACACACACATTCTTAACCGCGCCATATAAAACTTTCATCATAAAAGCGGGTAGAATAAAATATTCCTGAGGAGTTGAAATAGTTCCCCAGCACGGATCATAACTCACCGAGGGGAAACGCTCCTGAGAATCGCTGGAGGTACGCATTTATGGGGACATTATAGCGCATTGTGGCGTATTTTTAACCGATTTTCAAAAAACAGGAAGAGATTCCTAACTTGAAAGTAGCTTTTGTTATTCGTCAAGGCGAGAGTGATTGAGTGGTGTCTAAGGGCAGTAGTAATAATGTTAGTCGTCTGCCAGCGAGATCGGTGTAAAGAAATTTTTATTTCACAAAAATATTAGATCCCCAAGTTATAGTATCAGGAAACGCAGACTCTGGCGGAGAATTCCACTTCTTAGCCGGGCGCACAATGAAAGTATTACCAAAACGTTTGGTGCGTATGATGTCCATGTAACAATGGCGCATCGCCGTTTGTCATGTAGTCTGATGTTGGAACGAGCTTGGTGGAATTAAACTGAGTAATTCCATAGCAAACTCTCCGAAATGTAGTCAATGAAACAATTTTACAACTTATGAAGTTTCACTCGTGATTATGTCTGACTGTAATGAAATATTGAAAGTTACATTTGAAAAAAGTACTTTTCGTTTCTTAATTGACCCGAAACTTACCCTAAGCTGTGGGTGGAGCGGAAGGGAGTGTCAGACTTCTACTGACTAAAAACCCACCCTGTTCCTTCAGCTGCCCTTAAGTTCCGGGGCCGCGGTATCTTGTTAGAATATTTCCGTAAACCCGGTGGATTATTTACCTGCTCCAGAATAATTGAATTAATTAATCAATTAAATAAGCTGTTATGATTGAATAGCCTCAGATCGAACCCGCATCCGTTGACTTTGAAAATTGACCCGTGAGGCCGTTGTTATTTAACCACGATCTCTTCTGAAACATAAAACTTAACTACACACAAATGCTTTAAAATACAAAATATTTTAACTCACAAAGAGACATCATTCATTCACAACAAAGCATTATTGTTTTAGAACCGACCAGAATATAAAATAACTTAAATATAACAGTTTTTGAAAAATAACAAGAAAAAACGTAATGAAATAACCATATCAGTGTATTTTCGCCTCTTACTGCAACATGGACGATTAATTCTGGATAAATGCATGTTGCAGAGATAAACAGTTTGCGCGTCGTGTTACGAGTATAAAGAAAAAGTATTCTGTTACGTACATTTTATTATAGGTGCGTTAACCCTTTCTGAATAGAAATTATGATACTTTTTTTTTAGCGTGGTAAAATTATCAAATAAGTTCTCCCACCCAGGGCAGGGTGGGAGGGACTGTCAGACTTTTACAGACTAAAATCCACGGTGTTCCTTCAATAACCCTTTACGTAGCGGGGTCACGGTAATGGGATAAGTCCCACGACCCCGGCAGGCTTCGGCCCTCTGCAGGGGGGGCCTCGTCATGTTGCTGACGCTCTTTGAGGCGCGCGTGGAACACAACGCGCCGTCGACCCGGGCATGGTCCATGGTCGGACAGCGAGTTGCCCTTTACTCGCTGTCCGCATGCCCGCACCTACGGTGGCCGGAGATCGTCGGCCGACGTCCGACGCCATGGGCGTCTACCACTGCGGCTGGGCTGGAGGGAGGATGTGAAGATATACAACCTTCATATTGTATCGATGGTCTTGTTGCTTAGCAATGGTTGTTATATCGGTCTTGTCACATATACGAAAAATATATTCCTTCTACAAAATAAAACAAAGTTTTATTTTATCGTTTAATTCTACGGCAACTTACAAATTTTCTAAAGCTTTACAGAGGACGCCATCCTCTCCCTCACGCGGCCCGCCTCCTCCTTCGGAAGCATGACTGCTTCGCAGAAGGAGGCGACCGCTTCCCACTCCCTCTCGCCCCGCAGCATGGCCTCGACCAATGCCGGGCGCGAGAGTTCTCCGCCTATCGCCGCCGTGAGGACACGTCGGTGCTCTGCCCGAGCGGGGCAGTCCTGCACCGTGTGCTCTACTGTGTCCCCAGGGCGACCCTTGCAGTGGTGACACCCAGGCGTTTCTTCCTTTCCCATCAGACACAGGTACCTCCCGAAACTTCCGTGTCCGGTGAGGACCTGCGTCATGCGGTAGGTCAGGACGCCGTGACGCCGATCTAGCCACTCCTCAAAGAGGGGTCTTACCGCCGCAATTGCGGCGTGCCCGAAATTATGATGCTTGTTTGTGTTATTTACTTTGGTGTTGATTATTTTGGTTTGCCAAAATGGTTATTTAGAAGCTAACAATGGATGTGTTACTATAGTTGTATAACGTAAAGGCGCCTAATAACGACCCCTCAAAATCGGCTCCCATTACCGTCCGTTTCATAAAACTATCATTTTAAGGAGTTGCATTAAAGTTAGACAAGTCGTTGCTTTAGAGAAAATATAGATGTATTTGTAATGCAAATATTCATCACTTGCTTTTGCGCGTAAACCAACGATTTAAAGAATAATTGCACAGTTTGTCGTCGGACTCCGGATATAGCGAATATTTAGTAGTGTCCCGCACCCGATTACGTAAGTACACCTATTTCTTTTTTAGCATAACATATAATTGTAAAGCAATCTAATGAACCTTTTAATTATTTTGATACCTTCTTAATACTTTCATAAACACAAATAATAACTAATTTTAATGAGATACAGCTTTATTTTGCTTCAAATTCAATATTAAAATGTGGCGGTGATAGGAACAATAATCTCAATTTTATTCCTATTACCGACCTAGGTCGTTGTTAGGTTTTTGACGAATATTTTAATTTCTACTTTTTATGTTATAATGCATCAATTAATAAGTAGTCGGCTATACTAATTTGATTAGTTAGTGTGTCAAGTTGTATTTGACCTATTAGCGCCATACATAATAAGAGTATCGATACTGTGAAAATCAACTTTATTCTTATGTAAATGTTTTGATGAATGTAGGATGTACAATTCTCTAATATTGTATTTTTATAGTTAAAATACCATTAAAATAAAATTAGCATAGCTACTGGCACCTGTATAATCATACAAATATTCTAAAAAACAATACATTTACTCAATACATATTCATTTCATTGGGTCGGTAATAGGTTATACAGAATTTCTTCAATAGAATCTATTACCGATGTACCTGTACTTTTTAACCGACTTCAAAAAGAATGAGGTTCTCAATTCGTCTGTATGTTTTTTTTAGTTTTTATGGATAGTGTGTTAGTATTTTTTTTTTGCCTAGTTGTTAAATATAATGTAATTAACATTAATAACAATTTAAAATATTTAGAAAAAATATAAAACTGTAATTCATTTTTCATTAAAAATATTATTAAAAGTCACCTATTGACTTCCACTTACTAAAATTCTTAACCCACTGCTAAGCAAAGGTTTAGTAGTTTAGTATATTCGACTAGGTAAATTTTGATTCAGAAACATGGAACGATTAAAACGTACGTAATATACAGCTAATCAACTTGACTTTGCATTGATGGCTATCGATAATGGAGCAAGTATCTATGAAACCTCAAAGAGATTTAGGATTCCTAGAACAACTCTTCGTGACAAGAGAAATCACAAGAACTCTAATGAAAATTATGGGGTTCAACCTGTCTTCACCAAGCACGAAGAACGCCATTTAATAGACTGGATAGACTGGATTCACTGTTATATTTCAATATGTAATTCATATTATGAAGCATATCTCTTAAGACTGATTCAAGGCTTGTTATAATTATAACATTCTGTATTCTAAGGAATTAAACCCACACGAGCATTTTTATTTGACTGAATTTGTTCTGTTCATTTAGCGGTCGGTAATAGGTGCCACAAAAACGGTAATAGGAACACACCCATGGTTTGAGTCGGTAATAGGAACATAGCCCTTTTCATCAATTTATATTTTTTTAAATATTTATTTCATTTTTTCGAATTGTTTCTATATCTGATTGACAAGATGGTACTTGTATTCAGTACTTGAATAAAAATAAAAAATGACACCAGTTATTAAGCATGTGCTTATTTTTTGCACATAAATGTGAACTTGGCTTAAACTGGCGGTAATAGGTGCGTTTACGTTACTTAAGGTACTGCCAACGAGAAGCGATACCAAATGTTCATCGATCTGTTTGCTCTGTTCGGATTTGAAAGAAATATAAAAAAAAATTTTTTTGCAATAAATAGAACCGACTTCCATATCAAAACACTAAAAAGGCAAAAATAACTTTAATTTCGGATCTGGGATCTGGATTTTATGCGGGAAAACACTTCCACGCGAACGAAGTCGCGGGCAAAAGCTAGTTGTTTAATAATTTTACAAGTCGTAGTTCAGTTGAAATCGAAATCCTCTTTCTCCATGTACAGACGCCAGCACATCAAGCTACAACAATCTGTCAAATTTCTTTAATAAATTTTCAACTTTATTGTTAAAGAATTTAGGTTCAAGGTTGATTGGGAAAATTTGGCAGTTTCGTGTAGCTTCATGTGCTGGCGTCTGTACTGTACTGTACCATACCATAGATTGTACCACATTTTATACTTATCCATCCACATAATTTTCATAAAAAGAGGAACCTACAAAGTGTTCGCTTCCTGACTCAAATAGATATCAATATTTATCAATCTATATGTGAGACAATATTTCAAATTAGAACCGTCAGAGAGGCAATAAAGTCAGACATACCTTCGAAACTGTAGGCAAATTGCGTCCTCCGAAATATAGTTAGAACCAAGATATCCAGGAACTTCAACTGGAGCTCAACTATACTAATGTTATTTATTATTCGCACATTGACAACCACTGAGATACTTCACGCTATAGGTTCTATACCTGTATCGAACCTTTTGGAAGGTATTGGTCGGATTGAAAGGCATGGTTTTAACCAGTAGCAGTACCAGGCCAAGCCAATATGTACTGTAGCCAATCTGAATACCTACCCTTCGCTTTGATAACCAACCGCACATACAATGAACAAAGCGGAATACTTTTTTAAATACTATAAATTAAATATAATGTAAACAGTTATATGAGACGCGGGCGGAGGGCCGCGCGCTCACATAGTGACCACTGTTAAACTTATGTAAACATTACCAATTATATATACACAATTCTATTTTAATAAAAACATTCATTTTACATTCATTACTGCGAATTCACGCCCTATCATTGCTTTCCCTAACTTATTCTCCAAAGTGCTGTCTAAAGTAAATCTCTGCTACCTTAAATATAATCTCTAATAAAAATTAATAAAAAATAGTGCTCAACCATAGCACAAAAGTACTATATCGATGCACTCACCAAATACTTGAAGTCTTGAAAAGTTCAATGACAGCAGGGTTGACCATTTTCTGAAAATAGTACTTTATCATTAGTTAGAATCTGGAAGGATTTGGTCTTTGCCCAGCAATGGGACATTAACGGCTAAATAAAAAATATGTTAACTTTATTAAAAGTTGCAAGGTAAAGGCAAAAGGTGCAAAACTCTTACAAAGGAATGCTATAGTTCCTTTATAAAATCCACTGAGGACTGCTTGTCTGACAATATCAAATCGTTTTGGAAGTTTGTCAACAGCAGGAAAAATGCGAATGGTTTACCTCAAACGATGCAGTTTCGTGGAGTAGTTTCTTCGGATAGTCAAGATATCAGCGAATTATTCTCGAAATTCTTTAGCTCCGTATTTGATGACACCTCTAGATCTCTCCCTAGTACTGAAGTATGCGCCGGTGTAGAATGTAACTCTTCACTATCGGAGATTTATATTGAGCACGATTCTGTTTTACGTTCATTAAAATGTTTGGATCGCAATAAATGTGCTGGACCGGACGGAATCCCTTCTCTTTTTCTAGTCAATTGTGCTAATGAACTGTCATTGCCTTTGTATTACTTGTTTAATCGATCACTAAAGCTGGGTGTGTTTCCTAATATTTGGAAAAAGGCGCACGTAGTGCCCATTTATAAGGAGGGTGATAAGTCTGATTGCGCAAATTACAGACCCATAAGTTTACTATGTGGTTTGGCAAAACTTTTTGAAGCGTCCTTATATGAGCATTTTTATTCACACATAAAACCGTATCTTTCCCATTCCCAGCATGGATTTGTTCGAGGAAAATCAACCCTTACAAACTTACTCGAATATAAAAACTATCTGTGTACTGCCTTCGCCAAAGGTGGTCAGGTTGACTCAGTCTATACTGACTTTCGTAAGGCGTTTGATAAAGTTAACCACGAAATACTGCTTTTGAAGCTCAAATCGTACGGTATACATGGCTCCCTGTTTCGATGGATACAATCTTATTTAAAAAATAGAAGCCAACTCGTGTCGGTTAGAGGATACTTGTCGTTGCCAGTTAACACTACGTCGGGCATTCCACAAGGGTCGCATTTAGGACCCTTACTTTTCATCATTTTTATTAACGATCTTGTGACAAAATTACAGTGTCCCTGTCTGTTATATGCCGACGATTTGAAGTTATTCATGTCCATTAATAATATCTCCGACTGTGAGTTCCTTCAAAATGATCTGAATATTATTTCCAACTGGTGCATTCTTAATCGAATTAATTTAAACATTAATAAATGCTTTGTTATAACTTTCACAAAAAAAATTATTAAGAATATATATGACTACAAACTCGAAAGTCAATCATTAGAGCGAAAGCATGTAGCCAGAGATCTTGGCGTGTTGTTCGATGAGAAACTTTCTTTCAGAGAACATTACGAAAGCATCACGAATAGAGCATTTAAGCTTCTCGGTTTTATATACAGGACTACCAAAGGATTTAAAAACCTTAATAGCTTCCTATTACTTTACAAAAGTCTTGTAAGAAGCATATTGGAATATTGTTCGGTAATTTGGTCACCGTACTATGCAGTGCACTCTGACAGAATCGAGAGCGTTCAAAGAAAGTGTTTAAAATGGGTCTCGTACCGGTTTGGCTTCGCAAGAACACTACAAACTTATTCGGATCGCCTTAGTAAGTTTAATCTGATGCCTTTGCATGTTCGTCGCAAGCGTCAAGATTTAATAAGCCTTCATAAGATCCTACACTCCACACTGGACTCATCCACCCTGCTGTCCTCTATTAATATTAATACTAGGTATACCTCCAGAATGCCAAGAACTTTTTCACTTCTGGTATATAGAAATAACACCTCTTATTATAACCCTATCGTTAGAATGTGTCGCCTTTATAATGAAATATCGAAAGATACCAGAATTAGTATTGACATCTTCGATGCTCGTACCACAGCTTTTAAAAGACTTGTAAGTGCTCTTACTCTCTGTTAATGTTAATGTTTTATAATACATATGCTTAACACTGTTTTACACTAATTTAGTTTTTAAACACTTTTTCTGTAACCTATTGCTTGTAGTTAAATTTATATTTGTTTTTTGTTGTTGTTGTCATGTTGTGCGATTACGCTCTGGGTCACAATCAGCCCAAAACGCATTATGTGTATTTGTTATAATAAGTGGATTGTAACCTGTTGTAATTGCCTTGAGAATAAATAAATAAATATACAAACATTCAAATGCATATCTGTATAATAAAAATAAATCGCTAAATGTGTTGCTAAGCGCAAAACAAGAAAACTGCTGGACCAATTTGGCTGATTCTTTTTTTGTTGTGTTTTGTTTTGTCAGGCGAAGGTTCTTATGAAAAAAAAGTAAGAAAGGTCTCAAGGGTAGGGGTAGGGTAGGGTAGAGGTAGGGTAGGGGTAAGGGTAGAGTATTGGTAGGGTAGGGTAGGGGTAGTGTAGGGTTTGGGTAGGGTAGGGGTAGAGTAAGATATGGGTAGGGTATCGGTAGGATAGGGGTAGTGGTATCGGTTGGGTAGGGATAGGATACCACGCGAACGAAGTCGTGGCGGGTCAGCTAGTGTTTATTAAAAATGCTTTTTTTTCAGTCCAACCGGAGCAACGGAGTGATATGATTATGATGAGGAGACAGTTAAATGTCTGGAGAATGATATGTGATATTACGAAAAAAAAAACAACGGCTTAAAACCTTAAGTGAAACCGCAGGCATAAGCTAGGTTTGTAATATAAATACGATACTCAATTAATGTTAAAACTAAACTGTCTTTCATTAGTAAAACTTTTCTAATTAAAACAATGTCCCACGTTACAATCTAGATACCTCCGGCATTAGTCAGCCAACCCTTAGTTTACCTGTTTATCACAGATTCATACATGCTGATACTGACAAGCGCTCAATTACGAAAGACGGGACTGATGGAGGTACGGACTAATAACTTCACTTGATTGAGATCATGGATGAGCCATTAATTTTATATCCAATTTGGATTTAGTAAAGTCTTTATATTTTATTAATGGAACTGAGACTTTAAAACATACTTGTATGTTCGATTTAAAGGAGGGTAAAATGTGTGATTAATTCAACAGTTTATGCGTAAGTATCTACTTTTGTATGAGGTGATCATTTTACAATTTTATTTTATTCTTGATAGCCTTTCCTTTGACCACCGTCTCACCTGATGGTAGACGATGCTGTGGTCGAAGAAAAAGCAAGATTCCATTTTTTGCCGTTCGGCTTCTTCTTCGTCGTTTTTTTTCATTGCTGAAGGTCGTGTCTTTTATGAGTGCTGCGTCTATAAAGCTGATGCGACGATATTGGGCTGTCGATACGCTATCACCGGTGATAGTTTTATTAAATCAGACCATCGGGTAAGTGAACGACCCCGTCAACGCTTTTCATCTGTCTTCTCCACAATATCCAAACTGTACAAGCTATCGGGTTATCTTCGAGCGATATGCCCAAAGTATCTTAAAACTCTCTGATAACAGATGGTAAATAGTCTGGTCTTGATCTTAATTGGTTGGAGAATGGAATCATTCGACTTCGTGACCATAAAAAGGTTGTCATAGCAAAGGTTGGAAAAAAGCAAGACGGACTGATATCACTGAATCCATGTAAGTCGGTTTTGATCGCAAGTCACCGTCTCCAGTTTATAACTACAGTTGTTTTAAACTTATCAGCGCCGGGAGTTAAAATGTATTAACTCCAATAAGTTTATACTGAATCAAAGCTTGAAGTTCCAAGCTTGATGTCCGTGACTTACAGCGACCGTATCTACGTTTCAGCGTCTTATTGTATTATTGTTTTATGTCTTGAAGGTTTTAAGTTGGTTGTGGAATTGTTCGAGAGAGTTTGATGGGTTTAGTCGGTAAAAGTCTGGTACCAAAACGGGAGAATTTTGCCCAGATCGGTCATTGGATAATTTCCCATAGGTACTTAAAAAAAAAAGAAAAAGGTTTTCATTTCTCCCGGTATTCGCTTTTGGCTTGTTTAATTTAATTATAAAATACATAGGTTAATCTAAAATATGGTATCGAAAAATTCATCCACTGTCTACTGGTTATGTGCCTAATAGATTTGCGGTATTGCCACGTTGTTTAGCAATGCTTAAACTCTGTCCAAGAATGATAAAATAAAACTATTAAGTAAAATCCGTATTTTTGTCACAATAAAAATTAAAGATCAATCTACGAAGTGTACACGTAATCTGACCAACCCCGTGTCCCAGTTAATCTTAGCTCGAAGAAACATATCCAAATTAACTTCTCTCTACCTTTTAACATAATCTGCGAGCGAATGCAGCAAGAATGAGCAATCAGAGGTGCAGTTATAAAATCACAGGCAACTCCGCCGGTAGAAGTTCGCCGCGGACCAATTGAAAAGGTGCCGTTCGCTCTAATTATATTGAAACTTGGGTGACTGGAACACAAGGTAGGCAGAAGGCTAAGCCTGGCTGCATAGGTTTCATAAAATAAAAACAAATATTCAGCAGAAAATAAAGCTATATCAATGCACTTCTCCAATTAAATAATGTGAATAGCTAAACATCGGCTCAACCATTGAGTCTAAAGCTCAGACTGCAGCCAAAAAGCTGGGCATCCTACAGAAAGTGAGGCGATACTTCACACCTGCCATTGCAGTCACTTGTGGGATGGCTCAGCCAAATACCAGCTAGCTGCACTTGACTCGATCGAAGGCAGAGCTAAAAGGCTCATAGGTGACGAGGTTCTGGCAGACAAGCGTCACAGCCTGGCTCACCGGCGAAACGTTGCATGCCTGTCTATCTTCTACAGATTGTACTTCGGGAGAGTGTGCGCAGGAGCTCCACGACCTAATCCGTTCATCCCCCTTTTACTACCGGTCTACCAGACCTACCGCAGGATACTATCCACACTTGGTCGACATACCGTTTTGTCGTACTAAGCGCTTTTCTTCAACATTCATTGTGCGCACAGCCAAGGTGTGGAACTCTGTGCCGGCTTCTGTGTTCCATGCCACATATGACACGTCAGCCTTTACGGCAGGGTTGAATAGGCATCTTCTGGGCTAGCTCGTTCGATCGTAGACCTCATCTTACACTTACCATCAGGTGTAATCGAGGTCAAGAGCGGGCTCATTTGTAATAATAAAAAAAAAAAACATATAAGTAGGTAAAACACATAACTAAAAGTGATTTGACTCCACCTTGTAGACAAAACATCTCTCACTCAGCATTCAAAGCGAGACTTAAAACAAAGGTGAATTGTGTGCAACTTTTTTTATAAAGAGAACTTGGGTAGAATTCACATTACTAGCAATCTTGTTAATCTCTCCAACTAAGCTAAATATGCTTGTGTCTGGAGTGGGTTCACGGAATGTAATGGGTGGGGTACGAATCCGTGACCTACCTAGATCATAAGTTCAACAAATTGCTCCCTGTATCATTGCCTATAAACTGTGCCCCATAAAACATTTCCTTATGTTTATTAACTACAAGTTATTTGATAGTTTTTATTTATTTGTGTATAACGGACCAGTGGCGTATGTATGAGTATACAACATGTAACGGAAACCCCATATCAATCCAAAAGGGCTGAAGACAACATCTGGTATGGAGTCTCTATGCAAAATTACAGCTCAAAATAACTGACTCAAAAAATTAATACCAAAATATCGGTTTCATATATTTCTTGAATACCAATCATAACAAACGTGTCACAGCACTACGAGGGTCAATAAATTTCCACGTCACTTCCCAATAACACGATAATTCTCTTCGTTCTTCTTAATTTGAAAAAATTCGGTCTCTGGTATCAGTGTATTGGAATTTGTAACAAGTTCTACACACGTAGACCTAGGATTACAAAACCCTTGCCATATCGTTTGTTATCATCCAAAGAAGCCATGCACTTGGTATGTATAAACCCTTTAAATTACACGTTGTATAATGCAGATCTATCATAATATAAGTTTATGTAAGTTTAGAATAATGAGAAAGGGGGGCGGCCTATAAACCAGAGTTGACCAACATTTTGGCCGTATTACACCGTTCTAAATTTGCCCACTCCTTTAACCACAAAAAGTCGTTGTTTTTTTTTATTATAAAAAAAATCTTTTTGACAGTTTTGGCTATAATTGCGTGGCATTCTATAACCCAAATCACTCACTCACAGCGAAGAAATATTACAAAAAAATGCTTGAAGTTTGTGCATATTTTAATTCCACACAGTGGTTTTTTTCTGGGTGGAAAAATCATCGTATTACTCTTCGCGTTGTGGGTAAAGTGGAAGGGAGTGCCAGACTTACTGACTAAAAAAATATTTCCGCAGCAATTCCACAGAGAGTGGAGCTTCTCCCGTGTCCCTGCCCAATGTCGGTAACGTTTTCATTCCTCTCCGCTCTTGGTAGCGCTGTGCTAGAATACTGAACAGTTTTTGCGGTCCCCAAGACTCTCGCCGTGGTTTTATTTTCAAGATATTTCCAACAGCATTATACTTACCTATTATTACGTCTACGACTGCCTGGATAATGTTTTTACAGTCTATTTTTGGCTCCGTGAAGAGGTTTCGTCGGAAATCGAAGATTTTTAATGTTCCGTAGCCGAATGGCAAAAAACGGAACCCTTATAGTTTCGTCATGTCTGTCCGTCTGTCTGTCTGTCTGTCTGTCTGTCCGTCCGTCCGTCCGTATGTCACAGCCATTTTATTCTGTAACTATTAGAACTATATATGTGAATTTTAGTAGGTAGTAATGTATTCTGGAGGTTGTATTCTGTAAACCACTTTCCGACCGATTTTAAGAAAAAATGAAGGGGCTCCCCATACATGGAACTAAAACTGAAAATATTTTTTTTTTATGAAACCTATGCGTCTTTAAAAATGACATTGAGGTTTCTAAAATGACTTTTTCATAAAGTTAATTGTTTAAAAGATATATGCTTCTAAACTGGTAGCAGTTTTTGAGATACAGCACATTTTCTAAGACCGCAAATATAACTTTGTGATACATAAAATTATTATGAAAAACAAAGTTATTTGGCGTAGATGTAAAAAATGTAAATAGGCAAGTTTTAATAAATTTGTAAGGCTTTTGTTTTTTTTTGCCAAATAAATATACTATATTATACTAGCTTCCGCCCACGACTTCGTTCGCGTGGAAGGGGTATTCTCATGCCAAATTTCATCTAAATTGGTTCAGCGGCTTAGGCGTGATAAGGTAACACACAGACAGACAGAGTTATTTTCACATTTATAATATTAGTATGGATTATTATAGTTACTACGGAATCCTGCATTGGCGAGTCTGACTCGCGCTTGGCCAATATTTTTCTTTTTTGTGGAACCTAAATTTCTATCTTCGTATCGCTCCATTATTGGATTATAAGACAAACGACGATGCGCCATCCTTACATGGTAGACATCCTACCCATACGTACAAAACGTTTTGGGAATAGTTTCATTGTGCGTACAGCTAAGGAGTGGAATTCTCTGCCAGAGTCTGTGTTTGCTGATAGCTATAACCTGGGAGTATTTAAGTCAAGAGTGAAAAGGTTACTTCTAGGAGTTTCAACTTCGACCACATCATCGCTTAACATCAGGCGAGATCGTGGTCAAACGCAAGCAACAATAAAAAAAAAACGGAATTTGTACTGAGAATTACGTAATTATACAAAACTTTTACATGAGGATTTCGCTTTATAACCTTAGAAACCGTGGATCATGTGTTTCGTATTCATTGTGCTGTGTTTTGGTTTCCACAGTAAAGTAGACAGCAAGTCGAAGGGATTCAGTTTATTACAATGTATCTATACAAGTTCAATCTTGTTAATGTTTCAACAATGTGTTATTGTCTTTTGATTTATTTAATACTCTTGATTCGACCCTCTTAAAATTTAAATCTATAAGTTTATTTATATATGTCTTTATATTTTTTAGCGTATTTGTGTGTCAAGTGGCATATTTTGTGTTACTATCTGACTTTATGTTAAGCTTTTGTCTTTTGGCACTTTTAGATTTCAGGTGTTTTAATGCCAATAATCGCACTTTCCTTCCTTTCTTTTCTTAAATTTATCATCGATAATCTGATCAGTACCGGAAAACATCCTACTCCGATCTATACAGAGTTGATACGACAGAGGGGCAATAAATTACACTACGTATACTATACGTGTTTAGTGTTAATTTGATACCGTTAAAAAATAAAAAGAGCCAAAAATTTTTTTTTTTCAAACAAACTGAATAGCTTGTAAATCAGAGTAAAACGCAACCACCCTTTGTAAATAATTGTGACTGACCTCAAATACCTAGGTAACAAAGTGGCAACGTAGCGCGGCGCGTGTTATCTCTTGTCTTGGTCAGATTTATCGCTTTAAGGTGCATCTCATCAAAATCATTTGCGACTAAACTACTTCTCCTATTTAATTGATTTTTGGTACAAAGCTTGAAAATGGTACCTAGTATACGCAGTTTAAAGGAAAGCCCCTCAGTCGTATCAACTCTGTTACTAACTTAAAGGATAAACAATCTAGTGCCTTAAACATCATTGAAGTGTTGCAAGCCTATCGGTATTCTGTCAAAGGTCAGTCTGTGGCACAGTCTGTGGACGGGTGATCATCGGTAAGCACGTTAAACAGATGGACCCGGCTGATATTTGTACATCTTTGACAGATTTTACGAGAAGTCAGAAGCCAGTAAGTCTGCGGGTACGAAACTTGCGACGGCCGGAGCGACGGCGGGGCGGCGCGACGGCGATGTAATCAAATGCATTAAAAACATTAAGCGCTGTGTACGAAACGGGCGACGGCGGAGCGGCGCGATCGAGCGATGCACGGGCGGCGGTAGAGCGGTGGCGGCGCGGAGCGACGAGAACAAACTAGTTTGGTTTCGCCGCTCGCGCGGGTACATAGTGTTGCATTTTTATCACAGTAATAATATGGAAATTATGGAAATTAACAATGAAGAGTTAAAAATTAGTTAGTTTTTATCAAAACCGGCTATATAGGACAGTAAAAACGTACACCATAAAAATTAGTTGACTTATTGGATGAACACCATCTAGGTGATAAAAATTCTCTCATTAGGAGACTGGGCTCCAATAGTTCTCTTCGACGTGAATTCATGTTTATCACAACACTACGTGAGCGCGACTGCGCGGAAGTTTGTTTCGTACACACGCAAGACACCGCTATCTATTCGCCCCGCGCCGCATCGCCCCGCCCCGCCGTCGCTCCGGCCGTCGCAAGTTTCGTACCCGCAGACTAAGTGTGACACTGGTCTTGCTAAGAGGTTATACCCGTCTACTGGGTCGTAGAGGTTAGATAGCCAGTCTATATAAAACACTATTACTCAGCTACATCTAGTTAGACGAGAAATCGACTCAAATGACTTTATAATAAGAGTTAATTTGAAACAAAAACAAATACATGAAGCAAACATTTGAAAAATTTAACAGAGCTAGCTGCAAAATTTACAACAGTGGTGCGTCTACCAACGCCCGACTCTTAATCACGAAGATAGGAAACTGCTAAGCAGATAATAATGAAAAATATATGATTTGTAATCCTGCTTCAATGTCAAATCAAAAACTTTTTAACGAAAAATGGGACCGACTTGAAAACAAACAAAAAAGAAGTTATTTAAAAAATCTAAACAACCCGACTGCTCCACTGAAATACAAGAAACAAGCACATTTTAATTTTAAAACGTGACAAGCAGGCGGACCCAACCCATTAAAAAAAATAAAAAATAATTGTAAATAACTTTTTTTTTCAACTTTTCAGTTAAAATATGAATTACCAATGTTTTTATTTTTCCCGGTCCTGTCACATTGGCACCCCACCGGATTCAGAAAGTGAAAGAGCTAAGTCCATATTTTTAAACTTTGTATTGTTTTTGCTAGTATTACACTAGTGAGAAACATGATATATCTTTTTGAAATCCTTGTAATAAGCCCTTTAATTTGATACTCATATTGTAGTATTCTACATTTTTTTTTTTCACTATGTACAACGGCTTCGCACAGCCGCCATGTTGAATTTTTTCAAATGTCACTTATTTAGAAACACTTGGGCTGCTAAGATAAATCTAACGATACCTCAATTATGTGAATCTGTTGAGCGGTTCTGGAGATATGAGGTAATAAAGAATACCTAATACATACATACATACAAGATACGCGCGAAAAACATAACCCTTCCTTTGCAGTCGGGTAAAAACACTACTGCACTAAAAAGCGAAATATAGTCATTGGGTGTCTTATTTTGTTTGTTACCTATTCACCTGGTAGAAGTCGGTGCCGAGCTAATGAATAATTTTGATTGGCTACGTATGGTATTCATTCCCATCATTCCAGGGCAAGCGCGAAGTGATCAAACCTATAAGGTAAAACACAAAAAAAAATACAATCGAATTGAAATCTCCTCTTTTTGAAGTCGGTTAAAAGTACAGTCGAAATAAGAACTTAGTCTCCTATTTTGAATTCGGTTAAAATAGCATAAGCTTGTCCGAAATAAGCCGCTATAAAACGACGTCTGTCCTCCGCCGGACAGTTCCGTGACAAATGACGTCACCGCTCACAAATCCGCCGTGATGTGCCGCGCCTTATCACTGTCCATTGTATTGTATGCATGGATATGTTTCACCAGTGTACGGACATAGTCGTCGTTCACGAGTAAATTGGCTCAGACAATGGGGATTTAGATTCTGATAAATCTGAAATAGTATTATTTGGAAAAGATTATACCTAGTAGCCGACAATAATAAATTACCAAGAGGAAGCAGTTCCAGTCGATGGTGTGATCAGAGGTACTACAAATCCCAATATCCAAAGCTGTTAACTACACCTACACCCAGTTTCTTAAAGTCGGATCAACACAAAAATCAACTAACCGGCTGTTAAATTTCATATCAAAAACCATTGCGTTGCTAAAAGCGTGGTTAAGATCATAATTAACTCTGTTAGTTGACATATTGTGGAAATCAAACTCCTTAACCACGCTATTAGCAACGCAAATGGCCCTTGACAAGAGATTTAACGGCCGATTAGTTGATTTTGCATTGATCAGCCTTTCAGAAACCGGGTGCTAGTGTAGTTTACTGTAATATGCAGCGGCGTGTACAGGATTATGACACTGGGTATGCGGTGGAGTACTCGGTCACAAAAACTTTTTCTTTTATAGGTTTTTAGCATAGCCACAGCCACGTGACGGATCTCTAAGTCGGAAACCATGCCAACAGAACAAGTCTTAGATGTACTACTATTCATGGTACATCTGGCCGATAAAATACCACCAAGCGTAAGCTCATCCCCGCCAACAATAAATCACCAGCAAACTATGCTCAATTCGTTTGGCCTTCTCACTACTGACGAGGCGGATATAGAATGTATAATAAAAAATCTCCGTGGGGATAGCGCGCCTGGATGGGACGGTATATCTCCAAAATTAATTAAAGCTTGTAGTCATGTGTTGGTCAAGCCTATTACGCATATCTGCAACCTAGCTCTTTCTACGGGAACCTTTCCAAATGCGCTGAAAAAAGCCATCGTTCACCCGATCTATAAGTCAGGGGACAGAGATGGTGTCACCAATTATCGCCCTATCTCAGTCCTTCCAGTCATCTCTAAAATACTAGAAAAAGTTCTCCACAAAAATCTCAGCAATTTTCTTGATAAATTCAAAGTTATTTCCAATCACCAATTCGGCTTTAGAAAAGGTTTGTCTACGGAGGATGCCGTGACTGCGTTGCTGGATACTATTGTGGACCAACTTGACAATAGACAGAAATGCCTAGGCATCTTCTTAGACCTCTCGAAGGCTTTCGACACCGTCTCTGTCCCTATCCTACTCACCAAGCTGGAGTCGATTGGGGTGCGTGGTGATGCCCACAAAATATTTAAAGATTTTTTGGTGAACCGTACGCAGCGTGTTAAGATTGGGGACGTCCTAAGTGACGAGGAATCCTTAGAATACGGCTTGCCCCAAGGAAGTTTGCTTAGTCCTCTGCTCTTTCAAATATACGTGAATGACCTCTGCGCCCTCTCTCTGCCTTCCACCCAAATCCTGGCATACGCAGACGACACAGCCATTCTCGTATATGGGAATGATTGGGTCACGACAAAACTGACTGCCGAAAGGGCACTACGTGAGACAATGATCTGGTTGGCTAGCAATAGTCTTACGTTAAATGTAAGCAAGACTCACTTCGTCACTTTTGGACTCAGACCCTCTCTCCTGCCACCAGACCATTCCTTAACAGTTAAAGCACATACATGCGACTTCAATGATCCGAAATGCTCGTGTCCTTCGTTGTCACGAGCACCGGTGGTGAAATATTTGGGTCTACAGGTTGATGCCTGCCTATCATGGCAATACCAGCTAGAAACACTATCTGCGCGTGTCAGGAAATTGATTTACATCTTCAAAAAACTAAGACTAGCCGCACATAAGGAAATCCTAAATATGGCATACTGTGCTCTATGTCAATCAATCCTAACTTATTGCATCACGGCCTGGGGGGGTGCAGCGAAGACTGCTCTACTTCAGGTTGAGCGTGCCCAGAGAGCTGTTATTAAGGTACTTCTTAGCAGACCTTTTAGATTTCCCACGCAACAACTTTATACAGAATATAAAGTTCTTACAGTCCGACAACTATTTATATACCGTGCACTAATTCACAAACACTCAAATGTACCGCTAAAAGTTATTAACCCTCCTACAGCTAAGAGACGACCAGAACAAGCATGTCCAACGAAAAGTACACACACAACCTTCGCTAAGCGACATTACCCATTTTTGAGTGCCCTTATTTATAATAAACTTAATCAGATTCTAAATATACACTACCTCAATAACTTCCATTGCAAAACCAAATTAAAAGAATATCTCCTCACACTAAATTACCACCAAACAGAAGATCTACTTAAACCTCTATACAAATAGACACACATAAACACTACACACACATTCACTCACCACACCCTTTTTTACTAATCTCTGCACGTTATTTTTAAGTATATTATTTTTTATAAATGCTCTACTACTGATTAACACGGATTGTACACATAACGGACGGATGGATGACCCCTATAACACAGGTACCACCTAGCATAGGGGTCATTGATCAAATATAATATGCACCTGTAAATCCTTCACTGTAAACAGATATGCATAATCTGTACTTTACTTTGGATAAAAAAATAAATTATTGTATTGTATTGTATTGTATCTTCTACGGCAACGCAGACAAAACAGCAATCGATCGTCGCGGCGGGAGAAATTCTAATAAGTAAAATAATAAGCATATCTATACTAATCTATACTAATATTATAAAGCGGAAAAGTTTGTTTGTTTGCTTGAACGCGCTAATCTTCGAAAGTACTGGGTGGATTTGGATGCAATTTGGTTTGGAAGTAGCTTGAAGCTTGAGGAAGGTTATAGGCTACGTTTTACGCGACTGCAAAAAAGAAGAGTTATGTTTTTACCGTGATAGAATCCACGGGAGCGAAGCCCCGCGTGAGTACTAGTTATTAATATGTGCGTGTTACATGGAGAAGTTCGTAGTACAAAAATTCAAATCTGTAGATTGATTAAAGTCTGTTCCAACGCTTGCGTCGTAGCCACGATCCTCAGCACTAAGGGACGAGGATGTTGGTATTTGAACAATAAATTATTATGATCCCTAATAATAGGTATACACAAAAAATAAAACACGATAACCCTTGCCGAGACTGGTGTCATATTTTCTGGGATCTGATTACCTATAGCGGCTGTCAAAGATCAACGGCCGAGATCAACGGCTTTACGTGCTTTCCAATGCACAGATGACTCTCGAAATTTCGAGATTGTTTAACCTCGAAGATCGACCCATGCGGCTGTTAGTATTTAGGCATGAGCTCATTATCAACATAATTTTCTTTTAAGCGTAAAATTATGAGCTCTCTTAGTCAGAAAGATGATTATAAAGCATCGTATTTATTAGTTTACTAGCTGACCCGCCACGACTTCATTCGCGTGGTATCTTACCCCTACCCAACCGATACCACTACCCCTATCCTACCGATACCCTACCCATACCTTACTCTACCCCTACTTTACCCGAACCCTACACTACCTCTACCCTACCCTGCCAATACCCTACCCCTACCCTACCTTACCCCTACTCCTACCCTATCTCTACCCCTACCCTTGAGACCTTTCCTACTTTTTTAATTTTTTGTTTCTTAAGAATCTTCTGACAAAACCAAACACAACAAAAAAAGAATCAGCCAAATCGGTCCAACCGTTTTCGTGTTTTGCGCTTAGCAACACATTTAGCGATTCATTTTTATTATATAGATTATTTTAGGATATATATGTATTTTATGAGTATTATATAATTATTAGTATTAAATAATGTTATTTCATTCCATTTTCTCGTACACCTACCACAATGTGTTTTTTTTTAACCCAAAGGTTGACTGGTAGAGAATGCTTTGCTGCATTAACTCCGCCCATGTAACACATACATAAAGTTTAAATAAAATATATTGTATTGTATGTATGTATTGTATATATATATATATTGTACTAGCTTCTACCCGCGACTTCGTTCGTGTGGGAGGGGTTTCTCGCTTAAATCCCGATCCCGTAGATATTTCGGGGTAAAATGCGTGAAAAGGTAACACACAGACAGACAGAGTTACTTTCACATTTATAATATTAGTATGGATGTATTGTAATTGAGACAGGAAGGGACAAATTATAGTGCGAGGTATTGCTCATTCACATATTATTTTAAATCATTTCATCCAGGAAAAAAGTAAGTCGTGACACTACAAGTACAGTGACTAAATTATTCGGTCCTCAGTTATACGGATTCGCAATTATCCGGCTATTGACCTTATACACTTCGAATTTACGTATGAGCTCATAAACGCGTTAGTACTGGTAGTAGGATTACAGATTCAATATTCTAGTATGCTTGCAAATTAAATAGTTGATGGGAGTAACCATCGGCAAGTGTTGAACAAACCAAAAAATAACTTTTAGTTGTTAGTATTTACAAAACGATCAATTTCACAGTCGATATTTCGATCTTTGTGCTGTGAAACAGTATTAAGTAATAAAACATTTTCTCGAATTGATTATCCGGATATTTAACTATCCGAATTCTTAACAACTATGTGTCTGTTTAATTGAGTTTCCACAATACACCAATATCCAGAATGATCATAGACTTTCATTGCTGACTGTACACAGCTGTAACCTTCGGCTCCTATTCCACTGTACCCCTTAGTCACCGGCTTTGTCATCAAAACAACACAATGGTCCGACTAATTGCTGACAACTGACATTAACAATAATTAGTACGCATCTCCCCTTTGGGGTGTGCTCGAAGGGAAAGGGGAAAGCGGGGGCGATGAGTAGTCTTTTTGTTTAAGAATTTGTCTTTTGTTGTAAATTTTAGGTTGATTTTTTTGAACTATTGAACTTGCTATATTTGATTGGCAGCAGTTTTTAGGTCATGAAAGTTTTTGATGACGCTTCTGTTGGGTTGAATTTGAGGATGATATTGCCTATTTATAAACTTGACTATATTTAGCATTATTTCACATTTATAAGTTTTTTATTTTCAAGCGCATAGCTTATAGTGTTTCACTACAGGGCAAAGGCCTTCCTCCCTTCCTTCCACTTTTTTCTATCCACTGCCAATCCAATCCTTCAAGTAGGAAGAAAAACTCATAGGTAAAAAGTTTGGGAAACTTAATAAAGAAAACTATATACATTAAATTATTGATTGTGATTTTATGTTCAGTTGAAATATAATTTAAATTATATTTTATTATTTGATTGTTTATTGAAACAAAAACTAAAGAATACATAATATAGCCATTAGTCTCAGGTCCCCAAACTAGGCAAGGTATGCCTGTATTTTAGGAGTGTAATCCTTACAATAGCAAAGCATCTGAATTCTGATATATGTAATTTATTCATATATCAAGCAATAGTAAATAACTTATGATTTATTTTATTTTAAGTAGGTAATGGACCTGCAATAAATGAATTTTATTTATTACTAGCTTTCGCCAGCGACTTCGTCCGCGTGGAAAAAAATTCCCCCGATTTTGAAACATTCTTCATTAGTGCTCCGCTCCTATTGGTCTTAGCGTGATGATATATAGCCTATAGCCTTCCT
The DNA here is from genome assembly GCA_943138885.2 of Tholera decimalis. Taxonomy (NCBI): domain Eukaryota; kingdom Metazoa; phylum Arthropoda; class Insecta; order Lepidoptera; family Noctuidae; genus Tholera; species Tholera decimalis. Next base: position 34,014,887 of record OW964565.2, read on the forward strand.
CGATAAATGGGCTATCTAACACTGAAAGAATTTTTGAAATCAGACCCGTAGTTCCTGAGATTAGCGCGTTCAAGCAAACAAACAAACAAACAAACAAACTCTTCAGCTTTATAATATTAGTATAGATTTAGCACGTTGTTCCAGTAGGATCTTCAGATTTCACCAAAACAACGAAAATTATATTAAAATTACAATTAAAGTTAAATTACAATTACAATTACTAAAGATAAATTTGTAATTCCGTCCGAAATAATATGAAATTCCGTTAAATAAAAAAATACTATTTAATGTCAAAAAAGGTGTGTACAATTTTCAGAACGCTCTCCTATTAAAACTGGATATTAAGCATTAGATCTGCAAAAACCTAAACCTTCCTACAATTACACCTTCAACAACGAGGGCCAACTCTATGTTGCTACTTGTTTTGCTCTATGGTGTTTTGTGGTTTCAGACAAAATTTGGATTCGCTTGTCACATCCGAGCACACGCCAGGAGATAGCCAGAGTTGCTATCGTCGGACACGACGCGGGTTACATCATCTGAGGTAGGGAGAAGACGTGATATTTTAAGATTTTGCTCGTTGCTCAACCTTAAGATTGGCCTGGGCAGCTATTATTATTTCGGAGTTTTAGTAGTGTAATAAACATAAGATATCAATCATACAATATGTTTTTAAGGTTCCGTAGCCGATTGGCAAAAAACGGAACCCTTATAGTTTCGTCATGTCTGTCCGTCCGTCCGTATGTCACAGCCATTTTATTCCGAAACTATTAAGACTATACATGTGAAACTTGGAAAGTAGATGAGTATAGGAAGGTTTAAATCGGTAAGCGGTTCACAGAATACATCTATGTATTCTGTGAACCGCTTACCGATTATAAGAAAAAAAAATCCAGGGGGGCATTTTCCATATACGGATGGACGGACGGACAGACAGACAGACTGACATGAAGAAACTTTCCTCTAACTTCTATAATAATGGAGTCAAAAATCTAAAAAAAAATGTGTGCTGTAGATCTTAATGTAAACTTTCAACAAAAATTAGTTTGAACGAAATCGGTTCAGCAGTTTTTGAGATATAGCATATTTTATAAAGCCGAAAATATAATTTTGTAATTCATACAAGCACTATGAAAAATAAATTTATTTGGCGTAGTTAATACGGAATCCTTCATGGGTGAGTCTGACTCGCACTTGGCCAATTTTTTTTGCAAGTAAAAATAAAACAAACCATCCTAGAATATCTGGTCCAAAAATGCATACTTAGTTTCAAAGATATCATCAATCATCAAAATACTAACACTAGACTCTCAATGCGTGTAGGTATCTTAGTGTCATTGATAAATGCGAATAACGCATTTTCATTCAAACCAATCATTCATATTTAAAGTTACGTTAATAATCGTGACTGTTGATTTATTTTGTATGAAAAATTAAAACAAAAATATATAATTGAAAAATAATTTTCATGCCAGTTGATTCTTTGATATGGTTCCATTCATACCCTAGAGTTGTGGGATATAAAAAAAAAACGACGTTTATTACGACTAGCTTAAGACATTATGAAGTTTTATCAAGAATATCTACATTTTCCATTTAATCCGGACATAAACAACGTAATTTAACGTAACTTAAGTAAGGCCCACTCAAAATGGATAAAAGCTGTTCAACTTGAAAGCATTACTGTTTATTAGAGGAACCTGACATTCATCATTTAATACCGAAACGTTTTGGGAGTTTATTCCATCATTATCCGGATTATACTTCTCGTTGTTCATTTGAAGTTATTTCCAATAATATGTTAATTGCACTAAACATTATTTATTTATAAGAATGTCCTATAAAGAAATACACTGGACATGACAAATATTAATATATAAAAGGTAGAGTAAAGGTAAAGGTAGGTAGTGTACTTCCTCACTTAAAGGAGACCACAGAATGCCTAAAATAAAACATAATAATAATAAATAAAAAAATAAAATAAATTTATTTCAGGTCCAGGAGCCGTATAAAATAAAATAAAAAAACACAAATTCAAACACTTGCTCGGCTTCCTAATTTAAAATACAAATGGAGAAATTTACATACAAAAAGATTCAAAGATATTTATATTAAAAGTCAATTAAATTAATAGAAAAAAAATTGGCCATGTGCGAGTCGGACTCGCCCATGAAGGGTTCCGTAGTAACTATATCAAATATAACATACTTAATATATGTATTTATTGAAAAAAAAAAAAACTAAAAACCTTACAAATTTATTAAAACTAGCTTATTTACAATTTTTACAACTACGCCAAATAACTTTGTTTTTCATAGTATTTGTATGAATTACAAAGTTATATTTGCGGTTTTCGAAAATATACTGTATCTCAAAAACTGCTGACTCGATCTCGTTCAAACCAATTTTGGTTGAAAGTTTACATTAAGACCTAAAACATATGTTTTTTTTAGATTTTTCACTTCATTATTATAGAAGTTAGAGGGGGGGGGGGGGGGCACACATTTTACCACTTTGGAAGCGTATATCTTTTAAACGATTAACTTTATGAAAAAGTCATTTTAGAAACCATAATATCATTTTAAAGACCTGTCTATAGATACTACACACGTATAGGTTTCATGAAAAAAAATATTTTCAGTTTCAGTTCCATGTATGGGGAGCCCCCTTTATTTTAAATATTTTTTAAATTTTCTCTTAAAATCGGAAAGCGGTTCACAAAATACATTTACCTACCAAGTTTTACATGTATAGTCCTAATAGTTTCGGCATAAAATGGCTGTGACATACGGATGGACGGACAGACAGACAGACGGACAGACATGTCGAAACTAATAAGGGTTCCGTTTTTTGCCATTCGGCTACGGAACCCTAAAAATAATGTCAAATTAATTATATAATACAACTAAGCTAACAAGGAAACTAATAAAAGATTTTGCTCAAATGGAACTACCATTATTCTTTCAAACAAGCGTTTTCCAAACGTATTTTTAAGGATGGAAAGTGGGAGGAGTTTCTCAATTCGGTCGTTTTTAGGGTTCCGTAGCCAAAAGGCAAAAACGGAGCCCTTATAGTTTCGCAATGTCTGTCTGTCTATCCGTCCGTCCGTATGTCACAGCCATTTTATTCCCAAACTATTAGCACTACACATGTGAAACTTAGTAGGTAAATGTATTCTGTGAACCGCTTTCCGATTTTAAGACAAAATAAAAAAAATAAGGAGGGCTACATGGAACTGAGACGGTATATAGGTAGGTCTGAGGCGATCAGATTTAAGTGAGCCTGTCCAGAGAGTGCAAGCATTTGTCAGAAAACGTATAGCTCAACTTAGAACTTTAGGGAGCTCAATTATCTGACGAACAATACCAAGACAAGGACGTTTGTAAGCCGTAAAAGTATTCAAATTGCCAGTCAAAACTTACATAGTTCACATATTCACAATAATTATACACACAAACACATTACATGTGAAAAAAACATACCATACTTTGTAAAGTAATTAGTCATGACAAAAGAACTAAAAAGGTCAATTTGTATACATAGAATAAAAGAAAATATAATCATTGTAAACATCACTAATGGCTGTTGTATGTAATCGGAACAGCTCAATCCCAAGCCTTTTTATTCCCCAATATAGTATTTAACTGTATTAGCCTTTTAATTTAGGCTTTTCCCAACTAGCCAGGTGAGCTCCCAGTCTAGCCTTCTTCGAGATCCTTCGAGTCATCGATGTTACTCTTTCAAGGTAAATTCCTACCGACTGGTAGGAAAAGATTCTGGAGTGGAGACCACATGACGAAAGCGGATGCGACGCCTCTCACAGAATGGACCGATACCCTGACGAACGGCGGGAATTCTCTCAATGCGAGACGCACAAAAGGTTGTGGTGACACTTAGGTAAGGCGTTTTTTTTTCTGGATGGGAAAATCATAATCTTTATTCTCTCGCCACAAGGCGTATAATTACGCCATTTTTACAATTATTAGGAACACATTTTATATAATAAACATTATGGGAGACTGGCGCCTAAACTAGGCTTGGGGCCTGTATTTCAGGACACCAGGTCTCCAACCTTTAGGTTACTTAGCATTTCAAGTGCTCTACATCTTGTGGACAGGAATCACTTAACAATAAACATGATATTTAATATATTGTTAGTGAGATTAATATTAAGCGGGGATGTGGGTGAGTGTATAGTGTGTGTGGATTGATTGGGTGAATGTAGTCGTTTTTTTTTCATTGTCTATCATATGATTCCGCTGTGGTTGGAGTGGAACGGAGTGTCAGACTTCTACTGACTAAAAACCCACTCTGCTCCTTTAGTCGCCCTTGTGTTCCAGAGCCGCGGTATCTCGTTAAAATATTCCCACAACCCCGGCACTCTTATGTAGGACCTATGTTCGGTTTAGTCGGGGGTTGAGACTATACGTGCTCTTTGTGCAAGTGTGCGAGAGGAAATGGAGTGGTTTAAGTCATTTAGAGTTCGAAAGACACGTGCACCTTCTCCAGGGCCCGGAATGTCTTAAGGATTTTCATCACGAAAAAAGGTCTATGTCCAGCCGTGGACGTCTTTAAGCTAAAATGATCATGATGACGATGGATAATCCTAATGTAACCATTGAGGCTGAGATGTCTAAAAATATGATGTAATTGGCTTTTACCTCAACATCCCACGTCTATTTCAAGAACTGACCGATTTTATCTAAACATCGCATTATGTGTGTAAGTATATAAAATTTCCGACCCAATTGCCTTAGGGAAGGACAAAAACAATGTATAATATACACATATATATACTTACGAGCCGTTTGTCCCTCATGTCAAGTTGACCGAAAGTAATACCTTCGCAGATCAATAGAAAGGAAACGAACTGCGTAAATCTATTACATTTGATACTAAGGAACGGTTTCCTTTGTATTTCTTATGTGTTTTACCCCTTATCTTAAAGTTTTCTTGTTTTTCAATAGCGGTATGGGAGTAAGGAGATTGGGCGTGAATACGTCATCAGAACGGGTCGCGAGGCGAGAAAAAAGTGAGCGCTTTTGAGATCTTGATACTTTTTTCGAGTTATTCCGGTCTAATACCCTGATCTGATCCCTTGGGGGATCGGTTTTATTTTATAATTATTTTATATTCCGGTCAGATCCACTACGCAGGGTATCACAATTAAAGTTAAATATTTTATTCCGGTCGGATACCCTAACAGAGTTTTTGGAGCGTTAGCAAAAATATACGTACAGGGTTATTAAATACTGTTTGTACATAATTCTTATACTAATGGAAAAGTGTAGTATTGAGAAACAAACACTCCTAATTTTCCTTTTGGCCAAATATTTTTTTTTAATTACTGGCAATGTGGGTAGAATTGACATTACTAGCAATATTGTTAACCCCTCCAACTAAGCTAAATATGCTTATGTCTGGAGTGATAGATATTCATCTTCGAAAGATATTCTTTTAATAATAATTGGAATAGTTTTAGGTAGGTAACTTCATTTTTTCTATTTAGTAATACATACAATAAAGGCATAATTTGTGACTATTTTTTTTTGTAATTTTAGGTTAAAATTTTGTTATTTGTTCAGTCCCACAATTGGCCAGTGCAACGGTAACTGGATGGTCTGAACTGTCCACGGTACGTGGAGCTATAAACGTTGCTTCTCAAATACAATAAACAAGGTTACATAATAGCCCCTGAGGCTTTATAAATACCACTAACCTTCTGTGCTGGGTTCGCCAACTTCGACCTTCCTAGGTCACGCCCAGGTGTGATATGTATGTAATATGAGGTGAGTAATTGAAACGTGTGATGTAAGTTACGTGTTCTAGGACGTTCACAAGGCGTCCATCTCCAAATGGCGCGGTCCAGCTCAGCATCACACCCAACTCACACCGGATTGAAGTTAATTATCACTACTTATTTCCACCAAATGCGCGTGCCACGAGGTGGCCACCAACCGGCGATAAGTCCAAAAATATCCCGGGCTTTTCGTCAAACGGGGATTACAAATTCAAACAATTGATAATCGCGACCCACTTATCGGTTGCAACAGGCGATTTCAAACGATATTTCACCAATTATAATTAACTCAACAGGTCCGCCGCGGACATTTTTTTCAAGAAGCAAAGTGTATCTGTCAAGTCAGAGTAATGTCAAGAACAAATTTCTTTATGTCAAAAGGGTGCGTTCGGAAACGATCGGTACTAAACATTATTCAATTAAGATGGTCAAATATTAAAAGACCAAGTAGCTGCACAGTGATGGTTTTAAATAAATATAAACTAATATTTTATTACATGAACTATTTTTATCTTGACTGCACTTAACATTCAAAAAGAGAAAGGGGATCAGACCGGAATGTCAAAGTTTGTAGGGAATCAGACCGAAAAAAACAACAAAAAAAAAATACGAACAGATCAGATCAGGGGGATCCAAACGGAATAACTCCTTTTTTCTGGTTTTGTTTACGGAACAACTCTTTCTGTATTTATCCAATTGTTTAGGTGATCTGCGTAACACTTAGAATTGATGTGATTGTTACTCTTCTACTCATAAATCAATCCAGTGTTGAGACGTACAACCAATTTTGTCCCTGCTTTATAGTGTTCTGTTCAATGCTAAAATCCCCAATTTCAAGTTTAAGTTAAAATATCTAGTGTTAATTCCGCCAAGAAATTAACACTAACACTCTTAACGGAACTGGACATTATTAGTTGCCAAAATTTTCTACTGGCATCGGAAAACTTAAGGTACCAAGTCACTCTACCAATTTTGTGCGTTTATAGCTTATAACTTATGTATAGGTTCTATCCTACTCCCTACTATAGGTAAATTGTAAATGCCAAATTGGTTGGGATGAATGGATGCAGTTTGTAACTCTTTAATTCAAAAATTACTCAGTGGATCGAAATGATGTTTGGTACGTAGATATCTGAAATCCTGGGCTAATTTTTGTCCCGGAATTCTCACGAAAACGGGATTTGCGCGAGAAAAGCCTCCCACGCGAACGAAGTTGCGGGTACAACTAGTTTTATATAGGTAAATAGTACACCACGGACTAGAAGAAGCTCGTAGTTAAATCCACAGCACAGCACAGACATCACGACAGCACAGTTTCTGAGAGATAGTGTACAGCGCGCGAGCTGGTGGGTCACAGATCCAAGTCAAGAGTGAATAGGTTACTTTTAGGGAAGCGTGCTCCATCTTCGACCACATCATCACTTACCATCAGGTGAGATAGTGGTCAAACGCGAACCCATTTACAATAAAAAAAAAAAATAATAATAATAAAAATAAGGAGGAGGAGGAGGACGAGGAGGAGGAGGAGGAGGATGAGGAAGAGGTTCCTCTCTATGGAGCCCTGACCGCCGGTAGCTTGGACCCTGTTCCCGGTACCGGTGGGCTACTTTTTTATATTTATAAATGTTTTTATTTGAGAATATTTAAAAATGTAATTTATATGTATATATTGAAAATAAAGAGAATAAAATAATAATAATAGCCGCACAGATCAATTTACAAGGTTAAGCAACGATTGCCGAGGTGTGTCCGTGGATGGGTGACTATAACCATCGTAACATATCGACATTCGTCCAAAACCACGTAAAAACCATGGTCCCGGCTGTCATTCGTTCACCTTTGACAGTCGTTACGAATAGTTAGCAGCCCAAAAATCTGACATTGGACTTGCCAAGGAGTATTGTGTTATTGGGTTGTGGAGATTAGATAGGCTATCTCTCCATGTAAAATTTATACTCAGCTGCATACGGTAATACTGGAAGCCGACCCCAAAATAGCTTGGAAAAGGCAGCTATTTATTTTGCATTTATTTTCTTTTTCTTATATATATCTTAGAATATATTACTGGCTATTGTCCATAAAGTCCAAACTCTCACTTGAAAATAAACTTAGACTTTAGAAATGCATCATAATGCCTATCTGGACATACGGAATACAGCTTTGGGGCACAGCAGCCAATTCACAATTTTGTTTTATTTATGTATTTAATACACTACACATTCATTAATATTAGTTTATTTACCCTCGTCCGTGTGTCACTGCGAGGTGCCAACTGAAAACCAGCGCTGGGTGTCTTTCGCCCAGCAAATGCTGAGTTGGTAACCCTTTCGGTGTAGACATGCTCAGCGAAATGCTTAGTGTAATTTTTTATTTTTTATTTTTATTTTTATGTTTGTAATTTTCTGTTGATGTGTGTGTTTATAACCGAATAAATGGTTTTCAATTTCAAAAAAAAAAAATAAGATATACTCCAGAGGTTCCAATCTAAAATGCTAAGGATTATAACAAATGCGCCATGGTACATCACAAATGACCGTCTACATCGGTCAAAGATAGCCATAAGACCGCTCATTGTAACACCATGCTCAGTTTTTAAGTATTGTTACGCCAGTCGCTTAGCGAAGTATGTCGAGAAACTTCGACAGAAATCTAGAATGTTCGAGACACTAACGCCATCTAGCGGCGAGTAGCAGTACTGAGTATATCGAGAAAGTTCGACTGACTTCAATTACGTTCGAGACACTAACGCCATCTAGTGGCGAGTAGCTGTACTGTGTATCTCAAGTAGCTTCTGGAATATTCATGGCAGTATAGGCAGTGAGTCGATTGTACAAGAATGTTCTAGAACTCATAAACCGGGGTATAATTAATAGATCGCAGAGGAACGCAGACAGCAGTCTTATTTCAAGACACGAGGCGATATAATTAAAGCTTTACAGTATTTATATAATTCTGATATATAAAGAGTATCTATCTACCTATCTAAAACAAAATTAAAATACAAAACTCCTTAATTTATATAAATATAAGAAATTTGAAAGATTATAAGGAAAGTGGTTTATTTATTTTCGGTTTGGGTAAATAATATGTAATAACATTGCAACTAAGTTCTGTTTATGCTGTTGTTCCTTAAATGGATGAAAATGGTTCTCGACCGTACGTTTACATTGCGAAGCAAAAACTAAACTTGAGTTTTCTTTAACATCGACTGAACAATAAGATCTCTTATTACGTATTAATGTAATTCCTGATCCATTGCCTTAAACATGTTCTACGTTTAAAAAATCGTGTAAAGCAAAATATAAGCGGCAATGCATAATTAAGCTGTTGCTATCAATCCTCAGAGATACCAAAAATATTCTTTTCCTTGGGCGACAACGTGTACAAATCGTCTCCAATTCACATACTACACGACTACTACAATTGGCGCCGACATCAAAGCGAAAAAAGCGCTAAAAGCGAAACGAGCGAGAGGTGTGATTGTCAGTTTATTTGTGTCAGGAGTGTCGGTTCAGATTCCAATAACGGACCGACACCTCGGTAAAGTCAACGCGTTTGAAGCCAGATGAAATTAGTTAAAACTGACAATATGTCCACAAGCTATGTCAATGTACCCTTTTTAGTGCTCCAAACTCCTGCCTTTTAATAAGTAGTAAAGTAAGGTAAGTAGGTTAAAAGAAAGATTTTTCGAAATCGGTCCAGCCGTCTTCGAGTAACCGGGGAACATACATAATCAAAAAAGGTTCTATATATACTCGTACATATATTTCTACTAATACTTACGCGGGGCTTCGCTCCCGTGGATTCTATCAAGGTAAAAACATAACTCTCCTTTTTTGCAGTCGCGTAAAATGTAGCCTATAACCTTCCTCAAGCTTCAGGCTACTTCCATACCAAATTGCATCCAAATCCACCCTGTACTTTCGAAGATTAGCGCGTTCAAGCAAACAAACAAACAAACAAACAAACTTTTCCGCTTTATAATATTAGTATAGATTCTATATAAACTAACTGAGAACCTCCTCCTTTTTTGAAGTCGGTTAAAAATAATACTTTTGCAAGTTAATCTTTTTGGTCTCTTCATACTAGATGAAGCCGATGTTTAGTAGTCAGAAAAGACCGGTCCATCTAGTATGAAGAGACCAAAAGATTAACGTGCAAAGTGAAACATCATGAAAACACCTATACAAACTCAGAGGTCTCACAAACAAAGAGACTTCTTTAGTCCTTTTTTTGGGTGGGAAAATTATCGAATGACTTTTCCCGCTCTAGGTGGAGCGGAAGGGAGTGTCAGACTTCTACTGACTAAAAACCCACCCTGTTCGCGCTCTCATGTTAGAACATTTCCGCAAACCCAGCAGTAAGTCTCTTAACTCCTAACAATTTGTACTAGTCCCATTACGTGAATACCGAGTAGGTGTATGTTAGAAGTGGGCTTTCTAATTTTTAATATTGTTTTATACATTTTTTTTTGTGTTTTTTATTTCTCACTAATTAATGTCTAAGTTCTTATATGACTCTGTTGTCTTTGTAGAGTTTTCTGTTCTGTTGTGCAATAAACGCTTCTTGTAAATAGGTAGATGAGGCTTTAAAACCAAATCAAAAGAATATAAATAGATATCTATGTCCTTTTGATTTGGATTTGGTTATGAAACCCAAATGCTATTTAACGGCAAGCAAACTCCATTTTCTAGATGACGTTGTGTTATTTACGACAGGATGGTAGCAGATTGGTGCAGTGAGGGAAATGTGATGCATAATAAATTAATGTTATTCACATTTTTATATTTTGACTATAAAACGCTTTGTAACTAGCATAGAAATATGTATATACTTTTTATAATATAACAAAGCTATAATTCTCAGTAGAAGCTCAGAGTTTGTTACTGCGCGGATCGCCCTGAGAACACGGTGGAACACACAGTGGAGATTTGCCCTGCTTGGGCAGAGCTCTGCCGTGTCCTCATAGAGGCATAGGGTTCAATCCATGGTCCGGAGCGAGGAGGCATGGCAAGCAGTCATCTCTTTCTGCGAAGTGGTTATGCAAGCGAAGGAGGTGGCGGGTCGCGCGAGGGAGAGGCAGGTCTCAAGGCCCTCATAGCCCTTGCGCTCCAGCCGCCGCAGGAGACGCTCCGGGCGTTGGGAGTCACTCTGTGACTCCCAGCCACCGTAGGCGTGGGCCTACGGGCTGCGAGCAATGGGTAGCTCGCCGCCCGACTGAAACAATAATAAACTTAAAACATACTTGGCCAATTTTCAAAATATTTCGCTAATATAAAGCAACATTATCAGCGAGTAATACAGGTTACCCTTTATGTTCGTTGGAAAACCTTTTACAAAGCTGCGGGCTGAAGCTAGGTAATAGTAAAGTGTAGTAAGTAATAATGTGATTGAAATGAACTAGGAATGATAACACTCAGCATGAGGGCTTGGGTTTGATTTTAGGTCACACATATCCGTGTTTAGAGTTCCGTTACCTTCTGGACTGATCTGAATCGAATTTAGTACACGTAATTATGGACTTGTCGCATACATTTATAACTTTTCATGCCACTACTTGACTCCATTTTGTTTGTTTTGGTCAACAGCGACGCGCATGGTAAGAAACAGAACTAAACACAACAATTTGCCGTGGCATTTTGTAGATGAAGTTTGATTTGTCAATCAAAATATGTTTAGGCATAATATAATTATAATGACACGGCAATATACATTTGGCCTTCGGCATATTATATAACAGCGAGCGATTCTAAACTGACGACGCCGTATGTAAACGGCGGAATCATACAAAATGCCTGCGACAGACTCATCATAATTTGCTTAACCTTTTTCGAAAAATGACGCAGCCGGCTTCCAGTGTTAAACTGGAAGCCGGAGAAATGTTAAGATGGTTCTACCCACGGACCAACCTAGGCAAGCGACTTTAACCTTTAAGATCGACCCATAAGGTTATTATTTAACCAAGACAAGACGAACAGCGATGCACCATCATTACACAGTGGACATCCCACCTATACGCACAAAACGTTTTGCGAATGCTTTGATTGTGCGTACAGCTAAGCAGTGGAATTCCCTGCTAGAATCTGTGTTTACTGATAGCTATGACCTAGGGTTACTTAATTCAAGAGTGAATAGGTTACTTCTAGGCAAGCGTGCTTCATCTACGACCACTCACTTACCATCAGGTGAGATGGTAGTTAAACGCGAACCAATCAATACAAATAAAATTCCAGCTTGAAAACATATGAACTTCTGTGACCCACAAAAGAACTTCCGAACTATCTATTTCAGGCCAAACGCTCTGTCATAAATACGAATACCCAAAAGTAATGTATCAAGTTACACAAAAAATGGCGTCGAACGATAGCAAAAGAAACCAGATAGACTACATTTACTACAACTTTATTAGGAAGCTGTTCAATGTTGCGAACTGTCAAAGGGAGTTTATTGTAGTGCTTTATCTTAGTTTTTCCTTTTAGAAATATCAAGGGTGTTACTAGGCATGACACGTTTTTTGTCAAAGAACAGGATATATTGCATTTTCTTGTTAATTTCAAACCCCAATTGTACGTTGTTGGCCCGTTATTGGTCGTTCGTCTTTCAATTGGATGAAACTAATTAGTAGTAATTAACTAGGTACTTTTTACCCGACTGTAAAAGAGGAGGGTTATATTTTTTTTCGTGAAAAAGTTCACGGGAATGAAGCCCCGCGGGATTATTAAATAGGAAAGTTTGTGAGCATGATGGTTGGATGGAAGTTTTTAGGGTTCCGTAGCCGAATGGCAGAAAACGGAACCCTTATAGTTTCGTCATGTCTGTCTGTCTGTCTGTCCGTCCGTCCGTATGTTACAGCCATTGTATTCCGAAACCATTACGACTATACATGTGAAACTTGGTAGGGAGATGTATTCTGTAAACCGCTTTACAATTTTAAGAAAAAATTAAAAAATAATTAAAATAAAGGAGGACTCCCCATACATGCAACTAAAACAGAAAATATATTTTTTTCTTGAAACCCATCCGTGTGTGGTATTTAGGTCTTTAAAAATGACATAGGGGTTTCTAAAACCACGTTTTCATAAAGTCAATCGTTTAAAAGATATAAGTTTCCAAATTGGTAAAATATCCCTCCCTCTAACTTCTATAATAAAGGAGTGAAAAATCTTAAAAAAAATATTTATCCGTAGATCTTAATGTAAACTTTCAACCAAAATTAATTTGAACGAAATCGGATTAGTAGTTTTTGAGATACAGCATATTTTCTAAAACCGCAAATATAACTTTGTGATTCATACAAACACTATGAAAAACAAAGTTATTTGGCGTAGTTGTATAAAATGTAAATAACCTAGTTTTAAGAAATTTGTAAGGATTATTTTTCGTCGAATTAATATACATATTATATTATTATAGTTACTACGGAACCCTTCATGGGCGAGTTTGACTCGCACTTGGCCAATGTTTTTTTATTCCTTCACGTAAAATCTACTGAACGGATCTGAATCATTGGCAATTTTTATCTGGGAATTCTTACGGGTTCTGAATGTACATTGGAAAGCTTCCCACGCGGACGAAGTCACTGGCACAACTAGTAGTTAATTTTAGCTATCTAACTACGATTCAGATCCGTTCAGCCGTTTTTACGTAATTGAGTAACAAACTTTCTCATTTAAAATATTAGAGAGATAAATTATACATAATGATTTCAACACTTATCTCAAGAAGATATATGTAGGTACTTCCGGATTAACTTCTGCCAGTTATGAGAAACGGTTTTTATTTAGCAAATTGATTGTAGCACTTCATTTTCACTTAATCGCTGAAATAATAGCGCTCATAATTATTCTATGTAAGATTGAGCGCTTTTGTTGTTGTCATTAATCATGACCTATTTGAAAATAAATAGTATGATTTATCCGTAAATTTTTCACTAACTAAAACTAGATGTGCCTGTTTTTCCGAACTGTCCAACCTGAGAAGAGGCAATGAAACAAACTCAGAGGTCGAAGTCTCTTTTAAAAACCTTACTGGTCAAATCATATGAAGTACCATGTTACATAGGTCTCTGGTGGTCCTTTCTGGAAAGAAATACGTAGATTTGAGTCCTCGAAGGATTTTTTTTATTTATTTATTTATTTATGTACACACATGACACTTACAAAAAAAAATAAAAAATAAATACAGACAAAAGAGCACAAAGGTGCTGCTTATTTCCCAAGAAATTTCTTCCAGCAGACCTGCGACAGGAGAGTTCAAGAGGAGATGATAGACACAGTGTGTATAAATACTAGTTATGATAAATAAAACATACTTAGCTATACAATTAAACTATAATGATATAATAAACAAATATATACATACATAGAATTAAAATACATATTTATATTAATGCTATAAAAATATATAGGTACCTATAATAAATATATAAAATTACGGGATGTTGGATAGGTAATGATCTTTGACCAGCTTTTTGAAAATATTAATGGATTTAGCTTTCCTCGAAAGAACACCACCGACATGAACCTACATGCTTCTCATATACAAATACAAATTGTATGGACATTAAAAGAGACTATGATCTCTGCGTTTGTTTCGGTTTTTCTTCTCAGACTAGTCAGGAAATACCGGCCTCATTTAGCTAAACTAAACTTAACACGCAAAAAAAATGACGTGTAAAAGTGTTATTTATAACCAATTTACAAAATAAATATTTCTTTTCATTTCGTTTGAGTGGAGCTTTCCAAACAGGGCAAGTGTTAGTCAGTTATCGCAAAGGTCAACTTTGAGCTTTAACGATTTATTAAAGCCCCTACTATACTCGAATGTGTAGTGCTTTAAAGACACAAATAACAGTCTTTAAAGCACTCCAGATTTCTTTAACACTATTATATACAGAGTTGGGTGTCTTTCGCGCAGTAAACGCTGATTTGGTAACCTTTTCGTAATTGACATGCTCAGCGCAATTTTGTTATTTTTTGTAATGATTGTATTGTTCGTTGTTATTTCTGTCTAAATCGAATAAATATCTTTCTATTCTATTCCACTCGTAGGAGCGAACCTATTACCTTAAACTGGTCAGAAAGCCAAACTTTTACCTTATAAGTAGGTAAGTGAAAGTGTAAGAGCGCTGCAGGCCTATTATACGCCTTCAGCGCCCTTAAACTTTCAGTTTTAGGGTTGTATACATTTTTGCTATTAACGTGGCTAAAACTGTCTTAGAGTATATAATAAGAATAAATCAGCCTATTAAGTTCCCACTGCTACAGGCCTCCTTTCAGTGATAGAAAATCTGCTATAATGCACCACGCGGGTACAGTGCTCTTTGGTGATTGTCACTTGTCTTAGGATTTTTTCTCCTGGACATGCCGGTTTCAATTCAATTTCATTTATTTCTAAGTAACAAAACTCAATTGGTTAGTAACAAAATTCATTAATCCTATGTTAGTACTCAATTCAAATTACAAGGTTGGTTCGCGAATCGAAGCTACAAGCTCAACACCGACGTGGAGAGCTCGCAGAGTTTACTAACACACAGTCGAGCCTGCTCGCTACACAACGAAGGATTATGTTGAGGCTGGCCTGCACCCGGTGCACCAGGGAATCGTTTTCGCATCGTCGCATAAGAACAATAGACGCGAGCTTCAGCAAACATTCCAGATACGCTACAGAAGCGGGGCAGCCCCATCAACACCCGGAACGCATTATTATACTGAACGCGATGGGCACTGTACGATTTACGAGTATATGCAGCCCACAGGCTGCACGTGTAAAAAGAACAGCAGAATGCACGGAATATGGTTTTTTTTTACACCAGGTGAGCAACGTACAAACCTGCGAGCTATTATTTTAGCTCTAACCGATAATGCCCTTCGCTCCCTCTCAATGTCGTCATTGTCTTTGAGGTCAGTGGTCAAGAGATGTTTTCCTTCATGGTACAAATTACGGTTTCCCAATGCTAGGGAAAACACTTAATTTACAATAACAATTGATTACATAGATTTCCCTAAATTGCATGTCATCATTTTACAGCCAGCACCGCGTCCCGCTCCGTGACGCTTCAGTCTCATTCCAATCGTCGAACCGGTAACTCTGTATCCTTATCGTAATTGTGTCTACCAGGTCCAAATCTAGTGTAACCCAAAATTGTATCAAGTTGAATTCCCTAATTAAACCTATTTCTTTAGTATAACCTAAAGTGTATTTTTAAACCTGGTTTTCGGGATCCCGTATAACAGTTCAAACCCTCGACATGCAACTTGAAAGCACCTTACCACTGGGTTACCACTGCTCGGCTAAAAGTACAATATCGTCTCAAAACAATATATACATAAATCTTACTTATAAAACTGTAAAAGTTTATATTATAGATGCTTGTTGCTCAATCACGCCAAAAGGCTTTAACTGATCTGAATGTAATTTAGTATTTAGGTAGCTGAGATACTATCTGGATTAAAGCGGGAACTGCATTTTTTTATAAAGAGAACTAACAATATGGGTGTAATTCACATTACTAGCAATCTTTTTAACCCCTCCAACTAAGCTAAAAGCTGCTTGTGTCTGGAGTGGGTTCACGGTAATAGTGAAATGGGTTGGGCTCGAACCTGCGCCATTTTGATCACAAGGCCGACACCTGGCCATTAGGTTATTGTCGCATTTAGTAGTAAGGTGCATTATTTGTGAGTGCTATTGTCTATAAATTATTTCAAAATCCACACGGACGAAGGCGGGCGCGAAGTGATAGTTATAAATAAAACTGACATCAAACTCATCAAAATTCACGCACATTCATCAGAACAAAGTAGACAGTTTTACACTTATTATTCGTGTTATTGAGATTTATTTCATTTTTCTCTGAAACTGGTATATCAGTTGAGTTTTATATTCCTTTTGACACAACCGTCTCTGGCGAGTGTCGCGAGAATTGGAATAATTTATCCAAGAGATTTCCCAAAGGCATTGTAGGACAAACGAAACGGAAATCTTTCTTTTTTTGCTTCCTCGTGAATGAATGTAATGGAACGTATATGTAGATGTATTATGGGGAATCTTCTGGTAGTAGAGAAAGAGCGACAGTGCCCGTATTTATAAACAGTCTGGCAAGATTTTCGCATTGATAGCAGTTGAGATGAGATTGCGAATTGTATTTGAACGATTTTTAAGTAAGGGAATTGGCCTTTACTTACTAACATTGAGAGCAGTGGTAGATCAGTGGTTACATACAACGTGTAACAGAATAAACGCAAATTCTGAAAGCAGTTGGTTCAGAATCGGTTTCTGAAGCGATTTCCGTCATAAAAAATAGGTGTTAAATTTTGACGGAAAAACTTTCTTCTTTTTTTTATAGTTGATAGGCTTGCGTTTGACCATAATCTCACCTGACCTTAAGCGATGATGTGGTCGAAGATGGAGCACGCTTGCCTAGAAGTAACCTATTCACTCTTGACTTAAATACTCCCAGGTTATAACTATCAGGAAACACAGACTCCGGTAGGGAATTCCACTCATTTAACTTAAAATGGAAACACAGTATCATGGCAAATTAATACAACCCTTAATTCAAGAAAATGCGCTCGTATGCGTGTCGGCAGCTAATATATCATGAGTGTAAGCGTCTGCGTAAGGATATTGTATGACGCACATACGTTTTGCGTTTAGTAAGGATAACTATTTTATAAGAAATGTCCAGGTTTGGTTTCAATTTATTTAGTTACAAATGTTGTTTTAGACTTATAAATTAATATTCTAATTGGGGTGTCTGCGGAATTTACCTTGTATACGAGTTACGAGGTGTAGGTCATGAATTTGAACGAAGGTAAGCACACTACTACGTGTAATTTTCCTCATCGCCACAGTTCTCAACAACGGTGAAGGGAAACATCGTAAGGGAACCGGCTAAATGTCCTAGGACCGGTAATCTGGAGATATGTGTCATCCACCTACCCAAATTGGCTCGGTGGTGGATTTCGACCCATTCTCTATCTTAGAGAGGAGGCCTTTGTCCTAGCAGAAGGTTAAGGAATGTTATAGGTTAGTTTTTCGTAATATTTCTGATAATAATCAAGTTTTTAGGGTGCCATAGCCGAATGGCAAAAAACGGAACCCTTATAGTTTCGTCATGTCTGTCTGTCTGTCTGTCCGTCCGTCCGTATGTCACAGCCGTTTTATTCCGAAACTATTAGCAATACACATGTGAAACTTGGTAGGTAGATGTATTCTGTGAATCGCTTTCCGATTTTAAGACAAAAATTTTAAAAAATTAAGTTGTGTTCGCCATACATGGAACTGAAACTAAAAATGTTTTTTTTCATTATACCTATACGTGTGTGGTATCTATAGACAGGTCTTTAAAAATGACATTGAGGTTTCCACCAAACTTTTTCTTAAAATCAATCGTTTAAAAGATATATGCTTACAAAGTGGTAAAATGTGTGTCTAACTTTTGTAATAATGGAATAAAAATCTAAAAAATATATGCTATAGATATTGATTGTTTTTGACTATATAAGTTAAGCTATTGTGACGTATTTTATTTCTTTTAATTTTATTTTAATTTTGTAGTGTCTATTAAAGTATTAATGTATATTGGTTTTTATGGGTGCAAAGCCCGAAATAAATGATTTTATATATTTATTATTATTATTAATAAAATCATTAAACAAAAATTGGTTTGAACGAGATCGGGTCAGCAGTTTTTGAGATATAGCACATTTTCTAAAACCGCAAATATAACTTGGTTTTTCAAAAGTCATTTTGCGTAGTCACTACGAAACCCTTCATGGGCGAGTCTGATTTGCACTTGGGCAATTTTTTAATCCCTAATCTCTTCAGCTTAGATTTTATTTTCTTCGAGTGGTTAGCAAGTCCGAGGCAA
The DNA here is from genome assembly GCA_943138885.2 of Tholera decimalis. Lineage (NCBI taxonomy): Eukaryota > Metazoa > Arthropoda > Insecta > Lepidoptera > Noctuidae > Tholera > Tholera decimalis. The sequence continues at coordinate 34,033,558 of OW964565.2, forward strand.
GCTCAAGACGTTGTCTCACGTGTTCAAGATTTTTCTATCTTACATACTCGTATTCTTTAACTTCATCTATAATGCTTCGATTCACTTAACATACAGATTTAATATAAAATTGAAAGCTATCTCTCAAGAAAAATCGCATCACGTGTGTAATGAGTCGTGAAAATCAAAGGTCGTTTAGCCAAATTTTGCCAAGCTACTGTAAATCTTATTTCGAAAGCAATAAGGTTGGAAACCAAGTAGTGTTTGTCTGTCCTGGGTTTAAACAAATTTGTGCCAAGTCATGTGATGAATCGTCGTTACAAAATTCAATAAAAACTAGTCCAATTTACAATGAACAAAATAATTTTGACTATAATAATTTATCCAGCATCCAAAATCGCGAGATATAAAAATAATTTTACTGCGTCAACATAATATGTGTGTTCCATACAGACAGGCAGCACTGCATATAATCAGTCAACCATTGCGCCAACTGTTTTGTTAGTAATATTAAGTACTATCTGTGCCCGCGACTTCGTCCGCGCGGAATAGTGACTTTCGGCAGCATTTTTAATTTTTTAGGCTAATGATTTTGAAAACAAAACTCATACATAATTTGAATGACGTATTTAATAATATCTTATCAAAAGTCTACAAAATAAGTTTCAAGCTTCTAGCTTTAAAAATGACGCAATTTCCATACAAAATTTTATCCCCTATTTCAACCCCTTACAGCCCTTTTTCGTATTAAAAAGTAGCCTATGTCCTTTCTCAGGCTCTAGACTATGTCTTTACCAAATTTCGTTAAAATCGGTTCAGTAGTTTAGTCGTGATTGCGTAACACACAGACAGACAGAGTTACTTTCGCATTTATAATATTAGTAACGATAAATATCTGACCAAGGGTGGATCCAGGGGATGGTCATGCGGTCATGACCCTCCCCTGGGCTGGGTCCAGGACCTAGGTGAACCACTAATTTAAATTTTAAACATTGTTACTAGATAATACTCCAGTTTCTGTCGTTGTAAACGAATATCGGCAGTGGATGGCCAAGTGGCAGCGGGGTCAGAAAATACAAATTATAACTTCTTGTGACTTGACCACGATTATGTGACCCCCCCACCTGGCACCAAAGCTCGATCCGCCCATGTATCTGACAGCTTTTGACTAAATTGGAACAAAGTCAAAGTGAAAGATTTATTGGCAAATAAATATGGTTACGAAGTTCTTACAATGGTATAATAGCAGCTTAGCATATTTAATCATAATATTATGACATGTAAATTTTTGTTGAAATTAATTTAATTAATGAAAGGTAAATTAATTTGTGGATTGGTGATCGTCTTAACACATCAAGAGTCCTGCGTGCTTTGAAAGGAACCCCCCTTCCTCCCCAGCTGTCATTTGGATATTTTTGAAAGACGTTACGACTAGTCAGAAGCCAGAAAGTCTGTCACTGGTCTGACCAAGTATCGTGTGCAAAAGCTGTCGAGGTAGTTGGGTCTACTAGGTTGTAGAGTTCAAATAGGCAATCCCTCCATGCAAAACACTAGTTACAATATTATGCCGGCTCTTCACGTTGGCCAACATAGTGGCGAATGTAGTGGCCATTGGCCAAGAGGATATTGGCCAACAGTTTGTGATGGCGTCCACACGTTAGAAGGTCATTCAGTTTGCTTTGGTTCAGGCCAATGTGCGGTATTTATTTATTATATTCATGGAAGTATTTATTAAAATGGATATTGAGGTGCTAACTGCTGCTTCTTGGGTTCCACAAATAATTTTCGGCTTGGTAGAGCTCTATAAACCGAAATGTTTTTTTTTTTTTTTAAATTTATAATAGGCTTGCGTTTGACCACCATCTCACCTGATGGTAAGTGATGATGTGGTCGAAGATGGAGCACGCTTGGCTAGAAGTAACCTATTCACTCTTGACTTAAAGACTCCTTCTTCGTTAGTCATTACTGACATTTTGTTTACTCTAGTTGTTACCGACGCGTGACTATAAAATTTGAATCAGGTGCGTGCGATCGTTCTGGGAGCTCGAAGCAAACAAAACGCGCGTGGACTATTACTAGACTATTACATATTATTATATTATATGACTAGAGTATTGACTCTGCCACAACTTTTTGATCTTTTGCAAAAAACCGACACCACACGGATCGACGGACGGACGGTAGAGAATGCCTACGGCATTAAGTCCGCTTTTGTACCTATGTGCATAAAGTGTAAATAAATAAATAAATCGCGCGCCAACTTGCCTGCCATCATTCCAATACAACCCAAGATGCATAAACACCCCCTCTACACATTGGCCAATAGGCATTGGCCACTATATTCACCACTATGTTGGCCAACGTGAAGAGCCGGCAACGAACAAAACACTGCGCCAAACGTTTCGTCAGTAATAAACCTAATGTGTGTCTGGCAGCGGACATATTTTGGTAGAAACGATTAGTATAATAAACAACGCGACATTATGCAGAGTCACAAATGGATGGCTTATATGCCATAATAGAAAAATACCCGCTTTGTTGATGTGTAGCTTGAGAGACAATCCTAATGGCTACCTAAGGTCTATTGTTGAACATTTTGAGAATCCTATCTGGATGCACGCATATCGCAACAGAATTAGACAAAATTGGCTATTGATTGGGCCCTAAGCAATACGAAGCGGCGATGTGGTAGGCCAAGGAGATGGTGTTACGACTGTTACGAGTTAGATTAGGGGCAATTCGTCAGGGATTGACCATATGAGGCATTGGACAGGGAGAAGTGGACAGAAGGAAAGGAGGCTTTTGCCCGGTAGTGGGACACTAGATAAAATATGTATGTAAGTTTATTCTAGTTATACAACGTGTAATTTAAAGGGTATATACATACCAAGTGCACGGCTTCTTTGGATGATAATAAACGATATGGCAAGGGTTTTCTAATCCTATGTGTACGTGTGTGGAACTTATTAGAAATTTCAATACATTGATACCAGAGACCGAATTTTTCAAATTAAGAAGAACGAAGAGAATTATTGTTTTATTGGCAAGTGATGTGGAAAGTGATGGCCCTCATAGTGATGTGACACGTTTGTTATTATTGGTATTCAAGAAACATACGAAATCAAAAATTTGGGGTCAATTCTGTGAGTCACTTATTTTGAGCTGAAACTTTGCATAGAGACTCCATACCAGATGTTGTCTGCAGTTCTTTTGGATAGATATGGGGTTTCCTTTACACGTTGTATATGTGTATATACACTTGTAGTAAAACTTTTATTTTGAATATTTATATACTTAGTTTATTTTTTTATGCAGCTGCCATGTTATCTCTTCACCACCCATGGTTGACTGGTAGAGAATACCTATGGCATTAAGTCCGCCTTCGGACATTTTGTGTTGCATAAAGTTTTAATAAATAAATAAATACTCTTTATTGTAGACCATAACATAATTAAATAAGGACTTACCATCTACAAAGCGTGTTACAATCGGCGGTCTTATCCCTAAATGTGATCTTTTGTAGACAACCTTCATTTATTTATTATTTTTATAATATTAATATTAGATATAAATTATATGATAATTATCTGGAGGCACTGGCCTTGCTTGTTTACCTATAGGATAATTTATTGTTACTCTATAAACGCTGCGTGTGCGGCTGTCACTCCAGAATTTCTCAGGCCCCTTCTATTATCCCTCTTGCGAATAGTATGCACTAAGACAAGTCAGTAAGACAAGCACAAACCCTTCCTTCTTTCAAAAATATGGTAAAAGATCTCTATCCCTCTCTTTAATTTGTTACTATTTTTTATATAACTCAGCTTTGTTCTTTTTATGTATATGTGTATTTTGTATGTAGGTTATTACTTAAGTATTGTATATAAGTGAATAGTACACCATGGACTACCCGCGTATTTATTTTCTCCTGCTGTGTCAAATCGAGATCGCTTTTAGCGATAAGACCGCCCATTGTAGTTTTTAAGTCCTTATTTAATCCTGTTATGGTGTATAATAAAGAGTATATCTATCTATCTTTCTACCCAATGCTAGCCACTGGTAACCTTGGTTTTCCTACGTATATCTTTGTTTTTGGTTAGACTTCGTAAGGAAACTCAATAACATTCAATATACGTCTAAGTATATGCCACTGCCACTAGTAAAGCCACATTATAATTAAACTTAACTAAAATTCGACGACACTGTTATTGCATTGGTTAAGTGATTGACTGCTACAGTGCGTGTCGCGGGTGCCATTCCTGCACCATAAAAAATATTAGTATGGACTAAAAGTTGTTCTTGGTCGGAGTGATTGTCAAAATACAGCTAAGCAATATTGTGAAACAGGTGTGTTTAAAATATTGGTGTACAATAAAGAATATTCTATAGCTATCTACTCACGATTCAGGAGAAATGAAAGGCAACGTTTTATTTAAGAAAAATTAACAAAGTATAATTTTATTTTCTGATCTTAATTGAAATATAAACTCTGTCGATTTACACAAAACTGTCAACAAGATTTCTCGGCCTCGGCTCGGCCAATCTCCTAAAGTTAGCCATTTCTAGCCACTTTCAGGCCACTTTGCACGTAATTAGGCCTTCTTTTTATTGTGGCTACGTTAAAACGTTTCAAAGTTTATCGTTGGCTAAGAAATGGCAATTTGTTTATTTATTTTAGAGAGTTTGAGAATTATGTTGTAAAACGCTTAAAAGCATAACAAAAAAATACAACGTGTAAGTAACGGAAACCCCATATCTATCCAAAAGGAATGAAGACAACATCTGGTATAGAGTCTCTATGCAAAGTTTCAGCTCAAAATAAGGTTTCATATGTTTCTTGAATACCAGTAATAATAAACGTGTCACAGCACTATGAGGGTCATCATTTTCCACGTCACTTGCCAATAAAACGATAATTCTCTTCGTTCTTCTTATTTTGAAAAAATCGACCTGTGGTATCAATGTATTGAAATTTCTAATATGCTCCACACATGTAGTATGTCTACATGTGTGGAGCATGTGTGTGTGGATTAGAAAACCCTTGCCATATCGTTTGTTATCATCCAAAGAAACCATGCACTCGGTATGTATATACCCTTTAAATTACACGTTGTATATAATATCAAACTAGCATTTGCCCATGTGATAGGTTGATTTTCAGCAAAAGCTTATGTGCTGTAGCCTATGTCCTTTTCCAATGTGTTATCCGTCTCTGTACCTAATTTCATTAGATATACTTAACTACATATTGTCCGCAACTTCATTCGCGTCAATATTTCGATAAATAAATAAATATTAGTATAAAATTTATTTAAAAATTGAAAAAAACCCCCTACGCAAAAATACGTAGGAGTAGTTTAAGAAACATTCCTTAAAAAGTAATTTTTATTGTATGCTTTTTAAACTTTTAACCTAGGTACCATAGTTTTTGTCACTTTGACCAATTTCATGGAACGGAAAGTTTTTGCAATATAGTACACGTGGTTCCGTTTCATTTGATTAACTACCCATATCTAGTAAATGGCTGAACCGATTTTGATAAAACTTGTCTGATTGTATTACACCCGTCGTGTTCTTTCATTTGATACCCCACTTGGGTATATTTGACAACATTCGATTATTCATCTCCACTTTCACCCTCCATATCTCTAGTAAATGGCTTAACTGATTTTGACAAAACATATGTATCTAAGAACCACCGCCAGGAAACCTGATTTCTAACAAAAAAAAACCGCATCAAAATCGGTTCACCCGCTTAGGAGCTACGGTGCCACAGACAGATACACAGATACACACGTTAAACTTATAACACCCCTCTTTTTCCGTCGGAGGTTAAAAATAACCAACTATCATCCGTTAATACATTCAATTTTATCATTTATAATATTAGTACAGATTCTATAGCTAATAAAATAATACCTCTTAAAGGCACCACTTTACAATTTGCCACAAAATCCTCTGCACAAACGGTGTAACTTTTAAATAGTGAACTAAGTTATTTCGTGTGCTTAAACTTAAATATTAGAATGGAAGTTTCCTCTTAGCAAGTAAAAGTCTAACGTTGCCAAGTCTTGCGATAAAAGATTTTCTACTACTTATTTGAATAGTTGCTTTTACGGATTTGTTCGCTTTTATTTTTAAGTTATTTTAAGTAATATGTTATGTTATTGGTTTTGTCGTTGAGTTTGTGTCGAAAGGTATAGCAAAAGTCGGTGGTCGTGTTAAAGAGTATTTAAGTGCACTTTATACAAGGTGTAACAGATTAAGCGCAATACCTCAGACACCCCAATTACAATAGAATATTAAATTATTAGTCTAAAACAACATCCGTAACTAAATAAATTGAAACCAAACCTAGATTGTTTTTATAAAATAGTTATCCATACTAAACGCAAAACGTATGTGCGTCATACAATATCCTTACGCAGACGCATACACGCATGCAATGTTAGCGGCCGACACGCCCACGAGCGCATTTCCTTGAATTAAGGATTGTATTAATTTGTCATGATACTTTGTTTCCATTTTAAGTTAAATGAAAGATTTTTCAATCAAAATGTAACAGCTATTTTTTATGATGGATATCGATTCAGAGGCCGATTCTGAATCAACTACTTCCAGGAATTGCGTTTATTCTGTTACACGTTGTATGTTGTAGGTTACCCTACAAGTGTGCAAATCGAACCTGTAACACGGAGCGTAGAAGCCAATCGCTTTGCCGCTTTATTATACGTAGTATTTGAAAATAAACCAGTTTTGTAGTGATCGAATCATATGAGAACCATGCAGTTTCTCATATGATTCGATCACTACAATACTGTATGGACTTCAAAAGAGACGTAGACCTCTGAGTTTTTTAGGGTTCCGTAGTCAACAAGGAACCCTTATAGTTTCGCCATGTCCGTCTGTCTGTCCGTCTGTCCGCGGTTTAGCTCAAAAACTATTGGTACTAGAAAGTTGTACTTTGGCATGAGTATACACGTTAATGACGCCAAAAAAGTGGTAAAATAAATTTTTGAAAAAAATAATTATTTAGGGTACCTCCCATACATGTAAAGTGGGATGATATTTTTTTTTTTCGTTCTTCCCATAGTGTGGGATATCGTTGGATAGGTCTTTCTAAAATAAAATATTAGGGGTTTGGTAAGACCGTTTTTTGATTAAGTAAACCGTTCGTGACTTATCAAGCTTTAAAGTACCAATTTTCGTTAGAGTCAAGTGTCTCCCCCCTTCTATCAACTAAACGGTTGTAGTTAGAAATTCAAATGTCACGGCAGTAGTACCTATATATAACGAATTTTAAAGGAAAACTATCACACATATGTGGGCTTTACAAGTTTACGAGTAATAGTCGACCAATTGTATTTGACTCGAAAATTTGGAACAACTCTATAGAAATGTCGATAGATGGCGCTAAGCGCCAGTTGTATCGTGCTAATTTCTTGTGACGATTGAGTAGTGTAGCTGTGTGTCCGTATTTAAATTCAAAACACCGGCTATGACAAGTTTTATACAAATCTCTAAAAAAAATTAAAACTTTCCGTGCAAAATTGTCGGATCAGTTGAGGATTTGTATAAGAAGTCAAATTAGTTAGGTAGTCATGTTTGGCTTTTAGACGACACGCACTTGGCTGTTATAAAAACTACGGAACCCTACACTGCGCGTGGCCCGACACGCACTTGACCGGTTTTCAGTGTTTATTCTCAGAGTAGTCAGTAAGTAATCACTGGCCTCGTCTAGTTTACATTTACGAAAAAGTATGACGTATAAAAGTGTTATTTATGACCTGTTTGCCAAATAAACATCATTATTTTTAAAGCAATAATACGACAACACAAAATGGATGAAGTGCTGTTCTCCTAGATGGGCTAAAAGTTAGTCTGTGTTAAGAAGAGAAAGTGACGATACCTTGATTGATCGATTATTATAAAAGGTTTACTAAAGTGCTTATTATAGAACAAAGAATATGCAAGCCCTAAAAGCAATGTATTGTGATCGTGAAATTATAAGTTTTTAACACGCTTTTATTAAGTCGACCTGTATGTAACTAACTATGTAATGGAATCTAAGGTAACTAATTTAACCATCTTCCAAGGGTCGTAGCGTAATGTAAATTGGCAGCTGTATGTAGTTCTGATGACAATACAATAATATGCTACTGTCAAACTGATCTGATGATGGAGCCGGAAGATATAAACTGGAACTTCATGATGGAAAATTGTATCATAGCTGTTTTGGATTTCTTAGAAAAGTCTTGTAATGAACTTTGACCACGATTAGGTTTCAAGGTCTGATGATGAAGCCAGAAGATAGGCATAGGCATTCCATGATGGAATATCGTATCATAGCCGTGTCTGCACTTGTGAGAAAGGCCATGTAATGGACTTTGAACAAGATCAGGTTTCAAGGTTTATAACAAACCTAAAGAAAATCTGTTATCGGTTTTCTTAAATTTTTTTTTTAGTTTTATTTGCATTTATGAAAGCGTGTTTTTCTAATGTTTTTTAAACTATTAATTTATTAATATTATGTATGTAATAGAACGTAAATTATAATAGTTGCATCGGTCCAACTTCAAGGTGAAGCAATATTTGCGTGGGACGTTCTGTGGATGGGTGTGGTCACCCATCTTAAAGCCTGCAATACATGTTGGCCGAGCGTAGGCCAATGCGAGCGTTGGCAAATTGGTACAAGGCAAGAAATAATGTCCACATGTTCGACAAGTTCGTCGAGCGCCAATGCAGACGACCAATGTAGAAGAGGGTCTGTAGAGCTGCCCACACGTTGGCCGAGCGCAGGCGAGCGCCTTTGATTTGTGACCGAAAGCGACACCGATCCGAAGTGAGGCAAGTGATCACGAGCAACGGCGAGCGAAGATAAGTTGCACCAAATGAGCCCTATACACGTTGGCGCTGGCCTCCACTCGGCCGCCGCCTGTAGGCGGTTGTACGTGGGAATCGTGCGGTCCATGGCCCTGTATGCGGCCCCTGTGTGGGCGCTGGACATGACGGCCGGCACTCTCGCCATTCTGCGCAAACCGCAGAGGGTGATGGCCGTCAGAGTCATCCGCGGGTACCGCACGATTTCCTACGAGGCGGCTTGCGTCCTGGCCGGATCCCCGCCCTGGGACCTAGAGGCGAAAGTACTCGCGTCGTTGTATCGATGGCGCGAGGAAGAGCGGGCACGGGGCTCGAGGCCGGTGCAGCGGCAGATCGCGCTGCGCCGAGAGGAGCTCCGTCAGGTCTTGGTGGCGGAATGGCGGCAGAGGCTTCTGCGCCCTACCGCCGGCCTCGCTACCGTCGAGGCGATCCGGCCAGTACTCGACGACTGGCTCGGGAGAAGGCACGGCTCCCTGTCTTTTAGAGTGACACAGGTGCTGTCGGGGCACGGCTGCTTCGGCAAGTACCTGTGCCGCATAGACAGAGAGCCGGACGCTCGGTGCCACCACTGCGTCCATTGCGGGGAGGACACGGCGCAACACACGCTCGCCGAGTGTGTAGCTTGGGAGGAGCAGCGCCGTGTCCTCACAAATGAAGTAGGAGGCGATCTGTCGCTGCCGGCCGTAGTGCAGAGTATGGTCGGCAGCGCAGAGTCGTGGGACGCGGTGGTGTCCTTCTGCGAGGACGTGATGTCGCAGAAGGAAACTGCGGAAAGGGAGAGGGAGATCTCCACTCCCTTCCCTGGCCGCAGAAGGCGCACCGGGCGCAGGGGAAGGGCGGACAACGCCCTTTTCCAGCCCCCATGAATGGGTCCAGGGGCGAGGGACTTGGGGAAGTCCCTCGCCCCCTATTTGATGGACCCGAGTCGCAGGCGCGCGCGGGTGTCGGCGCGCGCCTCTGAGGCGATGCACGGGGTAGTTCAACACCTCACTACCCCGTGCAGGAGGCGAGGCCGGGACAGACCCGACCAGCACTAGTGCGGGGCTGCGGAAGAATTAGGTTTCCCGCGGCCCCCCACGCACGTGTGAGGAGACACCGGGGTGGTTTTAGCCGGTAAGAATCCGGCACACCCCTCCGCCATTCCCCAGGCGGAGGTAGTCCATGAGGATTTCCCCCCGTTAAAAAAAAAAAAAAAATGGCCTCCACTCGGCCAACTAGGCAAGTGACACCGAGCGATAGCAAGACAAGGCAAATATACCGTCTACATGTTGGTATTGGCCTTCACTCGACAACGCTCGGCCAACATGTATTGCAGGCTTTACATGTGGAGATTGTTCCGTGTGTCGGAAAGTACGTTACTTCGGTGATCCCGACTTTCGTTTGTACATCTTTGGCAGTCATTACGGTTAAACAAAAATCTGACCTGAGTCTTACCAAGAGGTATCCTGTTACCCAGTTACTGGGTTGTGGAGGTCAGATAAGAAATCGCTCCATGTAAAAAAACCTGGAAGACTGGAACCGGATCGTATCATATTGGGGAAAAGGCTAACTTCACTATACAACGTGCAATTTAAAGGGTATATACATACCAAGTGCACGGCTTCTTTGGATGATAACAAACGATATGGCATGGGTTTTGTAATCCTAAGTCTACGTGTGTAGAACTTATTACAAATTCCAATACACTGATACCAGAGACCGAATTTTTCAAATTAAGAACGAAAAGAATTATCGTGTTATTGGCAAGTGACGTGGAAAGTTATTGACCCTCGTAGTGCTGTGACACGTTTGTCATGATTGGTATTCAAGAAATATATGAAACCGATAATTTGGTATCAATTCTTTGAGTCAGTTATTTTGAGCTGAAACTGTGCATAGAGACTCCATACCAGATGTTGTCGTCAGCCCTTTTGGATAGATATGGGGTTTCCGTTACACGTTGTATAATCGAAATTTAGGTTTATTGACAGAAATTTTCAACTAGTAATAAGCAACTCATAAAGGCAATATTGTAACCGTGATACAAATAACAAAAACAGCCGTATGATTTAGTTGTTGTGATACAAATAAATCAACTTCATACATCCCCGAATCTATTAGCTACACTCGAACTTTTCAGGACACATGTCACACTAATCAACAAACAAAAGTAACAGAATGGAATAATCTACGCGTGACACAGCGGAAATGTAACACATTTAATTTGTCCGTACGATTTGTATGTGACGCGGGATTGAGTCGTACGAACTAATTCCAAGTTGTGCATGGCAGTCCGAAATATCAGCGGAATACTGGCTCGTTAAAACTTTGACCGTAGATGTAGGGGTGATAGATGTGGCAGAATGGATTTGTATTTATTTCATCGAAAATCATTAGGTCTATCGTTTAAAATATAATATAATATTGCGATTAATTTGATAGTGTGCTGCGGTAGCAGCGTAGCAGATACGAATCGCTGCAAAACCGACTCCATGTAGTCTTTTCTGTCCTACCCCTAGAGTGTTATTTAAAATCGCGTAGGCGCGGAAGGGCGAGGCGGCCCGTGAGCTGAGGAGCAGGCTGGTCGGCGAAGTCAGCCAGCAAGCCGAAGCTGCGGTGGTGAGCGTGAAACACATCTGCGACGATAAGCTCGCATGGGTCCGCCGAAGCCTTGCGCGCCAGAGCCGTGACAGAAACCATGCCTGCTGCATGTTGCATGCTTGCCTGCCTGCTGCATACTTACTTGCATGCTGCGTGTATGGTGTATGCTTGTTTGCATGCATGCTGCATGTATGTTGTATGCATGTTTGCATGTTTTTTACAGAGAAATAAAAACTAGGCATTTTATAATATTATACTAAATAGGTTTTATGTCTTTTGAGTGGTATATCAAACGATTTTATATTCAATGTGAGATGGTGGTCAAACACGAACCTTTTTTCAATATTTTTCTTTTTTATTATGCTTATAAAAATTTGTTGATTTGAAATTATATCAATCATTTATTATATTAACTGATCATTATATCAAATAAAATTATCGATTCAGTTGTTATATCCTGTAAATATTAGAGATTTTATAATTATATCATATATTACAATACCCTTTTAAACGTGTACCCCTTTTAACGAAAATTATGCGGTCGGAGGAATATGAAATTATAAAAGGTATATCAGCAGTTTTTGAGATATACCATATTGTCTAAAACCGCAAATATAACTTTGGAATTCATACAAATATTATGGAAAACAAAGTTATTTGGCATAGTTACTACTGAACCCTTCCTGGGCGAGTCTGACTCCTGTCCTTTACCGGCCAATTTTTTAAAATCTTTTTTGATAAATGTCGTTTCTAGCATCATAACTCCACGTAAATGTTCCGGGTATGTAAATATGGTCTCATGTAGGCATGTCTTGTCACAATGCTACGGGAATACTTCACGACAGGGAACTGATGAGAAAATGCCGCGAACTATTTGCGAGCGCGGTTGTATCGTAAGTAGCGTAGCGGCGTTTTGATCTCTATAGGTTTTGAGTTTTGTGAAATGTGTTAAACATTTTTTGCGGCTGTTTTATGGATAGATAGATAGATAAAAAATATATTTTTTACTATACCAGTAATTTAAGCACACCTGTTTCACAATATTTCTTAACTTATGGTTACAATTGCGGTCTTTACGCTGATAGCGTAAGCGTTTCTTCCAGACAACCTTTGGATGATGGACTTTATGAACATAACCTCGTAAGGCCCAACCTAAACTTAGGTTGATATAAGTTACGACCCAATGTACTAAAAATAGGTGCAAGTAGTTGCGGCACAGAACTTTGATTGAACAAAAAAGTGTTATTACGAAATGTTTTTGACATTATTCTTTAGATATAGGAAATACCCCTTGGTATTTCCTATATCTAAAATTTGTTTAGGCCCCGCCAATTTTAATCCTGTCCTTTTTGTGTAGTGGCAGATTTAAATTGGCGCGATTATTTAAACCAAAAATAGGATTAAATATCATGCCATAATTTTAGGTCGCTGGTCCGTAATTTAATGATTTTAAAAGCTATCTTGGGCCACAGTGCCTATATTTTTTGTCATTAAATTAGGTTGTTGGGCCTTATGAGCATAAAACAAAGTGCGGACAAAATATAATTAAAATATAAACTGATGAAAAAGAGATTTGTATTTTCGTCGCTGCTTTTCTAAGGCATGTGACAACTATAATCAGTAAGTACTATTCTTGCGGACTGGATTACAGGTCACTCTGCGCTAGAGAGAGGGGCAGTTACTATTAAGGTAGTCACTCATCCATATACTTATCTCTGCAAAGACTGACTCTTGCGGCTGTTATTATTTAATAATAATATAATATTTATTTCAAACCAAAGATACATATTTAATTGTTAGTACAAACTTAAAACCTATAAGTATGTTAGTAGAAATACTAAATAAATAACACAGAAAAAAAGAAACAAAAAATTGGCCAAGTGCGAGTCAGACTCGATGAAGGGTTCCGTAATAACTACGCCAAATAACTTTGTTTTTCATAGTGTTTGTATGAATTACAAAGTTATATTTGCGGTTTTAGAAAATATGCTGTATCTCAAAAACTGTTGACTTGATCTCGTTCAAACCATTTTAGTTGAAAGTTTACATTAAGATCTACAGACATATATTTTTTTAGATTTTTCACTCCATTATTATAAGAAGTAAGAGGGAGGGGGGGACATATTTTAACACTTTGGAAGCGTATATATTTTAAACGATTAACTTTATGAAAAAGTGGTTTAGAAACCTCAATGTCATTTTTAAAGACCTGTCTATAGATACCACACACGCACAGCTTTCATTAAAAAAAAAGTCCAGTTTCAGTTCCATGTATGGGGAGCCCCTCTTTATTTAACCTACCAAGTTTCACATGTATAGTCCTCATAGTTTCGGAATAAAATGGCTGTGACATACGGACGGACGGACAGACAGACAGACATGACGAAACTATATCGGTTCCGTTTTTTGCCATTCGGCTACGGAACCCTAAAAAGCATATTATCACACTAGTTAGGCACATACATTCCCGCTTTCACATGTAATCCACCCAGCATTTTAGAAAGGACCATATTTTTTTTCTAGCAAGGTGGCGAGGATACTGTTTTGTATTTAACCACAGCTCCTCCGTACATAATCAGGTATCATCCGAAATGTTTAGTAGTGCGATTGTGTCTTAGATCATTTGAATTAGGGAACGTTCGCCGTCCCATTTCTGAGTTATTCCGTTCGGATCCTCCTGATCTTTTTCTTTTAGAAAAATGAAGTGGTGTACTTGTTTGCCCCTCTGTGAGATGTAGAACGGCTTTCGCACTGCGACAATACAACGCATTAAGTTCCAGGCTTTATAATAAACTTAATAAGAAGATCTCACTATATGAACTAAATAAACACAATTTTAAAGATAAATTAACTAATTGGTTAAAGTTGTTGAGTTATGTTGAGACTAAGAAACTTATTGAAATTGTAAAATTTTAGAAAGGACCATCATTTTTGTCTAGCAAGGTGGCGAGGATACTGTTTTGTATTTAACCACAGCTCCTCCGTACATAATCAGGTATCATCCGAAATGTTTAGTAGTGCGATTGTGTCTTAGATCATTTGAATTAGGTATTGTTATAAATAATAATAATAATATAATAATAATATATTCCACAACTTTCACACAACGTCATCTAGTCTCAAACTAAGCAGAGCTTGTGCTATGAGTACTAGACAACTGATAAACATACATATATATTTCTAAATACATACATATTATAGATAAATTACATCCAGACAAAGAACAAATGATCGTGCTCATCACACGATCATTTCGCCGTCCCCACCGAATAAAATCGTAATCGAAAAAACCAAATTGTTCAGGAGAATTAAAAAACCGTTTTTTAACAATAACTTCGTAGTACGTTTACGTAACAATATAGTTTAAATACTAAAAAAATGCTATTTTTTTTTTTAATAATGAATAATTAAAGCAATAAAACCTTGTGAATAAAATTAAAGTTATGACTAAAAATGCATATAATCATAATTGGAAACACAATTTTGAACGGTAAAGCAACAATACCATTTTATTCGCGGGAACTGTCTATAATGACCTATACAGTAATAGTCGATCGCGATCTTATTGCCTACAGAAAAACGATGTTCACTATATCGGTAATGCAATGTTGCGATATTATTCGGTGCCTAATCAAACTATAGCAATTACAGAAAAAATGCATTACGTTAGTTTTCCATGGCAAGAAGAAGTAGTTCGGTAAATGTAAAAACCTAATACAGTTTATTATACCTTACCGCAAATGTGAACTTATAGGAACAAAATATAAAAAAAAAACACTGTTTTTATAAGTTGTTAATAGGTATTTAATAAAAACAAGCAAACATAGATCAACACGGACACGATTTAAAATTATCAAGAATAACAGATACAACAGACACACATTTATATTAGTATTCAGTATTTTCTAAGTCTGACCCATCGAGCTCATCTGGGTTTTGCTGTTGAGGGTTCTCACAGCATATAAGAGACTCATAAAAGCCATGATAGTGTTTGGGTATCGTTTCACTGGCACACAACCCAAGCCAATCATCAAGCAGTGGTTTATTTATAGCGAGCGGTTGATTATAAATTGGTTTTAAAATCTCCATTGCAGTACTTATTGTCTCAGAATTTTTGGCACGCCGCTCACGTTTGGGTTTAGTAATACCCTGTTCAGTATCTAACTCAAAATTTTCATCCTCGAAATCATACTTCAAAAGCAAAATATGAGGTCTAACAAAGGTCACTTGAACTTCCATTACCTTCGACCAAGAAATTTTTCTGCCTTTGGTATCCTTTAGCCAGTTTTTCCCTGAAATAAGACTTTTCAAATTGTAAGTCACTTTTCTCCATCTCTTTTAAATTATATTTCTCACCTGTTACCTTAGCATTTAATATAACGCTGTAGACTTGGTCGGGAGTATATAATACCTTATTCTTCAGTGCCCGTTCAACACATGAGTGCATGCTATCACCCTCACTCTGACTATGGCCAGTCTCAAAGAAACGGTGTGTTATGCTTTCTAGCCCGTACGTTTTTAAGGCGTAGAGAAACATGGCAAAAATAAATCTATTTTTATTTTGTCCAGCGCAGCCATCAGAGTAAAATGATATATTTCTGATACCTTTTTTAGCTTCGTGCTGTATAAATTGCAATAAGCAACTTCCTATTTCTACCGACCCTCTTTTCACAACAGAGAGGTGCCGAACATAGCAGTATCCTGATTTATTTACAGTGTCGAACACTGTGAAATTATAACGGGTCTTCCAATAGGCACGTCTGAACTTTGACAGTTAGTAGCGGCCATCTTGTTGAAGCTACATCTGTCAAATTGGTTGTCATTTATTCATTCTGTTTTGCCAAATCATCATGGATAGCTATAGCATTCAACAACACGTGCAAATGATAAAATTGTTTTATCAAAATGAGTGTTCGGGCAACGCACCGCGCGCTTCGCCCATTTTACGGTCGCCATAATCGTCCTACCGAGAGGACTATTCGTCGTGTGGTGGATAAATTTGAGTCCACTGGTTCGGTAAATGATCGATCAACACCCGTACGTCAACGAAACGCAAGGTCTGCCGAAAACATCGCCGCTGTCCGTGAGAGTGTGCAGGAGAATCCGAGGCAGTCGATTTCGCGTCGCTCACAAGAACTCGGCCTTTCACAGACCACAACTTGGCGAATTTGGCGTTGTGACTTGGGCCTGCACCCGTATAAAATTCAACTCACCCAGGAATTGAAGGTAAACGACCATAGACAACGACGTGTGTTCGCTGAATGGGCACTGGAGCAGTTAGCAACTGACCGTAATTTTCACAGAAAAATTATCTTCAGCGATGAGGCCCATTTCTGGATGAATGGGTACGTAAACAAACAAAATTGTCGAATTTGGGACGATACCAATCCACATGAGATCCAAGAGCGTCCAATGCATCCCGAAAAAGTTACAGTTTGGTGTGGATTATGGGCTGGCGGCGTCATCGGGCCATATTTCTTTGAGAACAACGTTGGCCAGGCCATCACTGTCAACGGCGAGCGCTATAGGTCGATGATTACCAACTTTTTTTGGCATGAACTGGATCATCTGAACACCAACGACATGTGGTTTCAACAAGACGGCGCTACGTGCCACACAGCTCATGCCACATTGAATATTCTGCATGAGAGATTTGAGGGCATGGTCATCTCACGTGGAGCTGATGTGAACTAGCCACCGAGATCTTGTGACTTAACCCCGCTAGACTTTTTCTTGTGGGGTTTTCTTAAGTCGCAGGTCTATGCGAATAAACCACAAACCACAGCGGCCCTCAAAGCCAACATAACCTATGCCATAGGAATTCAGCCTGATTTATGCGCAAAAGTAATGGTAAATTGGATATCTCGCATGCGCTCCACCCAGAGAAGCCGTGGCGGACACTTGAATGATGTCATATTCCACACATAATGGCATCACTACATCTTTCACATAAATAAATAATTTCGATAATATCTCACACACACTTTGTTTTATTTAAATTTAAAGATAGGACACGCTTAATGAAAGACCCTGTAAATAGGGTATTTTCGCTTGTAGTGGAAAATACCTACTTCAGATTGAGGCACGTTGAGGACTTTTTCCAGATCAAAAATGGTATGTGTTGAGTCTACCGCAGCTTTTTCTTCTGTTTTTATTTCCCGAACTCTATTCTGCTTCTTTAAATGTGCCCTGTAATTTTCCTCCAAAGAAGCTTTTTTTGTTTCTTCAGCTTGTTCGTACAGAGAGCAAATTGCACATAAATCATTTTTCGGTTTGAAAAATGAGTAGTTGTACTCTGTGTTAAAAATTGATTCATATTGCCGCTTCGTAGCCATGTATTACGCTGGTTTATCTTGATGGACAAACCAAGATTTGTACAATCGATACATTTTTGAAATGTTAAGCTGCTCTGATAAATATTGTCGGCTTGAATCCTTTATCGTAAAATAGATTACGATTTTTTGGTTAAAATACAGAATACAGTATTCAATGTAACCATTCTTGACTTCTATAAAGATATATCGCAAATAACTTTACTAGAAAAGCAATTTGAAACTTTCCATGGAATAAAATGGTAATATACATTACCGAAATTCGGATTTATTTTTTTACTCGAATAAGATTGTAATAGCTGTGTACTGGAAAAAATGAGTGAACTTGTAGTCAGTATTAATCTGTTGCAAGGATATTCGAGGCAAAAATATATTTTCATTTTTAGGCTTACAGTACAGCTAAATCCATTACAAAATGTCTAACTCGGAAAGTACTCGTACAAATTAGCTGAGAAAAATTCACAAGGTGTAATCGGACCACTAGAATAATTATTTTAAATAAAAGCACTTCTATCGTAATAGTCGATTACGGTTTTATTCGGTGGGGACAGCGATTTGTTCTTTGTTCTTTTTAAAAATAAAATCTTAATCTTTGATTTTTTTAAATTAAATTATAGAAATATATAGATAGATTTAATTTAAAGTAAGTTGCTAATTATATAAAATAAAATTGTAATTTTGGCACAAAATAGGACGGTGATATGTATGCGAAAACTTTGCGCGAATGACCGCCGACTACCCAAGATACGAGCATAGTTCAGTTTGGGAGTCGTTGTCTCAAATTAAAATGCCTCTGTATATCCACCTCACTCAAGTCAATGTTTGTTTCTTGTATTGTTTTTATTTTTGTACTTATTGAAGAATAAATATTTTATTATTATTATTATATTATTTATTATCTGATCCCCTGCGTGTATGTTTTTTTTGATTTTCCGGTCTCATCCCCTACAAACTTTGACATTCCGGTCGGTCAGACCGTTTGTACCTTGCTCTTTTTTAATGCTATGTACAGTCAAGATAAAAATAGTTCATGTAGTAAAATATTAGTTTTTATTTGTTTAAAACCATCACAGGTAATCAGCCACTTGGTCTTTTAATATTTGACCATCTTAATTCAATAACAAAATTTTAACCTATTATTACTAAAAAATAGTCACGAATTGTGCCTTTATTGTGTGCTTTACTAAATAGAAAAAATGAAGAAACCTACCTAAAACTATTCCAATTATTATTAGAAGAATAGCTCTCGAAAATGAATATCTATCACTTTTTTTTATTCACAATGAAATCACTCCAGACATAAGCACATTTAGCTTAGTTGGAGGGGTTAACAAGACTGCTAGTAATGTAATTCTACCCACATTGCTCGTAATCTTAAAAAAAAAGGTTTTTTTTTACTATTTGGCCAAGACTAAAATTAAGAGTGTTTGTTTCTCAATACTACACGTTTTATTTGCTATAAGAATTATGTACAAACACTATTTTAATAACCCTGTACGTTTATTTTTGCTAACGCTCTGCGTGGTGGATCAGACCAGAATAAAAAATAATTATAAAATAAAACCGATCTACTATCAACTTGTAAACAAAGGTTTAAAGCATGGATAGTACAAAAAAAACTTTTCTTTAAGTTGGCATTGAAATAATATATTCAAGAGTTTGTCAATGCCAACCCGAATTTTAAATATAGTGAAAACTCAATTTACCTAACAAAGTGTTGTCTTTAGATAACACTAAATTTTAGTTAAAACCAACAATGGTCGCTAAGAATGAGGTAGTAATGCATTTGCATATGCAAATAATTAAAAACATTTATTTCAGATCCTTGACCTATATAAAATAAAATTAAAATAAATACTAATTCAACACTATAAATAAATAAAAACAAAATAAAAAATATTTATTTCAGAATACGGAATCCATAGAATGTTAGTACAGTAGGAACTTAAAATAAATGTTAGTAAGATAAATAAAGAATACAAGAAAACATACTTAAACTATTTTTATTTTAACATATGGGTCGTGACCCAGTGTTGGACGTATCGCGTGTCCAACCTATCCGCTATAACGGCCAGGATGCTGTTGGTGCTGGCGCGCAGCCTGCAGAGCGCCGCGGCGTATCGCTTGCGGAGCACGTCATGGAAGCCGTCTACGTGTGCGTCCGCGAACATACCCGACGCACTGCACCAGCGCGGCAGCCCCAACAACGCCCTGAACGCGTTGTTGTACTGGACGCGCAGAGCGCTAAAGGATCGTTGCGTATAATTGTAAAGCAATGTGCAGTGTGCTCTAAACAATGTTAATTTTACATTCGCAGCACAACGCTTGAACCTGTGAGCTATCATATTTGCCTTGAACGATAGCGCCCTACGCTCCCTGTCCATGTCCTCGTCATCTCGCAGGTGTTCAGTGACCATGTGCCCAAGATATTTAAAGCGGGTAAACTATTAATACCTAAATTATCGAAATACCAGACATCACAATTAATTATGAATAAAGTCACAAAACACATAATTGAATCAGAAATAATTAATTTATTCCTTCCGGGGGGGGGGGGGGGGGGGGGGGGGAATTATGAACGCCAAAGCCAATATAAAGCCAAAGTCAACCTTTTTTTGGATGGGAAAATCATCAAATAACGCCTCCCGCTGTGGGTGTAGAGCGGTAGGAGTATCAAACTTCTACAGAATGAAAACCCACCCTGCTCCTTCATTGGTACTTGCATTCCAGGGCTGCGGTAACTCGTTAGAACATTCCCGCAACCTACAGATGCAATGCCTACCCGTTACTTTCCCGAAACACTAATACAACAACCCTACTTTCATCTTCCCTTTGAATCTAAAATCATTATAACACGACCCTGTTACTACAATATGAACAATTAAACTGTAAAGGCATTGGACAGTTTTCAGTGACCCTCCCCCCTCCCCCCTTGCATCCTTCGCCCGTGCCCTCTCCCACAGGCTGCACGCCACTGGCTCAAACAGCTGTTCACTGGGTCATCACTAATTTTGATATTCAACGAAATTCGTGAACTATTATGTGAGCTGTATACGGGCTGTTATCTTTTGGTTGTGTGTTCGTTTTAGTGAAAAATTATTTTGTATAGTTGAATTTCTTCATTGATGGGTTGTTCTTACTTAAAGCGCCAATACCCTAATGGTTAAAGTGTCGGACTTGTGATCGAGAGATCGCGAGTTCGAACTCACTAGCATATTTAAGTAGCTTAGTTGGAGGGGTTAACAAGATTGCTAGTATGTGAACACTACCTACGTTACTAGTTCTCTTTTTAAAAAGCAACAATACTGATTAGACTCCCGAGAAACGTTTATGAGTTTTCTATCGCGCAGCAATCTATAAGAATGATCATCTAATTACTTAAATCGCTGGTAATCAATTTGACAACACGGTTGGCGCAGTGGTTGAGCGTTTGGCTGCTGCGCTGCATGTCACGTATGTATGTTTGTATAGATTTTTTACGTGGTAAAATCATCAAATAAGTCCTCCCACCACTGGCAGGGCCGGAGGGACTGTCAGACTTGTACTGACTAAAATCCACGGTGTTCCTTCAATAGCCCTTTACGTTCCGGGGTCACGGTAATGGGATAAGTCCCACGACCCCGGCAGGCTTCGGCCCTCTACAGAGGGGCCTCGTCATATTGCTGACGCTCTTTGAGGCGCGCGTGGAACACAACGCGCCGTCGACCCGGGCATGGTCCATGGTCGGACAGCGAGTTGCCCTTTACTCGCTGTCCGCATGCCCGCGCCTACGGTGGCCGGAGATCGTCGGCCGACGTCCGACGCCGTGGGCGTCACTGCGGCTGGGCTGGAGGGAGGACGCCATTCTCTCCCTCACGCGGCCCGCCTCCTCCTTCGATAGCATGACTGCTTCGCAGAAGGAGGCGACCGCTTCCCACTCCGTCTCGCCCCGCAGCATGGCCTCGACCAGTGCCGGGTGTGAGAGGTCTCCGCCTATCGCCGCCGTGAGGACACGTCGGTGCTCTGCCCAAGCGGGGCAGTCTTGCACCGTATGCTCTAATGTGTCCTCAGGGCGATCCTCGCAGTGGTGACACCCGTATAGAGTACATAGTGAAGTTTCAACTCTTGCTTGCGTGTGAGTTTAAATGTTTGTTAAAGCAACCAATAAATAAAATAAATATATTTCATTTATTTTACCATTATGTTGTACTGTTTCTTATTCAGTATCATTAAAATGACATCTTTTAATTTGATTAAAATTGATAATGAATGAGGTATCTTTGACACACTTTTTTTCAACCTTGGTAGTTTAGTTTAAATATGAGACATCAAAAACAATATTTATAAATTGCAGCAACCTTGTCAAAACGGATGAAATTTTTTACATATTCCTACCCCTTTATTCTCCTTTCACTACCGGTCTACCAGACGCACGGCTGGCTACCATCCACACTTGGTTCATATTTCGTCTTGTCGTACCTTGGTACGACATTGGTACGATATTGGTAGAAGCGCTTGCGCTTCTCCTCCACATTAAGGGTGCGTTTCCACCAGAGATGTGCGATGGAAATGTGTCGTGCGAGGATGTCTAGCTGTGCTGTGAAAATGTGTGGGCGTTTCCACCAAAGCTGTGCGATGAAAATGTGCCTACGAGGATGTGTAGCGGAGCTGTGAAAATGCGCATTAATGTGTGGTGCGAGGATGCGCAAACCTCGCAACACATCCTTCTCAACATACATTTCTCGCAACACATCCCTCGCAACACATCTCTCGCACGCATCCCTCGCACACATCCTTCGCTTGTTTTGTATGCGCAAAAATCTAGCTCCGCTGAGCCATTTCCACCAGAGCTGTGCTGACCGAGGCGAGGTAAATGAAGCGATTCTATTGGTTCTTTACAAACACATCCCTCGCTACGCATCCTCGCACATCTCTGGTGGAAACGCAGCCTTATTGTGCGCACTTCCAAGCTGTGGAATTCTCTGCCGGCTTCTGTGTTCCCTGCCACTTATGACCTTTCAACCTTTAAAGCAAGAGTAAACAGGCATCTTCTGGGCTCGCTCGTTCCATCGTAGACCTCATCTATCGCTTACCATCAGGCGAGATCGATATCAAGAGTGAGCTCATTCTGAATAAAAAAAAAAAAAGAAAATGTATAGCAAATATCATTGTGGGGTAGTCATCCCACCGTTAAAAAGAGAAAGTGTTATCTATCCCGTATACCTCTTTCTCTCACACCAGCATATTTTTAAGATATTCTCATCCACCTAGAAACTGAGTAACACGATACTTCTTGGCAAGACTAGTGTCAAATACAAAATAAGTTTCAAATGTCTCATTGAAAACAGTCAAACCAAAGATTCGAATATTAGTATAATAAAATAAAACTTTTATTTTTGCGTGTCTCAACAAACTTTCAATCTTCAGACACGCAAAGTTACGATCGCTCGATCATAACTTTATATCACTTTGCTTAAAATTGAGTGACTTTTTCAATTTCCTCCCTTATTTACTGACCGCAAGTAAGTTATCTGTATAAATGGTGTGCATATTCCCAATATTATGTCTAAAAATTTTTTTAAAAGGTTAATTGGGACTCCAGATTTGTCTACATAATGCATGACTGAAGCCCTGAGAAAATTAGGCACTAGACAGGGTCGTAGCACACTGAGGGCAAGAAAGCGGGATACCTTTTTTCGGAGGAAATGACAATTTCCACTTTGAGTGGGACCAGAAGGCATTGTCATCACCATCACAGAACAAGGCGGGCCAAACTATTCTTCCAGTTGCCTATACGTTCTTGAAATAGATTGCCCTATCAAGCCCTGTTTATTTATTTATTGGTTCTGGCTGCCTTTTGAGATGCGCGTGGAAAACGAGGCGCTGCAGACCCGAGTCTGGTCCTCATCAAATAAGCTATCCCTGCTCTCCGTCCGCAAGCTCGCACCTACGGTGGCCAGAGATCAGCTCATGATCCCCACGAACAAAACATCACCGTTATTACTACCACAAACTTCTATAACTCCATCTATTCTGATATTATAAAAGAAAAGTTAGGTTGTGTGTTTAAACGCGCTAGTCTCTGAAAGTACTGGGTGGATTTGGATGAAATTTGGTATAGACTAGTTTTTACATGACAACAAAAGAAGGAGGTTATTATCTTGTTGTTCTATTTTTGCAAAAATTTTTTTTTCACGCTCTTTAGTGTGTCGGTTTGTAATTTATCTAGTTACAAAAGCCGAAATGTGAACTACTTATCATCTTTTACAAAATATTGCTTTTCCTGGTGCAGAGCCGTTAATTTTTGAGGAGTTCTCCTGGTACATCACCTACAGCTCTACTTCACCATATGAATTGTGACGAGCATAAAGTGCTTAACATCTATATTCAAGTAATGTAATCGCAATCCACGAAATACTTATTATTGAGTAGTTTCGGTGGCCATCTGGGGTCTTCATCATCAGTTGCACTTCCTCAAATGGTGCTTTTCAAGAGCAATTGCACAAGGTATCTACTATAAGGAATACCCAAAACGCTATAGGTGTGCCTATAATATTTGAAGAGTTTCCTCGATTTCTACATGATCCCATCATCAGATCCAAACGTGACGACAATAGGACCAACTAAAAAGTATACCCTTTCTAACAAAAAAAGAATTTTCCAAATCGGTCCAGCCATCTCCGAGTAATGAGGTAACATACATAAAAAAAAGTTCAAGATGAATTGAGAACCTCCTCCTTTTTTTGAAGTCGGTTAAAAATCAAGTAAGAAGTAAAAGTACTCGGAGTCTCGGAGCGAGTTCTACAATATAAGATAAGAAGTTATACAGAAGCGTATACAAGTAATTAATATTTGCATTATTCTTCAAAAAACTGATTATACATATTTTTTTAACCGACTTCAAAAAAAGGAGGTTTACAATTCATCTTGAACTTCTTTTTTTTATGTATGTTACCTCATAACTCGGAGATGGCTGGACCGATTTGGAAAATTCTTTTTTTGTTTGAAAGGGTATACTTTCTAGTTGGTTCCATTGTCGTCACGTTTGGATCTGATGATGGGATCATGGAGAAATCGAGGGAACTCTTCAAATATTATAGGCACACCTATAGCGTTTTGGGTATTTCTTATAGTACCTTGTGCAGTTGCTCTCGAATAGCACCATTTGATGAAGTGGAACTGATGATGAAAACCCCAGATGGCCACCGAAACTGCTCAATAATAAGTATTTCGTTGATTGCGATTAGATTACTTGAATATGGATGTTAAACACTTTATGCTCGTCACAATGCATATGGTGAAGTAGAGCTGATGGTAATGTACCAGGAGAACTCAAAAATTAGCGGCTCTGTACCGGGAAAAGCAATATTTTGTAAAAGGTGATAAGTAGTTGACATTTTGGCTTTTGTAACTAGATAAATTACAAACCGACCCACTAAAAAGCGTGAAAAAATAAAACTTTTTAGCAAAAAATAGAACCAACTTCCATATAAAACACTACAAAGGCAAAAATAACTTTAATTTCGGAAGGCGCTAGGCGGTGTCTTTAGTTTTGTATATATTTTCGTTTTTGACACCGCCTTCCGAAATTAAAGTTATTTTTGCCTTTGTAGTGTTTTATATGGAAGTCGGTTCTATTTTTTGCTAAAAA
Organism: Tholera decimalis; assembly: GCA_943138885.2. Lineage (NCBI taxonomy): Eukaryota > Metazoa > Arthropoda > Insecta > Lepidoptera > Noctuidae > Tholera > Tholera decimalis. Next base: position 34,058,956 of record OW964565.2, read on the forward strand.
GTTTTTTTGAGTTTCGTGACACTGGTTATGTTTTAGTTGTGATAAAGTCCAATGGAGCGAAGTTTTTTTTATTGCGGATGAGCCCGCTCTTGACCTCGATCTCGCCTGATGGTAAGCGATAGATGACGTCTACGATGTGACGAGCGAGCCCAGAAGATGCCTATTTACTCTTGCTTTAAAGGCTGAAAGGTTATAAGTGGCAGAGAACACAGAAGCCGGCAGAGAATTCCACAAATTGGCTGTGCGCAAAATAAATGTGGAGGAGAAGCGCTTGATATGACAAGACGGTATATCAACCAAGTGTGGATGGTACCCAGCCGTACGTCTGGTAGACCGGTAGTGAAATGGAGATGGAGTCCCGCAAAACTGCTAGTACTTATATAAATAAACAAAGCTATAGATTCTATAACGTTACACTTGTTGTCTCAACGTTCTATAGTATAGAACATTGAGACAACAAGTGTAACGTGACACATTCATCTTGCCTCTAACAAATGAACCACAAGCATAAAACCCACATCATAAGCACTACCTCGCCTCACCTACATATTTCACCACCAGATGTCACTAAACAGTTCTAACAAATCGCCCGTCTGTTCGCCCCCGAGTAATGCCCTCAGTTTTCAGCCGCAAAACGCCGACATATAATATGTCAGTAGTTGACCACAACGTTCTACCAAAATTAAGGGAATTAATGTAACAATTCCTCGTTCGTTGCATGTTAGAAATAATTGTGTTAATGTAACGACGGGCGTTGCCGCTTTTTGTTCTGCGCTGTGGCCGGACTTTGGAATCCACTCGTATTAGTTGGAGTGGCGATTAGGTTTGATATTTTAAATGTGGAGACAGATTATAATATAATATAATATAATATATATAACGTTTATTTGGCTTAAATAAGTTATGTTAACAATATGAGCACTGTTACTTAAACTAGGTATAAGCTTCTGTGCTATAAGCAACAGTTACAATTCGTGGTTGATCTAATATTACAATATATGAAGTATTGTGCAACAATCCGTTATTACATATATAAACAAGGTAAAGTAATTAAAAGTTAAAAATTAACATTAAAACAAAGTAAAAAATTAGGTAATAAAAATAGAATGTTTGTACGAGACATAATTACGTTTGTATGTGTGTCGATGTGTGTGTGTGTGTGTGTGTGTGTGTGCGTGCGTGCGTGTGTGTGTGTGTGTGTGTGTGTGTGTGTAAATGTGATTATAATTTGGAATGTAATGCATACGTGTAAGAAGTTAGATATGCAGGAACTTAGTGTGTAATTGCGTTACCCAGGAACAGTTAATAAATTTTCGGTTTCTTGGTAATTTAACACAACTAACAAGTTCTTAACAACTTTTTTAAATTTGAAATGACATATTTTCTTTAAGGACACATCTTTACTCATTTTATTGTATATATAAGGAGCTATTATATAGGGATATCTCTTTGCAAATACTGTTTTATGTGGAGTGGTTTTGAATACGATGTCGTTTCTTCTTCTATTATCTATTTGGGAACCGATACTCAGTAAATGGGTGTGTGCATAAATAAGATTGCGTGAAATAAATAATTGGCGTACAGTAAGGACATTAAACTCTTTGTATAGTTTTGCAGTAGGGTATAGCCTTGGTTTGGAAAGAATAACTTTAATTGCCGCTCTTTGTGCTCTTTCGAGCTTAATAAGAAATGTCTTGTGAGACCCTCCCCAGACAGAAATGCAGTATCCCAATACTGACTGACAAAGTGCAAAGTAGATTATTTTCAAGACATTCAAATCCTCTATATGTCGTACCTTTTTGAAAATAGACATAAGTTTCCGAATTCTGTTTGTCAAAATTTCAATATGGTGATGCCAGTTAAGGTTTTCATCAACCCAGACACCTAGATATTTAACCCTATCAACTCGATCGAGTTGAGTACATTGGCACAGAGAGCTGTCGTTATTACGGCAAGTATGAGCTTTTATTTTTATTTGATCAATAGCTGGCGCTCCCGACTTTGTAATGGAGAAGGTGAGATATTTCGTTTTATTGAGATTAATAGTGAGCGTATTTTTATTGAGCCAGTTTAAAATCTGCTTAATGCCACTCTCTGTGTTGTCAGCTACTTCATCCCACGTTTTGCCATGAAAGACTATTGCCGTGTCATCTGCAAAGGTTACTATTTTAGCATTGTGAAGTTGATAGTTGCACAGTTGATTGATATACATCAAAAACATTGGAGGCCCAAGTACACTACCCTGTGGCACTCCATATGTTATTTGAGCTTCTTCACTTATATACGATCCAATCTTTACACGTTGGGTGTGTCCATTTAAATAACTAGAGAACATATCCAATGCTACACCCCGTATTCCCATGTTTTCCATCTTTTCAAGTAGTTTGGGAATAGAGACAGTATCAAACGCCTTCGCAAGGTCCAAGAATACTCCAATACACTTTGATTTGCGGTCAAGTGATTGAACAATAGTTTCAATTAACGTTCTCAGCGCATCTTCTGTAGATCTACCAGGTATAAATCCAAATTGGTTATTTGATATCAGTTTAAATGTTTTTAAATAACTTGTTAACCTTTTATTTAACAGTTTTTCGAGTATCTTGGACATCGCTGGAAGGACCGATATGGGTCGGTAGTTGTTGACACTGTCTCTATTCCCCGACTTAAATATAGGATGTATAAGCGCTGTTTTAAACTGCTTAGGAAATACTCCTAAGTGGAAACTCAGGTTACATATATATGTAATAACAGGAGTTAGCACACTATTCGCAGCTTTTAGTAACCTATTTGAAATACCATCTATTCCTACAGCGCAATCATCTTTCAGATTCAATATAATTGATCGTACTTCTTCTTCGTCAGTGTCCAGTAGGGCAAAGGAATTTAGTGTTTGTGCAGGTAAATCTTGTTTAGATATTCCATTACTATCCATATTGTCTATATTTTCAGCCAGTTTCTGTCCCACGGTTGCAAAGAATTTATTTACTTCATTAACAGAAGCATGGGGGTTTGGATCAATTTCTAATAGGGTTTCGTTATTATCTTTTTGTTTGTTTAAGGACGCTATTGTTTTTATTAATTTCCAAGTTTTTTTAGAATTATTATTAGCTTTTTTGAATTCTACGTTTTCAAATGCACATTTAATTTTTCCAAGTAGTGTTTTGCAGAAATTTCTGTATCTGGTATAAATAAGTTTTATTTCCAAGTTTTCTGGATTTTTTCTAGCTTTACTATGGAGTTTGTCCCTATGTTTAATGCAACGTAACAAACCCGGTGTAATCCACGGTTTAATGATCTTTGTTTTATGACTAGTTTCTTTAGTTGCAGTGTTGCTTTTTATTATTTTTGAGAGGGTATCTATAAGCAATTTTAATGCTACATCAACGTCAGTACAATTGTATACGCAGCTGAAGTCAGTTCTTTCTAGTTCCGCGATAACTTTAGGATAATTAGTGTGGGTTATTGTGTGCTTTTTGCAGTATTCTGAAAGTTTCTTTCCCAAAGACAAACAAACTGTATAGTGATCCGTTAGAGTTGTGGTTATAACTGTTATATTACAACTTAGTACAGTTTTTATCATTACGTGATCGAGGCAATTTTGTTTTCTTGTTGGGAGGAGGTGGCCGGGTAGTAGTCCATGTGATGTCATTAGATTTAAATATTCGTGTGATCGCGGTTCATTACCGATTTCTTTTATATTTATATTAATATCTCCTATGACAATTATGTTAGCATAAGAAGAAAATGATTTTAATAAAGTATCCATTGATTTAAGGAATTTTTCAATACTGTATATGGGTGGTCTGTAGACTGCAACAATAACAGTATCTGTTTTTATTTTAATGATTAAGCAGTTAGCGTCTTCTAAAATATACTCAGAAACTAGAGACTGAAAACAACTCTTTATATACACAATTACACCTTCGTTTTGAGTATCGTGATCCGTCGTGTGAAAATATGTGTAGTTGTTTATTATAGGCAAATTGCTAGTATTTTTCAGCCAACATTCAGTTAAAACTATTAAGTCGAAATCCAACTGTAATTGTGTTAAAATAATTTCGAATTGGGACATATTACAGGAAATGCTTCTGATATTTTGGGATATTATGTTGAAATTATTTTGCAAGGAGTTTAAATGCGTTTTAGCCTCTTGAGTATTGCATAACTTTATTTTTGAGACTGTGTAATTATCTATATCATCTGTTATTTGTTTTTTATTACACATTAAAAAGATATAATAAATGAAGTACGTCTGTAGGTTTAGTTTTAAAAGTAATTGTAGCTCGATTGGTATGAAATTTATCTTTTATAATTAAATTACTTATAAATGTAGTCATGTGGCCGTTTTGTAATTGTTTTGTTTCTGGTATGTATGTATGCATATTTATGAGTGTGTGTGTAATTGTCAATGTATATGATACACATATATTTGAGTTAAGTGGTGTTTTTCGTACAAATGTGAATATTTTTACAATAGAGGCAAAAATACGAGTAAAACTTTCGTTAATATAATCCAATTTGTTAAAAGTTCTAAAATTTACACAAAAATAAAAAATTATATAATAAAAACTGCTTATTAGTCATTTAGGTTCTTTAAGTGATTCTAAGTGTTTTTCTGATCTAATAATTATGTGGGGGGCTCCTATCTTCTTTCGCAAGTATATCTTACCATTCGCAGTCCATGCAAATGTGTAATTTTCAGTTTTGGCGAATTCACGAGTCAGGTAAAACAATTTCCTGGTTTTAAACGTGAGGTACTCTGATACATATATGGGATTTGTATCTTTTGTTCCGTCTATGCAGGAGGTATTCAGGATTGCGGGTTTGTTCTTTGTGTTATATTCTCTCACTGCCTTCAGAACATTTGCTTTTATTATTGGTGTGGACACATCCACAACCACCACAGAGTTAGACTTGTTTTTACTAGTCTTGCGGTATATATCTCGCACGTTGCTAAGGTCGAGGTTTGAATTGACTGTTTTTGAAACACATAATATTGCTTTTTCAAGATCTTTCCTAGATTCTTGATCTTTTTGTGGAATATTTCTAAACTCTAGTTTTGATAAGCAGGACAGACGCTCGAGTTCTTCAATTTTTTCCTCCAAAGTTTGAATTATTTCGTTTTATCGTGTTTTATTTTTTATATTTTGTCTACTTTCAGTTTTATCTCGTCGTATTGTGCGGTCACAAACTGTATAGACTTTTTAATTTCCTCATTGGTATCCTGAATATATCTGAAGGTCTCTTGAATCGATATATTTTGCGTCTTAACTTCGGCTAAATCAGTCGAGATCTTAGACAATAAATCTCTTATTTCAGCTTTAAACAATTGCATATCCTCCCTCAAATCGTCATACGACGGACGGCGACGTTTTGTTCTAACGGTAACTCTTTGATCAGTCACATTTGGAACGTCTGATTCAGACTCAGGAATCGGCATACCACTAGTGGTTGGCGGGGTTCTCTGCATGCTAATGACCTTGCCTTAGCGAGTAGCAATACGTTCTAATTATATACAGCAAGATGATTTTATAAGTAGCAAAACGGCGATTTGTAGCCTTGCAAAAATTATATTGTATTGTAAGTACACCGTAAGCTTAGTGTGGACAGCGAAGCTTAGTACTTAGTTCGTAGCGCATAAATACCTTGTAGCAGTTTCGTTGCACGTAGCCGTGACGTAGCAGACTTGACTCATCCGCAGAGCGCGCGCGCACTGTACTTGCCGCTAGTTTCGTTAACAGCGCTACGGCCCGCTTGGCACAGTTGGTTATACAATGGATTGCCGCGCTTCTGGACGCAAGTTCAAATCTCACTTCACTCCACGAAGTTGAAGGCGAATGTTGAATTTGTAGTTTGTCTCTTTCTTGACACGCCCAGTGGGAGGAGCAATGCCGCTACTTTACACAAGATAGAGCAGGAATCCAAAACTTGGTAATTTAGCCAATAGGAAATTAGAATGGAAATAAAATTGAATATACTGGTACGGATAGTTACACACGTGCGCTCACGACAGCGACCAACCGCGAATCCATCCATCCAGATTTGTTGAGTGCGGACGTTTGCTGTGTTGGATTTTAGTTGCTGTTGTTTTAAGCGGTGGTTTGAGTAAATTTTATTTCACGTATCGTATGCCACTCATTGTTGAAAGTTTACTGTTTACCGACAAATCACAATAGAATATCGTAACTCTAGGTCTAATAAAAAAACCGGCCAAGTGCGAGTCGGAGTCGCGCACGAAGAGTTCCGTACCATTATCTATAAAAACGGCAAAAAAATATGTTTGTTGTATAGGAGCCCCCCTTAAATGTTTATTTTATTTTGTTTTTAGTATTTGTTGTTATAGCGGCAACAGAAATACATAATTTGTGAAAATTTCAACTGTCTAGCTATCGCGGTTCTTGAGAGACAGCCTGGTGGTACCCCAAAGATTAGACTTAGAAGTACTGGGGGGGGGGGGGGGGGGAGGAACAAGAAACAAAACAAGAGCAAAAAAAACTAAAAACTTCCTTACCAAATGTCATCCAAGTCCAAGCAGTACCTACTTTCGAAGATAAGCGCCTTTAAACAAACAAAACTTTCCACTTTATAATATACAACTAGTAACGGAAACCCCATATCTATCCAAAAAGGCTGAAGACAACATCTGGTATGGAGTCTCTATGCACAGTTTCAGCTAAAAATACTCAAAGAATTGATACCAAATTATCGGTTTCATATGTTTCTTGAATACCAGTAATAACAAACGTGTCACAGCACTACGAGGGTCAATAACTTTCTACGTCACTTGCCTATAACACGATAATTCTTTTCGTTCTTCATAATTTTAAAAATTCCGTCTCTGGTATCAGTGTATTGGAATTTGTAATAAGTTCTACACACGTAGACTTAGGATTACAAAACCCTTGCCATATCGTTTGTTATCATCCACAGAAGCCATGCACTTGGTATGTATATACCCTTTAAATTACACGTTGTATACAATATAAACATCCGAGTAAGGAGATTTGCTACCGATACCTACTAAGGTGCATTCGTCTGTCACAGACGGCACGGCATTGGTAGGTTTCTCGTTGAAATGTGAATAATATTTTCCGTATAACATGTTTGGTGCACCAACATCTTCGGTATATCGTTTCATAGTTTTGACAGATATCCCGTTTCGGTATATAATTTTTCGAAACATTTTGTTTTTTTTTTTGCCGTATGTGCCTGTTCTTGACGTCAATCACGCCAGTTAACTAACTGCTTGCTCATTTAACTAAAAAGCTTGTGAGTGGACTGAGTTTTTACACAATATAGCAATGTTGGTAAAATTCAGTACCCCTCCAACTAGTTAAATATGTTAAGAAAGTTAAATATACTTCTGTCTGGGGTGGGTTCACGGCAATAGTGTAATCGGGGGGGGGGGGGGGGAGCTTGAACCCGTGACCCCTCGATCACAAGTCAAGCCATTAGGCTATTGATGCTTATAACTTAAAAAAACATATTTAAAACATCTAAAAACCCGACTGCTCAACTGAAATGCAAGAAACAAGCACATTTTTATTTTAAAAAGTGACAAACAGGCGGGACCCAATTGAACATATTTTTTTTAAATGAGATCGGTCCGCCTGCTTGTCACTTTTGAAAATTAAAATGTGCTTGTTTCTTGCATTTCAGTTGAGAAGTCGGGTTTTTTAGATTTTTTAAATATTTTTTTTTCAACTCGTTAGTTAAAATATTAATTAACAATGTTTTAGTTTTCCCGGTCGTGTCACATTGGCACCCCACCGGATTCAGGAAGTGAAAAAGCTAAGTCCATATTTTTAAACTTTCTCTTTGTATTATTTTTACACTATAATGATAAAGATAATATACATTTTTGAAATCCTTATGTTAAGCCCTTTAATTTGATATCCATATTGTAGTATTCAAAAACATTTTTTTGTCACCATTTATAATGGCTTCGCACAGCCGCCATGTTCATTTTTTTTTAAATGTCACCTATCTAAGAAAACTTGGGCTACTAAGACAAATCTAACGATACCTCAATTATGTGAATCCGTTCAGCGGTTCTGGAGATATGAGTTAATAAAGACAAGATACGTGCGAAAAACATAACCCAGGAAGGGTTGCAGTCGGATAAAAATGAAAATGAGATTTCTCCTTATTTTAGAACCTACCCTCTATCGTCCATTATAACATTAGCCATAGTTGCATTTGATTAAAATTTGTGGTATCAATTTGATTACGTTGCGGCTTGAGGTTTTTGTTTATTTTACGTAATAGTTTGTATTAGTGTTGTGGCAAGTAAATTAGTGAGGATGTGTAAAGCAAAACCAACACTATAGAATAATATTCATTAGGTTAGTTTACATAAAACCTTAATTGAATTAAGCATTCGGACTGTTTGACTGGGTGATAAAGGTTACACGTTTATAATATTGTTACGCATATTGTCTACTTCATAAATTAGAGTTGGCTTTGGGAATTTGTTGTTTATTTATTTGTTTACTAAAACTTTATGCAACACAAAATGTATAAAGGCGGCCTTAGGCATTCTCTACCAGTCAACCATGGGTGGTGAAGAGATAACATGGCAGGTGCATAAAAAAAATAAACCAATAGATAATATTTTCAAAGTAAAAGTTTTAACTTCTAACTAGAATAAACTTATACACATATTTATCACTAGCTTTTGCCCGCGACTTCGTCCGCGTGGAATAGTTACTTTGGGCTAACGTTAAATTTAACCCCGATTTTGAAGCATTCTTCATTGGCGCTCCGCTCCTATTGGCCTTAGCGTAATGATATATAGCCTTTCTCTATAAATTGACTATTTAATTAAAGAATAATTTTTCAATTCGAACCAGTAGTTCCTGAGATTATCGCGTTCAAACCAACAAACAAACTCTTCAGCCTTATATTATTAGTATAGATAGCTGTTGCCCGCGACTTCGTCCGCGTTTCCGTCGTTTTTTGTAAAAAAAAGTAGCCTATGTCCTTCTTCTCTATCTATTCGGTTCAATGATTTTGATGTAACAGACAGATTAACTTTCGTAATTTAGTAGGGAAATATAATATGTCAATCTATAATACTGTTGAAAAATATCGCAATACGGAACCGCACAATATTATTGTTAATAGCTGTGCCCGCGACTCCGTCAGCGTGTAACTCCTTGTGTGTTATTAAGTTAATGTATTGGTAATATTGTTTAGATCACGTTCACATGAGGCTTAAGTACCTATAGAACGAAATTTTATACCTTCGGCCGCGAGACGCGTCGAGCGCGGCGACCTATTCTCAAAAATAATCCTTATAGCATGATTCAGTATTCACGCGCGATGGCTTATTATTAGCGTATTTCATGTATAACTTTGGTGTTTCTATACCGATTTATATGATTCTTTTTTATGGAATAGTTAATAATGTTAACTTTTTCAATTAGGCGTGACTGAGAGTGTTATAAACGTAAGAGTAGACAAATATTATAATTAGAAAGCTATTGTGAGTCAACCATAAAAGATAGACATATGCTGTCGTAGGATATTTTTTATATAATTTTAAGGAGAACATTTCCGTCATGAAATGATTTCTGTGTAGCTTTAACCATTAAGGTTGCACACGCGACGGAAGCTTAAAAAATGGAGTAACTTCTCCCGTTTTCCCAACATTTCCCTTCACTGCTCTGCTCCTATTGATTGCAGCGTGATGAAAAGTATACTATAACTAGCTCAGGAGTATGAAAAATAATTATACCAAGTTTCGTTAAAATCCGTCGAGTAGTTTTTGTTGCTATAACGGTTATTCAGACAGACAGACAGACAAAAATTTTACTGATTGCATTTTTGGCATCAGTATCGATCTCTAATCACCCCCTGATAGTTATTTTGGAAATATATTTCATGTACAGAATTGATCTCTCTACAGATTTATTATAAGTATAGATAGATAATACATACCAAAAAAATATATATAAATTATATCGGAGCAAATACAATAATTTGTCTATTAAAAGAATTGAAATGATTAAAGTTTAATAATTAGATTTTTTTACAAACTATTAATTGATTTTAAGATGTAAAATTAACGTTTAACATGTTTCAACTTAAAGCATTGTATTTTAAGTAGTTTAATATTTAACTAGAAAATGTGGGTACATGTGTGACAATCCCTCTATACAACGTGTAATTTAAAGGGTATATACATACTAAGTGCACGGTTTCTTTGGATGATAATAAACGATATGGCAAGGGTTTTATAATCCTATGTCTACACCTGTGAAGTATAATAGAAATTTCAATACATTGATACTAGAGACAGAATTTTCAAATTAAGAAGAACGAAGAGAATCACCGTGTTATTGGCAAGTGACGTGTAAAGTTATTGACCCTCGTAGTGCTGAGACACGTTTATAACAAACGTGTGTGATTGGTATTCATGAAACATATGAAACCGATAATTTGGTATCAATTCTTTGTGTCACTTATTTTGAGCTGAAACTGTGCATAGAGACTCCATACCAGATGTTGTCTTCAGCCCCTTTGTATAGATATGGGGTTTCCGTTACACGTTGTATAAGGCCGCACTGTGAGCGCTAGATTCATTCAGATTCATTCTTGTTCGAGCCGCTGGACAGTGCGGACCTCTTTGTAAATTCGTTACGCTGTCAGTTGAATAAACGAGTCTCCGGTAACATTAACAAGTGGTTTTATTTGAAAATCAAACATGAGTGATCGTCAAGAGAATATTCGTGACGTCAGCTGAGCTGACGTCACACTTTTTAAAAACACATACGATGCTGTCTCTCCGTCATCAGAAGTGGGATTCACTCACTCGAGTTGAAGTAAAACAGAACGTGACGTCCTGGACAGAAGCCGTACGGGTCAAGTGGCCGTCAACGCTGAAATATTGAGCTGATGAAACCTGGTGAGTCGTATTCATTTTATTTTGATATTTTGATTCAGGGGTCGAATACTCCCTGAAATATTCTTTTGCGTCAAAGGTTACGCGCAAGCGTGTACATAAAATTGTAATTTTCTGATTACTTTAAATTGATTTGAAGTGTGTAAACCAAAGTAACCTGCAAATTTCATTTGAGGTTATAATTAATAATCTGTTATCATAGATCTTGTCTAATTTCCGTAAAATTTTTGAATATCGCATAATATTCTGTTTCTTGAAATTCAATGCCAACAGTAGTAGTGCAAGTATTAGTTTTGTATAGCCTTGTTTAGTGCGCCGAAACATATAAGTGTATCGTGCGCCGAAATACATAAAGTAGCCCACTCAATGTAGTTGTTCGCGAGCTAAAGTTTTCTCGTTTTCCACCTAAACAACTGGAGACCGGATAACCGTATCGGCGGTGTGATCTATTCCACGAGTCAGTATGGCCGAACAACAAAAGAAAGCCACCCACCCATTATACTTGCCGTGAACTCACTCTAAGTTAACGGGAAAGCTAGTAGTGTGGATTCTATTTACATTGCATTGCTAGTTCTCTTTATAAAAAGAAAAGATAGAGAAAAAGAAACAAAAAAAAAACTTCGAGAACCTCCGAGAAATCTACGAGAACCTCCGAGAAATCTACGAGAACCTCCGAGAAATCTACGAGAACCCCCGAGATATCTACGAGAACCTTTTTCTTTCTTGTTCCTTATAATTCCTAAAAAAAAGACAATAAAACAAAATACTGGCAATCTGGGTGGAATTCGCATTGCTGGCAATCCTGTTAACCCCTCTAACTAAGCTAAATATGCTTGTGTCTGAGAATATCATAAAAGGATGATATTCTCAAAATTTAATAACATAAAGATATTTGAAAGTTTGTGTAACAGTTAACATAAACCAACACAAGTACCTTACAAATATTTAATAATAATAAAAAAAATCTTTTGCTACATGTAAAACCTCCGTACATTAGGAGAACCTCCAGAATGAGAATATTATAAAGGAATGATATTCTCAAATTTTAATAACTGAGTCTGTATAACCACATAAAAGATCACAAGTTCCTTACAGATATTCTACTCAAAAGAGAGATCTATGGGAACTTCTGAGAAATCTACGAGAACCTCCGAAAAATCTACGAGAACCTCCGAGAAATCTACGAGAACCTCCGAGAACTCGTTATCATATTCCTAAAACATTATTTCACAATATAGAAAGACATTTGTGTTTGTATAACAGCTGATTATGACAGATTATCTGTTTTGTTTAAATTTTGTATCACAATTTTTTAGTTTGTATCCTTCATTAGTGAAATCTAATGTTGTCGTTTGTCAAGTCAATTTCAATATTTTGTAAAGCTTCTCTTACATTGTGTAAATGAATGATGTTTTGAAAAGAGTAACTGTGGAGTTTCTTGCCGGTTCTTCTCCACAGAAAACAACCACTTGTGAACCGTGCGTAGCTTTTCATTTTTTATTGTTATCCGAGACTCTTTAGTTAGTCAACGAATTGCTTTACATAATATTAACTTTTAATAACTGCCTTTGTCAAATATAATATTTTGAGGCTGGTGCAGAGCGCGCACCGCCTGTCAGTATTGCCGTATCGGCGCAAATACAATAATTTATCTATTAAAATAATTGAAATGATTAAAGTTTAATAATTTGATTGTTTTACAAACTACGAATTGATTTTTAAGATGTAAAATTAACGTTTAACATGTTTCAACGTAAAGAATTGTAATTTAAGTAGTTTAATATTTAACTAGAAAATGTGGGTACATGTGTGACAATCCCTCTATATAAGGCCGCACTGTGAGTGCTAGATTCATTCAGATTCATTCTTATTCGAGCCGCTGGACAGTGCGGACCTCTTTGTAAACTCGTTACGCTGTCAGTTGAATAAACGAGTCTCCGGTAACATTAACAAGTGCTTTTATTTGAAAATCAAACATGAGTGATCGTCAAGAGAATATTCGTGACGTCAGCTGAGCTGACGTCACACTTTTTAAAAACACATACAACGCTGTCTCTCCGTCATATATATATATATATATATTAATAAGTTGTAGAAAAGGGGTTATGAAAACTGCTTCCAGTATTTGTTAAGAAAATAATCCCGCAACTTTCTCTTAAATGCATATTGATTGGTGGCCGTCCTGATATCGAGAGGTAGTGCATTCCACATAAGAATAGACTGTTTAAAGAAGGAAGAATGAATGAAATCAGAGGTATGAGAAGGACAGAGTAAGAGAAGATTATTGGAAGAGCGCAGAATTTTAGCGTGTGAGGAACATCATTTACTTATCAGCTTTTGTGGCATTATGATGGGTTCCTAAAAATCGTTAAAAACATGATTTGTGTTTGGAGGAAATATTTTTTTCATGTTAGGGTAACTAACTAATAATCAAATAATTATAAAAATAAAACTGAAAAAGTCCTTTAAACTACTCCCCAATACAAATCTCTCGAACCGAGAACACACCAACACCGACGTGGGACTGCACAAATTGGACCTCACTCTAGTGTCCAATTTGACGTGCAGCGCTTTAGCGCTCTCGAGCTAACGAGCGGCTGCCGTGTGTTGCACCACCCGGGCTGGTGAAGCGCTGGAGCCGCTGACTTGCCAAATAGGCCGCTGAAGCGCTTATTAGGAGTTTTGATACTTAGAATTTGAATGGTAACTGGGTTACCATTTGTACATTTTCTAATGTAGTAAGGTTCGCGGTTGTGACCGCATGTTGGCTAGCGTGCAATTTTCGTGCATTAAATAAGATAGTTATGTATTGAATATGGTTGTACTAAGTACGATATAATTTTGGTAAAAGAGAAAGGGAGAGGTCGATTTCTCAAGTAAAGCTGGTTTCACATGATAGATAAGTTCAATTTATTTACACTTCATGCAAAAGGGTACAAAGGCAGACTTTATGCTAGAGATATTCTTTGCCAGTCAACATAGGGTCGTGAAGACAAAGCGTGGCAAGAGCAACAATGAAATTGAAAAGATATACAATTTATAATTTAAAGGGTATATACATACCAAGTGCACGGCTTCTTTGGATGATAACAATCGATATAGCAAGGGTTTTGTAATCCTATGTCTACATGTGTGGAACTTATTAGAAAAAATTTCAATACATTGATACCAAAGACCGAATTTTTCAAATTAAGAAGAACGAAGAGAATTATCGTTTTATTGGCAAGTGACGTGGAAAGTGATGACCCTCATAGTGCTGTGACACGTTTGTTATTATTGGTATTCAAGAAACATACGGAACCAACAATTTGGGTTCAATTCTGTGAGTCACTTATTTTGAGCTGAAACTTTGCATAGAGACTCCATACCAGATGTTGTCTTCAGTCCTTTTGGATAGATATGGGGTTTCCGTTACACGTTGTATAGAAGTATAAGAAAAAGGAGTTACTTAAAATTAAAAACTTCTGCTTAAATGTGGTGTTTCAATCAATATTAACAACTAGGCCTTAGGCCTTTGGTATGGGATGCAGCTTGTGTCGATACTCTTGCACCATCCCATCTTTCTAGCTCGTTTTGCTGTTCTGGCGCTGCCCCTGCGACTGTTGAGAACCTCAAGCGACGGTAATATAATAACCTTGTTGGTAGTTATATTTTCGAGGCGTTTGGGGTTGAGACCTTGGGATCGTGAGGTCCGAGTGCTCACAAATTATTTAAAGATCATTCCAGAGTTGACACTTCGCGTGACCCAAGGGCTGGCTTTTACCTTGGACAGAGGTTAAGCATTGCCATACAACGTGGCAATGCCGCCAGTCTTTTTGGCACATTACCAGCGGACAGCGATGCGCATGAATATCTGGACGCCCATATGTTAGTTTATTCTTCTATTTATAGTCTGTAGTTTATTCGTATTTCTGCCAAGACCATTTTTCTCTAAAACATGTGCATGTTGAGTGAAATTCATCATCTTCGACCACATAAACGCTCAGCATGATGTCGAACCCGAACCTATAATAAATGTAAAAATAACACTATATTTTTCAGTATACAACTACAGTAGTTTCCTAACTTGTACCAAATATACAGAAAAATGTCATAAATAATTATAAATAACATTTGAATGTTGTTTATAATGTTGCTTTGATGGCCCTGACTGCTATGCACAAGGTCGTGGGTTCGATTCCCACCCAGGACAAATGTTTGTGTGATGAGCTCGATCGTTTGTTATTTTTCTGGGTGTAATTTAGCTATAATATGTATGTATTTAGAAATATATATATGTAAGTTTATCAGTTGTCTAGTACTCATAGCACAAGCTCTGTTTAGTTTAGTACTAGATGGCGTTGTGTGAAAGTTGTGGAATATTATATTATTTTATTATATTATATTTTATTGTGAATATGGTACAAATTAGAAAATTACTGTTATAAAGACCATTAAACAAAAGCTCTAAAAAAGCTTCATTAGGCGAGAGCGCTAAGAAAAAACAGAGAAAAAATCTTTATTTGCATAAAGGTAGGCAAACTATATAATTTGTGATCCTTTGTGCGTGAATCTGTTTCGTGATTGGCCAGTTTCTTACCAACTGCGCCAAAAGGAGGATTTTAGGTAAGTAATAATTTATTTCAATAAAGGGTTGTATCTCAGGGGAGGGGAGGATCAGGGTTCCTCGTCACTGTAATATTAGTGTTTCAATATATTATTCTTAATTAATTTTTATTTCCGTAAAGTAACGCATAATTGTATGTATTATAAATGCGAGAGGCCGCTTATTTCTCAGTGTATTCTCTTTTCACGGGCGAGTAGAAGATCTGGGGTCAATCATAGACAGTTTTTAAATTAATCTTTGAGGGGACGCATGGATGAACCTATAAAAAATCTAGAGAACAATATCGTGGACAAAACTTTAGCATTAATTTTATTCCACACTCCAAACCACATAAAGAAACAGTCATAACTCAAACACCGAGTATGGGAACATGTCGGTTTGACGTTTAGCCATGCTGGTACAAAAGCGTGTTTATCCGGGACCTGACGAAACTTGCATATTGACATGTTCCTTCCAATGCTGCCTTCCAATGTTGCTACTTACCTCTTATGCACTAACCCGTTGGGGTGGCCTTTGTATTAGTTTTTTCGGGAGTTGAAGGTTTGGGATCAAAGATGGACATTTTTTTTAATCAGTCTTTAAGGGGACGAAAGTATGTACAATCGATAAATTTGAATCATGACCCACCATAAGCTAATTTTCGTACAGACATTCAAATTCAATTAGGTCGACATTCACGTAAATAAATATTTTCATGGTAACGACCTACGACGACGTATTGACATAGCTTGCTTAATATTTCAAACGTTTCGAATGCGGCATGAACTGCAAAGAAGGGAAAGATTTATCGTCAAAGTGGGTCATGATTAAAATTTATCGATTGTACCTATGAAAAATCGTGTGAACAAAGTCACTGGCAGCAGCTTAATATGGATTTTATTCCCAAACACATAAACAGTCATAACTCAAACACCGAATATGGGAACATGTCGGTTTAAAGTTTAACCATGCTGGTACAAAAGCGTATTTATCCGGAACCTGTCGAAACTTGCACATTGATATGTAGAGCCTTCCAAAGCTGCTACTTACCTCTTATGCACTAACCAGTTGGGGTGGCATTGGTATTCGTCTTTTTTCGGGATTTTACTAAAATCTACTTAATTTTTTTTTCGGGTAGCAACTGACTGACTTCTCCCGCTCTGGTTGGAGCGGAAGGGAGTGTCAGACTTCTACTGACTAAAAATTCACCCTGTTCCTTCAGCTGCCCTTGAGTTCCTTAATTCCCGCAACCCCGGAAAAGATTTACTTACTTACTTTTACTTTTTGTTTATTTCATTTAAATCATAATTGCTTAAACTTATTGATCAATAATGTATTATGAATACCGCAATTCAGCTACCCAAGATACAGGTGTGACCTAGTTTAGGGACAACTGATTAACATAAAAAATCGTCACACGTTTACAAATTAAATAATTGTAGTATAGAATTAAGAATATTGTTGTAACACTGAAAAGTTTTATACTTAATATACCCATGTCCCATATTCTAACGCAATTGGAAGAAGACTCTGGCTTCTGTAATACAGGTAGTATACCTAGTTCAGGAATCAGGTTTTCACCATATCTGTAAAAACTTTTTGATACTAATAAAGCGCCAATAGCCTAGACGCAAAAAAAAACGCAAAAAAAAGCAAACATGGCGGCTATGCGAAGACATTAAACATAGTGAAATTTATTTTTTTGCGAATACTACAATATGGGTATAAAATTAAAGGGCTTAACACAAAGATTTCAAAAAGGTATATCACGTTTGTCATTAGTGTAACACTAGCAAAAATAATACAATGAAATCGTTTAAAAATATAGACTTAGCTCTTTCACTTTCTGAATCCGGTGGGGTGCCAATATGACACGACCGGGAAAACCAAAAAATTGTTAATTAATATTTAAACTAAAATACTGAAAAAAATAGTTATTTAGAAATGCAAGAAATAAGCACATTTTTATTTTAAAAAGTAATAAGCAGGGGGACCCATCTCATTTAAAAAAATATATATATTATGTTCAATTGAGTCCCACCTGCTTGTTTTTATGAAAGAAAGAGGATAAGAAAATGTTGAAATGTTTTTCTGTTGGTTTATCTTTACGTTTAGTACTCATTTTAAATGGGAAAAGTGCAATTACCTTAAAGAGATTAAAGAAAAAAACGGCTAACTATGACTCTGGGTTGCGCAACGCAGGTTCCGTATAAAGTTATCCCAGTGGGTATATAAGTTCAATTGTACCCATTTTTAAATCCATGACACATATTTATATTGAATCAATTGTATAATAAAAAAAAGTTATTTAAAAAATCTTAAAAAACTCGACTGCTCAACTGAAATGCAAGGAACAAGCACATTTTTATTTTAAAAAGTGACAAGCAGGCCCAATAGAACGTTTTTTTTTTTTAAATTTGACGGGTCCGCCTGCTTGTCACTTTTTAAAATAAAAATGTGCTTGTTCCTTGCATTTCAGTTGAGCAGTCGGGTTTTTTTAGATTTTTTAAATAACTTTTTTTTTTAACTTTTCAGTTAAAATATTAATTAACATTTTTTTAATTTTCCCGGTCGTGTCACATTGGCACCCCACCGGATTTAGAAAGTGAAAGAGCTCAAGTCCATATTTTTAAACTTTCTCTTTGTATTATTTTTTCTAGTATTACACTAATGATAAATATCATATACCTTTTTGAAATCCTTGTGATAAGCCCTTTAATTTGATATCCATATTGTGGTACTCGAAAAAAAAATTTTGTTTTTTCACTATGTATAATGACTTCGCACAGCCGCCATGTTTGATTTTTTCAAATGTCACCTATCTAAGAATACTTGGGCTGCTAAGACAAATCTAACGATACCTCAATTGTGTGAATCCGTTCAGTGGTTCTGAAGATATGAGGTAATAAAGAATATTACAAACATACATACATACATACAAGATACGCGCGAAAAACATAACCCTTCCTTTGCAGTCGGGTAAAAAGTAATTAAAAAAATTAAAAAACCCGACTGCAACCTTATACTAAAACTAACTGAAAAGCTAATAAAAACAAGCCCATTATAAATTAAATAAAAGTTGGAAGCAGGCGGGGCCCATACAATTATTATAGTTTCAAACTCAAATGGGTCCCGCCTGCTTCCAACTTTTATTTAATTTATATTGGACTTGTTTTTATTAGCTTTTCAGTTAGTTTTAGTATATGGTTGCGGTCGCGTTTTTTTATGTTTTAATTACTTTTTTTTTATTTCCAGCTTTTTATTAGTTTACAAATGTGAAAGATTTCGCAGACGATTTAGTTGTTGATACGTGTTTTTTACGATTTGCCACTTTGAATTACTTTTAAAGATATAAGTTGTGTATATGTTTGTAATCACCTTTTAAAACCCTTTATTATGATACCCCACTCGATAGGTTTTGAAAAAAAAAAAACTTTTTTGAAGGCATAATATGGCGCCAAAAATCCGCCATTTTGCTTTTTTTATTTTGTTATACCCAGTGTCACTTTCACAGTCAATACAAATCTAACGATACCTCTCAAGCTAAAATCCGTCGAGAAGTTCAGGCCACAGAGCGTGCCAAACAATTATACATACATACTCTCGAAAAACATAACCCTCCTTCTGGGGCAGTCGGGTAAAAATAAGCAAAGTTCTCTTCGTTTCTCAAACTAAAGCATGACATTCAAAATCCAAAGTATTATCCTCATATGTTACACTCAAAAACGGATGGTTGAAGGTGATACATGAATAGAATCAATTGTTTATATTTATTTCCAAACTATGAAAATCTCCTGTATCGTAGATGCGTTATACCCAACAATTATACGAGGTACAAAGACAAATGTTGCGCGGACCCCTAATAAATTGGATTAAAGCTAAAAGAAATTACAACAAAACAATCCTAAAAACAAAACACGCCCAAAATTCGAAATGACTTCAGAAACATACATCGTAAAATAATAATTAGTATACAATTTGGGTCCAAACAATCTAAAGTTGAAGACATAAAATCATAATGTCTCCATTAGCCAGGCAGTGTTGTCGCCTCGTGGCATAAAGTTTATCCACAATAGAAATGTGCCTTGAGGCAGTCTCGCATGTCAGCTCAGAGTCCAGGAGATGGGAAGTGAGAAATATGGAAGATACGGCATTAACTGTTCAGAACCGAATGAAGAGCCGGCTGAAGAATTGGGAGCATATGGCAGTCTATACTTTAATATTATTAAATATAAAATTTAAGATGGATATGTGGATGTTTGTTACTCAATTACGATAAAATGGCTGAACTAATCTGGACTAAATTTGGCACAGCGATAGATTATAGTATGTGTCAAATTTCTACGCGAACGAAGGCACTTAGGATGATGTCTATTTATACCTAGCAAGTATTGGTGAACAATACAATAGTTTCTGTTACGGACTAGGGTTTCAATAGCTATGCCCGATTATTGTAAACGATATTATTGTAAACTGGGTTTGAACCCAGTTTACAATATAAATTTTGAAACTCGAAACAAAGGATACACATGCTAAATATCCCGTTCTAATGATCCAGTTTATAATTCTACACAATTTTCGGGAAAAAAATTAACCTTAGTATAAGAATCAGTAGCTGTACAGCTACGGCCTTTTTACCCGGCTACGCAACGCAAATGAGGGTTATGTGTTTATCAGTCTATGTATGTATGTATGTTTGCCCCTATAAGATGTTGTAGAGGCCAAACGCGTAGGCCGATTTTAATCATTGTTACGCCAATCGATTCGTCTTAACATTGGGAAACTAAAGACATGGTAGTTTTCAAAATTCACCACCACGA
This sequence comes from Tholera decimalis, assembly GCA_943138885.2. Taxonomy (NCBI): domain Eukaryota; kingdom Metazoa; phylum Arthropoda; class Insecta; order Lepidoptera; family Noctuidae; genus Tholera; species Tholera decimalis. The sequence continues at coordinate 34,079,267 of OW964565.2, forward strand.
CAACCAGACGGCATATTGTCAAAATGAAGAAATTGATAATCTTCTACCTTGCTCCGCATACCCTGTCACTTTTACACTTGGTCTGCCTAAGCAAGCCGAATTCGCGTACCTGATTATTGGGCAAAATTTACGTAAAATATGTTTGTCATCGACTCGCTTCAAAAAAGAACCAAACCCAATATTGCCATATCTCCCCTTCTACACTCCAGGTTCCGTACTTTCTGGAGCGTTCTACAACTCTTTGTAGTCATCCGTTTGATATTATAAACGTTTGAGTCTGAATTGTGGACATGTTTTAATCTGTGTGGAAATTGGCCGACTTTAGGCTGTTTCGGAGTTTCTCTGTTTTGTGAAATTGTACTTGTAGCGCTAGAGGTTGGTGGATTTGATTTAACTCAAGATCATTTTGCAAGCATTTGATTTATTTTTAAACAAAATGTGCCGAGTGAGAAGTTTCATTCGCGTATTTCCCGATAAAAAAACATCCTATATATTCTAGTGAATGTCCCTTTAAAATCACTTTAGCCGTTTCAGAGATTATATTGGACAAACAAACAGGTAGACAAATAAATAGACATACAAAAGTTAGCTTGTGGTTTTGTATTATGTAAATAAGAACTTGAGGAATAACAGTAATTTCTTAGCCATTTTATTTACATCTAAACTAATATTATAAAGCGGAAAAGTTTGTTTATTTGTTTGTTTGTTTGCTTGAACGCGCTAATCTTCGAAAGTGCAGGGTGGATTTGGATGAAATTTGGTATGGAAGTAGCTTGAAGCTTGAGGAAGGTTATAGGCTACTTTTTACGCGACTGCAAAAAAGGAGAGTTATGTTTTTACCGTGATAGAATCCACGGGAGCGAAGCCCCGCGTGAGTACTTGTGTTTAAATATAATCGTTTATAGAGTACAAATATAGAAAATGTATGGATTGAATGGTTGAAGTGGTTCTACCCGCGTGTAATTAATACTTTACCATGTATAGCAGCATGTAACTATAACAGAATATGGACTAGGTACTCGTCTGAAATAAATGTCTTGTTATTATTATTATATGGAGCCGAGATACACAAAATCCAATTCAGTACGTTTTGGTTATATACACAAGTAAACAATGTATAAAAAATTGGCCAAGTACGAGTCAGACTCGCTCATGACGGGTTCCGTACAACTACGCCAAATAACTTTGTTTTTCATAGTGTTTGTATGAATAACAAAGTTATATTTGCGGTTTTAGAAAATATGCTGTATCTTAAAAACTGCTGACCCGATCTCGTTCAAACCAATTTTGGTTGAAAGTTTACATTAAAATCTACAGCAGATAAACAGATAGAATATACTTTATTTCTTTATTATACACCAAAATTTAACACACCTATTTAACTATATTGCTTATTTTTTTTCTTTTTTCGCTCCAATATTATAGAAGTTAGAAGCTTCCAAATTGGTAAAATGTGTGTCCCCACATTTTACCAATTTGGAAGCGTATATCTTTAAACGATTAACTTTATGAAGAAGTGGTTTTAGAAACGTCAATATCATTTTTAAAGACCTGTACGTCGATTCTGTAAAATTCGAACAACAACTCGCATCTCACATAGCTATTCACTGTCACTTCGCTTATGGTTCAAAGTGACCTTGATTTTGCGTTCTGTAAACAGCGTCGAAGTGACGAAGAAATTACCTTACCGAATACCACTTCTAACGACATCTCATACTTTATCTGTCAAAATCTTTAGTTCAACTCGTTGACACGCTCGCAAGTGGCTACACTTGCACACAATTCGAATTAACAACCGAGATTTTAGAATGCCAATCAATAAACTCACAGCGGATTCAGATTCGAAGTTTAGAATGAGGTCTTACAGAATAACACAGCTGTTTATAAATACCACTAACGCATAGGTTTCATGAATAAAAAAATATTTTCAGTTTCAGTTCCATGCAAGGGGAGCCCTCCTTTATTTTAAATATTTTTTTAAGTTTTTTCTTAAAATCGGAAAATGGTTCACAGAATACACCTACCTACCAAGTTTCACACGTATAGTCTTAATAGTTTCAGAATAAAATGGCTGTGACATTCGGACGGACGGATAGACAGACATACATACAGATATGACGAAACTATAAGGGTTCCGTTTTTTGCCATTCCAGGCATGCCGGCAGATAAATAACTGTTGTCCGCGATTACGATGGTTCGCTTTTAAGCAAAGTACCACCAAACTCGTAACTACTACCCTTCTTAAACTCAGTTAATGGGTTGTGTAGAGAATTTAGGGTTTTCTTATGTCATCCCTTATCTATCTTATCTTATCTTATATAAGCTTTGTCAGCCCCTCACGAACTTGTGATATGGTTTGATAATGACAGCTTAAGTTACGGTCTTATTGTATCATAGGATACACGTGTCGACGTATTTAAGGGTTAAGTGTAATGAACCCTTTAGTTAAGTGAGTAACCTTTAGAGGGTTAGGAATAGTTTTAGGATTTTAAGGTTATTGGACAATTTTCTTAGGAGCTCTTGGCTAAATTATATTTTTTTTTATTTATTGAAAATAGGTTCGCGTTTGACCACTATCTCATCTGATGGTAAGTGATGATGTGGTCGAAGATGGAGCACGCTTACCTAAAAGTAACCTATTCACTCTTGACTTAAAGACTCCTAGGTTGTAGCTATCGGGAAACACAGACTCCGGCAGGGAATTCCACTCCTTAGCCGTACGCACAATGAAAGTATTCCCAAAACGTTTAGTGCGTATGGGTGGGATGTCCACCGTGTAACGATGGCGCTTCGCCGTTTGTCTCGTAGTCCGATGATGGAACGGGCTTGGCCGAATCAGATTGTGTAATTCCATCGCACACACTCCGAAATATAACCGATAGAAAACCGATAGACTTGCAACTCGTCGTCGGTGTTCAAGGCTCTGGAGCTTTGACTCGACCAGTGCATCGATGCCAATGAATCTCTTGGCCTGCTTCTCGATAGACAAACGTGTCCAGTTGGTATTTCGCAGATCCATCCCAAAGATGAGAGCAGTATTCCATACACGACCGAACCTGGGCTTGATACGAATTGAGCAGCTGTTCCGGTGTGAAGTACCGTCTCACCTTGGATTCCCAAATTTTTTCCCATAGCAGCATGCGGTGATTTTTTAGGTTAAGCAATGCTTGCTGAGGCTGGTTTGATGATGGGTGACGATTTTAACACATACAGGTTTCTCTGTGCCTCGAAGAGAACGTTAAGCCTTTGGATACAGTGGGAAGCGGTCGCCTCCTTCTTCGAAGCAGTCATGCTATCGAAGGAGGAGGCGGGCCGCGTGAGGGAGAGGATAGCGTCCTTCCTCCAGCCCAGCCGCAGTGGTAGACGCCCACGGCGTCGGACGTCGGCCGACGATCTCCGGCCACCGTAGGCGCGGGCATGCGGACAGCGAGTAAAGGGTAACTCGCTGTCCGACCATGGACCATGCCCGGGTCGACGGCGCGTTGTGTTCCACGCGCGCCTCAAAGAGCGTCAGCAATATGACGAGGCCCCCCCTGTAGAGGGCCGAAGCCTGGCGGGGTCGTGGGACTTATCCCATTACCGTGACCCCGGAACGTACGGAAAACGGAAAGGGCTTTTGAAGGAACACCGTGGATTTTAGTCAGTACAAGTCTGACAGTCGCTCCGGCCCTGCCCGGGGTGGGAGGACTTATTTGATGATATTACCACGTAAAAAAAAAAGCCTTTGGATACGAATGTTTGCGCATCTGTGACAGTCGTTATGGTAGACAGAAGCGTGTTACCCAGCTTCTGGGTTGCGGAAGTCAGATAGGCAGTCAATCCACGTAAAAGACTAGTAATCTGCTGCTGGTTTGACTGGAAGTCGACTCTAACATAGTCGTGAAAATTTTAAATACATTTTTCAAGGTGAATATGATTGATGAAACGGGATTTTAAAATGATGTAATTCTTTTAGAATGTCTTGTCTCTGTGTTCGTTTGTTTCAATAAATTTGTTTAAAATCTGGTATGTCAATTCCGCTGAAATTTGGTACACATAATAAACGAAATATACAGGGTTAATTGTAAAACATCAAAAACCTCTCAGGACTATGTTACTAACATCATAATCAATAACTTTTGTTCTATGACTTTTATAAATTCGTCATATTTTAGTTTACCAGATTTTCATATAAAAATAAAAATATTTAAATTGGACGCCCTAAACGCATGTAGCGTCTATGCAAAGCAAAAGAAAGCGATAGTATAAATTGCTTTCTTTTGCTTCGCATAGAGTTCGTAACATTTAGGGCGTTCAATTTAAATATTTTTATTTTTGTATGAAAATCTGGTGAACTAAAATATGACGAATTCTTAAAAATCATAGAACAAAAGTTGTTGATTATGATGTTAGTAACATAGTCCTGAGAGGTTTTCAGTGTTTTACATTTAACCCTGTATAAAGTTTCATTGAGCAGTGGTGGCTCTGTGGTGGTTACAAGCACGATTTACGAGCTGCTGGTCGTGATTTCAAACCCAAACAGGCCCGCTACTCTTTGTAATTTGTGGACATTCCACCCTAATCGTAACCACCTAGCTTTAACCGTGGGATCTTTAAGTCAAGAGTAAATAGGTTACTTCTAGGCAAGCGTTCTTCATCTTCGACCACATCATCTCTTACCATCAGGTGAGATCGTGGTCAAATGCGAACCAATCAACAATAAAAGAAGATTACCTCATCACCGATACTTTCAAAGCGATGAAAGAAAACATCTGAAGAAACTGATCTTGCCGAAAATCCAAAGACATACGACATCTGATAACTCGCACTGGACGCGTGTGCTGGACGCGTGGTGTATTACTTACGAAGTAACTATTTAGTAATCTGTAGTATTACGGACGATTATATCTTATATGATTTTATCCCAAGAGTGGGCATAATTATTATAGGCTGATTATGATGAAATTCATATAGCTATTGTTACGCCAGTCGCTTAGCTAAGTACGTCGAGAAACTTCGACCGACATCTAGAATGTTCGATACACTAACACCACCTGACGGCAAGTAGCAGTACTGAATATGTCGAGAAACTTCTACTTCTAGAACGTTCGAGACACTAACGCCACCCGGCGGAGAGTAGTAGTACTGAGTATAACAAGAAACTTCTGGAACATTCTTGGCAGTATAGGCAGTGAGTCGATTGTACAAGAACGATCTAGAACACATAGATCGGGGTATAAGTAGATCGCAAAGGAACGCAGAGGCAGTCTTATTACGACGATGCGACGCTATATAATCGAAGCTTTAAAAGTGAATTTCAGTGCGATTTAAGTGTTAAGTGGACAAGTATTGTAGTGTGAATAACTGTGTTAATTTTTATTTTGTGTTTACTTAATTAAAGTCTTTTTCTGGCTATGAGTACTGAGACTTCAAAGAGCATATCTACCCTATTTCATAGTTTTGTGACGTTCTATTTGGTCAACTTTCTTGATATTATTCTTATATGTTTAGCGATCAGCATAAATGGGTAATGAAAAATTATCAGTCTACTATCAAAATTGTAGGGGGCTCCGTACCAAACTGCATACTTTATTTATGAATACATTATCTCACTGCTACGATATTATAATACTAACGGAAACTTGGTTGAATTCTGAAATACTAGATTGTGAGCTTATTGACCATCGTTACCTAGTATACAGGTGTGACCGCGACCGGGAAGCTACTAAAAAGAAGGATGGGGGCGGGACTCTTGTTGCAGTTTTGAAGGGACTGGGCTCAAGTAAAGTTGAGCTCACTACTACCTTTAATAAAAATATTGAGCACGTTATTATACGTTTGCCTAGTGCCACGCGGGGTAAATATGACGTCATATGCTCAACATATTTCCCCCCAAAAACACCTGAATGTGTCTACGAAACATATTTAAAATCTGTGCAAACTTTAATAGAGGGCGGCACCGTACACAACTTCTACTTGTTTGGGGATTACAATCTACCCAACATTGAATGGCATGCCGCTGGCACTAACGCAGCTTCTACGCAACTAATATGTGTTGGTAATTCCTCTATCTGCAGGCACTTGAATAATTTTGTGTCTGGTCTTGACGCGTATCAATATAATAACAATAAGAATTCTACCGGAAATATCTTAGATTTAGTTATAAGTAATAATGACTGTTCTGTTTTTTTACCCTCGGACGTATTATTGAAATCTGATCCTTATCATCCACCTTTATGTATTTTGACCACTACTCGATTAGACAACAACACAGTGAGACGCAAATCGATTCAAAGATACAATTATTTTAAGGCAAGTTACGAAGATATAAGTCGCGGTCTGCTCGCAGTTAACTGGGCTGATAAATTTCATGACCAATCTGTAGAAGTTGCGCTAAATATATTTTATGAAACACTATATAAATTAATTAAAGCCCATGTTCCTTTAACGACAATTAAATCCTCCAAATTTCCAGTGTGGTTTTCACCTTCCCTTAGACATATATTTAAAAATAAAACTAAAGCCTGGTGTAAGTGGAAAACATATCAAAACATATCCCACTATGAACAGTTTTCGTTATATAGGTCGAGGTTTCAAAACGAATCTAAAATTTGTTACCGCCAATACATCGAATCGGTTGAAAGTAGTATTACAATTAACTCGAAGTATTTCTGGACTTTTGTTTCGAATCGACAATTAAGAGCCCCAATTCCATCAACCATGACTTATAAACATCAGACATCAAACGATCCGGATGGTATTTGCAATCTCTTTGCAAATTTCTTTAATTCAGTTTATGAACCCTCTACTCTCTCAACTGAGCAAACCGAGACTATTGATTACGCTGAGAATTCTTCTATTGTTGGAATGCTTGAGTTCAGTACTGAACAAGTACTTAGTGCCCTCAAATCTTTAGATATAACTAAGGGACCCGGTCCGGACAGTATCCCTCCGTTTTTCTTAAATAAGACTGCTGATGCTATATGTATACCTTTAACCATCATCTATAATATGTGTCTTAGCCAGGGTATTTTCCCGGACGTATGGAAGCAGGCAAACATCACTCCCGTCCACAAAAGTGGCTCAAAACAAGATGTTGAAAATTATCGGCCCATTTCCATACTATCGGCCTTTTCAAAGCTTTTCGAGCGGCTTGTGCATGACCAGTTGTACCCAATGATACACGACAGAATACTTCAACAACAGCATGGATTTGTAAAGAAAAGATCTACAACCACCAACTTGATAGCTTTCACTGACTACTTATTTAATAGTATGGACTCACGTGTGCAGGTGGACACTATTTATACTGATTTTAAAAAAGCCTTTGACAAAGTCGATCATGAACTGCTCTTAAAAAAAATTGCATTCAACGGTATCCGTGGGAATTTGTTGCGTTGGTTCACATCCTATGTCTCCAACAGAACGCAAAGAGTTGTAGTTAATGGGTCTCATTCCACGACCATAATAGCAACGTCAGGAGTACCACAAGGCTCAATTCTCGGGCCTCTTTTATTTGTTATTTTTATTAACGATATTAACCTTTGTTTTCATAATTCTAAGTTTTTACTTTATGCTGACGATCTAAAAATTTTTAGGCCTATTAAAACAACACTTGACTGTCACCTAATTCAACAAGATCTCGATCTTCTAGCAGAATATTGCATGCAGAATAAACTACACCTTAGTATTCCCAAATGTTGTTGTGTCAGCTTCACTAAAAATAAAAAAATTGTCAAACATTCGTATAAACTACATAACGAAACACTTATCAGAGCTAACTCTGTTCGTGATCTGGGAGTATTACTCGATGACAAACTGCACTTGGATGCGCATGTTGATAAAATAATTAGTCGTGCTTATCGTATGTATGGCTTTGTGATGAGATCAGCCACTGAATTCATACATCCTCGCACTTATTTACATCTTTATAGGTCTTTAATCCGGTCTCAGCTCGAGTATGCAGTGCCGGTGTGGAGCCCCTTCTATAACAAGTACACTGACTGTATAGAACGAATTCAACGTAAATTTCTAAAAACTATGCATTACCGTTGTTGCCAAAGACGAATACACCTCTCTTATGTTGAACAACTTAACAAGTACAACCTACTCTCTTTGAAGTCAAGACGTATTTTCTTGGAGACAATGTTCCTGTACGATTTATGTAACAATGCGTATGACTGTGTAGAAATTAGCAATAGACTATGCTATGTAGTCCCTAGGACAATTCAAGGACGAAAGGTGCGCTCACGGCCCGTATTCGCCGTCACTTCTAGTCGTACGAATGCGGGCCTGCGGGCACCTCTTCGTCGCCTTGCTAGCAATTACAATAAGTTCTTTTCTGACTTGGATCTATTTTCACTACCAGTTAGAAGATTTAGAAATTTGCTTTTATATAAAATTAGAAATTTGCCTGAATAATTTTAGCTTTGTAATCGTATACACCTAGTAATTTTTAACATACACCTATTATCCTATTATCCTAACTTTAATAACAATACTGTCTTTTTCTTGTACATCTGTGGAGAACGTTGTTGGTTGCACATTTGTATAACCCTATATGTTCGTACTTTTTTTGTTATGAATAATGTGTAACTGTTTGTTTTCCCTAACAAATAAAATAAAATAAAAAAGTGCGTTAGTTATTTCTATCCAGAACCCCAGCTCTTAACACTATTAAGTTCTACTGCGTATTTTATACAAAAAAAAGTAATGACGTATGTATGTAAAAAAATTGAAGGTACCAAGTGGCGTTCCATAGTAACTGCTTAGCAATAAGCTATAAACTACATAAATAAAACCAAAGGGCATTCCCGCTTTTAGTTCAGCACTTAAAAATTGGATTTGTCACGCGTAAAGCTTCAATTAAAGCTAGCCAACTAGGCAATAATCATTAAAATGAAATCGTAAAAAACCCGTCAAGTGCGAGGTGAACTCACACGCTGAGGGTTCCGCATAACCTTATCGAAATACAGGAGTTCAATGGACTAACTTACATACTTACGTTTTCTGATTTTCCTTCTTTTCGGAAATTGCTTCTTGCTAAATTTCATGATTCTATTTTAAAGGGTACCGTTCACTCTATAGTGTTTGCTTACCTTGGCTAACTGAAAATATACAACGTGTAATTTAAAGGGTATACATAATATGTGTATACCTTTTAAATCCAAAGAAGCCGTGCACTTGGTATGCTAAGTGCACGGCTTCTTTGGATGATAATAAACGATATGGCAAGGGTTTTTTAATCCTATGTGTACATGTGTGGAGCATATTATTAATTTCAATACATTGATACCAGAGACCGAATTTTTCAAATTAAGAAGAACGAAGAGAATTATGGTTTTATTGGCAAATGACGTGAAAAGTGATGACCCTCATAGTGCTGTGACACGTTTATTATTACTGGTATTCAAGAAACATATGAAAGAAATAATTTGGGGTCAATTCTGTGAGTCACTTATTTTGAGCTGAAACTTTGCATAGAGACTCCATACCATATGTTGTCTTCAGTCCTTTTGGTTAGATATGGGGTTTCCCTTACACGTCATAAATAAGAAAATTTTGATCACGTTGAATTACAAGATTGATTTTACAGCCAAAAAAGACTATAGATCCGAGTATTTGATATAAATTTTAGTTAGATATATCTAACCTTTCCCGAGAAAAGGGTCATAGTAGATACACGGCCAACTAAGTAATCCTATAAGGATTCTGTTTTATTGTGTGGAATTACAGAACCCTAAGAACACTACTAAAGCTGCTTGTAAAAATCTACCCATAAAATACCTAGGAATATACTTTTTCCACGAAATATCAAAGGTAATAAAAAAATATACATCATAACGCGCCCAACCATTCGTATCGTACGCAATAATAAAAATTATAAAATGGCTCTTCTCATATTTAATACGGTGCCCACCGTTTCACAGATTTATGAATTTTAATTTTCTTTCATCCACTGAAAAGTATTATCTTTCAGGGTGTACATTATTCTCTAAGAAGTACCACTGATTACGTGGCCGTAGATAGGTCGGTGTGATTTATAGGTAATAGTATTACTTTGAATTAAAGTCATACCTCACTGAATAAAGTTGTTTGAATATACCTACTGTTAAGAAGAATATTTTTTTTTTAATTTTTATTAATTGGTTAAGATTTTTGTTTTATTTATTTAATGGAAATGGTTGGACCAATTACAATTAGTTACACTAATAAAAAACTAAGATAATATACATAAAAACAACAACTTATATTAAAAACAATGAAAAAGGAAATGTGGACAACACTTGTATTTAACTCTTTTATAAATTCCTCTCACAGTACATCTTCCATTCATCCACAAACAGATCGCTTGTTGAATTAGAATTCAAGAGATTATTAAGTGCAGCCAGAGTGCGAGGTATCGGGAATAAACTGTATATTTAATTAATAAAATAAAAATAAAACATTTTTACTCACACATTGATCACAAAACTGTCGACATGGATGTGTATTCGGGAGTAATTTTGCCGATGGTCATGTCATCCAATGGCAAAAACTGTCGGTAGTTCGTGTGTAATGGATAGTCACTTAACTTGTGTAGAACTTAAAACGGGGTATTAACAATAAATACACATAATAAAATAATTAAGCGTCAGTAGCCATTAGGCTAAGATGTCGAACTTGTGATCGATAGCTGTCGTAGGTTCGAACCCACTACACTATAGCCGTGAACCAACTTTAGACACAAGCATATTTAGCTTAGTTAGATTTCTAGTAATGTGAATTCTACCTGTAATGTTAGTTATCTTTAAAAAAAAAAGTCTTCAACATATTACTGTTAATTATTTTGATGATTCCATGTTTATAATATGAATTATAAATGCGAAAGCCCGCTTATTTATCAGCCTGTTTTCTTTTCACCACCACCGACATTGCTAGTTCTCTTTATACATATAGAAAAAATCCGCCCCACCTTATACTAAACAAAATATTGGCCTCCAAAAGGGTCGCCATAACGCACTCCTTATCAAAGGCCCGTCATATCTATCATGACTATCAAATAATCTTTGCCTCCAGGTAAGCAGCCATCGTATTAGGAGGCGCAGGCTTAGGGTACGCCCTTTATCATCTACAACAATGGCTGCCTGTAAAATGAAATACGGAATCACAGCAGATATGTTACCTGGAATGTTTTCCTCAAACTGGTTGGATGTGAAAATCAAATTATTTCTGGTTCTTTTTTAGTGTGCTGTTTTGGGTGGACAGTGTGCGTGTTTTTAAATAAAGTTGTAAATTTTATGAAATGAAACATTTATTTTGTAAATTAGGTGTGAATACTTAAATACGTAATTTTTTGCGTTTTAAGTTAAACTAGATGAAGCCGGATTGTAAAGTTATGAATGTGGTTTTTTATATGTATTAAGAACTATTAAAAAAGTGGTTTATAGGTACAAAGAGTTTGGGAATTATGTGGGTCTTTGTTATCCTTACTAATATTATAAAAGCGAAAGTAACTCTGTCTGTCTGTGTGTTACGCAATCACGCCTAAACTACTGAACCGATTTAAATGAAATTTGGTACGGACATAGTCTAGAGCCTGAGAAACGACATAGGCTGCTTTTTAATGCGAAAAAAGGGCTGCAAGGGATTGAAATAGGGGATGAAAGTATGTATGGAAATTACGTCAATTTTAATGCTAGAAGCTTGAAACTTATTTTATAGATTTTTGATTTGAAAATATTGTAAACAGCTTATTTATGTATGAGTTTTTTTTTTAAATAATTGGTCTAAAAATTAAAAAAATGCTGCCGAAAGTCGCTATTCCGCGCGGACGAAGTCGCGGGCACAGCTAGTAATTTTATAAATAACTAGCTCTTGCATGCAACTTTGTTCGCGTGAAATATCGCACATGCAGCAGCGGGTTTTTAACTCGGTTTAACAGGACAAACATTAATGTTTATTTATTTTGAAAAAAGAAATCTTATCCTCCTCCTCTTACCTTTACCTATCTCCTTGTTATGTGATAATTTTTGTGTAATTTCGTTTATTGGCACATAAAAAAATATAATTATAAACATATCCCAAACAAAAACAACCCATTAAGAACCCTTTTCTAATTAAACACCACAAGAATGCATGTAAGTAAATCAACTTAATGGTTCCATCCTTCAGTAAACATCGGCTTTAAGGAATGCCAGTGGTCAGGTATGAGGAGTATAGATTCCACACATGCGGGCCCAAATGATCCCCTGTCAATAGGGCCTGTGATTAATTATACAGGAGCGGCCCAACGGACCCCACGAGCCCCGTACTTGCGTGTGTTTATTCACCGTGAAGGGGTTAATAGAGTGACCATGATGTCTTTGGGACATTTTGGGTTATGGGTGTGGTTTTATTTTGTTCATGTATCTTACTTGACTATCTTTCTTGACTTTCCTATGAGATCGATAGATACATATGATATCTGTTATATAATTGTACACTACAACATAATTAAATAAGAACTCAACTACTACAAAGGGTAGTACAATGGGCAGTCTAATCACTAAAAGCGATCTTTTATAGACTACCTTAGAGCCCTAATTCTTCAATAATAAATATATAATTTTTTACTTTAAATGCATTAATGATTGAAAGATCGTTCGCAATGAAGGAAAATTTAAGATTGAAGTACCTCAATTGTATTTAATGAAGGGGTGGGTACTGCTTCTCCTAAAAAAAACTTTTTAGCAAAAAATAGAACCGACTTCCATATCAAAACACTATAAAGGCAAAAATAACTTTAATTTCGGTATTCGGTGTCATTTGTTTTGTATTTTCTTTTTTTTTTGACACCGCCTTCCGAAATTAAAGTTATTTTTGCCTTTATAGTGTTTTGATATGGAAGTCGGTTCTATTTTTTGCTAAAAAGTTTTTTTTCACGCTTTTTAGTGGGTCGGTTTGTAATTTATCTAGTTACCAAAGCCAAAATGTCAACTACTTATCACCTTTTACAAAATATTGCTTTTCCCGGTGCAGAGCCGTTAATTTTTGAGGAGTTCTCCTGGTACATCACCATCAGTTCTACTTCACCACAAGCATTGTGACGAGCATAAAGTGCTTAACATCCATATTCAAGTAATCTAATCGCATCCCACGAAATACTTATTATTGAGTAGTTTCGGTGGCCATTTGGGGTCTTCATCATCAGTGCTGCTTCCTGAAATGATGCTTATCGAGAGCAACTGCAAAAGTTACTATAAGAAATACCCAAAACGCTATAGGTGTGCCTATAATATTTGAAGAGTTCTCTCGATTTCTCCAGGATCCCATCATCAGATCCTGATTTCGTGACAATGGGACCAACTAGAAAGTATACCCTTTCAAACGCAAAAAGAATTTTTCAAATCGGTCCAGCCGTCTCCGAGTTATGAGGTAACATACATAAAAAAAATAAAAAAAAATAAAAAAAAAAAAGTTCAAGACGAATTGTAAACCTCCTTTTTTTGAAGTCGGTTAACAAAGGCTGTATCGCAGCTTACTTATGAGAGCAGACCCACAGATTTGTAAAATATTATACTGCTAGTCCACATTTTGGTATAAGTAAGTACCCATTAATGTATCTATTTCATAAATATAAATTTCATCTAAATCGGTTTTGCGGTTTAGGCGTGAAAAGGTAACAGACAGAGATACAGACAGAGTTACTTTCGCATTTATGATATTAGTATGGATATGGAAGTGTGGATATGTGTTTTGAAATAAATTATAATATTATTATATAATAAATGGTTACCCTACACGAAATTCTTAGAGGTCCAACGTTTGCCAATCCCATCGGGACCTTTTGAATTATAGTTTCAGTGGTAGACATAATACTAAAATGTGTCATTTTCGCTACGTTTTTCATTCTGACCTTCTAAAAACTTATCTGATACGTTTTGACAGGTCGAGTCTGGGTGATAGATTTACGTACCTACCCACATCTAATGCTGTGACTTGAATGATTGATTTAACTGTGAAATGGGAACATCAGCATGTCTTCAAAACTGATGACGTGGAGTGTTTCCACTGGATTTAAAAAGGTACTTATCTTATACGTGAAAAGCTGAGGTAGGTATCTATTTATTTTTCTTTTAAAACTCTGCCTTGTGTTTGAAAATTGTATAATACGTGTGTGTTAATAATTTGTCCTTCTAATATTATAAATACGAAAGTTTGTTTCTTACTCGTTCACGCAAAAACTACTGAATGGATCTCAATAAAATTTGGTAAGTAGATAGTTGACATCTTGGAATAACACATAGGCTACTTTTTATTCCGAAATTCTCACGAGATCGGGTTTTATGTGAAATAAACATCCCAAGTGAAAGAAGTCGCGGCAAAAGCTAGTTTAAAATAATGGTTGGATTTGATTTAGCTTTCAAAGATGGCATGAACATAAGTATATATTTTCTGAAATATTTGTTTGCTGTTTAGTAAACCATCTGAGTCAGTCTGGCTAACTCAAGGGTCGGCTGACCACATCACCCAATGGTAATGAAATGTAGGACATTGTAGGCCTGAATCACCTAATTGTCTGATAAAAAGATGGTTCCGTGCTTCGGAAGGCACGTATAAGCCGGTGGTCCAGGTCGCTAAATGGCGGTCGTCTAAATAGACCACGTCAGAGGCCCTTGAGGCGGTCTAGAAACTCTGACACTAGGGTGTATGGGGCTCCTGACCTACCGCATGACGCAGGTCCTCACCGGACACGGAAGTTTCGGGAGGTACCTGTGTCTGATGGGAAAGGAGGAAACGCCTGGGTGTCACCACTGCGAGGGTCGCCCTGAGGACACCGTAGAGCACACGGTGCAAGACTGCCCCGCCTGGGCAGAGCACCGACGTGTCCTCACGGCGGCGATAGGCGGAGACCTCTCGCGCCCGGCATTGGTCGAGGCCATGCTGCGGGGCGAGAGGGAGTGGGAAGCGGTCGCCTCCTTCTGCGAAGCAGTCATGCTTCCGAAGGAGGAGGCGGGCCGCGTGAGGGAGAGGATGGCGTCTTCCCTCCAGCCCAGCCGCAGTGGTAGACGCCCACGGCGTCGGACGTCGGCCGACGATCTCCGGCCACCGTAGGCGCGGGCATGCGGACAGCGAGTAAAGGGCAACTCGCTGTCCGACCATGGACCATGCCCGGGTCGACGGCGCGTCGTGTTCCACGCGCGCCTCAAAGAGCGTCAGCAATATGACGAGGCCCCCCCATAGAGGACCGAAGCCTGCCGGGGTCGTGGGACTCATCCCGTTACCGTGACCCCGGTACGTAAAGGGTTATTGAAGGAACACCGTGGATTTTAGTCAGTAAAAGTCTGACAGTCCCTTCCACCCTGCCCGGAGTGGGAGGACTTATTTGATAATTTTACCACGAAAAAAAAAAAAAAAAAAAGGGTGTATGGGGTCGTTAGATCTTACTACCCACACGATAAGAAGAAGAATGAAATGTAACCGGATAGGTGGGCGAAGATTGGTGCTTACTGAACCTACTCCCGAGAAAATACTTTTTGTCGAGGTTTACTCTGGCTAGGGTATGTCATTCCGGTCACGTTTGGCCAGATATCGCAAGAGAATGAAAGAAAGAATGAAAAAGAAATAAAATAAAATTTATTTGGCCCAGATGTAAAGGCACACAGTGAAATACAAAAAATGAAATAAAACTATAACTAAAAAAAATAATTAAATACAACTAAAACAACACTTAATTAAATAAAAACCGCGTTGCGTGTGTGTGTGTGTGTGTGTGTGTGGAGGTATGGAGACTGTAAAACACAATAGGGTAGTTTTCTAAAATATTTTATTTAGTCCGTCACATAGTTTAACAATAAACTTTGGACACGTATTTATTATTTTATCATGTAATTGAAATATTAAGACGATACAGTGAGTTGAAATTTCGCGTGACGTCACACCTCGGTATATTTCTTAGCAATGTGTGATGTCAGCAGCCCCCACTCCTGTACTTTGAAGCTTTCCATCTTTGTGAATTTTTCTTGACTTGAAAAAGCATAAAATACGTAACCAATATTTTTTGAAAATCTAACTAATGGACCAAATAAAATCCAGAAAGTATCCTATATAACCGCCTCTATTTTTCAATGAAATGCTCTCCCTAAAATCTGATCAGCCGTTCCAAAGATTAGCCCGGACAAACAGATATACAAACTATATTTTTTAATGATTGTTGTATAGTGTCGTGTAAATAACATAAGGCCTCTAAACTCTTGAGTGTTTTGAATTTACACACAGACACTTCACAATTTTATTTATATGTATGTAGTACGTGTAGGTTTAGGACGAGAAAGTAGAAAATATCCAAAAATCCCGATTACCGTCTCAATTCGCAACAGGGGAGACGTTCATTCAGTCAAGCGCGAGTCGGTCGGCTGAAACTTCCACAATGTAAATGTTAAATGTTTCGCTCAAGGGCAAGTCCTGTGTTAATATTCTGTTAGTAATTATACTTCGATAATAATAGAGGTCCGTTCGATAATTTGACTCCAAAATGTTATGTGTGAAGAAACAAAAGCGAAGCGAGGAAGGGGATTTTCGTCTTAAAACACCAGAGGCGGCTTCAATGGAATGGTCGGTTGAGAGCCAAAGGTATATCCTTACTAATATTATAAATGCGAAAGTAACTCTGTCTGTCTGTATGTTACGCAATCACGCCTAAACTACTGAACCGATTTAGATAAAATTTGGTACGGACCTAGTCTAGAGCCTGAGAAAGAACATAGGCTGCTTTTATGGAAAAGCTTATATGGAAAGTTTGTATGGAAATTACATCATTTTTAAAGCTAGAAGCTTGAAACTTATTTTTTATACTTTTATTAGAAAAATGTACTTAAATAAGCCATTAGCAGTAAAATATTATAAATAGCTTATTTATGTATGAGTTTTATTTTCAAAATAATTAGTCTAAAAATTAAAAATGCTGCCGATAGTCACTATTCCGCGCGGACGAAGTCGCGGGCACAGCTAGTAACTTATAATTGAATGTTAGTGCCTACCTATTAATCTATAAACGAAGTGTTTTAAAAATTGCGCGTTATAGCTCTCCGCCACTGTTCTCGGCATGTTGTTAGGGTCATCTCTAACTCGCCCCAGAGATGCTGCCTTCTTGCGAGGCGCATGAAAGCCATCCGTGCGAACACATATCTCTGATTCACATTACTTATAGTTTTAGTGCTATTATTGCCCGTTTTAAATCGATCAAAAACAATTGTATAGTTGATAATTTATTCAATACTATTGAAACAGCCCTAAGAAGGCACGATTCACGTTTTTGTACCTATTGTCAAAATTATTGATTTCATCTGATTCTTAATAAAATATCATCATTATCTTTCTGCCCTTATACCTGTTACTGGGGTCATTTTCTTCTTCAATTCAAACGTTTTGGGAATACTTTCATTGTGCGTACGGCTAAGGAGTGGAATTCCCTGCCGGAGTCTGTGTTTTCTGATCGCTATAGCTTGGGGGTCTTTAAGTCAATAGTGAATAGGTTACTTCTAGGCAAGCGTGCTCCATCTTCGACCACATCATCACTTACCATCAGGTGAGATGGTGGTCAAAAGCGAGCCTAATATCAATAAAAATAAAAATATTTTTTTCCCTGTCAGACATTACAGCGTTATTTTCTCCTTTTTCAACCGACGACAAAAAGAGGAGGTTATCAATTCGACGCGTATATTTTTTTTTTAATGTGTGATCATCGATTACTCGAAGACGGCTGAACCGATTTGGAAAATTCTTTTTTTGATTGAAAGGGTATACTTCGAAATTGGTACCATTATCACCAAAGTCAGGATCTGATGATGGGATCCTGGAGAAATCGAGGAAAGTCTTCAAATATTATAGGCACACCTATGACATTTTGGGTATTTATTATAGTAACTTGTGCAGTTGCTCTCCAAAAGTACCATTTGAGGAAGTGGAACTGATGATGAAGACCACAGATGGCCGCCGAAACTGCTCAATAATAAGTATTGAGTGGATTGCGATTCGATTACTTGAATATGGATGTTAAGCACTTTATGCTCGTCACAATGCATATTGTGATGTAGAGCTGATGGTGAAGTACCAGGAGAACGCCTCAACAATTAACGGCCCAGCATTGGGAAAAGCAATATTTTGTAAAAGGTTATAAGTAGTTGACATTTAGGCTCTTGTAACTAGGTAAATTAAAAATAGACCAACTAAAAAGAGTGAAATAAAAACTTTTTACGGTGTCTTTAGTTTTGTATTTTCGTTTTTGGCACCGACTTCCGAAATTAAAGTTATTTTTCACTTTGCAGTGTTTTTTGGGAGTCGGTTTAATTTTTTGGTAAAAAGTTTTTAATTCATATCATTCCTCACAAAATCTATCCATCTTTTCTTCGGCCTTCTTAATCTTAATAAAATATGCCAAAAGGAACTTAATTGCTAAACTTTGTAAAAGTAGGTTCTATTCCTACTATCGATTAGGCTCAATCATTGGGCTGAATGCAATTTTTAAATCGATTGTGGTTCTGACTAAGAAGTGTTGCAACAATAGTTGCAACATAATTTATTATACTTTAAAATTGTTTTTGTCTACCATTGAAGGTACGTGTTCGTAGCAAAATTTTCCATTTATCAACAGTGGAAATTGAATAATTTTCGCATAATAAGATGTACACTCATGTATGAAAATTGTACAACAAATAGAATGATATATTTTTGTTAGCCCGTTTGAGTGTTTACTAATAACGTAATATTTGCTTTATAATCGCATTCGCAAGACGACCTATATTTTGCGGTACATGGCCCTCTATGAGGCCCCTGTGTGGGCGCTGAATCTTCGGCGGTGACCAGCCCGGCAGCTGGTGGCGTCTCAGAGGGTCATGGCCATCCGGTTGATCCGAGGATACCGCACGATCTCCGGTGAGGCGGCGAGCCTCCTTGCCGGATTGCTGCCGTGGGATCTGGACCCTATATGAATTGTCTTTGTATAATTTTAGTGTGTAACTGTTTATTTCCTAAATAAATAAAATAAAATAAAGTAATATGTTTATCTATTTACGTTCATATTGTGAGTAAATATGAGTTGCAATTGTTTGGTCACCCATTAAAATAAATTAAAAATAAAACCAGCTATGCCAGGGTATCACATGGACAGTGTAGCATTGAATACATTTAAAATACATCAAATATATACTTAGATAAGATTATTTTCTATATGAAAAACCCACGGCAGAGCGTTTATTATGGATCAATTAACACCAAAACTGTTATTTAGAAGCAGCGGGAAGGTGGAAATACAGCGAAAGGACACCATCAAGATTCCGAGTGGCAGGAGGAACTAGCGCATGAGGGTAGAGTAGACCTTATTTTCTTTTTTATGTAATATATGTCTTGTCTTCACAATATTCAATATCGAACTGTTAAATTTTGTACTAAAATTTAATATTATTAAAGTTGACGTTGACCTTACGCCGACATGTATTATATATTTATTTTATATTAATATAGGTTCTAATTCATTCTTCCTCTAGCATCGGCGCGGGAATAGATCGTTCTCAGGAGGCTTGGCAGTTCACACAGTATCCAATAGATGGCGTTATTTTAAATTCTAAGTGGATCTTTTGTGCAAACAATGTTGTATTAGTTTTTATTCCGAAAAAAGATTTTCGCTAATCTTCGTACGATTCTTAAGTAAAGCTTTTTATAATACACATAAAAGAACATTAAAGTTGTCAAAATTCCTGAAAAACTTTACTGAAAAGAAGTTTCAGAAAATAATCTCCTTGAAGGAACGCTTCTAAAAACTTTGCGAACATTATACCTATTCCGAGATTTTTCTTATAATTTAACTAAACAGAAAGGTAAAATTACCAAAGTAATCGTAACACGAGTGCCAGGGACACGGTGTCTTTTAAAAAGAACGAGCGATTGTTGATATTGGAAAACATTTTAACTTTTGAAAACAAAGATTCTTACTTAGAAGTTTGGACCATCATTAGACATTCGCGAGATCAAAGAAGAACTTTGGAGACAAGTAGGCATTATATTTCCACTTGAACGAAGAAAAGTAGGTATATTTTGATGCTAGAAGTGATGCAAGATACTTAAATTGGAGAAGTTATTAACTTTATGTAAAAGAAGTGCAGGGTTCGGATTCGTCATCGGACAGAAAACAATTTCAGTCGCTTTCAATTAATAAATGAAACCATTAATTTGTGAACAAAGTTAAAGTTATTGATATTCTATTAAGAGCTTTATATTATACCCGAAGGTGTACGAACATTATTGTGGTGTAGATTATAGTTTTAAAGAATAGTTTACGTAATCTGATTTCAAATCGCACATGGCTTACACACATTGCCCCAAAATATGATACCATATCTTAAATTTCGAATTGCCAAACCGTGATAGGCAGGTATTATGTTACTTTTTTAGAGTTGAAATAAAGCAAGAAGCATTTATTTAATTTCCTATAAAGTTCAGCTAAGTGGACCTTCTAATTGAGCTTTAAATATATTCCTATAAATATAATATTCTTGACTCCATCAGATCAACATAATTTCACGCTAAAATAAATACTTACAGAATTTCAATACAACGTCAATTCTTTACAATATACCATTATTCTCTTGTTGGCCTAGCACCATAAAATTGCTTGCAGGAAGGGAACTAAAAACATTGTGATTTCAACACCTATACGTAAGTACTCATACTACATCCACACAATCCAACCGCACATAATATCTCCATCGCCAAGATAAAATATTCCGTTTGTACTCCATGTTTCAGATAAAAACTTAACTAAAATCCCTGATAACTCCTCTTAGTTACTGTGAGGACCCTAATTGAGGACTTTGGATTTCCTCAAGCAACCTTTGAATTGGAGTTGTTGAATAAAATATTAGAGCTAAAATGCCTTGAGAGAGAATCGATAAGGTTACCAATAAGGACCCCAATGTTGGTCTTGGCTTCGTACTAAGCTGAATTTTTCATATCTGTATTTGTGGGTTGGTCCTTGCTTACGGTTTCGGTGGCCAGTGTTATTTTGTTTAGGTCTTTTGCAAATGTGGTGTGTATTTTTTATTCAAAGACGGTATTACTGTGTACGTGAGTGCGTAGGGGTTTTGGTACCTATGTACGGCTCACCTCTATAATTATCAGGGATTTTTGGGCAGCTGAGATCATTGGCGTCTCTGAAATTATAATAGTCCTGTGAATTCTTAGAGCCATAAAATAACCTAATAATTAAATTATTGATACACAATAACAGAAATGTCGATAATGTGTATGGTCAAAATTTTATGCTAATCCTTACTTACTATTATAAATGCGAAAATAACTCTGTTTGTCTGTGTGTTACGCAATCACGCCTAAACTACTAAACCGATTTTAAAATTAATTTGGTACCGACATAGTCTAGAGCCTGAGAAAGAACATAGGCTGCTTTTTAATGCGAAATAAGGGCTGTAAGGGGTTGAAACAGGGGATGAAAGTTTGTATGGAAATTATGTCATTTTTAAAGCTAGAAGCTTGAAATTTATTTTTTAGACTTTTGATTAGATGTTAATACATATGACATTCAAATTATGTATGAGTTTTATTTTCAAAATTTTTAGTCTAAAAAATTAAAAATGCTGCTGAAAGTCACTATTTCGCTCGGACGAAGTCGCGGGCACAGCTAGTAGTTTATAAAAAGTATTTAAAAACTATAAGCACCAAAACCTGACCATCAAATCTTAATAAAATGTAGTCATTCTCTTAAATGTTTTATCAAGATCTCCTATATTCTCATACAATGACATATTTTTAAGTAGTTTTTAGTAGTATTGTAGATAATACGTACTAAATAACTGCTCTATCACGGTTTCATTAAATATCTCCCAAGCGAAGTCATTCTGGGTCGCTAGGTTTAAACATAACCTTTCTCATAAATTGGCAAAATTATAGCCAAATATTATTTAAGTAGGTAAGTCAAAACATAAGTACTAACATAAATAATATTATTACATAAATACTAAATAACGACGTTAATAGTAATGCGAAAATTAGCCAGCCTCTCAGAATTACCGTTCATATTACGTAATACCTCGGAGGCTCGAACTAGCTGCTTTTACAGCTTTCCACGATAAACACAAGACTTATGGATATATTCCTTTAAGTGCTTTTGTTTGTACCTACGGCTAACGCATGTTTTTATTTTAGGGCAAACACACAGAGCATGGAACGTACTTGTAGTGTTATTAAATGTTCGTGACCATAATAAGCAATTTTTTTTTCGGGTGTGAATTTCGTTAAATGATCGGTATTTCGATATAACATTCCCGCAACCCAGGACATTTCCTCAACACCGTATGCTAAGCACTAGTTACGGCTTTCAAAATTAAAGATATAAAAATATTTCGGGAAGCTTGTAGGTAAATAATAACAGTTACACGCTTCAAACTTCAAGGCCTGCTGAGGTCATTTTTTTTTATTGGTAATTCCGCACGCGACTTCGTCCGCGTGGAAAAAAAATCCCCCAATTTTGAAACATTCTTCATTAGTGCTCCTCTCCTGTTAGTCTTAGCGTGATGATATATAGCCTATAGCCTTCCTCGATAAATGGGCTATCTAACACTGTAAGAATTTTTCAAATCAAAACCGTAGTTCCTGAGATTAGCGCGTTCAAGCAAACAAACAAAGAAACAAACAAACAAACAAACTCTTCAGCTTAATAATATTAGTATAGATATGTTCGCGTTAAACCACCATCTCACCTGATGGTAAGTGATGATGTGGTCGAAGATGGAGAACGCTTACCTAGAAGTAACCTATTCACTCTTGACTTGAAGACCCCTAGGTTATAGCTATTGGGAAAGTCAGACCGGCAGGGAATTCCACTCCTTAGCCGTACGCACAATGAAAGTATTCCCAAAACGTTTTGTGCGTATGTGTGGGATGTCTACCATGTAACGATGGCACATCGCCGTTTGTCTTGTAGTCCGATGATGGAACGGGCTCAGCGGAATTAGATTGTTTAATTCCATCGCACACTCTCCGAAATGTAACCGATAGAAAACCGATAGAACTCGTCGTCGATGTTCAAGGCTCTGGAGCTTTGACTCGACCAGTGCATCATTGCCAATGAGTCTTTCATTCCGTAGATGGCTCATCATCTAAACAAGTCGAGATTTCTCCATGCCTTCGAAAACACGTTAAGCTGTTGGTCTCGGCTATCATTTGTATATCTTTGACAGTCGTTGCGAGTAGTCGGAAGTCTGAGAATCTGACATCAGTCTTGCCAAGGGTAAGCGTACTATGCGAGTGCATGTTACCCAGCGTACTACCTGTGTCCATGTTTCCCAGCGTGCTATCCGTGTGCATGTTACCCAGCGTGTCACCAACCAACTCAGTCTGTTGTTTTGTTTTATTAAGTTGTTTATTAATGTAAAAGGTTTACATAATAATTGTAGGACTCACATACTAAGCAACAATTAAGTAATCTAAAGTGTAAGTAGGTAGGTCCGTAATACTTCACTGTAATAAGTATTTAAATAAGCAAGAATATAAACTACTTACAACTTAAATGATCATACTACTACATCTACAGTATGTTAACTAACAGCGGGCGTTCCCGTTAACCCGCAATAGTATAGCATCCATACATGCTAAAAAAAAATTACCATTCGAAAACAAAATGTTTTTATTTGTTTTTAATATTAAAATATTCACTAAAGATATTAAATTGATACGTAAAAAAGAAACACTGTGTACACGCATACTTGAAGGACGGCAACGTCGTAATTTATTTATGAATGACGGGCCGCGTGTGCGGCGATCTAATTGATGTGCTAATACTATTGCGGGTTAACGGGAACGCCCTCTGTTAGTTAACATACTGTATAATGTTGAGCATATAAAATTATAGAATTGATTTCATTTACATAATTAGGGGGTTACAGAATTTAAATACCCGCAAGCATAAGTGCTACTAGATACAGTCACTCAGGCCGAAGCGACCAAACGGCCGTGGCCATCAATATCGATCGAGCTACAACTTAGTAAGTTGAGGAGGAACGATAGGCAGTTGCACGGTTATTCCCAAGATATAACTTTCATGTATGACTAGCAAAATCCGTCGGTTTCTGCCGCCTTAAGAAAGAAAACTTGCAAACTTGGTGTACGAGTTAACTATGAGTCAATTGAAACCAGTCAACCATAAAGATGAGAAGGGAACAAACAGACAGAGGGACAAATTAACTTGTGTTGAAAACAGTGCTGTCCTTCCACACAGCCCAATATTACTCTGATCCTTGTTATTATAGGAATGAGGTTCATAGGTCGACTTCTTTATTTTTCATTGTGTTTTTAGGGTTTCGTAGCCGAATGGCAAAAAACGGAACCCTTATAGCTTCGTCATGTCTGTCTGTCTGTCCGTCCGTCCGTAGGTCACGGCTATTTTATTCCGAAACTATTAGGACTATACATTTGAAACTTAGTAGGTAGATGTAATCTGTAAACCGCTTTCCGATTTGAAGAAAAAAATTAAAAAATATTTAAAATAAATGGGCACCCCATATATGGAAATGAAACTGAAAATATTTTTTTTTTCATGAAATCTATGCGTGTGTGGTATTTATAAAAAGGTCATTAAAATGACATTGAGGTTCTTAAAACCACTTTTTAAAAACCACTTTGTAAAATCTTCCCTCTAACTTCTATAATAACGGAGTGAAGAATCTAAAAAAAATATAATAATAATAATATTATGCTTTTTATTTAAAAAAATATATATGCTGTAAATCTTAATGTAAACTTTCAACGAAAATTGGTTTGAATGAGATTGGGTCAGCAGTTTTTGAGATACAGTATATTTTCTAAAACCGCAAATATAGCTTTGTAATGTAATTCATACAAACACTATGAAACACAAAGTTATTTAGCGTTGTTACTACGGAACCCTTCATGGGCGAGTCTGACTCGCACTTGGCCAATTTTTTTCTCCCTTAATTTCTTCATTAAGAAAACCTAAGGTTCTGTTGAAAC
Source organism: Tholera decimalis (assembly GCA_943138885.2). Classification (NCBI taxonomy): domain Eukaryota; kingdom Metazoa; phylum Arthropoda; class Insecta; order Lepidoptera; family Noctuidae; genus Tholera; species Tholera decimalis. Next base: position 34,104,245 of record OW964565.2, read on the forward strand.
TATTATTAATATATTTCTCGACTGCCCCTGCTAGTAGAATGCAAGTGGTGGATAGAGAAAAGTGGAGAGAAGGAATGGAGGCCTTTACCATGCAGTGGGGCACTATAGACTTAATAATTATGAATTTGTAGTTAATATGTTTGTCATTTCTTCATGTATTAAGCAGTTCCGTGATAAAATATTTTTCCTTTCCAAATGACACATACACACATCAAAAGTGTCTAGGGATCAAGCATTTTTATGCGGATTTCTTGAGATTGAGATGTGGCTTTGTAATAAATTTACGATTTTATAAATTTATATGGATCCTTTTTGATGCATTTCATAATTTGAAACAGGAACTGTTAATCAAATTCGAGTAAAAGATGAAAATCAGCTGTCAATATTTTCCCTATAAAAACATACAACGCATTGAAGACATTATTAGTGCTACTGTTTCCCTACTACTGATTAAAACCAACGTTATTATGGAGCGGCGACGTCATTTAAGCAGGGAAGAAATGCTCAGAGCCGTGGGAATGATAGAAGCTGGTTCCAGGCAACGTACTGTGGCTTTAGCTCTGAATACAAGTCAGAGTGTTATCAGTCGACTTTGGACACGTTACCGAAGCACTGGTACCGTGGCTGAGCGCCATGGAGGATGGTATCGCTGCACCACACGGAGACCAGACCGATACATTCAAATCTTAACTCGAAGAGCTCCAACAATAACCGCCATGATGTTAGCCGTGAGGCTTCATCACTCTTCAGGGAACTTAATTAGCGACCAAACAGTCAGAAACTGCTTGCATGAAGTGAACCTTCATTCCCGAAGACCGCTACGGGTACCACCTATAGCAATGCACAATCGTAGGATTCGATATCAATGGGCTCTTGAACACAGAAATTGGGCAGAAGAACAATGGCGTTTCGTGTGCTTTTCTGATGAGTCTCGTTTTGGTATGAGATCGGATACAAGACGTATACGACACTGGAGAACCCCTGGACGCCAACAGCGATTAAAATCCTGCCAGGAAGTCCATCCTTATAGTGGTGGAACAATCATGGTATGGGCGCGTATTTGGATCGGCGGAAGAACTGAGTTGATTTGGATCAGAGGCAACCTCAACGCTCAAATTTATGCTGAGACGATTGTATCTGACGTCATCGTTCCTCTACAAGTGCAAATCGGTCCCTTATTTCAGTTAATGCATGATAATGCACGACCGCACACCGCAAGAGTTGTAAGACAGACTCTCGCCGCAGCTAACATCAATGTCCTGCTCTGGCCTGCTCAGTCGCCAGACTTGAACCCGATTGAGCATGCATGGGATATGCTACAGAGAAGAGCTCTGCCGAATATGGAGAGTATCCAGTCGCAAGAAGACCTTTTTTTGTTGTTGCAACGAACATGGGCGGCCATTCCACAGCGTGATTTGGATGAACTCATTTTGAGTATGCCAAACCGATGTTCTTGTGTTGTTAGTGTTCGCGGTAGAAACACGGATTATTAGTTGTTTAAGTTACCCAATAAAATTTTAAAGAAAACTGTTATTTCAGTCTTTTTTTCGAACTTTAATTTTAGTGGTTCAAATGTCAAAAATCCCTTTATTAGGAAAATGGCAAATTTCTTTATTAATGCAAAGGTGACTTGGTTTATCGTTACTGTGACAAACGAAAACACTTTATTTGATGAATCCTTAAAGAAAATTTTAATTAATATCAATCAGGAGAAAAGTTATTGCAAAAATATATGTTGATCCCTAGACACTTTTGATGTGTGTATTTGTGTCATTTGGAAATGAAAAATATTTTATAGAAAACGAAAAATATTGTGTGTCTATGATTACTTCTCTTAGTCAAATTTATTTATTTATTAAAACTTTATGCAACACAAAATGTACAAAGGCGGACTTAATTAACGTGTCATAAGTATTTGCACATTTTTAGGGTTCCGTAGCCGAATGGCAAAAATCGGAACCCTTATAGTTTCGTCATCTCTGTCTGTCCGTCCGTCCGTATGTCACGGCCATTTTATTCCGAAACTATTAGGACAATACATTTGTAACTTGGTAAGTAGATGTATTCTGTAAACCGCTTTCCGATTTGAAGAAAAAAAAAATATTTAAAATAAAGGGGAGCTCATGGGAGATACATGGAACTGACACTGAAAATATTTTTTTTATGAAAACTATGCGTGTGTGGTATTTATAGACAGGTCTTTAAAAATGACATTGAGGTTTTAAAAACCACTTTGTAAAATGTGTCCACCCCCCTCTAACTTCTATAATAACGAAGTGAAGAATCTAGAAAAAAAATATGCTGTAAATCTTAATGTAAACTTTCAACGAAAATTGGTTTTAACGGGATTGGGTCAGCAGTTTTTGAGATACAGCATATTTTATAAAACCGCAAATATAACTTTGTAATTCATACAAACATTATGAAAACCAAAGTTTTTTGGCGTAGTTACTACCGAACCCTTCATGGGCAAGTCTGGCTCGGATTTGGCCAATATATTTTGCTTCACACAACATTTTTATGCTCTGTGGGCAGAGCTAAGTAATGATTGGTTCTATGACGCAAGGCTTTGAAGGAGCTTTCTGTGATTGACCTCTAAGTACTTAATAGCAAATATTGCTAAGAATTGTAATAACCGCAGCAAGGGTCGATCTTGAAGATCGTCGCTTACTAAGTTTGCTCTGTGGATTATTATTAACAAGCCAAGATCCTTTAGGTGCTCTGTAAAGTACCTACGTTAAATTACCTTTTTTTTCGGATTGGAAAATTATCGAATGAATTCTCCCGCTCTAGGTGGAGCGGAAGGGAGTGTCAGACTTCTACTGACTAAAAACCGACCCTGTTCCTTCAGCTGCCCTTAAGTTCCGAGGCCGCGGTATCTCGTTAGAACATTCCCGCAACCCCGGCAAGCAAGGCACTAGTGCTGAAAACTCTTTGAGGCGATCGTGAAAATTACATGGATATTATTTGTAGATCTTAATGGGACGTAAAGTGATTAGAAAGCCAAGATATCTACCACCAGTCTTGCTGATATCGTTTTAGCCAGTTTCAGGGTTGTTGATGATGGAGAGGCATCCGTTTTATGTACAATACGGATATGCATCATCCGTTTTGACTTGTTGGAAGACTTTGGAAAGGTTGGAGAACTTTGTTGGTAAAAAGCTGGACAGATTAATTTATACAACGTGTAATTTAAAGGGTATATACATACCAAGTGCACGGCTTCTTTGGATGATAACAAACGATACGACAAAGGTTTGGTAATCCTATGTCTTCATGTGTGGAACTAATTAGAAATTTCAATACATTGATAACAGAGACTGAATTTTTCAAATTAAGAAGATTGAAGAGAATTATCGTGCTATAGGCAAGTGACATGGAAAGTTATTGACCCTCGTAGTGCTGTCACACGTTTGTTATGATTGATATTCAAGAAACATATGAAACCGATAATTTCGTATCAGTTCTTTGAGTCACTTATTTTGTGCTGAAACTGGGCGTAGAGACTCCATACCAGATGTTGTCTTCAGCCCTTTTGGATTGATATGGGGTTTCCGTTACACGTTGTATATGGATAGTTTTTCAAATAGATTTTTTTTTTAAGATTCTAATTTGCAGCTTAACTAAGAACACTGAAGCCAGCTATCAGTCAGTGGCTACGTTGAAGAGTATTTAAGTGCTCTCGCAAACCCTGATGCATATGTGCGAGGGAAACATGGGGTGACTTTAGTCAGTTAGTCTGACAGACCCTTTTCCTCCTCCCCCTGGGCTGAGAAAATCTATGAAGATTTTCCCTTCGAAAAGGGCTGGCAAAACAAGAAGTAAACCAATTAAATTGAACACATTCCACTTTCAAAGCTAAACACTAATTAATGACCTAAAACATCAAGTTAGAAATACGATAACTCAGAAATCAAGCTAGCTCATACATAAGCTGTTGGAACTCGTCATAATTTCCCACACTAATGCCGACTTGAATATTTAATGGAACTGCATTCCTACAAACGTCTGACTTAGCTTAATTTTCTGTTTGCGCCGTATATAAGTCAGTGAAATTCAGTACACTACGCTCGTTGGTTGGAGACTATTCAAATTAGCGACATCAAAATTTGGTTGCGTTATACGTAGTGGGATCAAGAAACTGGCTACGTAGCGTAGTGAGTCGCAACGAATTTCGGTATTTAATGTCAAAAGAATTAATAATGTTTTTAGTAAGTTCAACCAATTAGTGTTGCGGTTTTATAGTTCAGAACTTTAATATTTATGCTGCTTAATGCTAGTTTAATAAAAGGCTCACTTAGTACAATTCAGGAGACTACGAACACAGTTGTAAACGATACAATTTCTAACAGTTTAGCAAAAGATGTAATTAAAATGTTGGATGTTTTTAGGGTTCCGTAGCCGAATGGCAAAAACGGAACCCTTATAGTTTCGTCATGTCTGTCTGTCTGTCTATCCGTCCGTCCGTATGTCACAGCCGTTTTATTCCGAAACTATAGGAATTCCGAAATATTTTTTTTTCATCAATCCTTTACGTGTTTGGTGTATACATAAACCTGTATGTCATTTTCAAAGATCTATCTCTATAGTTAGATATTTAATCATTAGATTCATTAGATCTAAAATCATTTTTTCCTAAAAATCTATCGTTTAAGAGATAGACACTTTCAAAGTGGCAAAATGGGTGTCCCCCCTCTAATTTCTATAATAATTGAAAAAAAATAATATAAAAATCTAAATAAAATAAAGGCTGTAAATCTTATTATAAACTTTTAACGAAAATTAGTTTTAACGACATAGTCAATGGTTTCTGAGAATAATAGCACATTTTTAAAACCGCAAATATAACTTCGTATTTCATACAAACACTATGAAAAACAACGTGATTTCGCGTAGTCACTACGGAACCCTTCATGAGCGAGTTTGACTCGCTCTTGGCCAATTTTTTGGCTAACATATCAACTCGATCCGATTCAATCGATTGTCCAGAACACTTATCAAAATTCCCCTTCGTGCTGATGAAAACAACCTTTTGCACAAGACCTCTGTTATTATACCTTGCGCATTGACTGAGTACAGGCGAAACGCTTTCTCAACACGTATTGTGCTAGAACTTTTAAGAATATACCATCTGATCTAGACATTGTTTCCTTTTGTACGATAGAACTAGACAAATTTACGACAATATAAGAAAATGTATACCTTAATTAGGTTTCCGTAGCTGAATGGCAAAAATGGAACCCTTATAGTTTCGTCATGTCTGTCTGTCTGTCCGTATGTCACAGCCATTTTATTCCGAAACTATTAGGACTATACATGTGAAACTTGGTAGGTAGATGTATTCTGTGAACCGCTTTCCGATTTTAAGAATAAAATTAAAAAATATTTAAAATAAAGGGGGCTCCCCATACATGGAACTAAAACTGAATTTTTTTTTTCATGAAGCCTATGCGTGTGTGGTATCTATAGACAGGTCTTTAAAAATGACATTGAGATTTCTAAAACCAATTTTTAATAAAGATATACACTTCCAAAGTGGTAAAATGTGTGTCCCCCCTCTAACTTCTATAATAAGGGAGTGAAAAATTAAAAAAAATATGCTGTAGATTTTAATGTAAACTTTCAAACAAACACTAATTCATACAAACACTATGAAAAACAAAGTTATTTGGCATAGTTACTACGGAACCCTTCATGGGCGAGTCTGACTCGCACTTGGTCAATTTTTTCTTTTCTTTTTCGGTGGAAAAATCAACAAATGACTCTTCCTTCAAATGAGTGTTAGACTTTTACTAAAAACCTTCCTTGCGATTCGGAGCCGCGGTAACGCTTTAAAACATTCCCGCAAAAGTTAACGTTCGGATTTAACCTGAAATCTAGATTTCATGTACCTGAAAGATTGTCGTGTTGCTAGCTGGGTAAAAGTTTACCTACAAATAAAAAATTGCCCAAGTGCAATTCAGACTCGCCCATGAAGTGTTCCGTAGTAACTACGTAAAATAACTTTGTTTTTCATAGTATTTGTATGAATTACAAAGTTATATTTGCGGTTTTAGAAAAAATGCTATATCTCAAAAACTGCTAACCCGATCTCGTTCAAACTAATTTTGGTTCAAAGTTTACATTAAGATTTTTCACTCTAAGAAGAAAAGAAAAGAAGAAAGAAGTTAGAGGGGGGACACACATTTTTCCACTTTGGAAGCGTATATCTTTTAAAGGATTGACTTTATGAAAACGTGCTTTGAGAAACCTCAATGTAATTTTTAAAGACCTATCTATAAATACCACATACGCATAGGTTTCATGAAAAAAAAAATATTTTCAGTTTCTGTTTCATGTATGGAGAGCCTCCCTTAATTTTTCACACTACTTCCACATCTACTTACCAAGTTTCGCATGTAGTCTTAATATTTTCGGAATAAAATGGCTGTGACATACGGACGGATGGACAGACAGACAGACATAGAGACAGACATGACGAAACTATAACGGTTCCATTTTTTGCCATTCGGCTACGGAACCCTAAAAACGGCCTTCTTTTTCTGTGTGAATTTAAATAAATGGTATTAGGTGTTCTTGACTTAAATAATATAATTTTCCACAGTTTCTTATACCTTTAAACATTTTCACGGAATTTTTCAGCGACGCCCAGATATATTGGAGCCGTCTTCCAGTCTAGCTAAATTCAGCGTAGTACTAGTGTTTTACATTGAGTGTCTGCCTATTTGACCTAAACAATCTGGTAGCTGGGTAACACGATGCCCCTTGGTCAGACCAGTGATTTTCTAGCTTCTGACTATAGTGAGTACTCCATATGAGATTTGGACAACAAAGAGTTTTGACATAAACACTTTACAGATCTTTGGCACGCCAGTGTTTGTACATGTTCCAAAAGAAAAGAGGAGAAAGTGGGACTCAAAAAGTCAAAAAGGAATCATGAAGGGCTATGGAGAAAACTGTAAAGGTTTTGGAATATATTTTCCGGAGACAAATAATATTGAAATAAAGAGGGATGTTGTATTTGTGGAAGAATCAAGATATGAGGATAATAAAGAGGTGATTAAGATAGGTGTTGATGAGCAACTGAGCATTGCAGATGAAAGTGGAATAGAGGAGGTAGAAAACCATTTAATAACACAATGTGATGATCAACAACAACCCAGTGAATATGAGGAAAGTTTAAACCGTGGAGAATTGAACAAATCTGCAACTGAAAATGATGATGATCCTACATATGTGCTCTTTACGAGTGATGAGACTTCAAGCGATGAGTATGACAGGAACATACCAACACCTGGTGAGAGAAGCTGCCCGGCACGTAACTTGAGTCGTTAGATGCGCAGAAATAGATATTTAGGTGTCGGCGGTTGTCAGCGGGACGCGGGGTGTTATGTAGCCTCAATCCGAGCGCGCGATTGGTGCGTCATTAGACTCAAGGCCTCTCGCACTGTGTATACGCCCCGTCGCACGGTGGGCTGAAAAACGGCTTTCATAGACTTAGGCATTTTATTTTGCAAGTGCCAGTTTTTGTGCCGGATATCACTTCTATTTGTTATAACAATATACAAAAATGACACCAGAATTGATTCTGCACAAAAACGAAGGAATTATAATTTTTTTACGAAAATTTTGTATGGAGCTAGTATGAAAATTCGAAATATCTCTGAAACGGCAGCGATAACCGTAATATCCTTATAGGAGGTTTTAGTACTAATTATTTATGATTTTTTAACATACGTTACATAATGGTTGTAGATGCCTTTTTTTTTTAAATCGTCAAAATATTTTTATTTATTTTTACATATTAAACATTCCTTTTAGTGTTTAAGTTGAAGAATTCAGAGCTTTAACAACTCTTAACATAAAATAGCATCACCCCTATAGACCTGAAGGACTAGACAGAGGTGTGTAGTATCTTGTTGATCTTGTAAGATTTCCAACAATACCAAATAGTTGAATATCAGTGTCAAAGTGCCCATGCTGTCGCTTCTTTTAGAAAGATAGGGGAATGAAATTGTTAATTGATCATACCCTAAAAGTATGATTACAACATAACCGGACACATAATAATATCGACACAAAAGGAATTTTAAAACCTTGCATACGTTCAAAATACAAAATAACATATTGTGTAGTCATCTAATGAGTCTGATGACAAGTAATTAAGTAATTAGAATGATGGTTGTAGTCTTCTGATTCTAATGAGCCTATTAAGTGATTAAATGATTTGAAATATCTCGCAACAATACCAACTAAGAACTGCATTCACCTTTTTATAATTAGTGAGCTAATGTGATTTGCTAATGTTGATTAGTTCTACTATGAGTTCTACGAAATGTTTTTGACGATTATAAATTTTTATTATCATATCTTTTATAACTTTAATGAGGGTAGTTAACTAATTATTGACTTTATACAATAAAAGGGCTATAATTTTGTTCCATAATTTAGATTGTTCACAACCGTGTAACTGCTAACACTAAAACTATTTGCTTTGCGACTACAAAATCTTAGAATGGAAAGTTTAATCACCAACTTAGATTTGTTTGTTCTTCTAAAAAGTGAGTGTCCTTCATTTAATCATGAAGTATTGTTTAGTGCAATTGTGTCCCGCATAGGCGATTGCCTTTCTGCCGAAGATCAAGTAACTCTCAAAGAATTTTGCCGGAGATTCACGCGAGCTGCTTTAAACAGGTGGCAGAAATCTAAACGATTCTTTGATAAGTTTAGAAATACGAACGGAGAGTGGTTGCAAGCAAATATTGATTGGCCGAGTTGCGTGCAAACTTTAATAAATCAAGAACCAACTGTTGATGAGATACCAAGAGCACGCTCAGTCTCTCCAGAACCTTCGACATCATCGACTGTTGGAACAATGACAAAAAGGTCCCGAAAACCATTCAAAGATCTGGGAAGCAAACAGAAAAAGAGAAGATCTAGTGAGCACATAGGCGAGGATTCCTGTGAATTGGCATATGCAGCTGCAGCACGTTTAAAAGAAGAAGGTTATGAAGATATCGCATCTGTAATCAATTATATGATCAAAAATCCAGAAGCTGCCGTTAAAATCAAGGAAAGCATTAAGAAAACAGTAATATTTACACCAGAGAAAGCACTTGGATTGCTTCTTTCACTTAAGCTTTCAAAGTGGCAATATATTACGTTGCGAGAGACTGCCATTCGGGAAGGTGCTAAGGATATTTACCCATCCTACTATAAACTGCAACAAACTAAGCTTGCATGCTACCCTCCTAATCAATCAGTATCAGTTACGGATTCATCAGCTAGAATTACACTTCAAGCTTTACTTGACATCACGGTGAAGCGGATTCTTCAAAGTCTTTCTGATAATGTGGAAAATAAGCAGTTAAAGCTGATATCGAAGTGGGGATTTGATGGTGCTTCCAATCAAAGCCGATACAAGCAGAAAATGGACGGCGAGCATGATGATTCAAGCATTTTCATGACCTCCTTGGTGCCACTGAAACTGACAGATGGAGATAATACTATATGGACAAACCCGAAACCATGCTCAACTTTTTATTGTCGTCCGGTTCAGTTCACTTTTGTAAAAGAAAGCCATGCAGTTGTCATTGATAACAAAAGAAAAATGGATGAGGAAATTGAGGCCCTTAACCCCACAGAGTGCATTAATAGTAACAGGGTGACTCATAAACTAATGATGACAATGATCGACGCAAAAGTCTGCACGTACCTTTCTGAAGCTAGATCAAATGCATCATGCTACCTGTGCTTAGCAAAACCAACAGAAATGAACCACTTAGATGCTGTAACATCAAAAACTGTGTGTTCTGACATATATGAATTTGGCCTATCATCCCTACATGCCCGTATAAATTGCATGGAATGTCTGTTACACATTGCGTACAGACTTGACTTCAAACAGTGGGCAGCAAGAAGTAATGAGCATAAAGATATGTTACAAAACAGAAAAAAAAACATTCAAAATAAATTTAAAGAGGAGCTCAATCTGTTAATTGATATAGTAAAACAAGGCTCGGGAACTACCAATGACGGGAATACCGCAAGGAAGTTTTTCGAGTTTCCCAATAAAACTGCAGCTATTACTGGGTTGGATCAAAACCTGATAAAAAGATTTGCTGTTATTTTGCAAGCAATAACATCTGGTGAGAAGATCGATGTCATCAAATTTAAAGATTTTGCTCGCAAAACAGCAGAAAAGTACGTGGAATTATACGACTGGTACTACATGTCATCAACCGTACATAAACTATTAATACACGGAGCTGACATAATCGAAAAAAATGATATTGTCCCGATTGGGACTCTCTCGGAAGAAGCCTCAGAGTCTCGAAACAAAGATTTTAGGAGGTTCCGGGAACATCATTCGCGGAAAAGAAGCAGGCAAGATTCTAATCAAGATATCCTAAATATGCTTGTTGTTTCTTCGGATCCTTTTCTAAGTGCACAAAGGCCGAAGTTAGATGCCAAAAGGAAGACAACCTTTTTTTCTGAAACTCTCGACCTAATACAGTTTCCGGAAACTGAGTTCGAGTTTGTAGGTATATCCGATCTGGATTCTGACTCGGAATTGGAGTCCGACAACGAAAGTTGTAAAGAAAATTTGTAAAATTTAATTATTTTTCTTTATGTTCTTTTGTTATTTATGTTAGTTTATTGTACCAATATGTTTAGTTAATAATTTCATAAATTATAGTTTCAAATATGTATTTTGTATAATTGAATTTATTAGATATTATTTTTGTTACTTCTGTTTTATTTAAATTACCTATCAATAAAAAGTTTATATACAGTCTTTTTTTTTTCACATATTCTTAATATTTGGGGAAAAAGCATGCTTCCTAACGATGTTCTTAACTTTGACACAGTTCATGGATCGTTTTGAACAGTTTCATATGTTAAAATAAATAATGTTAGTACTATAATCCCCTATAAGGATATTATTATTATTATGTGTCCGGTTATGTTGTAATCATACTTTTAGGGTATGATCAATTAACAATTTCATTCCCCTATCTTTCAAAAAGAAGCGACAGCATGGGCACTTTGACACTGATATTCAACTATTTGGTATTGTTGCAAATCTTACAAGATCAACAAGATACTACACACCTCTGTCTAGTCCTTCAGGTCTATAGGGGTGATGCTATTTTATGATAAGAGTTGTTAAAGCTCTGAATTCTTCAACTTAAACACTAAAAGGAACGTTTAAATATGTAAAAATAAATAAAAATATTTTGACGATTTTTTTAAAAAAAGGCATCTACAACCATTATGTAACGTATGTCAAAAAATCATAATTAGTACTATAACCCCCTATAAGGATATTACGGTTATCGCTGCCGTTTTAGAGATATTTCGATTTTTCATACTAGCTCCATACAAAATTTTCGTAAAAAAATTATAATTCCTTCGTTTCTGTGCAGAATCAATTCTGGTGTCATTTTTGTATATTGTTATAACTAATAGAAGTGATATCCGGCAAAAAAACTCGCACTTGCAAAATAAAATGCCTAAGTCTATGAAAGCCGATTTTCAGCCCACCGTGCGTCGTCGCTCCCGAATACACTGCGTGCACGAAATTTTTACCCTTTGTTTTGTTGTGTTTTTTCACAACGAGTTAATTTTATTGAGTTAAATTTAGTTTTTGTTACCGAGTTATTATTATTTTTATAAATTTAGTTTGTATTACGTTGATTACAATACCAGAACCAAATACCGTTTTACGCAGAAAAATGGTATACGATGTGTACTGTTTCATGAAAAAAAAATCTCAAAATGAAAAAGAGACAGTAAAACGGACTTCAGAAGCAACTAAAACGCTTCTAAACCCAATTCCAATATTTCATAACCATGAACTCCTAAGTCTATTTACTGTTTCTCCATAACCATAGGGTTCCACAGGGTGGGGATGGTACAAGGGGTGTGGAACTACTCATACATTTAACTATGAAAACCTAGAATATTAATAATGTTACGCTGATGTCGAATATACACATTTGAGGGCTTCAGCTCGCTGTGTGGCTTGCGTGAAAATGCTTCACGTGGCTTACTTCACTCACCGACCCTTTAACTTCTATGCTCCGTTTTGACGTTTTACGAGAACAAACAAACAACCAAACATATTTTCGCACTTGTAACGTATTTAGATTTGATAAATACTTTGTTATAATAATCGCCATCAGTTTATACGTCACTCGTTCAGTTTGACGCAGGATTCCCCAATGCTACTCTATAAATATATCCATGAGTAATTCACTACTCATATTTTTTCAAATTAGAACGGTGGCATGGGTTATATAATGAACAAAAAAAATGAGAATGTTAATTGCTATATTTTCTTATAAAATATCATATGTTGTTCACCCTTGGGTATCAAAGTGAACTCAGAACCTTAAGTCAACAAAACAGACAGCTAATAAAACCTACAATTTCATTACAGACATGACTACAGATATTTTTAAAAAACAATGTCTTAAGAATCTCAGTTATTTCAGAAGTCCTTAATTTTTTTTATTGTGCTTCATAAAATAACAAAAGAGGATTTATATCTCATTGTCTGCGTTTATTAATCTTTGGCCGTTGTTTTGTTTATGTTATATTTCGTTTAGATCAACGCTTTAGGCGCGTTAGACGGTTTTTATCCCTAAATCTTAGCATCTAAAGTTACATTTTCGTTGTGTTGTGACAATTTTGTATTTTTTGGAGTTCCGAACATCAAATAGTGACCCTTATAGGATCGATGTCCATATGTCAGTCTGTCAAGACCTTTTTTCTCGAGAACGCGTGGAGGTATGAATTTCAAATTTATAACAAATACATAGCTTAGCTCTATCGTCCATTAGAGTTCCTAATAAATCAGCTTTTAAAACATCGTCCTAAACCTATAGGGCCCTGACTTATTAAATTAGGCAAGAATGAGATGATTCTTTTCTGGTTTAACACATAATTTTTAGGAATTACAAAGTATTTCCTATTAGGGATAAGACCGTCCGTGCAAAAATGTACAAGATACATTACTTCAAAGTTAAGTTTGCCGAACAATCTTATATTATAGTCAGAGTAACATTCATATTTTAAGAACCTCTACGGAACCACTTATTGCGCTTGAATCGATACCCAATTGACAGGTTTATGTTTAAAATGGACCTTATAATGAATTAGTTTTTGCTTACATCAAGAATTTTCATGACCTTTGCGAGATGCTACAAAGGAAGGATTTAAGAAATAGTTACCGAATAAGCACTATATCCAAGGTTATTTTGTAATTTGAAATGCTTTATTGTTTATTATTATATGGGGGATGCAGAAAAAAATATATTTTGAATTAAATTGACCATTCATAACTAAACATGTGCTTGCACGATACCGCATATGTTTGCAAACGTCAAATTTATCAACTTCCAAGTGCCATATCAGCTGTTCTTAGAATCCCTATTAAGGTGCTTACATAATTTTTCATTATTATTTTTGTGATCTCTCCCACTAAAATTAGCAGATATAGCTATCTGTTTAAATTAAATTTTAAATTATCCTTTTTTATTTAACTTTTTTTTTATTTTCTCTAAGATACACCGACGACGAGTTGCAAGTCTATCGGTTTTCTATCGGTTACATTTCGGGGAGTGTGAGATGGAATTACACAATCTAATTCCGCCAAGCCCGTTCCATCATCGGACTACGAGACAAACGGCGAAGCGCCATCGTTACATGGTGGACATTCCACCCATACGCACAAAAAGTTTTGGGAATACCTTCATTGTGCGTACGGCTAAGGAGTGGAATTCCCTGCCGGAGTCTGTGTTTCCCGACAGCTACAACCTAGGAGTCTTTAAGTCAAGAGTGAATAGGTTACTTTTAGGTAAGCGTGCTCCATCTTCGATCACATCATCACTTACCATCAGGTGAGATAGTGGTCAAACACGAACCTATTTTCAATAATAAAAAAAAAGATAATTTTGTAAATAAGAAATTTCTAAAATTACTGAATGAAAAGTTCTAGTTCAGGCAACAAAGCTCTATTAAGTTATTATTGGAAGTCCTTGCAAGTTCTTTTTATAAATCCAGATATTTTGTTTGCTTTGGCAACGATAGTGTCCACATGGTTTATAAAAGTTAGTTGGCTGTCAATTTGGACTCCCAAATCACGAATGGTATTAACTTTCTGCAGAGTTATGCCATTTAAGTGATATGCTGAGGGCTGAATCAACTTGTTTCGTGTAAAAGTTATGTGATAACTTTTTGGAACTTGAATGTAATTTTTAAAGACATGTCTATAGATACCACACACGCATAGGTTACATGAAAAAAAAAAACCGTTTCAGTTCCATGTATGGGGAGTCCCCCTCAATTTTAATTATTTTTATTTTTTTTAAATCTGATAGCGGTTGTCAGAATACATCTACCTACCAAGTTTCACATGTATAGTCCTAATAGTTTCGGAATAAAATGTGTGAACTTTGAAACACACAGTGCTTTGAACTGTGAAATACGGACGGATGGGCAGAAAGACAGACAGACAGACATGACGAAACTATAAGGGTTCCGTTTTTTTTTCCATTCGGCTACGGAACCCTAAAAATGACTAATAGAAAAATCTAAAAGCAGTAAAAGCCAATACAGTATCCAACCTGAGGCCTCTTGCTCAGCAGTCGTGGTTGTGACCACTAGACCAAAGAGAAGTCAAGCGAGTTTTTTAACAACCGGATAACTGAGACAAGCGCTAGTATAGTAGCGAAGTAGCTCCGATGGTATAGGTATCCTTTATCTTATTTAAAGACTTGGTTTATCTTTGAAAAACTTTTATCTTTTGTATCCAAAAACCTTAATGTAGACGGTAAATTAATTCATTTTAGCCGTAACCTTTGTAATTCCTTTCTTTTGCTCCAAAAATAAACTTCTGGGCAGACCTTAGTCTTCGTGAATCGGTTAGTTCAGTTGGTTATTATTCATTTGAGGCTAAGGCCTGTCTAGGAGCGGCCTGACCCGTCATCAATCACGGCAGGCCTCAAAAACATTTCTCAAGGATCACGACAAAAGGAATAAGGAGGCATTTTTAAGCTGATTTGTTTTTGTAGACCTGTTGAGGGTGGTTTAGTAAAGCCTGCTTTTTTAAGTCCGTGATGTCAAAGGTTGTAAAACAGTAAGCTTGATTTAGTGTGTATCTTATTTAATGGTTCTCTGCTAAACACAATTCTTGTTACAGCTTATATAATAAATTAATATCGTTTTTTGTGCGTGGGATTCACATCACTAGCCATCTTGTCCTTTCAACTAAGGTAAATATGCTTGTGTCTAGAGTGGATTCACGACAATAGTGTCGTGAAAAAAGAAATGAGTTGATTTTGAACCCGCGATCTCCATTGACGTTAACGTTCACAAAGTCGTCATGAAGCAATTGTTCGTCTGCTTTCCCAGATCATAGAAAACTAATTACTATTAATTGCTGTGGTTACCCATGATAATGAATAAGTTTGAGGCTTGACTTGCATCTTCATACAATGCATTGTCTGGACGCCAGTACGAGCTCAAATGCGAATCAAATCAGTGCTTGTAATGTTGTTTTTTAGGGCTCCGTAGTCGACAAGGAATCCCTATAGTTTTGCTACGTCCGTCTGTTCTTCCGTCTGTCCGCGGCTTAGTTCAGAAAGTTTTGGTACTAGAATGCTCAAATTCGGCATATATAATATACATATTAATCAAGTCGACAAAGTTGTACCTATAATAAAATCATGAAAAACCATTTTTAGGCTACTCTACGGCCGATTTTTCTCTATAATTAGAAAAATGTACACGTATTAGGATGTAATTGCTATAACAAATAGATAAAAATGTATAGTGTGTAGATTTTTCTAAGAAACTATATGTCTACACTGCCATAGAATTTCATCGTTTGTAGATAATACTACTAATAAAATGTCAATAATGTTTAAATAATATGATTCACTTTGTTTGTACACAGTCATGAAACATGCAGACCGTTTAAATTCTACAACTTTGTCAACGAAATCGGTACTCAAAATCTAGAGCTGATGAAATTTATGTAGCCATAGTTTTATGGCACAAATTTATTTATAAATGGTTATTAGTAAAAAATATTTGTAAAAGAAGTGTGATTTTTCAATGTATGATTTATGTTGGGTGTAAATTTATAATAAGTTAGGTATGTACTTTTTTGTGTTCATTGTACCAATTAATATAATAATAATAGCCTAATAGCCAAGAGCCTCGACAAACATCTTGGGAGGCTCTCGTTGGGCAGCTGGATCAAGGGCTTGATCCAGAAAGCAGTACTTCTGGACACGGCGCGAATTGTTAGGAGGTTCCTCTCTCAAGAGCCCTGACCACTGGTAGCTTGGACCCTGTACCCGATACCGGTGGGCTACTGTTTTTTATATTTTTAAATGTTTTTTGTTTTTAAAGGAATACTTAAAAATGTAAATCATATGTTTCTAAAATGTAATAAATGAAATAATAATAAAATAGCTAAAAGCTTCGACGACCATCTGTCGAAGCTGGCGTTGCACAGCTGGATAAAGGGCCTGATACAGAAGGCAGTTCTCCTCGATACAGCTCGTATTGTGAGGAGGTTCCTTTCTCTGGAGACCTAACCACCGGTAGCTTGGACCCTGCTCCCGACACCGATGGACTGCTATTTTTATATTTTTAAATGTTTTTTTATTGTAAGTTTTTTGTAGAAAAATATTTAAAAATGTAATTTTTGAGAGGTATATAAAATAAAGGAGATAATAATAATATTCTTTATTCCAATTTTTTTACAATTTTTACCTATGACAATAACCTGATTTTAGGACAATATTCTTTAAAATTGCATAAATAAATCAATGATTACTCCACTGGCACCCAAGCTAAGATTAAACTTGTGTTATGGGTGCCAGGGTTCTCTCTGTTAATACATTCCTCAATTTATACAAAACTAGTACGGAGTTACATTGGGTAAGTAGCTAACGATTGAGTACAAAAAGAAAACTAAGTTATAAAACAAAGAAACAAACAATAGAAAAAAAATATACAAGAAAAATAATAATCTATAGCCTCTCTCTAGTGTGAATTTGATGAGGTTTGTGGTGTAAAGTATGACTGCATGTGTCATGTGTATGTGTCGTGTGTATGTTTTATGTATATGTGTCGTGTGTGTGTGTGTGTGATGTATGCGCTTGTAGTATGTTAGTGTTGTTCGAAAAAGCAGAAAATTTTAGAAAAGCTTTCCAAGTAACTTTTCAGTCTCCTCGTAGGTAAGAGTTGTGAGCCGCTGACTCACTTTGTTTTTACATTCAAATTTATTTAAGTTTAAATATTGCATCGCTTGTTAACTGCATTATAAATTCGACTACCTAATACTCGAAAGTGTCTTTCAGCCAAATTAGTTTTGTATCGTTCTATAGGACAGACATACATTGATCTCATATTTGCCAGACGACCAGCACAGTATATCAGAGAGCCGTGCCTGCGCAAGATGGTATTGAGCACAAAGAGCTGTCTAACAGTCATAACTTTAGTCTTTATACAATTGTATTGTTCTATACCGGAAATATTTAGAAGTCATGACCTTAAGAACAGCTCGTTGCGCTCTTTCCAGTTTAATGAAACAAGTTTTTGGAGCACCTCCCCAAGTCGTTATCCCGAATGAGAGTACTGACTGACAGAGTGAGAAGTAGACCATCCGAAGTGTACCTAAGTCTGCACTATGGTGCAGACTCTTAAAAATCGCTATGAGTTTCCTCACTCTGCCAGACGTTCTATCAGTTTGCACTTTCCAGGACATCAGGTTATCTATCATGATACCGAGGTACCTGACTTGTGTTGTTCTGACTAGGGGAGGACAGACACATTGATCTAACTGTTCATTACAAGTATGGGCTCTGACAACAAACGAGTCTTCCGGCTGCGTACAAGATCTAATTGAAAACGGGATATATTTAGTTTTATCGATGTTTAATGTAAGAATGTTAGCTCCCAACCACGACATCACGATCCCCAGCGCAAACTCCGCTCGCTTCCGAACTTCTCCCCAGTCCTGACCCTGCACGAGGATAAATCTATGAAAACACCCAAACTTTTAGACTTTACATCAAGCACCTCTACAGCACTATCAACAAAGGCAGCAACAGCGTCCTCACAAGATTTATTCCTACGAAAACCGTACTGATTAGCCGATAAAATGCCATGTGCTTCCATAAAGTTGACGAGGCGACTGTTTAGGACCTTTTCTAAAATCTTTGACTGCACCGGAAGGACAGATATAGGTCTGTAGTTATTGACACTGCCTCTGTCTCCACCCTTGTGAATGTGATGCACAATCGCTTTCTTCAAGGACCTCGGAAATACTCCCTTGGAGATACATAGATCACATATGTGCGTTATAGGGGGTACGAGGAACTGGCGGCTCACCTTTATCATTTTGGTTGAAATTCCATCCCACCCTGCAATCAGTACGAAGACTCATTATGATTCTCTCAACTTCATCAAAATCCGTGGCAAGAAGCGCGAGAGAGTTAGGCTGTACATCATCCCGGAGAAACGGAACATGCTTAGAGTATGTATTTATGTGTCTGTCTGCAAGATTTTTGCCAACACTAGCGAAAAATTCATTGACCTCATTTATTGAGGATTTCTCATCATGACCAGGAAGGGTCAAGAGGTCTGTAGGGGGAGATTTCGATACGTGTTTACCTAGAATGCAATTTATTACTTTCCAGGTCGCTTTAGGATTATTTTTTGCATTAATTAATTAATTTTTCTCATAATTATTTTTAAGGCGGTTTAATAATTTGTTACAGAAGTTACGATAACGGAGGTATGTGATTTTCAAAATGTAATTTTCTGGTGATTTTTTATGGTTCCTATGCACCCTATCCCTGTTACGAATACATCTGAGTAGCCCCTGTGTGATCCAGGGCTTAATTATTTGCTTCCTAGAGGACACAGTACTGATTTTAGTGCTTTTTTGTACAATTGCGGTAAGTGTATTTATAAGATCAGTAGCTTCATTCGGATCATTGGTTAATATGACGGGACTAAAATCTGTTTTGGATATTTCTGTGGCTACTGTACAATGATCGATTTTTGTGACTAATTTGGGCCCTTTTTTTGGAATCTGGTTATTTTTTAAACATACTAATATTGGTGCGTGGACGGTAATGTGAGTATCCAAAATAAATGAAACCAATGAACTCTTCACTGTTATCATAGTATGGTCCAAACAATTGTTTTCCCTAGTGGGTGATGATACGCCGGTAGCAGCCCATGTGATGCAGTCAGGTTCATGTATTCACTGTAATGTGGATCATTATTACTTGGGCTTATATTGATGTTCATGTCTCCCACCAGAATTTTATTTTTATACGTAGACACTGTAGCTAGAACGTTATTTAAGCTATTTAAAAAGTTATCTGTATGTCTAAAGGATGGTGGTCGGTACACTGCTATAATAACTGTATCGGAATTAATTTTACAAACAAGACAGTTTGCCTCCATAAATTGTGGCTCCATGACATTATGTTGCAAATCCGAGCTTACGTAGATCACTAAGCCATCATTCTGGTTAATAATGTTACTTGTAGAGTAAGCCGAGTATCCTTGAAGTTGCGGAATAGACATAGTTTTACTTAAGCAACACTCTGAGAAAATTATAACGTCACACCTAGGTTGCAGTGTGGATAATAAGACTAGGACGTTATTAAAGTTTCTATTAATGCTACGTATATTAAAATGCAGTATTTTGATATAATTAATGACATCATAGTAAGAAATCAGTGATTTTCAAAGTTTGAAATTTGTTGCGTAGTACTTCAACACTTTATAATAAGTGAACAGAAAGTGTTGAAGAACTTAAGCTGATATGTCATTCAAACCAATTTTCATTGAAAGTATAACTAAAAAGTATTAAAGTATAGCAATACTATACTTTAATACTTTTATTTACTTTTTTTTTAAATAATAGTATTAAGTAAAACTTAGAGGGACACGCACACATTTAACCACTTTCATCTTTTTTCATTCAAACGTGTGACATTTGAGAAAAACTGCTTTTAGGAATTGCAATGTCATTTTTAAAGACCTATCTATAGACACTAAATTGTCTTTTAGTTTCAGTTCCATGTATAGAATAAAAATAAAGAGTAGCATTCAACCCCTTATATTTATATTTTTATAAAAATCGTAAAGTGGTTCACAGAACACATCTTACCTACCAAGTTTCAACTGTGTGGTCCCAACAACTGCTTTGAGAAAACGGGCACAATATAGCAGTCTAGAACTACTATATCGTGAGTCAATTTAAGGCAACAACAGCTGCCCGCGCTTCACACGCGCGACCCAAGGAGATTGACCGAACGTAGGTCACTTATGAGGTGTCGTGCCTGAACTGAATATTATTCTAAAGATTTGGATTTTTGTGTTTATGATATTTTAAAGAACTATGAGATGTGCCTAAAATTTATTGGGATTTAAAACAATAATAAAAATAAAAACTAAGTTACTATAATTTAGTTGTCACTATAAGTTTATTCTACTCCGTTACGCTTATTTCTAATTTATATTTCTATTTCACATAATTATGATCAGAACTGTTTGATGTCCCTGGCAACGTAAGACTGACCTAACATCTGTCTATCACACGGTTTTTGTGCTATTTTTCCGCCCAACACACTACGTGCGCTACGGAACCCTAAAAAGGGCTCTTTCACCATCTCAACTGATGGTAAGCGATGATGTGGTCGAAAATGAAGCACGCTTATCTTGTAACCTATTCCCTCTTGACTTGAATACCCCCAGGCTAAAGCTATCAGAAAATACAGACTCCGGCAAGAAAATCCACTCATTAGCGATATGCACTATGAAAGTATTTCCAAAACGCTTTGTGCGTGTAATGTCCACCATGTCACGATAGCTCATCGCCCTACGTTTTGTAGTCCCATAATGGCACGGGCTTGGTAGAATAAGTTGTACAATTCCATTGTACACTCTACGAAATGTTAATGAGGGAAAAACCGATAAGTTTGCAAGTCGTCGATGACTCTCCAGGCCAATGATAAATCATACATTCTTGAAGTGAATAAAGAACAACAAATTAAACGTAATTTAATCGGTTTTTAACCAACAACCAACTTTTGTAACCCTATCTACAATAACCCCACATAGCACGGGAATTCTGTTGATTGATGTCAACGTTACCCGCGGGACTGGCTGGACGCTTTATTGATTATTCCTGATTGTGGCTACTGAATTTTACAGTTATATTTTTAACTAGCTGTGTGCCGTGGTTTTACCCGCGTTAATTTGAGGAAAACAACAAAATTCATTTAAATCGGTTAAGTGGTTTGAATTTTTTATACTTTCATTCCCCATTTCAACCCTTCAGAGATTGATTTTAGACCTAGGTTCTTCAACTATCTTAATTCCGAATTTAATCCAAATCTGTGCTGTGTTTTAGCGGTTAAAGGGTAACAAACAGACAGAGACAGACAGACAGACTTTCACATTAATAATATTAGTATTTATGTTTATGTTTGACTGCCTTAAAAGCAAGGGATTAATAATAATATTAAATAGTTGTACAAATAAATCCAATACTCCGCACTTTCCTTGAGTCATGTATGGGGCAATGGAAGACGGTCCTCTGCTACCCAGGATGTCGACAGATCCAGGAAAACAGCGAACCGATTAGGATTGAGCGTGGTATTTTTCAGGGCGATAGTCTGAGCCCACTGTGGATTTGTCTGGAACTCAGCCCTCTCAGTACACTGCTGGAGGGTTCGGGGCAAGGCTACCAGTTGAGAAGAGGTGGTCAGATCATATCACACTTGCTTTACATGTATGATTTGAAACTTTTTGACCCCGGCAACTTGCAACTCATGGAGTTACTGAAGGTAACGGAAACCTTCAGTAGCGCCATCAGGATGGAATTTGGGGTGGACAAATGTGCGGTCATGCACGTAAAGCGAGGAGAGATTATCGAATCCGTGGG
This sequence comes from Tholera decimalis, assembly GCA_943138885.2. Lineage (NCBI taxonomy): Eukaryota > Metazoa > Arthropoda > Insecta > Lepidoptera > Noctuidae > Tholera > Tholera decimalis. The sequence continues at coordinate 34,126,236 of OW964565.2, forward strand.
AACTTAACTCTCGGATTCCATACGCCTAAGACCCCTCGACTCAACTTAAACCTACAAGTATTTGGGTATGTCAGAGGTACTAGGCTTCAATGTTGCTTATGTTAAACAATCATTGAAGGAACGCTTCTTTGGTCGTCTGAATAAAGTACTGAATAGTCTTTTATCAGGCGGAAACAAGGGGCGTGCCTTCAATGGTTGGGTCATGTATTGATGTACTCTTTTGGCATACTCAAATGGACTCAGACTGAACTTGACGCCTTGGACAGGCGGGTCCACACAACGCTGACTGCAAATCGAATGCATCACCCACGTTCATCGGTGATGAGGCTGTATATCCCGCGGAAGTGCGGCGGTCGTGGCTTTTTAAATGCAAAGACCCTGCACAACCGCGAGGTATGCAGCCTTAGGGAATATTTCCTAGAAGCCGACGTGGGTATGCATCGAGATGTAGTAGCGGTGGACAAAGGCCTCACTCCGCTCTCCTTAGGTACCGAGATTTAGGCGCAAACCTGTAGTATTAGATACTAATGACCGCAGAGAAGTATGGCAGAGCAAGGAGCTTCACGGACGCTATTACCGGGCCCTTCATGGGTCTGACGTAGATATATTAGCGTTTGGTTGGCTACGTTTTGGTGACCTCTTCGGGGAAACCGAAGGTTTTGTCTGTGCAATTATGGATGAAGTTATTATGACGTTTAACTATCGGAAATATATTGTGAAGGATGGTACGGTAGACATATGTCGGGCATGTCACAAACCGGGAGAATCCATTCGTCACATTATCTCCGGTTGTTCTCGTCTGGCTAAAGGAGACTATTTGCATAGACACAACCTTGTAGCGAGGATTATTCACCAGCAACTTGCTCTTAAATACAATCTCGTGGAATCAGAAGTACCGTACTATAGGTACGTGCCCGACCCAGTTCTCGAAAATGGCAATATTACACTGTACTGGGATCGGTCTATCATCACTGACAGGACTATTGTTGCCAATAAGCCTGACATAGTGGTAATAGACCGATTAGAGCGTCGCACAGTGATTGTTGATATAGCGGTCCCTCATGACGAGAACCTCGTGAAAGCCGAGAAAGATAAGCAAATTAAGTATCTTGACTTGGCTCACGAGGTTGTTGACATGCGGGATGTGGATACAGCAATCATTGTGCCGATAGTCGTCTCAGCCAATGGCATAAATGCCAAGAGCCTCGACAAACATCTTAGGAGGCTCTCGTTGGGCAGCTGGATCAAAGGCTTGATCCAGACAGCAGTACTTCTGGACACGGCGCGAATTGTTAGGAGGTTCCTCTCTCAAGAGCCCTGACCACCGGTAGCGTTTTTTTATATTTTTAAATGTTTTTTTGTTTTTATAGGAATATTTAAAATTAATGTAAATAATATGTATATAAAGTGTAATAAAGGAAATAATAATAATATTCCACAACTTTCATACAACGCCATCTAGTCCTAAACTAAGCAGAGCTTGTGGTATGAGTGAACATACATATATATTTCTAAATACATACATATTATAGATAAATTACACCCAGACAAAGAACAAATGATCGTGCTCATCACACAAACATTTCTCCTGGGTGGGAATCGAACCCACGACCTTGCGCTTAGCAGTCAGGGCCACTGACCACTATACCAACAGGGATAACATCCAGGGGGATTATGGGATAACCTCACTTTCTGTCTGTTTGTCAAGACTCTTTTTCTCAGAAACGCATAGAGGTAACGAGTTCAAATAATATTTAAATTATTGCAGGCATTGCCTTAATAATATACACATAGATTAAACAAATATGTAATAAGTCCCGGTTGTTTAAGATTATGTAAAAGCTGTGTTCAAATTTCGGACCCTACAAGTTAACAAATGCTAAAACAAAAACAATCTCTTTTGAAGTCCATACAGTATGTACTGGTCAAATCATAAATGAGAACTATATGTATAATACATATGAGACAGGCCCGTTATTATTATTATTATTATATTATATGTTTACTTAAATTTTAATAGTCTCGCGTTTGACAAATATCTCACCTGATGGTAAGTGATGATGTGGTCGAAGATGAAGCACGCTTGCCTAAAAGTATCCTATTCTCTCTTGACTTACAGACCCCCATGTTACATCTATCAGGAAATACCGACTCCGACAGGGTCCGCTATTTAATTGTACGCACGATTCAAGTATTCCCCAAACATTGTATGCGTATGGGTAGGAAGTCCAGTTTAATATTTGCGGTGCTCTTTTGAGCCTTTTAATTTTTGTGTTTCGGTTTTCTATGTTATATAAGTAGGATTATGTTCTTAAAGGTACTTTTACATCTGGGTGGCTCAAGTGAGTTCAAGAATTCAACGGTAGGTACTAAAGTAGCAGCCTTTGTTTGGAACACTAGAAATAGGTTACTGATACAATGTAAGGGTTGTCCCTAACAGAAGCCTGTGGGCAAGACCTGGAGGTGTTCTATTAACTAGTGTGTAACCTTACACGATAAGCTTAGATTGAGGCGAAGCCCTTTACTGTACGTTAGGTACGAGAATTACCATTAGAAATATGGTATATAGGTTTTTTTTTTTATTGATAATAGGTTCGCGTTTGACCACCATCTCACCTGATGGTAAGTGATGATGTGGTCGAAAATGGAGCACGCTTACCTATCATAAACCTATTCACTCTTGACTTAAAGACCCCCAGATTAGCTATCGGGAAACACAGACTCCGGCAGGGAAATCCACTCCTTAGCTGTATGCACAATGAAAGTATTCCCAAAACGTTTTGTGCGTATGGGTGGGATGTTCACCATGTAACGATGGCGTATCGCCGTTGTATTGTTCTAGATTTTACTTTATCAACCGACGACAAAAAGAGGAGGTTATCAATTCGACGCGTATTTTTTTTTTTTTTTTAATGTATGATCATTGATTACTCGAAGACGGTTGAACCGATTTGTAAAATTCTTTTTTTTATTGAAAGGGTATACTTCGATATTGGTCCGATTTTCATAAACGTCAGGATCTGATGATGGAATCCTGGAGAAATCGAGGGAACTCTTCAAATATTATAGGCACACCTATGTCGTTTTGGGTATTTATTATAGTAACTTGTGCAGTTGCTCTCAAAAAGTACCATTTGAGGAAGTGGAACTGATGATGAAGACCACAGATGGCCGCCGAAACTACTCAATAATAAGTATTGAGTGGATTGCGTTTCGATTACTTGAATATGGATGTTACGCACTTTATGCTCGTCACAATGCATATGGTGATGTAGAGCTGATGGTGAAGTACCAGGAGAACTCCTCAACAATTAACGGCCCAGCATTGGGAAAAACAATATTTTGTAAAAGGTTATAAGTAGTTTATAATTAGGCTCTTGTAACTAGGTAAATTAAAAATAGACCAACTAAAAAGAGTGAAATAAAAACTTTTTACCAAAAAATTAAACCGACTCCCAAAAAACACTGCAAAGTGAAAAATAACTTTAATTTCGGAAGTCGGTGCCAAAAACGAAAATAAAAAACTAAAGACACCGACTACCGAAATTAAAGTTATTTTTCACTTTGCAGTGTTTTTTGGGAGTCGGTTTAATTTTTTGGTAAAAAGTTTTTATTACAATAAATATAATTAATATATACGAAGGCTAGCTTAACTCAGTATTCGGTTTTCAAAGAACAAACCTCAATTCCGACACCATACAATTGTCTGTTTGTATATTTTTTACTGTTAATAGGCTCACGTTTTCCCTCCATCTCACCTATCTCAACCATTGGTACTAGAACGCCGAAATTTGGCATGAATTAAGGCAATAAAGTGGTGAAATAAAATAATGAATATTTTTTTTAAAGGTGACGATTTATTTTTATCTCGTCCACCTCATAGTGATGGGTATCGTTGGATAAATCGTTCAAAACTAGTAAAATTGTTCTTCCCACACTCTCCGTGTGGGAAGACCAATTTTCAATTCAGTGATACGTTCGCGAAATAGTGCTAATTTTCGTTAGAGTCAAGTGTAATATTCTACACTTGGTGGCCCCCTACCAACTATAGAATAGTTAGTAGTTAGTAGGAATTCAATCGTCACGGTATAAGTAATTTGTAATTACATATAACTCGTGTAACATAGTATAAGTTTTGGTTTAGCGATGTATGTATTAGTTTATTTATATTTATTGTAATAGATTTTATTTTATTTGTATGGGCCAAGTTGCCTGAAATATATAAAATTCTATCCTATAACGAAGTTAAAAGGAAAATTACTATCAGACCTAAGTTTGCTTCACAAATTTACGAGTCTTCTTCTTATCGTGTGGGTAAGTGAGGTCTAACGACACCATACACCCTAGTGTCAGAGATTCTAGACCGCCTCTAGGGCCTCTGACGTGGTCTATATTGACGGCCGCCATTTGGCGACCGGGACCAACGGCTTATACGTGCCTTCCGAAGCACGGAACCATCTTTTTATCAGACAGTCAGGTGATTCAGGCCTGCAAAGTCCTAGCCAAACTGGAAACAACTTTACAAAGTATGCTTCCCGCGGGAATTGAACCCACGACCACCGGGTCACAAGGCAAACGCCTAAACCACTCGACCACGGAGGCAGTTAATTTACGAGTAATTGTCTAATAGCTGTATTCTACTCACTTTCGGACAAATTCCACTGAAAAATATTTCGATCAAGTTATTATATGTGCAAAACAGAGTAGATTGTTTTTGTTAGAGCATGATACGAAACTCGGTCAGCTAATCCAACTCGCCTTGGCGTTGTAGTAAACTACGGAACCCTACACTGCGCGTGGTCAGACATGCACATAGCCGGTTTTTTGTAATTACATTTTTGTAATTACATTCAATTGGTCCTACCTGCTTGTTACCAAACCGGCTTTGGTTTTCTATACATTTTAAGCATTGCAACTGTTCAGACAGTCGATTTCAAGTACTCAGTTAAACACACACAACCCATTAATCTACATAACACATCGAAAGCAATAAAATTACGCGAAGCCTACAAATCTGCCGACTGCGCTGCTGGAACGGCATATTTTACCCTCCTTATCGCGCCCACGTAGGCAACCTTACTGTTGATAGCATCTAGGAACTCTGCATAAAGTCTATTTTGTACACGAATGTACTGAAACCATTCGTGGATTGGTTGAAGGCAGTAATTTGTGTGGTTGTGTGATGGATCGGTGATTGTATGAAGTGGTAGTTTGTACATAATAAGCAGGGTTTTTACTTTAGCGAGAAATCAATAAAAAAATTGGCCAAATGCGAGTCAGACTCGCCCATGAAGGGTTCCGTAGTACCTATAATAACATAATATAATATGTATAATTATTAGACGAAAAACAACCTTACCAATTTCTTAAATCTAGCTTATTTACATTTTTTACAACTACGCTATATAACTTTGTTTTTCGTTGTGTTTTTATGAATTACAAAGTTATATTTGCGGTTTTAGAAAATATGCTGTATCTCAAAAACTGCTGAACTGATTTCGTTCAAACAAATTTTGGCTGAAAGTTTACAGTAAGGTCTACAGACGTATATATTTTTTTAGATTTTCACTTCATTATTTAGAAGTTAGAGGGGGGTGGACACATTTTACCACTTTGGAAGCTTATATCTTTTAAACGATTGACTTTATGAAAAAGTGGATTTAGAAACCCTTATATCACTTTTAAAGACCTGTCTATAGATACCACACACGCATAGGTTTCATGAAAAAAAATATTTTCAGTTCTAGTTCCATGTATGGGGACCCCATTTATTTTAAATATTTTTTATTTTTTTCTTAAAATCGGAAAGCGGTTCACAGAATACATCTACCTACTAAGTTTCACATGTATAGTCTTAATAGTTTCGGAATAAAATGTCTGTGACATACGGACGGACGGACAGACAGACAGACAGATGGACAGACGGACAGACATGTTGAAACTATAAGGGTTCCGTTTTTAGCCATTTGGCTACGGAACCCTAAAAATACCAGACAAAATTATGTAAAATAATTGGACATACGTTTTTTTTCGCGCTTGTGTTCTGGGGCTGCGTTATTTCGATAGAACATTCTCGCTACTCTGTTAGGCATTGGCTATCAGGCCCCGTCATTCGTGCTGACTGTTCTTTGATAAGCCCGTCGGAGATCAGGTCGCGATCCCCAATACCCGGGGCATCTCCCGCAGCGGCCGAGACGTGAAGAAGAAAGTTGTCTCTCTCACGCGTTCAGCCTTGTCCTTCATTGCAAAACATTAACTATGCAGATCCAACTCGTTAATCCTACTATCCTATCCTATCCTACTTATATAATATATTAATATATATATATTTATATATATATATATACACACATCAAAAGAGTCTAGGGATCAAGCATTTTTATGCGGATTTCTTGAGATTGAGATGTGGCTTTGTAATAAATTTATGATTTTATAAATTTATATGGATCCTTTTTGGTGCATTTCATAATTTGAAACAGGAACTGTTAATCAAATTCGAGTAAAAGATGAAAATCAGCTGTCAATATTTTCCCTATAAAAACATACAACGCATTGAAGACATTATTAGTGCTACTGTTTCCCTACTACTGATTAAAACCAACGTTATTATGGAGCGGCGACGTCATTTAAGCAGGGAAGAGCTCAGAGCCGTGGGAATGATAGAAGCTGGTTCCCGGCAACGTACTGTGGCTTTAGCTCTGAATACAAGTCAGAGTGTTATCAGTCGACTTTGGACACGTTACCGAAGCACTGGTACCGTGGCTGAGCGCCATGGAGGACGGTATCGCTGCACCACACGGAGACAAGACCGATACATTCAAATCTTAACTCGAAGAGCTCCAACAATAACCGCCATGATGTTAGCCGTGAGGCTTCATCACTCTTCAGGGAACTTAATTAGCGACCAAACAGTCAGAAACCGCTTGCATGAAGTGAACCTTCATTCCCGAAGACCGCTACGGGTACCACCTATAGCAATGCACAATCGTAGGATTCGATATCAATGGGCTCTTGAACACAGAAATTGGGCAGAAGAACAATGGCGTTTCGTGTGCTTTTCTGATGAGTCTCGTTTTGGTATGAGACCGGATACAAGACGTATACGACACTGGAGAACCCCTGGAGGCCAACAGCGATTAAAATCCTGCCAGGAAGTCCATCTTTATAGTGGTGGAACCATCATGGTATGGGCGGGTATTTGGATCGGTGGAAGAACTGAGTTGATTTGGATCAGAGGCAACCTCAACGCTCAAATTTATGCTGAGACGATTGTATCTGACGTCATCGTTCCTCTACAAGTGCAAATCGGTCCCTTATTTCAGTTAATGCATGATAATGCACGACCGCACACCGCAAGAGTTGTAAGACAGACTCTCGCCGCAGCTAACATCAATGTCCTGCTCTGGCCTGCTCAGTCGCCAGACTTGAACCCGATTGAGCATGCATGGGATATGCTACAGAGAAGAGCTCTGCCGAATATGGAGGGTATCCAGTCGCAAGAAGACCTTTTTTTGTTGTTGCAACGAACATGGGCGGCCATTCCACAGCGTGATTTGGATGAACTCATTTTGAGTATGCCAAACCGATGTTCTTGTGTTGTTAGTGTTCGCGGTAGAAACACGGATTATTAATTGTTTAAGTTACCCAATAAAATTTTAAAGAAAACAGTTATTTCAGTCTTTTTTTCGAACTTTAATGTTAGTGGTTCAAATGTCAAAAATCCCTTTATTAGGAAAATGGCAAATTTCTTTATTAATGCAAAGGTGACCTGGTTTATCGTTACTGTGACAAACGAAAACACTTTATTTGATGAATCCTTAAAGAAAATTTTAATTAATATCAATCAGGAGAAAAGTTATTGCAAAAATATATGTTGATCCCTAGACACTTTTGATGTGTGTATATATATATCCTACTAATATTATAAACGCGAAAGTTTGTGAGGATGGATGGATGTTTGTTACTCTTTCACGCAAAAACTACTGAACGGATCTGAATGAAATTTGGACAGTAGATAATTGACATTCTGGAATAACACATAGGCTACTTTTTATTCCGAAATTCCCACGGGATCGGGATTTGCGCGGGAAAACCTTCCCACGCGAACGAAGTCGCGGGCAGAAGCTAGTCCTACTAATATTATAAATGCGAAAGTTTGTGAGGATGGATGGATGTTTGTTACTCTTTCAGGCAAAAACTACTGAACGGATCTGAATGAAATTTGGTAAGTAGATAGTTAGTAACCTGGAATAACACATAGGCTACTTTTTATCCCGAAATTCCCTCGGGATCGGGATTTGCGCGGGAAAGCCTTCCCACGCGTACGAAGTCGCGGGCAGAAGCTAGTATATTATAAATGCGAAAGTTTGTGAGGATGGATGGATGTTTGTTACTCTTTCACGCAAAAACTACTGAATGGATCTGAATGATATTTGGTAAGTAGATAGTTGGCAGCCTGGAATAACACATAGGCTACTTTTTATCCCGAAATTCCCACGGGATCGGGATTTACGCGGGAAAACCTTCCTACGCGTACGAAGTCGCGGGTAGAAGCTAGTCATTTATATGTATGTCCGTCCGTAGCAGACGTTCAAACCAAATCAATATCAGTGAGTAAACCTCTTATGTGTAATATGTTTAACATAACACTTAGCTGTCTGCAAACCTCAGAATGGGTGAGGTCGTAAAGATAAACGCCTCTAACCATTTTTACTTTACGAGCACAATGATACTTATCTGTGAGTTTCTAATCGCATCTCAGCTGATCTAAATGGTTCTGACTAAAGCCCTCATAAGTGGCAATAAGAAGGGAGCACTTTAATATGATTTATTTAGAGAAAACTATTTATAAATGGAATAGAAATAGGTATTTATAAATATTTACAATTTGATATCCAACTTAAGTTTACTTGTACACAACGTAGAGGAGCTCGTGGCTAAATAAAAACAGCTAATGAGGTCGAACTAGAACATAATTTATTTATTATATACTTTACTAGCTGTGCCCACGACTTCGTCCGCGAGGAATAGTGACTTTCGGCAGCATTTTTAATTTTTTAGGCTAATTATTTCGAAAAAAAAACTCATACATAATTTGAATGTCGTATTTATTAATATCTAATCAAAAGTAAAAAAAATAAGTTTCAAGCTTCTAGCTTTAAAAATTACGTAATTTCCATATAAACTTTCATCCCCTATTCAACTCCTTACAGTCCTTTTTTCGAATTCAAAAGCAGCCTATGTCCTTTCTCAGGCTCTAGATTAAGTCCGTACCAAATTTTATAAAAATCGGTTCAGTAGTTTAGGCGTGATTGCGTAACACACAGACATACAGAGTTACTTTCGCATTTATAATATTAGGATTGTAAACCTTACAATATTTATATGGAAACAAAAATTAAAACGAGTTTACAATGGGTGGTGGAGTTTACAAAACTTAAACGAGACAGATTCATTTATCAACCGACGACAAAAAGAGGAGTTTATCAATTCGACGCATATATATATATACAACGTGTAACGGAAACCCCATATCCATCCAAAAGGACTGAAGACAACATTTGGTATGGAGTCTCTATGCAAAGTTTCAGCTCAAAATAAGTGACTCACAGAATTGACCCCAAATTATTGGTTTCATATGTTTCTTGAATACTAGTAATAACAAACGGGTCACAGCACTATGAGGGTCATCACTTTCCACGTCACTTGCCAATAAAACGATAATTCTCTACATGCTTCTTAATTTTAAAAATTCGGTCTCTGGTATCAATGTATAGAAATTTCTAATATGCTCCACACATGTACACATAGGATTAGAAAACCCTTGCCATCTCGTTTATTATCATTTATCATCCAAAGAAGCCGTGCACTTGGTATGTATATACCCTTTAAATTACACGTTGTATATATATATATATTTTTATGTATGATCATCTGTTACTCGAAGACGGCTGAACCGATTTGGAAAATTCTTTTTTGTTTGAAAGGAGTTTGTCCTATTTTCATAAACGTCAGGATCTGATGATGGGATCCTGGAAAAATCGAGGGAACTCTTCAAATATTATAGGCACATCTATGACGTTTTGGGTATTTATTACAGTAACTTGTGCAGTTGTTCTCAAAAAGTACCATTTGAGGAAGTGGAACTGATGATGAAGACCACAGATGGCCGCCAAAACTACTCAATAATAAGTATTGAGTGGATTGCGATTCGATTACTTGAATATGGATGTTAAGCACTTTATGCTCGCCACAATGCATATGGTGATGTAGAGCTGATGGTGAAGTACCAGGAGAACTCCTCAACAATTAACGGCCCAGCATTGGGAAAAGCAATATTTTGTAAAAGTTTATAAGTAGTTGAGATTTAGGCTCTTGTAACTAGGTAAATTAAAAATAGACCAACTAAAAAGAGTGAAATAAAAACTTTTTACCAAAAAATTAAACCGACTCGTGTGTCGAACGTTAGTCGGTGTCTTTAGTTTTGTATTTTCGTTTTTGGCACCGATTTCCGAAATTAAAGTTATTTTTCACTTTGCAGTGTTTTTGGGAGTCGGTTTAATTTTTTGGTAAAAAGTTTTTATGTTCATACAATGTCTATACGTTAAATAACATAATTAGTCTATAACATTTGTACTGTTGGGACACAGGCCTATTCTCAATGAGAGGAAATGGGCTGTTATCTAGATTAACTTGTAAGATTAATTAACCATTTTCCATTTTTTCATCATCAGATCAGATTTTTTCAGTGCGATTTGGTGGAAGTAATTTTTTTTATTTCTGGGACATAAATATGTAAACGTAAATAAAAACTCTTACCGTCATAAATCTGAAAACTATGTAATTGACGTTGAAAAATTCATACGCATCGCAGTCCATTGATAATGTGCCCAAAAGGATGCTGCTTTGCCACAGTACCTATACGGGTAACCTCTGCTTAAGGTAAACGCTGGCTTTTTGGCCACGCGAACTATCAACTATATATGAGTATGCGCACTCATACCTCACGAGAGTTTCGAACCCAAAATGGTTGGAAAATATGACTTCTAATGACGTTATAATATTCGTCGTGTTTCAATGTTTCCGTGAAAGTCGTTTCGTGCGCTTACATTAATTTACGTATCATTAAAAAATAGTTTATAGTTTCATATATTCTTTATGCATTATATTTTCAATAACTTAAGATGTCTGAGAAAAATAAATAATTAATATCATAATTTCACCGCTTTCTGATCTCTGCAGTTGCCGCAGAACCAGCACAGCACGAATAGCTAAGAAGATTATAATCGTGCAAGAGTATCGACACAAGTAGCGTCGTAGGCGGTCTACCCATCTTCCATGAAAATAAAGATATGCCGTTTGTACTCTTGCTATCGTCGTGTGCCAGGACATTTATTTCTAGTACTTCAAGATTAAAAACAATTTACCCCGTTGATTCCGGATATCATTTGAAGGCACTGGTAGTCGTTACGGAGTCATAAAAGCTGACACAAGTCCAGAAAGAGGTATCTTGTAGCCAGTTACTGAGTCATGGAAGTTAGATTCAGCTGTATTTTCTTTTAAAGCCGAAGCTGAAGCAAATATTGTTGGTGACTAATTTACAACGCGTAGTTTACCGTTGTATTACATACGCTATAAATCAGCTATTTATTATAAAGGCAAACAAAGATTCGTATTAGCACATATACAACGTGTAACGGAAACCCCATATATATCCAAAAGGGCTGAAGACAACATCTGGTATGGAGTCTCAATGCAAAGTTTCAGCTCAAAATAAGTGTCTCACAGAATTGACCCCAAATTATCGGTTTCATATGTCTCTTGAATACCAATAATAACAAACGTGTCACAGCACTACGAGGGTCATAACTTTCCACGTCATTTGCCAATAAAACGATAATACTCTTTGTGCTTCTTAATTTGAAAAATTCGGTCTCTTGTATCAATGTATTGAAATTTCTAATAAGTTCCACACATGTAGACATAGGATTACGAAACCCTTGCCATATCGTTTGTTATCATCCAAAGAAGCCGTGCACTTGGTATGTATATACCCTTTAAATTACACGTTGTATAATTATGTTATGTCGTTGGTGGTTCGGGTCATGGCTAGCCCCACTCAACAGGGTTCTGAAAATGATTGCAGACAGTGTGGACTATACATATATAATTTACTGCTGTCAGTTACATATGTCACCATTACTGGGGGCATGGCTGTACCCCCGCCAAGCGAAGTGCAAGGGCTCTACCAACCTTTTCTCGCAGTGATTCGTCGTTTTTGAACCCTCATAACTTGGGTTTGGATTATGGTAGATAAACAACATTCTCGCAAATAATACACTTCTCATCAGAAAAATTGAAACACCTTGCAAGTTTATGTTTTGTTAGTATTATCAGAAAAATGTGTATATTTAGGAATACATTTCGAATGTCGTTTAATAGTGAATAATATGAGGTTTTCAAATTCTAATGTTAATGTTCTAAATTCAAATTAAATTTTCATAGGTTTCGTATTTTGTTTAACAAGTAATTCTTACCCTGTTTGGAGTATGAAGGAAATAGATAAAACAACACACGTAAATGAAAAAAAAAGGTAAGAAACGTTTATTTAATAACTTGTATTCCCTCCTCAAGCTCTTGTTACTGCTTCCATATGGTTATTCATCGAAAGGATGAGAGTCACGATCAAATGTTGTGGCAATCCATTCCATTCCTCTTGGATTGCATTTTGCAGCTGGCTAAGTATTTCTGGGGCAGGATCTCTTGCACGAACTCGTCTCTTTAATTCATCCCATAGATCTTCAATCGGATTCATTTCCGGGTTTCTAGCTGGCCATTCCATAATGGAGATACCGACTTTGGTAACATAATCTCGTACGATGCTCGCGGTGTGAGCCCTAGCTTTGTCATACATGAATATGAAACCGATGGCAATAAAATGTGCATAGGGTATCACGTGAGGCTCAAGACACTGTTTGATGTACCGATGAGTGTTTAGTGCAGGCAGACGTAGCTCAGACACAAAGACAAGCTCTGTCTTACCGTCGGCGCTAATTCCTCCCCAAACTGTTCACGAACCGCCACCATAGCTGACCTTTTCTTCAATGCAGCATTGTGCAAAGTGTTCTCCATCTCTTCTGTAGACCTTGTTCTTTCCGTCGTTACCATACAGCATAATTTTACACTCATCAAAAAGAAGACTTTGTTCCACTGGAGGTATGAGCAATGTAGGTACTCACGTGCAAAGTTAAGGCCCGTCCTTCGGTAGTCTGCAAATAATTTCAGCCCAGTTGCTAGCTTGTGCGATACCACTCCCCGTTCCTTTACCCTTCTTCTAATTGTAGAGTCACTTACGGCCACCCTACGTACAACATGAAGCTGCTGCTACAGTTGAAAAGCATTAAAGCGTCGATTTCGTAAAGAAGTTGTTACAATAAATCGATCATCTCGCTCAGAAGTGACCCGATTCCTGCCAGATCCTGAACGACGTGTGAGCAAACCAGTCTCCCGATAGCGTTTGTAGACTCTACGAATAGACAATTCAATTCAATGCAATATTTCAGCCATAACACGCTGAGTAAGTCCAGAATCCAGTAATGCCACCACTTGAGCGGCTTCTGCGGGAGAAGTATCCATATGTTTTAGAAAAAAAAAACTTTTTCAGACGTCCCAAAGTCACAGTAAACAAATAAAGAACAAAAAGTTTTAAGATAAGCGCAAATTTTTAGTTTTCAAAGGTGAAATGTACCTACTCCAACTCTAAACACAAATTTGTCTCATAACAGTGAATCATTTCATATATAGGATAAACAAATGAAATTCTAATTTTGAATTTTCGCAATCATGTGATTTTCTTCATGGAATGAAAACTCTTTTGTGTTAAATTAGGACAGAAACCATAAAATGGAAGTGTTTAGATTTTTCTGATGCGAAGTGTATAAATAGTGGACTTATTCTTATTATAAAGTTATAATTGCATACTTTAGATTTTATTGATATCCAAAAATGCCCGATTTTGTAACTCACTGATGATCATCAAAATTCTTAGAGTCTGTCTGAAGTTCTGGAAAATCAAAATATGTGGCTTGGCCGTTTCGCTGCCGTCACATGGGCAGAAGGTTTTTTTCTATTATACCATAGTTTATGTAGTAACAATAGTATACAATAGTTCTTGTTGTTAAAAAACAAACAAGACACATATTTTAACTAAGGCGCAGAGTTTGTGATGGCTTGTAGAGCTAGGACGTGTAGAGTTAGAAGTTTCGCTCTACATAAAATCTAATAACTTTTTGACATATGGTCTCCATCTTGGCAACATTTTACACGAAAATGTTTTTGGTGAGATAGCACACACATAGTTTTAAGTGCAATGTTTATTAATCACATATTTAAGTCATATTAGTTTGCTGCACTGCATTGCAGTCAATGAGAAAAGGGCCTCACGGATGATGATGATTGATTGTAATACTGTTTGTTTTATAGGCCCAGCCCTGTGGTAACGACATTGCTCGAGTAACTACTTATTGATGTCAGAAAATCTCGAATTTTGCTACAGCTTAAACATATTATTTCCATGGAATTTAATACGGCAGAGTGCTAACTTAGACCATTAGCTGTATGAAAAATAAAGACGCAAATTTTACATCAATTCATCGCACAAAAACTACTCACCTTAGGTAAATCGCTCCGGGTGGGCCCGGATCTTGCGGAGTGCCAGTTTGGCTTCCGCAGGGGGCGCTCGACGGTGGATGCCATCATGCGCGTGAGAGCCCTCACGACGGGGGACGTGGTATCCCGGGGCAGGGTCGTCTTGGCGGTGTCTTTGGACATCACCAACGCCTTTAACACCCTGCCCTGGAGTTGCATCAGGGAGGCACTCCGGTATCACCGGGTGCCAACCTACCTCCGTCGCATAGTCGAGGACTACCTGACGGACAGAGCCGTCATCTACCCCGGTCACCGGGGAGAGTGGAACCGGCGAGAGATGTCGTGCGGTGTCCCACAGGGATCGGTCTTGGGGCCGCCCCTGTGGAACATCGGATACGACTGGGTGCTGCGCGGCGACCTCCCTGACGGCGTCAGCGCTGTGTTACGCTGACGACACGCTCGTCTTGGCGCAGGGAGAGTCGCACCAGGCGGCGGCCGACCTGGCGACGCAAGCGGTTGCGACAGTCGTTCATAGGATCCGGCAGTTGGGACACGTGGCGCTGCACAAGACCGAGGCCATGTGCTTTCATGGCGGTCGGAACGCGCCACGGTCCGAGTCCCACATAACGGTGGAGGGGGTTCGCATCGGCGTCGGGAGGACGATGAAGTACCTGGGGCTCGTCCTCGACAGCCGGTGGAACTTCAGGGAGCACTTCCTGAGTTTGGCCCCAAAGCTGAACTGAAGAGGGTCATCGCTATCCGAATCGGCCAACCTCCTTGCCGGATTGCTGCCCTGGGATCTGGAGGCGACTGCCCTCCAGCGCGTCTATGAATGGCGCGTGGAGGCGCAGCGCCGGGGCGTATCCCCGCTGCCTCGAGAAGTCGAGGCGCGGCGGGAAGAGCTCTGGCGCGATCTCAGGGCAGTATGGAGGGAACGACTGTCGCAACCGACGGCCGGGCACGCCGCAATTGCGGCGGTAAGACCCCTCTTTGAGGAGTGGCTAGATCGGCGTCACGGCGTCCTGACCTACCGCATGACGCAGGTCCTCACCGGACACGGAAGTTTCGGGAGGTACCTGTGTCTGATGGGAAAGGAGGAAACGCCTGGGTATCACCACTGCGAGGGTCGCCCTGAGGACACAGTCGAGCACACGGTGCAAGACTGCCCCGCCTGGGCAGAGCACCGACGTGTCCTCACGGCGGCGATAGGCGGAGACCTCTCGCGCCCGGCATTGGTCGAGGCCATGCTGCGGGGCGAGAGGGAGTGGGAAGCGGTCGCCTCCTTCTGCGAAGCAGTCATGCTTCCGAAGGAGGAGGCGGGCCGCGAGAGGGAGAGGAGGGCGTCCTCCCTCCAGCCCAGCCGCAGTGGTAGACGCCCACGGCGTCGGACGTCGGCCGACGATCTCCGGCCACCGTAAGCGCGGGCATGCGGACAGCGAGTAAAGGCCAACTCGCTGTCCGACCATGGACCATGCCCGGGTCGACGGCGCGTCGTGTTCCACGCGCGCCTCAAAGAGCGTCAGCAACATGACGAGGCCCCCTCTGCAGAGGGCCGAAGCCCGCCGGGGTCGTGGGACTCATCCCGTTACCGTGGCCCCGGTATGTAAAGGGTTATTGAAGGAACACCGTGGATTTTAGTCAGTAAAAGTCTGACAGTCCCTCCCACCCTGCCCGGAGTGGGAGGACTTATTTGATAATTTTACCACGTTAAAAAAAAAAAAAAGGTAAATCGCTCTCTCCTACAAAATGACAATTTGCAAAACAACTCATTTATAATACAACTAATGTAAGTAAATCTATTCAGTTGGGTGGTTAACGTAACAATGGAGTGATCCTTTGTGTCTATTGTCTAGTCTAATTTCTACTGATCTTTGTAAGCTTAAGCGATTGTTCCAGGCTAATAAATCTAGCAATGTTCTTCGGATAGTTTTAAAAGTTATACGTCAATATAGTGGCATATTTTAATTTGTATTCACCTTTGAGACAGTAGAAAAAGATGGAATGCAGTAGTTTGACAAAGCAGTGAACTAATCACAGGCTACTGTGAATGACAAGTCCTTGTGTGTACTTGTGTACTGCGATAATACACGGTGTAGCAGATTAAGCGCAATACCTCAGACACCCCAATTAGAATATTTAATTATAAGTTACAACAACAAAGTTAGTACAACATCTGTAACTAAATAAATTCAAACCAAACCTAGACATTTTTTTATAAAATAGTTATCCGTACTAAACGCAAAAAGTATGTGCGTCATACAATATATCACACAACCACACACTCCCATCATAATAAAAGCACATCTTTGTCAATCTAAAACCTCCTGTCAATGTTCATCTATAGCATCTGTTGATCATACAAAATATCTGGGAGTTGTGCTGGATAAACACCTAAATTTCAAGACGCATATAAATGTTGTTACATCAAGAGTCCGTAAACTAATATATATATATTTAAAAACCTCCGATATGTAGCAAATTTAAAAACAATAAGAACCGTCTATTTTGCCTTATGTTATTCTATTGTTACATATTGTATATCCTGCTGGGGTGGTGTGACAAAAACGACTCTGAAGCCTTTGGAAATAGCCCACAGAGCTGTCTTAAAAGTTGCATCCTTTCGCCCTATTTTATGTTCTACCAGTGAGTTATACAAAGATTGGAAAGTTCTTAACATACGACAACATTACATCTTACAAGCCATCCTACTACAACATCGTAAAACTCCATTCGAAAAAATATCTAAAAGACGAAAAGATCTAATTTGTACAGTACCGCAAACCCGATTACCCTTCACTAAAAGATTCTGCTATTATCAAAGCCCGAATTTTTACAATAAAATAATAAATACTGTCCAATCTATGGTATGACGTGCCATAGGTGCAAAAAAGCAGTTTACTCCTATCTACAAAATAAAACTTACGATGAGACAGAAAAGTTTCTAACAGCATAAATAAAACTATACATCGCCATCACAACACAAGCAAACCCACATACACATGCATGTACACAAACACTAACACGAAACACACACAGCCACACACGCACGCACACGCAAACACATACATAGGTACACACGCCAACCTAACCTTATTATTATGACTTTTTTTTTTAAAACATAAATATATATATAGTATTCATTACACTCAATAATATTAACAATATAATTAAAATACCCAATGGGGCCCGGCACTGCACTTCCTTATACAGGTTATTCTATAACCTAGCTGGGAGTGTAGCACCTCACCACCATTTTAGTTATTGTAGTACTTACTTAAATATGTATGTAGTCTAAGTGTAAAATACTGTATAGATATAAGTAAGCAAATAAATAAATAAATAATATCCTTACGCATACAACCATGCAATGTTAGTGGCCGCTACGCACACGAGCGCATTTCCTTGAATTAAAGATTGTATTAATTTGTCATGATACTATGTTTCCATTTTAAGTTAAATGAAAGATTTTTCCGTCAAAATTTAACACCTACTTTTTATGACGGAAATCGATTTAGAAGCCGATTCTGAACCAACTACTTTCAGGAATTGCGTTTATTCTGTTACACGTTGTATATCAAGTGCGGTTGATTCGTCACCGCGTCGACCTTCTGGTTGAGAACATTTTAAAAGCTTTGGTTCTAAGACATGCTGTTGTCTTGTGATGGTTCTCTTCCTTCATTTATCTTTTTGGATTTTAGACGTTATACTAGGCAATCAAAAAGCTCGTGGTCCATCCACATTGTTGGGTCGTAGAGTGGGGACTCTGACAGCCTAATAAGCACCATGTAAAAAACCTAAAATGCCTATGCTTTCGAATAAATAAATAATTCAAAAAAACGTTTCAAAATTGGCAGAGAAATCGGTTAACATACATAATAAACCACACTTTCCAACATAAAATCTCCTCCGTTTTTTGAAGCAAGTTACAAAATAGGTATCATCTTCATCATTCAATATGATATCACAAAAGAGAACTGAAAGCCTTCACGTTTGTCCTATTTTCCGTTGAAAACCCTTCGTTTGGAAACCTTTTTAAGGTCAGATCAGTTTTACCGTGCGTCGCGTTATAATATTATCGGTGGCCAACGTTCTCAAAAACTTTCATTCCGCCATTATCCGACAAACTCTTTCCACATTGGCGAGTGGTTCAAGATACAAGAGAAGCGATTTAAGACAAAATAGAGGCTTAAATATTGCAAGTATGTACATGTTGTTACTCGCGTTATCTTTTGCGAGGAATTTCTATCACGAAATACTTTTATGTAATAATTTTAAGATAGGCAAAATTATTTTGACTAATTAGCCATTTTGGTGTGATGCATCGGTCGTACTTATAGCTGACTATTTGTATGTATAATAATAGTATAGATATGCAATGTTTGTATAGTGACACAAACTTATGAACTACAAATATACAAGTTTTTTATAAACATATTTAACATCACGTCTGTTTGTTTACGTTTACCACTCATGGTTCCACAGAAGTTCGGTTTTAGTTACCAATGAATCTAGTGACTATCATATGACTATCCGCGCATTTAAAATTCTGATCTCACGTTTTTTGTTATTCTAGGCTTGTGTTTGACTACCATTTCAACTTATGGTAAACGATGATGTGGTCGTGGATGAAGCACGCTAACCTAGAAATAACTTATTCACTCTTGCATTATACTCAGGTTATAGCTATAAGGAAACACAGACTCCTGTAGAGAATTCCACTCCTTAGCTGTATGCACACTGTATACTGTTTCAAATAAACTAATTAGACTATAAAAAGTTCAATTAACAACTTATAGGTCGGTATTGGTATAGAGGTATTTACTAGTTGCGCTGGGGTCATTGTAAACTGCACTGCTATTGAACCAAACGTTTACAGATAGAATTACAGTAGACATACCAGACCATTATTGTTATAAGGTAGGTACGCACTACTACGCAACAATCGAGAGAGGCTTATACCGCACATTGAAACTTAATGCCTTAATTGGCCAATAACTGTTATTGCTCGATAATACCTTCATCTAGGTGTTTAAGATAATTATGTCATTTGATTTATTGGATGGATGTGTGGTTGGTATTGTGATTACAGCCACATGGTTTTAATATCGTTAATATAAAACTATTTTTTAACGTTCTCAAAACAGAAACAGATAAATAATATTTATTTTGCAAATTTGTTACATTTACTTGACATTGTTTTCGTAAATTTATACCAGATGAATCCGGTGTTTCCTAACCGACTGTCCTGAAACAAACTCAGAGTCAGCGTCTCTTTTGAAGTCCAGACAATCCGTACTGATCAAATCATATGGGACCCATGTAGGTATACATCTGCGGTGCTTTTTCGAGGGAAGAAACGCCTAGATTGGAGCAGAACTGCCCAAACAGTGTAAAATTTGTCAGCAATTACGTAGCTGAGCTAGGCGATTAAGTACTGACAAATTTTAAAACTTTAAGGAGCTCGAATAGGTAAGGGATTTAAATGATAACCTGTTGAGTTGCATCAATATAATAACCGATTACGTTTTCTGTTTGATTAGGCTCAGTTGGGAATTTATGATTAAAATAATGTCAGAATAATCAATTTTCTAGAACCTCAGCCTGTGCATTAGTTGCGATGAATTTAATTTCTCCACGTAAATCAGCTCAAATCGATGTGTTTTATCTTATAACTTGTCCTCCTTCTTCTTAAGTCGGTCCCTCAGTCCTGAGGATCGTGACTACGATGGAAACTTTGTAAGCTCCTCCATTTACTCTGGGACTACGTCCTCTTGGTCGTTTACCATCTACGTTGCCGGTAACGATGAACTTTTCCAAGTTGTCTGAATTTCAACGTGCTACATGGCCTAAGTACTGCAGTATTCTGTGGAGACATATTGTAGAGAGTCGCTGTTGTGTGTTTTGCTTGAGCTTCTGTAAGATCGAGATGTTAGTGCGACACGCTGTCCAGGGGATACGTAGTATTCTTTGCTAGCACCACATCTCGAAAGCGTCCATTCTTCTCCTATCCGTCGATTTTATTGAAGAGTCGAAGAGAATAGGTGCCAATGTGCGTAAAATGTGAATTTTTGTGTTCCTTCTTATGTTGTGGTCTTTCCAAATCTTATAACTTGTACCCCAACAAAAAACGCTCTCTCCGCCTGCCCGAACATATTGGAACTTCTGTAAAATGTTCGTACGTTTACGTTATATTCTGTACAGCTATTTTTATTGGAATAGACTTGTTGAACTTTTGTTATGGTCCCACTTCGTTGTTTTTGTTGTCCGTACTGTTTTGTTTTAGAGCCTTTTAATAGTTTAAGACCGGTTTAGTGAATGAGTTTCCTTTTATTATTTTTTTTTTGTTGTTTTGGAGTGAAATTAGATTACGGAGGGTGGAGAGATAATAACTAGCTTCCGCCCGCGACTTCGTTCGTGTGGAAAGGTTTTCTCGTGTAGATCCCGATCCTGTTGTAATTCCGGAATAAAAAGTAGCTTATATGTTATGCCAAGATGTCAACTATTTACTTACCAAATTTCATTAAGTTCCGTTCAGGAGTTTTTGCGTAAAAGAGCAACAAACATAAATAAAACCTCACAAACTTTCGCATCCATACTTACATACTTTATACTATATAAAGCTAAATTACCACTCACTGACTCACTGACATAATTGTTCTCCCAGATGGTGGATGGGGAGGTGGGTATATTTTGACAGATTCGTAAACAAGTAACTCTGAAACCTACGGGAAAAGTGCCAAACCTCCCCTTTTCCCCCCCCTTCTCCCCCCTCCCTATCGTATCTCGGAAACTACGAGACCCGTATTTTTTTTTTTACGGATTCGTATAGAGGAGGCTCGGTAAAGTAAAAGCCATTTTTCAAAGTCCCCCCCCCGCCCCCCTTCTCCCCTCCCTTTAGGCGGATCTCGGAATCTAAGAGACTTGGAACATTTTTTTTTTCAGATTCATTTAGAGGGGCAATGCTTTAGTCGAAATAATTGTGCAACCCCCCCCCCATTTACCCCCCCCCCCTTTTTTTTTTTTTTTTTTTTGTTTCACAAGCACGCGAGGTGCTTGCACCTCGCGCAACACGCAAATACTTGATTTAGAGGGGCAATGCTTTAGTTTTTTTCACAAGCACGCGAGGTGCTTGCACCTCGCGCAACACGCAAATACTAAACCCCCCCATCACCCACACCCTTTTTTTTTTTCACAAGCACGCGAGGTGCTTGCACCTCGCGCAACACGCAAATACTAAACCCCCCCATCACCCCCCCCCCTTTTTTTTTTCACAAGCACGCGAGGTGCTTGCACCTCGCGCAACACGCAAATACTAGTTATATTATAAATGCGAAAGTAACTCTGTCTGTTTGTTTGTCTATTACCTTTCACACCTAAACCACTGAACCGATTTAGATGAAATTTGACATGGGAATAGTGTAGGATCCTGGGAAGGACATAGGATAGTTTTTATCCCAAAATTCCTTCGAGACCTCCCACACGAACGAAGTCGCGTGCAAAAGCTAGTTTATAATATTAGTAGGATAGGATGGGCCATGATGGGCATGCTTCCATGTCTACTGCGGATGTGCTGTTCATTAATTCTGAAGCGTAAGCAATTGCGGATCTACTTGCTTTACAAATACGCCGAATTTTCTAATTTAGCTTATACTCGGGTCTGGTCATAAGTTTTGTCACATATGGAAAGTTAAATAAATGACACAATGAGTTACGCACTACAACTTTTTAATAAGCTAAACTAGACTAAACAACTATTTACTACTACTATCTTATTACAAACTAGGATTACATACAGCAAAAAAAAAAGAAAACATTTTTCTCCAAATAAATGTTTATGCAGGTACTTACATTATAAATTATTTTAACCATTAGGACATTAACAGTAATCCATTGCATGTAATAACTATTTATATATCAAATGAATGGGTATAAAAGACAGATTTAAAACACATTAAAATTATTCAAAATGTCCTCCTTTTGCTTCGATACAAGCCTTCAATCTGCAAGGCCAGTCATCAATCGAAGCACGCACGACGTTCATGTCAATATCGGCGACTGCTTTAATCAGGGATGCTTTAAGTGACTCCAAGTTGCGATGGGGCTTAGCGTAGACCTTCTCCTCTAAGTACTGCCATATTTTGTAATCCAAGGGATTCAAGTCTGGACTGGATGAGGGCCAATCCTCATGCCTGATAAAGTTGATTCTACGGGTCTTGAGCCAGTTTTGGGTACTTTTCGCCTTATGAGCCGGCGCAGAATCCTGCTGGAATACCCAGTGCCTGTTTTCAAACATTGTTTGTGAAAGAGGTTCCACAATGTTTGTAAGGACTGTGTTTTGATATACGAGGGCACTGGTTTTCACTCCTTTTTCACAAAAAAACACCTCCGCTGGACCCAAATAGGACACCCCAAGCCAAACCATGAATGCCGAAGGATGATGACCACGCTGAATACGTGGCATACGTCTGCTCGCTTCTTCACTAGAGTGTGCATACACTTTATCATTTTGTTTGTTGAAAGTCTCCTCAACATTAAAAATTTTTTCGTCTGAAAAAAGTATTTCGCGGTATTTTTTTCCCGCGTACGTTTTTTCTATAAGCACGCAGCCCTAGGTCTTCATTTAACACCCTTTTAATAGTAATTCTGCTTAGTCCCATCTGCAGAGCCAACATTTTTTGCTTGCGGACAGGATTTCGTTGGATTCGCGCCTTTACTGCTTTGATGACCGCTGGAGTCCGAACAGTACGAGGTCGACCGCTCCTTTGTTTATCTTCTAATCTTGAATCTTCCCTGAATCGTTTGATAGTACGATAAATAAATCTCAGTGGAATTTTCAAATTTTTCAGCAGTTTAAAAATCTCAGTTGGCGCGTGACCGCAACGATGCAATGCAATTACTGCAACTCTGTCTTCTTTGCGCGTCCACTCCATTTTAGAAAATGAACAAAATTCGAGAAATTCTTTGCTTTCATTTTGTTTAAATATTCAAATTTCGAATGCCCATAATATTTTCCTTGGCTTGCTTTCTAAATTCGAAATTTTACCTATGTGACAGAATTTATGGCCCGACTAAGTACATAGTAATAATACAGTAACTTGGTAAGTTTAAATAGATGTACATATATGTATTTAATGATACAAGTATTTATTTTATTTTTATAAAGATTAATATCTTAAGGCAAGTATCACCTTCTTTACGTGTTTTTAAAAATTTTTCGCTTCTCACGTACATATTGCACCACGCTATCTCTTATTAGTTTACGGTGAAGGCTATTCGTTCGTGGAATGCATTGCCGGTGTCAGTAAGACAAGGTCTGTCACACGCTGTTTTTAAAAGCTCGGTTGCCAATAATTTTCTTTCAAACTTATGATTATTCCATTGTTTCCTCCACACGATGTTAAAGAACACATTTTTTATGTACTTATGTTTTGTATTTATTTATTTTGTTAGTTTTTCCGTTTTGATGAGTATTTGTACAGTAGTACACTAATATAGCCCTCCCCATTTTAATTAAAGCTCGTAAAGTCCTTCCAAAGGTTGTCTGGAAGATATCGCTCTCAGCGATAAGACCGCCATTGTAATCATTTTTTTTACAATATTGTTATTTTAGTGTGATTCAATTATTGGTGTACAATAAACTATATTCTACCTATCTATATATCTATCTCTTTACCACCTTTGGT
Source organism: Tholera decimalis (assembly GCA_943138885.2). Taxonomy (NCBI): domain Eukaryota; kingdom Metazoa; phylum Arthropoda; class Insecta; order Lepidoptera; family Noctuidae; genus Tholera; species Tholera decimalis. The sequence continues at coordinate 34,150,565 of OW964565.2, forward strand.
TGACTGGTAGAAAGTCCACTTTTGTAACTATGTGCGTGAAGTGTAAATCAGTAAAAAGTCAAAATATTCTTGTTGGTCATGTTTCAATCACTAAAAGTTAATGTCTGTTATAAATTAAATAATTAATGTCCAACAAGTTTACAGTTAGACACTTTAAAATATATTTTTTTAATAATACTGTGTGATTAACACTGAAATCTAATTCAAATTTTAGTGAAAAGCTTTTTTCGTTTGTATTCAAAATAAACAGAAAAAATCTTACCTCTCACAAAACAACGCTTTTAAATAAATGCATTACATAATGTACGCAATATATCGTCCAAAATAAACAAATTGTACTTCTATCATACGCAAGATCTGTATATAAAATAAAACTGAAACCTAATTTCATATTTTCCAGCCATTTTCCCCAGATTTAGTAATGCATTGTAATAATATGGGTGTCCAAATTACTCGTGTTTGTAAGTGGTGCCTTCAAAAATCTAATTTTTGCGATAAGGCACCAAGAAAATTGGCTTCCGACCTTCCAGTGTCATTTTATTTGTAGTTTCTTACTATTTGTATACGAATTCTACTCACTTGGGAAGGAACCGAGAGGGAGAAAAGAGTTTACCATTACTACTTATCAAACCCATCGCTAGACATAGAATTCTGTATATGTATATACACCATACACGTTTACTTACGATCAATTCAATTTCAATTCAGATAGATCGCACACAAAGACAGGGTTAAATTAATACAAAAACTTCAACTATAATCGTGTTGAGTTGCTGCATTCCGAACTCGGTTATAGTATATTATTTTATAGACTAACAGTAGCGTTGGACTTCGCCCCCGTGGACTTTCTCACGACAAAAAAAAGTAGTCTTTCATACCAAATTTCATCCAAATCCACCCAGTACTTTCGAAGATTAACGTATTCAAACAAACAAACAAACTTTTCCGCTTTATACTATTAAATGTAGATAATAACTCGTATTAAGGAGAACACATGGGGTTTCTTGCCAAGTTTTCTCCATAGGAAGCGGCCAGTTTCAAACCATGCACTAGCTTGTAACATATTATAAGTGTCCATGTAGGCCTATGTGAAATAAAATATTTTTTACTAATTGGCTAAGTGCAATTAGACTCGCCCGTGAAGGGTTCCGTAGTAACTATGCAAAATAACTTTGTTTATTCTATCTAAAATACAAAGTTGTATTTGAGGTTTTATAAAATGTGCTATATAACCCAAACACTACTGACTGTATCGTGTTTAAACTAACTTTTGTTGAAAGAATTTTAAGATTTATATACGGGGTGGCCCGTTTACAGTGGTCCAAAGATTTTTTTCAGCTTGAGAGCATCATAAGTGAACATTTAAAACATTCTTTAGTTAAGCGAAAACATGTGGTTCCGAAATTATGATTTTTTTTAAATAATCTAGTCTAGTTATTTACACTAAATGAGCCTATGACGCAATAGGTAGATTATTGCACTATGCTTATACCAAATTTCATTCGATTTGGTCCAATACTTTTCATCGAATTGAGGGTAGTCAACTTGTAAACACGTACATTGCTTCGATCCCTAAATGTCATAGTATTAATATTATTTAAACGTTACATAAACCATAAACATTGCGTGGACGCTAAAGCTCAGTGTGTGCGGCATACGTGATATCGTTTGCAGAGTGATCAGTGACTTAACTTTTACAAAAACACGAATAATAATTTTTCAAAAACTGACCTAGCAAATTACAGTTCACGTTAAAGGGGTGTAAACACTGTGTGGGTGCTTAAGCTCAGTGTGTGTGATAGACATGATGTCGTTTGCTGTGTGATCAGTGTCTTAACTTTAACAAAAACACGAATAATATATATTAAAAAAAGTGACTGCCAATTCCAATTCCAGTTCACGTTAAAGTGGGTGTTTTGAGAAAAAAACTTTATCACTCACCTTCACTCTTACTTTGACAGCTCAAAATCGCATAGAAACACGTATTTACTACTCTATGCATATGCGGTTGTAGTCGAGTTGATAAAGTGGCAACTGAGGCGTTCTTATACCCGAGTTCAAACCTTGATCAAAATCTACTTTTTGCATTTTGCTTTTTCTTTTTTTTTTGCCAAAATGATTTGTGGTGGGTGTAATGCGACTATTCTCGTTACTCAAAAGAGAATAAAATGCTGTTTAAGCAAGTGTGCTCTTCAGTACCATTTGGGATGTGTTAAGTACGATGAAACATCAACGCCTAGGACCAAATGGACTTGTCCGAGTTGTGTTTCTAGCCGACCTAAACTAGACAACACTAACACACCAGTTCACGCAAAGGGTCACGCTGCATTGAACGAGCATATGGCTACTGAACCAGTTTCAACGCTTTACCCTTTCTCGGATTCGCCCAGTTACTGCAAAGGAACAGTTGGTCACAGAGGACCGCCAACTGAGAAGTCACCACCTGTCACGCCTCGTGTGTTACGAGATGGCACTGCGGACTACTTGCCAGACATAATACTGGCAGAAATACGTAAATTGCGCCAGGAAATGATTGAAAAATTTGATAGTCAACAGGCCTCATTGACGAAATTCGAAGACACCTTAACTACAGTACAAAGGAATGTTAATGAGTTAACTTTAAAATTTTCATCGATCTATGAAGACTTGGAGGAATTCAAGAAGACGGTAACTTTTCTTTCTAATGCTTACGACGATCAAGTCGTGTTAAATACAAAGAATAATAGCTGCAATGCCGAACTTCTTAAGAATAACGCTTCTTTGAACGCTCGCGTGAGCGAGTTGGAAATAAATTTGCAACAAATGGATCAATTAGCTCGTGAAAGCAACATTGAGATACAGTGCGTTCCTGAGCACAAAACCGAGAACTTGAAAACGGTCATACAACAGTTGGGTCGAGTTGTGGGAAACGAACTACACGATGGTGAAATACGGTCATTTCATAGAGTTGCCAAATTAAATGCACAATCGAATCGCCCACGGAGCATAGTCGTTAAGCTGGTCAATCCACGCATTCGTGATAGTCTACTGGCTGCAGTGAGGAATTTTAATAAGAAGAATGAGTCGGAGAAGTTGAACAGCAGCCATATTGGCATTGGTGGAATAAAGCAACCCATTTTCGTAACGGAGAACCTGACTATGGCAAATAAAAAACTACATGCAGCGGCTAGAATTGCTGCTAAGGAAAGAAAATACAACTTTGTGTGGATTCGAAACGGTCGCATATTTGTGAGAAAAGATGAAACTTCTAAATCTCTGTTAGTCAAAAGCTTTGAATGTTTGGAATCTTTGTAAATAATTAATTGTCTTACTTTGCATGCTTAATTGAGTTTTTAGGTTGTAAAATTCAATTTTAAAATATATTATCAAAATGTAAGAGGCTTGCGAACCAAGACAGAGGCTTTTTATACGGCAGCTTTGAATTTTGATTACGATATAATAATCGGTACTGAAAGTTGGCTTAATGATACGGTGTTTGACCATGAAATTTTGGATAATCGATATAGGGTGTTCAGGCGAGATAGGTCATCGACGGTGTCCTCTGTAACAAAACGAGACGGTGGGGGGGTGCTTATTGCTACTCGGGACAAATATGAGGTTTCACGTAGATTGAATTGGGAGTCCCGTTGTGAAGAATTATGGATTACAATCAAGTGTGAGGGAGGCTTAAATATTAATATTTGCGCGGTTTATATTCCACCCCCAGTCAAACAAGATTATATTGATACTCTATTTCAAAACTTTACTGAGGTGATCAACAAAAACAGCAAAATTAATTCCATCAACTTACTTATCGGTGATTTTAATCTAGGAAGTATCTCTTGGGAATTGAATGTGGATTCAGGTCTTTTGATCCCCAAAGGCTCTACCAGTAATCTGGATAACACTTTTATAGACATGTTGGCTTTTAACGATCTTCATCAATGCAACACTATAGTTAACGCTTCAGATAGAGTTTTAGATCTAGTTCTTAGTAGTAGTAATAATGCAGTGCTGGTAACTCAGGCCTCATGTCCATTTGTACAGATAGATGCACATCATCCAGCCCTGGAAATTGCTTTTGCAATCAATCATACCAAACCTCTAATGCAAAATAGAGTACCGCACTTAAACTTTTATCTTTGCAATTATGATGCAGTCAACGCTGAGCTTGAGAAAATTTCTTGGTCTGATGAATGGAGTACTGTTACTGATGTTAACGAAATGTTGCAAAAATTCTATGAACTTCTTCTGCCAATTATAAAACGGCATACTCCCATTACAAAGCCTCGAGATGAACGCTATCCGGTGTGGTATTCGCGAGCTTTACTGAAGGCTATTAAGGAGAAAGCTAAATATCACAACTTATATAAAAAATACGGAAACCCCAGAGATAAGATTACGTTTCAATGTCTAAGAACGCGTTGCAGTAAATTGATACGTGACTGTTATGCACATTTTAAGAAGAATATAGCTCAACATTTACGCAACAATCCTAAATATGTCTGGAGTTACTTAAAAAATAAACGAATAGGTGACAATTACATTCCCAACAAAATGTCACTAGGTAATACTAGATTTGCTAGGGGTGGCCAGGATATTTGTAATTTGTTTTCCGACAACTTTCGGTCTATTTATAGTACTGATAAGGATGCACATTCAACGTCAATTGAGTCCACTCCCTGTAACAATAATACTTTTAGTCTCTGTAAATTTGAAGTAAAAGAAGTTTTTGAATATTTATCTTCCCTGAACTGTGATAAAGGTCCTGGACCTGATCTAGTCCCACCTCTCTTCCTTAGAAAGTGCGCAGCGAATCTGGCTGATCCTTTGACGTCAATTTTTAACTGTTCCTTGTCGCAGGGTTTTTTCCCAGATCAATGGAAAATAGCGCACATCACGCCAATTTTTAAGTCTGGTAGTGTAGATGATGTTGCAAATTACCGACCAGTGTCAATCCTTTCTGCATGTGGCAAAATAATTGAATCACTTGTTCAGAGAAAAATGTTTTCCCACTTCAAAAACGTGCTGGATGACAACCAGCATGGCTTTCGCCCAAAAAAATCGACTTCAACAAATTTAGTAGAGTATGTTTCTTACGTATCTTCTGCTCTGGATAATGCTGGTGAAGTTCATGCAATATACACTGATTTTAAAAAGGCCTTCGATTTAGTTAATCACGACGTACTTATTTCTAAATTGGAAAGCATGGGTGTTCACGGGTCCTTGTTGCGTTGGTGCGAATCGTACTTAAGAAATCGGTCACAACTGGTGTATCTGAAAGGTTTTAAATCCAAACAGTTTTACATTCCGTCAGGGGTGCCCCAGGGATCCCACCTGGGACCTTTATTTTTCTTAGTCTTCATCAATGATTTGGGTAGCAAAATTTGCTCAGAATACAAACTTTTTGCTGATGATTTAAAACTATATCGAACTATATACAACGAATCTGACGTTATTCAGCTCCAGAATGATTTAAATAACGTATATAATTGGTGTACAGAAAATAAAATGACTCTAAATCAAAATAAATGTTACTTCATCAAATTTAGCAGGAAAAAAATTACATGTAATACTCGCTACTCGCTAAACAACAGCCCGCTTCAAGAGGTCGACACTATTAGGGACCTAGGTGTTTTAGTAGATAGCAGTTTAAGTTTTAGGAGCCATTATGACCACATGATCAGCCGGGCATCTAAATTATCAGGATTCATCGTCAGGGAAATGAAGATCTTTGGGGAACCAGCATTGACTATTGCAATTTATAACAGTGTTATTCGGAGTATTTTGGAATATTGTAGTGTGGTATGGAACCCTTTTTATCAGGTACACTCAGATCGAATTGAACGTGTTCAAAAGAGGTTTCTGTATCACCTATCGTATTCTGATAACAGATGTCGCAGTCTAAACTCGTATAGTTCTAGGTTGAGACATTACAAAATGACATCATTAAGTACGCGTCGGAAATCATTAGATTTCATGTTCTTATTCAAAGTCATAAATGGTCAAATAGATTCTCCTGAGCTTTTAGAAAAGGTAAACATCAGTATCCCTCGCAGTAGTAGTCGTTTAGTTAATCGAAGAACTTTCGTCCAGCCTCATACTCGAACCAATTTAGGAAATTTTTCTCCCATAAGCCGCATACTTTCCATAGCTAACGCCGTTCGAGGCGAAATAGATATCTTTGCTGGGTCTGTAACCTCAGTAAAAGCCAAATTACGGGATATAATGTAGAAACATATTTTTTATTATGTATCATTTTTCTCTCCTTGTTTGTTATATATACCATATTTAAATTGTCTATTTTTCGTTACCGTTGGATATTTAGGTTTCGGCAATTTGTACGTTGTCTTAAATATTGTAAGTGACTTATTATTGTGCATGTTAGATTCACATCTAGTAGGTGTCAATCTGGCATATTATATTGTGTGTTTTATGTTTTAATGTGTGATTGTACACCAGTTTTGTGAATTACAATAAAAAAAAAAAAAAAAAAAAATAATAGAGTGGTTTTGTGTCAAAAATATTGAAATTTCGGGTAATTAAAAATAAAAACATAATTTCTAAACCATAAGCTTTCGCTTAACTAAAGTGTGTTTTAAATGATCAGTTATGACGCTCTCAAGCTGAAAAAATCTTTGGATCACTGTAAACGGGCCAACCTGTATATTAAGAGAAGAATAGCCAGCAAGTCCCTATTGGGTAATCCCCTGATGGTATACACTCCCGAGCAACCAAATCGACTCAACCCATACGTGCGCATAAATATATGTGTTTTTCGAAAAATCCATTAATTATTTTAAAAATTATTATAGCGTTTAAAAGCTTGAGACCTTAGCTTTAATATGGTACCACTTTTCTTATCATTTATTTAAGACTTTTAAAATTAATGGTATCTGAGTGTAAGTAGAGGTAAAATGGGAACTTAGAAAAATGCGTGGTGGTCAGTTATTTTAAAAATAAAACAAAAACTGTTAAAAAAAACATAAAACAATTTACTATATCAATATTTGGTATTGCTCCCCTAGTTTTAATGATAGCTTGCAGTCGATTTTTCATCAACCTGATCAATTTTTTGACGGTGTCTTGAGGAATTCCATCCCACTCCTCTAATTATGCCGCCTTTAGTTCCTCTATGGTCGGACCCTTCTTTTGAGCTCGTCCAATAAGTACTCGATGGGATTCATATCTGGACTGAGTGCAGGCCAGTCCATTGTCTGTATATTCACTTCGTCCAGTAACTGCCGAGTGATACGCGACGTGTGACATCGGACATTACCATGTATTAAGACGAAGTTCTCGCCGACAAATCCTGCGTAGGGAACAACGTGGTCCTAAAGTATGTCGGTAATATACCGGTCAGCTGTCAGCCCTCCTCCTCGGCCTCCCCTGGGCACGAAAACAACCTCGGTTTTTCCGTCTAAAGAGATAGCAGCCCACATCATGCAGGAGCCGTCGCCGTATGCAACCGTTTCAGCAAAACAGCACTGCGCAAATCGCTCGCCCGGACGCCTGCAGACCCGGCCTCTCCTGTCACTGCCGTGCAGACACATTCTGCACTCGTAAGTGAACAAGACCGACTGCCATTGCTCGACGCTCCAATTGAGATGCTCTCGAGCAAATTGAAGGCGCACTTGTCGGTGGCCTGCAGTTAATTTTGGGCCCATGGCAGGCCGTTTTGGAGTGAGATTGTCTTTCCTCAAGCGTCTTCTTACCGTCCACTCGCTGACAGCCATCCTTCGAACACGCCTCAATTCCTGCATCACATCAACACCCGTCAGGTGCCGATTCCGCAGCGCTGTTGCAACGATAAAACGGTCGTCTCTCTCTGAAGTGCACCGGTGGCGGCTGGCTCTTGGTTTCCGATTAAAGGCACCAGTCTCTTGAAATCTTCTGTATACCATTGATATAGCAGACTGGCTCAAGTGAAGCTGGGCAGCGACGGTTCGCTGACTGAGTCCTTGTTGCAACAGAGCAACAACTTGAGCAGCTTCTTCAGGCGTAGTATCCATAGTTTCTTCAAAACAATGAATGCAATTTGCGGAGATGTGTACAGGTCAACTTCTGATTAGCGACTGATGAGTTAATTTTTTTTTTTTATTAGGTAGGGCTACTCGTAGATCAGCTCACTAAGGCTGTGCGTCTACTTAACCGGTCTGTAATGAGTTAAATCAGTTGCGAGGGTTTTTATAGGAGTGGATCGTAACACAAGTCGTGTGTACCGTGGAGAGTGAATTTTCCTATACACCCGTTTAAATTGCTTAAATAAAAAAATACTGAATATTTTTAATGAGAGTGGTATTAATGTAAAGCTAAAGTCTCAAGTTTTTAATGGACATATGTTTTTTATAAATAAAATATGTATTTTCCGAAAAATAAAGATATGTATGCGTGCTTATGGGTTGAGTCGATTTAGTTGCTCGCGAGTGTAGTAGTAAAACTATAGGTAGTTCTCACAAACAAACCTGAATCACTTTCGAGAATACCTGGTATATACGGGGCCCAGATCGGCGATCCCTACACAGATTATGTCTACCTGTAATGGAGGAAAGGAAATTTTACGAATTTGACCCAGGCGTAAGAAAATAATTGTCTATTCGCTTCGAGAGAAAAACCGTTTGCTTACTAACCGTTTCAGGTAATTGATACCGCTGAAAAAAAAATGAAGCTGTTTCTATATATTTTTCTTTTGTTTTATTTGTACTTCATATTTGTGATCTGAAAATGTTGCTATCGTGTTTGTTGTGACATGTTTAGTACCTACATAGATGACTATTTCTTAAATATATTGTCTGTACTAACTCGAAGCGGTTTAGTAAATTGAATTTATGGTTTTACGAGATTTACTGTTGTATGTGTTGAAATCTCACAAAGAAAACTAAAGTGTTTTTTATACTAGATTTTATGATCCAGAAACTCTATTGCACCTCCTCAATAAAAAAGTTTCAATAAATAAATAAAACTTTGTAGCGTAGTACCTTGACAGATAAGCTGGAATGCAATAAGTTGCTTTGAATAATTATGTACCCGTTAATCAAATCATTAGAAGCGTCAATCATTATGGATAAGGTGTCGAACTTGTGATTGAGAGGTCCTGAGATCGAATCCATTCACTACTGCAGTGAACCCACTCCAGACACAAGCATATTTAGTTTAGTTGGAGGGGTTAACAAGATTGTTAGTACCTAATGTAAATTCTACCCACATTGCTAGTTAGCTAGCTATCTTTAATAAAAAAAATAAAAAATCTGTCGAATTGTCGAATTCGGTTGTGAAAGCCCTATGCTTTTATAACCGAATTTGATATGCATCTTGCATATGGGAAGTTCAATTAATACAAGCTCTACAAGAAAAAACGTAGAGTATAATTATAGTACTTTTGCCTGCGGTACACTATTACCAACTTTAGACATTTCTGAAACCTTAAATTGGCTGACTGCTCCTGTGCATCATGTATTCGGAAGATGTTGCGTTTGTAGGTCGATCACATCATCGCTTACCATCACGTGAGATGGTGCTCAAACGCGAGCCTATTCTGAATAAAAAAAAGTACTTCTGGAGAAGGCATCGATTGAACTTAATGTAAACTAACATTAAAAACTTTTTACCAAAAAATTAAACCGACTCCCAAAAAACACTGCAAAGTGAAAAATAACTTTAATTTCGGTAGTCGGTGTCTTTAGTTTTGTATTTTCGTTTTTGGCACCGACTTCCGAAATTAAAGTTATTTTTCACTTCGCAGTGTTTTTTGGGAGTCGGTTTAATTTTTTGGTAAAAAGTTTTTATTTCACTCTTTTTAGTTGGTCTATTTTTAATTTACTCAGTTACAAGAGCCTAAATGTCAACTATTTATAACCTTTTACAAAATATTGCTTTTCCCAATGCTGGGCTGTTAATTGTTGATGAGTTCTCCTGGTACTTCACCATCAGCTCTACATCACCATATGCATTGTGACGAGCATAAAGTGCTTAACATCCATATTCAAGTAATCGAATCGTAATCCACTCAATACTTATTATTGAGTAGTTTCGGTGGCCATCAGTGGTCTTCATCATCAGTTCCACTTCCTCAAATGGTAGTTTTTGAGAGCAACTGCACAAGTTACTATAATAAATATCCAAAACGTCATAGGTGTGCCTATAATATTTGAAGAGTTTCCTCGATTTCTCTAGGATCCCATCATCAGATCCTGACGTTTATGAAAATGGGACCAATTTCGAAGTATACCCTTTCAATCAAAAAAGAATTTTCCAAATCGGTTCAGCCGTCTTCGAGTAATCGATGGTCATACATAAAAAAAAATATACCTGTCGAATTGATAACCTCCTCTTTTTATCATCGGTTGAAAAAAGAAATTTGTAGTTTTTTGAATGTTTGTAACGAATAAATAAACCCAAAAACTACTGGACCGATTCCAAAAACATTTCACCTTTGTGACATAGGCTATAATTTTGGTGAAAAAAAAAAAAATAAACTGTTTCAAGCGAACGGAGCAGAATCTAGTCTTGAATAAAATATTGGATTGTATATAGATAGGTTTGAATTCGTTATTATTACAATAAATTGATTACAAATAAGCACCCATAGTCTAGTTCGCCCACGAGCGTAGACTCGCCCGCGCAGAGGTGCGCGCGCAGCCGGTTTCTCCAAGAGAGGCGGCATTACGAAGTTGTATGGCTATACTTAGCCTTTGGCCAAAATAATAGCCAGCCACGGCATATGTCAACTAGGTTTGTCGAAATGTCTTTGAAAAGACTACGAGCACTAAGGTCATTATGTCATTATTTATCAAAGTTATAAAAATACCATTTAAATAGTTAGCTTGTAAATTTTACCTATTGGTATTATACTATTTTTTTTTTTAATTTCTTTTAATGATGATAGGTTCGTGTTTGACATGCCATCTCGCCTGATAGTAAGTGATGATGTGCTCGAAGATGAAGCACGCTTACCTAGAAGTAACCTATTCATTCTTGACACAAAGACCCCCAGGTTATGTCTATCAGGAAACACGTACTCCTGCAGGAAATTCCAACCCTTAGCAGTAGGCACAATGAAAGTGTTCGCAAAAACTTTTGTGCGTATAGGTGGAATGTTCACCAAGTAACGATGACGCATCAACTTTTCAACGTCTTTTAGTCCAATGATGATGGCTTGGTAGAATCAGGTTGTGCAATTCCATCGCATACTCTCCAAAATGTAACCGAAAGAAAACCGATAGGCTTGCAACACGGCTCAAGCTTTGACTCGACCAATTTCTCATTGCCAATGAGCCTCTTGTACTTGTTGTACCTTAGTACTATCGTATTTTTCGACCACCATCTCATTTAATGGTAAGCAAAAATGTGGTCGAAGGAGAAGACGTATTATTTCTAGATCAAGTAGTGATAGTTGCGCTGGATGAAGTTTTAAAGGTATGTGTTTTAATGAAAAAAATTGTGTAAGCAATTATTGGAAGACCAAATAAAGTGTTAGGCCAAAATCGATCATTGCTAGACACACTTCCCAGGCTTAGCTGTCAATTTTTTACTGGAGAGAGGGCTCCTAAAACTACGGCTTGTTGTTACGTGATTGTCTGTCCAAAACGCTTTGAAAGAACTAATTTGCTTATAAAAAAAATGTGCAAAAAAAAAGCAGTTGAAAAAACCCAAATATTTACCTTAAAAGAAACCCTGAATAACAAACGAACCTAAATCCATAATTAAATTAAAAGATATCTCTGTGAGCAAACCTCGTGAAATTCTAAAGAAGCTTCCCTCCTATCTTTGTCCAATTACTTGGGTTAGAAAAAGCTTCGGTTTTCCTCGCAAAACGGTTTAATCATGTAATACGTCAAAGGGTTTCTTTGGACCTGCCGTAATTTGGTAGCTGAAGCGGTGGGCATCGTGAAAATAATAAAAAGAGATATAATTTTAAGAAAAAACTAGACCTCATTTTCATTTGTCGCAAAATATAAATTTGGTGACTGAAAATTGCAGAAGAGATTTTTTATTTTCTTATTTACTCACTTTATAATACATTATTGAATTTTACTAATGATGTTTTTTGAGGGAACAAAGAAACTTTATTATTGTTTTTTTTTTTAATTATATGTGTTATTTTTTAACATGGACATTTTACAGTAGAAAATTTACCCAGTTGTCGACATCATAGTTCATGTAAGAAAAGTCTGAAGGTTATTATTAAATAATATTACTGAGAGCTTCCTGTATTCTGTCACTATATACATTTGAAACGTAAGTTTCGTAAAAATATGTATAAAGTTTTTGCTTTCCATCATGACAATCAATATAAGATTTTGGAGAAATAAATACCTCATCAGTAATTATTGCCACAAATTAAAAAAGCAATAGTGATGGTGATGGCATAAATTCCCACAACACAAGATTACTACACACAGAGAAACATGTATGTCCCAGAGAACTCTCTTATTCTAACTCACTTCAATATTCCCTTGATAAAAAACCTGAGTGCTATTCCAAAATATAGTTCATTTATGTGCCAAATTTAATACATCACTATGAATCTACCGTGAATATGCCGTGAATCCACTCCAAACACAAGCATATTTAGCTTAGTTGGAGGGGTTAATGGAATTACCAGTAATGTGATTAAAAAAAAACCATGAAAATTATAAATTACATTTATGCAATACTTTAATCAAAAGCGACAATAGTCTAAGGCGTCGGCCTTGTGATCGTGAGATCACAGGTTAGAATTCCACCCATTACACTCTCGTCGTGAACCCATTCCAGACATAAGCATATTTAGCTTAGTTGGAAGGGTAAACAAGATTGCCAGTAATGTGATTCTACCCAAATTTCTAATTATGTCTTGAAAAAAAACCATACACATTAATCAACTACAGCAACAACAGCAACGTAATATAGCGGCGCTTGCTATTGTTAGATTTAACTACGTAACCATATAAGATAACGACGAGGTAGGATGGTAGATAGCGACAAAGCCCCGCGTCGCTTTACCTTATATGGTCAATCGCTTCACGCGTTGCCATTGGTGGATAGCAAAAATATGGCCGATTCGCGCCCCACGCAAATCGGTGCATATAAAAACCCTAAACCCGGGCAATGCGAGGGTAGTCGACTGAAATTCTCTCCCTAAGTTTACTCGCTACAATTTGTATTACCTAAAATATGTTAAAACTATAAATAAAACCATTCTATGTACCTACCAGTTCGGAATTTCAATTAAATACAGTCCACTCGCTATCACATTTAATGGAGAATTGAATTTTTATTTAAGCATGAAAAACATGACAGTGATACGTCTTCCACTTCTATATAAATTCACTGCTAACACAGTTCATTGTTCACAACGACCATATAAGTAAGGCCTTTTATTCTTTATCGGGAAGGCATCAATGAAACGGATGAAGGCTTTAGAAAATACCTAATATAACAAAAAACGCCTTCTGTTACCCTTAAACCGGATCCCCGAAGAGACATTATCAAGACACGTCCTTTATTCTATTTATTATTGTTCAAGTACAAATTATGCCAGCCCCGAAGGCCGGAGACGGCGGGTCAGCCTGCCGTGATGTGGCGGCCAGAAAAAGGTACCCACCTGAATTATATTGCCAGAAAAATGTCACGAAAATATGTACGGTTTCAAGTCTAGAGATATGCGGGAGATAAATTGTTTAAGACTTTAGGTAGATTTTTGTCTAACTTTTCTGGTTACTAGATAGTATTTAAATGGCAGACAATTGCATCTTTTTTGCAGATGCTTTGCTCCACACTAGGAAGTTCTTTTGTAAAGAAGGTGCTTTTATATTTTAAAATTCACCTCCACAAACACCCAAATATTTGTAGGCTATACAAACATTTGTTCCGGTACGAGAGTCGACTCTGCAAAACGCAGCGCAGCAACCAATCATTAATCCACTGCGCCAACTTTGTAGTCAGATTTCTTTTATTTTACTGCCGTTTTAATTTGATGTTAAGTGGCTGGCTTTTTAGCCAGGTAGGGTTTGTTAAGAAGTTGAAACTCTAAAGATATGATCTATCTGAATATCCGCAGGCAGATTATTTTTGTTACAGCCGACTAGGGCTCCAAGTGCGAAGGACTCTTTAAAATTCGATTGGCCACGCATTAGCCCAGATGGAATGTCGGTTTTTATTGTTATTGTAATTCACAAAAATTATTTACAACTAGCTTTTGCCCGCAACTTCGTCCGCGTGGAATAGTTACTTTGGGCTAACGTTAAATTTAACCCCGATTTTGAAGCATTCTTCATTGGCGCTCCGCTCCTATTGGCCTTAGCGTAATGATATATAGCCTTTCTCTATAAATTGACTATTTAATTAAAAAATAATTTTTCAATTCGAACCAGTAGTTCCTGAAATTATCGCGTTCAAACAAACAAACAAACTCTTCAGCCTTATATTATTAGTATAGATAGCTGTTGCCCGCAACTTCGTCCGCGTTTCCGTCGTTTTTTGTAAAAAAAAGTAGCCTATGTCCTTCTTTACGGTTCAATGATTTTGATGTAACAGACAGATTAACTTTCGTAATTTAGTAGGGAAATATAATATGTCAATCTATAATACTGTTGAAAAATATCGCAATACCGAACCGCACAATATTATTGTTAATAGCTATGCCCGCGACTCCGTCAGCGTGTAACTCCTTGTGTGTTATTAAGTTAATGTATTGGTAATATTGTTTAGATCACGTTCACATGAGGCTTAAGTACCTATAGAACGAAATTTTATACCTTCGGCCGCGAGACGCGTCGAGCGCGGCGACCGATTCTCAAAAATAATACTTATAGCATGATTCAGTATTCACGCGCGATGGCTTATTATTAGCTTATTTCATGTTTAACTTTGATGTTTATATACCGATTTATATGATTCTTTTTTATGGAATAGTTAATAATGTTAACTTTTTCAATTAGGGGTGACTGAGAATGTTATAAACGTAAGAGTAGACAAATATTATAATCAGAAAGCTTCGAACTGCTAAGCTATCGGGAGTTACACGTGTTATTGTGAGTCAATCATAAAAGATAGACATATACTGTTGTGGGATATTTTTTATATAATTTTAAGGAGAAAATTTCCGTCATGAAATGATTTCTGTGTAGCTTTAACCATTAAGGTTGCACACGCGACGGAAGCTTAAAAAATGGAGTAACTTCTCCCGTTTTCCCAACATTTCCCTTCACTGCTCTGCTCCTATTGATTGTAGCGTGATGTAAAGTATACTATAACCAACTCAGGAGTATGAAAAATAATTGTACCAAGTTTCGTTAAAATCCGTCGAGTAGTTTTTGTTTCTATAACGGTTATACAGACAGACAAAAATTTTACTGATTGCATTTTTGGCATCAGTATCGATCCTTAATCACCCCCTGATAGTTATTTTGGAAATATATTTCATGTACAGAATTGACCTCTCTACAGATTTATTATAAGTATAGATTACACATACAAAAACGTAAGTCACAACATAATATGACAGATAGACCTACCAGATGTGAATCTAACAGGCACATTTAAGTAGTCACTTACAATTGGCATCATAATGCTAATTGTCGTACTTTAAGTATCAAAAAGCTATGGTTGGGGAGGTTGAAGCTTCTCTTGCCAAAGTTCGTATTTACCCGCATGGTTTGACTAGTCCATAAAAAGACATGTACGCTATTTTGTTCTACAGAAAAATAACGTCATTACGCACTAAAAATTCTCCTATATAACGTCAGTGTGTTTACTTCTCATCCAGACCTTTTTTTCGGAGGAAAAATCATCAAATACAGCAGAAGGGAGTGTCAGACTTCTACTAACTAAAACCTACCCTGTTCTTTCAGTTACCGTTGCGTTCCGTGGAGGCAGTATTTTGTTAGAAAATTCCTACAACCCCGGAAAAATAGAGTTATTCCGTTCGGATCCCCCTGATCTGATCCCCTGCGTTTAAAATTAAGAATGAGCCCCCTCTTGACCTCGATCACACCTGATAGTAAGTGTAAGATGAGGTCTACGATCGAACGAGCGAGCCCAGAAAATGCCTATTCACTCTTGCTTTAAAGGCTCATATGTGGCAGGAAACACAGAAGCCGGCAGAGAGTTCCACACCTTGCCTGTGCGCACAATGAATGTTGAAGAAAAGCGCTTAGTACGACAAGACGGTATATCGACCAAGTGTGGGTGGTATATTTTTTGTATTTTTCCGGTCTGATTCCCTACAAACTTTGACATTCCGGTCTGATCCCCTTTCTCATTTTGAATATTAAGTACAGTCAAGATATGGTCAAGATAAAAATAGTTCATATAGTAAAATATAGTTTTTATTTGTTTAAAACCATCACTGGTAATCAGCCACTTGGTCTTTTAATCATCTTAATTCAATAACAAAATTTTAACCTAAAATTACGAAAAAATTGTCACGAATTGTGCCTTTATCATATGCATTGCTAAATAGAAAAAATAAGGAAACCTACCTAAAACTATTCCAATTATTATTAAAAGAATATCTCTCGAAGATCATCTATCACTCTAGACACAAGCATATTTAACTTAGTTGGATTGCAAGTTATGTGATTTCTACTCACATTGAAAAAAAAAAACTTTTTTAATTACTTGGCCAGGAGGGAAATTAAGAGTGTTTGTTTCTCAGTACTACACGTTTCCATTACTATAAGAACTATGTACAAACAGTATTTTAATAACCCTGTACGTATATTTTTGCTAACGCTCCAAAAACTCTGTTAGGGTATCCGATCGGAATAAAATATTTAACTTTAATTATGATACGCTGCGCGGTGGATCAGACCGGAATAAAAATAATTATAAAATAAAACTGATCCCCCCGGGGATCAGATCAGGGTATCAGACCGGAATAACTCGAAAAATACATAGACAATACCCAAACAAAATTATCTGTAAGCCATACAAACATTTGTTCTGTGCCTTAAAATCGCGATACACAGCACAGAAAAATGCTCGACTATCGCACCAAAGTTGTCATAGATTTGGGTTAACATTTTTCTTTCACTACCTATATTTCCATACTTATACGTGGATATAGAAAGCGACCTACGTTTCTGATCAAAAGAAATAGAGACTATTGAGATTCAGAAAACACACTCAAAGTTTGTAATAGGAGTTTTTCCTAATAGACTTTATTCGTTTTAGTAGTTTATTCATTGAAAGTAATTCCAATGAATTTGGTTTCAAACGATCCAAAATAGGGCTGTTAGGATCTTAGATTTTAGTCGTTATTGTTATGTAAGAGATGCCTAGAGGCGGCTGGCTCCCAAATAGGTTACACGTGTGTATACGCACTTTCTGATTGTTTTTATTTTGTGCTCAAAATACTGACAGGTGGAAACTTTTTGCTGGCGATTTTTGGGTTGGTAAGATTTCCATCTAAGTATTATACTTTGCGAGGAACACCGCTCCAAGTCGTCACCAATTCAATACCTAGGGCACGTGAACACGGATTCTTTCACAGATAACGACGATATTGATAGGGAGCGCAGGGCGTTGGCAGCCCGAGGCAACATGCTTGCTCGCAGGTTTGCACGATGTACTACTAATGTAAAGCTGACTTTGTTCAGGGCATACTGCCAATCATTTTACTCGTGCAGCCTGTGGTTAGGTATACGCAGAAGGCTTACAACGCTCTGCGCATTCAGTACAATAATGTGTTGAGAATGCTGTTGGGGTTGCCTAGGTTTTGCAGAGCATCAGGTATGTTTGCTGAAGCGCGGCTGGATGTTTTCTATGTTATAATGCGCAAGTGATGTGCCTCGATGTTGCAGCAATTTAGAGTCAGCACCAACAGTGCCTCCAATAGTCCTTTTTTCAGGCACTGGGTGGATGTACACGTGAGAGTGGGAATTCATGTGCCAAATTGATTGTGTTTGTTTGTTTTGTGTCTTATTTTTGTTTTCTGTATGCTTTTTATTTTTGTATTCCTACTAACATAGTTTTTAAGTTTATACTAACAAGTTTTAATGGATCCTTGGTCTGAAATAAAAAGTATATTATTATTATATTAAAGCTTAATGAGAGGAAGCGCTTGCAACTGGCCTGAAGAAGCTTGCAAATGGTTATGGGGCCCATCACCGGGAATTGCTCACTTAATAAACACTAACACACGATGTGTATATCCGAAACACCCCTGTGCTGGGCATGCATAGAGACGAAGATAAAAATGCTGCTCGAGTGCACGGGAATCACCGACATACGGAGACATACCTTCGGGTCATTGAATTCGCTTTCAGACATTATGAATAGACTGAAAGACATGGTTTACTTTGGATCTGCTTTGGAATATATTAGCTGGCTGAAGTGACGGCCGCCATGTCCCACGCACAATGGTTCCGCACATGGAGTAAGTGAGGAAACCAAATCCAAGAAGTCGATTAATGTGTTTAACTTGCTTTCCAAGGAACAGAGAAATTTGGAAATGGACAGTCACCTGTCCACCGAACTATCTTAAATAGCGTGTCCTGTTGTACGTCACCTGGAAAATCGTTCGATGAGGCTGTTTATTATGTCATGATCTGTATGTAACTCCTGTTGCCATTTTGTTATCGACCTTCAAAATGCCCCCTGTCTTTAGGGAAGTGAGGAGATTTTTGAATTTTTACCTCATTGAGACCACCCCGGTGGTCACCGTCAACACATGGACTAAAGCCCTGGGTCTTGTAAGAGACCGCTCTGAAGGTCCCTAAATAACGTTTATTAAAGCATCTCCCTGATGGATATAGTACTAAAATGGGTGTACCCTGAGTCTCGCTGTGCATGGTAGTATGTACTGCGGTTCCACCGTCCTTCCCGTCGCTTCCCTACAGACAGTTCTATACAGACTACTACTATTACTAGATAATTTAAATCAATAAATTCTCATTGATTTAACATTACCAGCCATTTAGAAATCATAGGTATCAAGAAAGCGACGTACGCATAAAGTCCCACCCCGCGATATGCACATGCCTCATCAATACTAACCGTACTAACACTACTTTTAAAAATAATATAAAATTATATTAAAAAGAAAATACTTACCATAGTTAAAAGTGTCTGTGTACATATTTCTTATATTTATCTCTATATGTCATATTGAAATGTCAACAAGTCCGAGGGGTGGGGACCTGGTGTCCTGCAACACAGACTCTCCGTCTAGTTTAGGCACCACTTTATCAAATTTGCTAAACAATTAGATCTAATTCAATTCAATTCAATTCATTTTATTAATGTGATTTTTGGATACATATTTACGTGAGATCTTATTACATTAATTGGTTCCTCAAAAATCTACCTTATAGGTGTACACTATTTCTCATTTGTATATTACAAGAAAAAATGTAATAGTAAAAATTTGTATGCATATTATGTCCAGAAAAGATATAAGAAATATAATGTACCCAATATATTATAAAACACTGTATTGTGGTGAGAAATAAACAAATAAATACTAAAAATACTAAATACTAAAGTGGACGTTTTGGAATACTTTTATTGTGTGTACTGCTAAAGAGTGGAATTCTTTAAGTCAAGAGTGAATAGGCTACTTCTAGGCAAGCATGCTTCATTTTCGAACACACCATCGGTTACCGTGATAGTGGTTAAACGCGAGCCTATCATAAATAAATAAAAAAGGCCATAAAAAGTACCTTTTGCGATATCCATTCGAAATTTAAACTTACAATTTATTTACTTTAGAAAATAAACTTTTAGAAATCGTTCCATTCTTTAACACAGCTGTTTCTATAAACTGATAATGTAATTTTAAACATCTTTGAAACACGCGATTGTTTTCTTTTCTATGCTTTAACTGCACGCGATAGCCATTTACAATCAGAATACAAATTGAATTCTTTAAATTATGTTACTTCAAACGTCTTTTTTTACTGTTTGAAGTGAAAAAGAAGAGTTTTATATGAACGCTGACAATAGGTTTTAGAACGTTAGAAATGTATTAGATTATCAGTCTGTCGAAATGACACGTGATCAATCCTTTTTTCGCTGTAAGAATAGGATCTTTGTCTAGGGGACAAGGTTCACTTTTTCGCCATTTCGTTTCTTTGTTTTATAAACGCTTTAGATTGTCTCAGAATTATATTTTTTGTACAATAGGTATTGTTAGGTTAGAAGCTGGTGGCTTAGTAATAACAGTAGCACGGTTTGATCTTCACGGTAAAGCAACGCTTACCGAGGCCAGTCCGTAGATGGGAGACTATCTAATCTATACTAATATTATAAAGCGGAAAACTTTCTTTGTTTGTTTGAAAGCGCTAATCTTCGAAAGTACTGGGTGGATTTGGATAAAATTTGGTACGGAAGTAGCTTGAAGCTTGAAATAGGTTACAGGTAGGGCTTCCAATCCCGCAGCCTAAATTCAATTTCGGTATTTGCGGGACTACGAATTTTCAATCCTACGGGATCTCGATATTTGCGGGATCCCGTATATAGAAAATATTCACATTTATATAAAGCAAATGAAACAATGAATGAAATATTAGTATGAGATCAATCAAATTACGCCGTTTTTTCTTCATAAAAACAGTAACAAATACTGAATAAAAAACTTTACTGATATATTAGGCTACATACTTAGGCTACCACTGACTGAAATTCGGCTATATTAGGCTACTTAAACTGTGAAAAACGGGCGACATCTGCCCCCGCGTTGTTTGCAACACTGCCGGCCGCCAGTCACCGAGCGATCGCGTTCGCGAGAGGTCGCATGCATGCTTTTTTTCAGTCCCCCAAATCCCGCGGATCCCGCGCCCTTAATCCCGCATCACGTGGGATTGGAAAATGACGCAGGATCCCGTAATACCGAGATCTCGGTATTCCGGGATTGGAAGCCTGAGTTACAGGCAATTTTTATCCAACTGTATAAAAGGTGGGTTATGTTATTATCGTGATAAAGTAAAGAAAAGTAAATAAGTGATAAAGTAAAGAGAGTGAAACACCGCACAAATACGGGTTCTAAATAAACCAGGATACCTCAGTACCTCGTAAAGCACGTTAACTCGTTCACTGTTCAGCCGCAATATCGAAATTATGTCTCACGTCCAATTTAGATTTTCGTTCCTATTTACTGAGATAATTGCTTTTATACCACTTCAGGTCCATAAGGGCCATAAAAGTAGGGGGTGGACCCTTTACCCCCAATTTGCAGAGTGACCCACATGTATGTCACGGACGTAGAAGCAGATAAGTAATTCAGTGACCCACATGTGTGACACGGACGTCTTATTCCAACCCAAAATGACCCACAGGTGGGTCATGGACAGTGAATGTGTCAATCCGTTGGTTGTTGGTTGTAATTTTTAGACCTTTGGCAGTCGTAGCGAGTAGTCAGAAGCTACAAAATCTGACACTATTCTTGCTAAGGGATATTGTGGTACCCAGCAACAGTGTGTCAGGTCAGATACGCAGTATCTTCATGTAAAACACTGGTACGTAGTTGTGGCCGGTTATCTCCCCCTGTCGTGGTTGACGATGAAGCTTTTTGTCTAGATAAAACAGACCTAGCGATGCGCCTCCATAACCAGCGGTCTTCAGCGTGTCGGGAGCTTTGCACTGAGGTCGTTTCTATAGCCGCTTTAATTAAATCTCTCCAACGCGTAGGGGACCGGCCGCGTGACCGTTTACCTTCCACTTGCCCCTGAAGTCGTTCCATGGAGTGTTCATTACGCACAATGTGTTCGAAGTATTTGAGGATTCGTAATTGCAAAGTCGACGATAACCTCTGGCCGGTTATCTACGGTAGCTTACAGTTAAACTCGCAAAATGAGTACGCTTGGTAAAAGCGTTCGAGTGACGTCATGAGTCTACACTGTGACATGTGTATACATTAGAACCTCGTTACTGTATCACGCAAGTTACGGTTACGGTTCGCTAGTGAGTACCTGGTCTTAGACTGGAAGCCGACGCTACATTTTGGTTACATTTCGGGGAGTGTGCGATGGAATTACACAATCTAATTCCGCCAAGCCCGTTCCATCATCGGACTACAAGACAAACGGCGATGCGCCATCGTTACATGGTGGACATCCCACACATACGCACAAAACGTTTTGGGAATACTTTCATTGTGCGTACGGCTAAGGAGTGGAATTCCTTGCCGGAGTCTGTGTTTCCTGATCGCTATAACCTGGGAGTCTTTGAGTCAAGAGTGAATAGGTTACTTGTAGGCAAGCGTGCTCCATCTTCGACCACATCATCACTTACCATTAGGTGAGATGGTGGTCAAACGCGAGCCTATTATCAATAATTAAAAAAAAACATGGCTGGGAACAGGTTAAGTTGATGATGATTAGGTAATTGTGCGTATCACAACTTCAAAAACAATGGCCATGTAAAAATTTGCATTTATGATGAGAAAAACTATTTCGCTCAATTGTGAACAATGTGGGGTTGTTGAAGTCTTATACCATTTATTGGTGGAGTGTGTCCGATCTGAGTCTGCTAGAAACAATTTAATATCGGCCTTGAATTTGAACAAGACTGACGTAGGCATATTTCATAAAATCTTGTCCCAGCCGAATTGAGATGATGTGAAAGTTTTGTTCAAATTTATGGCCTACTTATAGTATACTAGCTGACCCGCCATGACTTCATTCGCGTGGTATCCTACCCCTACCCAACTTATACCACTACCCCTACCCTACCGTACCGTACCCTACCTCTACACCTACCCTACCTCTACCCTACCCTACCCCTACCCTTGAGACCTTACCTACTTTTTTTTTATAAGAACCTTCTCCTGACAAAACCAAACACAACAAAAAAGAATCAGCCAAATCGGTCCAGCCGTTTTCGTGTTTTGCGCTTAGCAAGACATTTAGCGATTCATTTTAATTAAATAGATAATTGCCATATGTATGTATGTTTAGGGTACAATGGAACTGACATAAGCTATGCGTAAAAGTTCCTATAAAAAAAAGAATAAAAAAATAAAAAATGGCAATGGTAGTGATTTTCCAACGCCATTTTTGTTCTTTTTTGCCAATTCCCTACAATGGCCGTTTATACGTAGGTTTTTTCTCAAATAAAAGGCAGGTTTTAGATTTTTCAAGAGATAAGTGGGCAGTTATCGTAAAAAAGTTATGTTCGTCTCAAGGTTTACGATCCTATCTTCAGCGAAAGATTGCTGGATTAAAATCTAAAATACACTCAAATAATGAGAATATTTTAGGTATCTAGTATTATTTTATCAGTACCAAAGTAACTGAAAAATATACGAAAAAAAAATGAGTGTGGCACTCGGGGACTGCCGCGGTAAAGCTATCGCATACCTTCGTACAGTCGTACCATATACATACACGTTAAGGTTCAACTAGCCGCAGGCTTGAACTCACTCGTGGACTCAATTGTGAGCAGTTAGCAGCTAGTCTACACGCATACGTCTAGTCGCACGCACACGTCTAGTCGCACGCACACAAACACCATGCCGAAGTCTGCCGAACTGAAACGACGTTAGACGATGCACGGCTTTCAACGCTGCACTGCTGTGCCGGTTGGATTGGGGGGTGTTAGGTTTATTTTCGTTACGGAGTTTCTTGATTCGGTCCCCGCGGTTAAAGCCCGCGATAGAAGCTATGCAATAGCTTAAAAATAAAATATAAATATCATCTTCTTTTTAGCCTTTTCACAACTATAGATACTAGTGTTTTATATGGAGAGATTGCCTGACTGACTGTGCTGTAATTTAACCCTTACCGAATGTCAATGTAAGAACAAAACATTTAAATAAATATGCTTGCATAGTTTATTTTTTTAATATACCAAACCTAGTTAAGCTATTCTTAGGCTGATGTTGTCGATTATCTAACCATTTCTCAAAGGTAAAATTAATATTGTCATATTAAAAAAATAATGTGTCCGAAATGTGGAGAGGATCACGTTAATTGCAATATTCAAAATTATAAGTGCCTTAATTGTAAGGGCGATCATTTTATTTTAGACAAAAAGTGTCCTTTTTTGTGAAAGAAAAGGCTATTTGAAGCATCATGAATAAACTACAAGTAACATACCGCAGAGCCCTTTTTTTTTTTTAACGTGGTAAAGTTATCAAATAAGTCCTCCCACTCCGGGCAGGGTGGGAGGGACTGTCAGACTTTTACTGACTAAAATCCACGGTGTTCCTTCAATAACCCTTTACATACCGGGGCCACGGTAACGGGATGAGTCCCACGACCCCGGCGGGCTTCGGCCCTCTGCAGAGGGGACCTCGTCATGTTGCTGACGCTCTTTGAGGCGCGCGTGGAACACGACGCGCCGTCGACCCGGGCATGGTCCATGGTCGGACAGCGAGTTGCCCTTTACTCGCTGTCCGCATGCCCGCGCCTACGGTGGCCGGAGATCGTCGGCCGACGTCCGACGCCGTGGGCGTCTACCACTGCGGCTGGGCTGGAGGGAGGACGCCATCCTCTCCCACACGCGGCCCGCCTCCTCCTTCGAAAGCATGACTGCTTCGCAGAAGGAGGCGACCGCTTCCCACTCCCTCTCGCCCCGCAGCATGGCCTCGACCAAGGCCGGGCGCGAGAGGTCTCCGCCTATCGCCGCCGTGAGGACACGTCGGTGCTCTGCCCAGGCGGGGCAGTCTTGCACCGTGTGCTCTACGGTGTCCTCAGGGCGATCCTCGCAGTGGTGACACCCAGGCGTTTCCTCCTTTCCCATCAGACACAGGTACCTCCCGAAACTTCCGTGTCCGGTGAGGACCTGCGTCATGCGGTAGGTCAGGACGCCGTGACGCCGATCTAGCCACTCCTCAAAGAGGGGTCTTACCGCCGCAATTGCGGCGTGCCCGACCGCAGAGCCCTACAGTTATACTATAAAATAAACAAATAGAAAACATTCAAATAAACATATCGTGCCGCCTCCCAACCAGCCTAGCTATGTGCAGAATAATTGTGAATCATACCGAGATAAGTTAATGATGGGATTGCACCGGCAAGGGTAGGGTTGGTTGCATGCAAGTGTGCCCACTTGGGCGGAGCACCGCCGCCGTGTCCTCGTGGAGGCTATCGGCGGCGGCGATGTAGCCGACTTTTTCTGCGAAGCAGTCATGCTAGCGAAGGAACAGCAAACTCTCTTCCTTGCGAGCCTCAAAGAGCAGTCATTAGCATTGAAATGGCTCGATAGCGGATAGGGTATTTCCGGCGTTGCAGGAATGAATGAACACAATGGACATTCCCTTCCTCTCCACCCATTACGGGAAGTGTTATTTGATTCCTATACCTACTCGCTTTTCCCAACGAAAAAAGAGTAGCTATAGGTATAGAGATGATATATTTATATTCCAAGAAATATTTTTGTACAATTTCATTAAAATAGGAGAGCTTTTATACAACAAAGAACAAAGCACGCATCCTACTAATAACAATTCTTTAACATTTAGTTACTTTATTTACCAACTAAAAAAAATTGGCCCAGGGCGAGTCAGATTCGCTCATGAAGGGTTCCGTACTAACTACGCCAAATTTTGTTTTTTGTAGTATTTGTATGAATTACAAAGTTATATTTGCGGTCTTAGAAAATATGCTATATCTAAAAAAATGCTGACCCGATCTCGTTCAAACCAATTTTCGTTGAAATTTTAGATTAAGATCTAAAACATATATTTTTTTAGATTTTGCCCTCCATTATTATAGAAGTTAGAGACACACATTTTACCACCTTGGAAGCGTATATCTTTTAAACGATTCTTTTTATGAAAAAGTGGTTTTAGAAACCTCAATGTCATTTTTAAAGTTCTTTCTATAGATACCGCAAGCGCTGAGGTTTCATGAAAAAAAAAAAAATAGTTTCAGTTCTATGTACGAGGAACCCTCTTAATTTTAGATATATTTTAAATTTTTTTCTTAATATCAGAAAGCTGTTTACAGAATACATCTACCTACCAAGTTTCATGTGTATAGTCTTAATAGTTTCGGAATAAAATGGCTGTGACATACGGACGGACGGACAGACAGATAGACAGACAGGAATGACGAAACTATAAGAGTTCCATTTTTTGCCATTCGGCTACGGAACCCTAACTAGCGCTGGGTGTCTTTAGCCCAGCAAATGCTGAGTTGGTAACCCTTTTGGTGTGGACATACATGGTCAGCGAATGATTTTTTCTTTTTTATAATTTTGTAGTGTATGTTATTGCGTGTCTTTATCCGAAAAAATGTTTTTCAATAATTTAAAAATAGTAAAAAGTTTCCAAAATTTCGTCGAGTTTCTCGGTATCAAAAAAAAAACAGTATCAGCATGAATACACATCTTTTTATATGTGAATCTATACATATAAATAATATTGAATTATCTGTCTGTGATTTCGAAATAACAATGTCTTCTCAGGTGTTTACAGCTGTTATTGAAATAAAATGATAAAGTACAATTTCTACGATATTAAAATACGAACAATGTTTGTTGTCTATCTGTCTTTCTGTCATCTGCCCTTTTGTTTGTCTGTGCTTTTGTTTATCTTAAACACTTTTCATATTCTTACTCTCACTTTTGTTATTATAATATTTTCAACCGACGAAAAAAACGGAGGAGGTTATCAAGTCGATGCGTATTTTTTTTTGCAACCGAAGAAATAAAACGGAGGAGGTTATCAAGTCGACGCGTATATATTTTTTTATGTATGATCACCAATTACTCGAAGACGGCTGAACCGATTAAGAAAATTCTTTATTTTTTGAATGGGTATATTTCGAAATTGGTCCCATTGTCACCAAGTCAGGATCTGATGATGGGATCCTGGAGAAATCGAGGGAACTTTTCAAATATTATAGGCACACCTGTAGTGATTTGAATATTTTTTATAGTAACTTGTGTAGTTGCATTCGTAAAGCACCATTTGTGAAGTAGACCTGATGATGAAGACCACAGATGGCCACTGGAACTACTCAATATATAAGTAGGAATAATAAGTATTTCATGGGTTTCGCTTTGATTACTTGAATATGGTTATTAAGCACAACATGCTCGTCACAATGCATATGGTGAAGTGAAGCTGATGGTGAAGTACCAGGAGAACTCCTCAACAATTAACGGCCCAGCATTGGGAAAAGCAATATTTTGTAAAAGGTTATAATTAGTTGATATTTAGGCTTTTGTAACTATGTAAATTATAAATCGACCAACTAAAATAAGAGAAATAAAAACTTTTTACCAAAAAATTAAACCGACTTCCAAAAAACACTGCAAAGTGAAAAATAACTAAGTAAAAAGTTTTTTTTTTTAGTTAATCTTTAAGTAATATCGACATCAGTAACTTGAAAATTTACGACCTACCCACTAAATCTAACTACGTACATTAATACAAAAAAAAAATATTTAAAAAATTCTAAAAAACCCGACTGCTCAACTGAAATGCTAGAAACAAGCACATTTTTATTTAAAAAAAAAGTGACAAACAGGCGGGACCCAGTTGAACGTAGTATATATTTCTAAATTGGATTTTTTTAAATAAAAATTTTTTTTTTTTTTTTTTTTTTTATTTAGAATAGGTTCGCGTTTGACCACCATCTCACCTGATGGTAAGTGATGATGTGGTCGAAGATGGAGCACGCTTACCTAAAAGTAACCTATTCACTCTTGACTTAAAGACTCCTAGGTTATAGCTATCGGGAAACACAGACTCCGGCAGGGAATTCCACTCCTTAGCCGTACGCACAATGAAGGTATTCCCAAAACGTTTGGTGCGTATGGGTGGGATGTCCACCATGTAACGATGGCGCTTCGCCGTTTGTCTCGTAGTCCGATGATGGAACGGGCTTGTTTCTATCTTTTCAGTTGAGCAGTCGGGTTTTTTAGATTTTTTAAATAACTTTTTTTTCAACGTTTTAGTTAAAATATTAATTAAGATTTTTATAGTTTTCCCGGTCGTGTCACAATGACACCCCACCGGATTCAGAAAGTGAAAGAGCTAAGTCCATATTTTTAAACTTTCTCTTTGTATTATTTTTGCTAGTATAACACTAATGATACATATTATATACCTTTTTGAAATCCTTGTGTTAAGCCCTTTAATTTGATACCCATATTGTAGGTAATATTCTAAAAAAAAATATTTTTTCATTATGTATAATGGCTTCGCACAGCCGCCATGTTTGATTTTTTCAAATGTCACCTATCTAAGAACACTTGGGCTGCTAAGACAAATGTATCGATACCTCAATTATGTGAATCCGTTCAGCGGTTCTGGAGATATGAGGTAATAAATAATATTACAAACATACATACATACATACAAGATACGAGCGAAAAACATAACCCTTCCTTTGCAGTCGGGTAAAAAAGCCTTGTCGAAGTTCTCCTCTACATCGCTGTCGTCCGGAAACATGCCCAAAAGACTGAGAGCCAGTTTGAATGATAATGCTTATTCTTAGAGCAAAGAACGATCCAGCCCTCTGAAAAACAGGCAGACTGTTCCAGCAAATTAAACTAGATCAGGATCCAGGACACAAGGAATCCTAGTGTGGTGTATTAATTAATCTAAGAATTCTGTATATAAACGGGATATTTACCATGTGTATCTTTTGTTTCGAGCTTCCGATATTTCGGCACTGTTGCAAGCGCCATGATCACGGATGAACAACAAAAGATACACGTCATGGTAAATAGCCTGTTTCAAGTTCTAATGATAATGTCAGTGACCATGTCAGCTTAAAAAAATATGTATTATTTTAGCACAATAAAGATTATTGATTTATTATTTATTAATATCTTTTTCTGCTCGGAAAAACATCTAATGAATTATCTTACTCTGGGTGGTGGAGTGAAGGGAGTGCCAGACTTCTACTGACTAAAAACCCACCCTGTTCGTTTAACGCCCCTACGTTCCGAGGTCGCGGTATCTCGTACTCGCAAAGGTCCCGAAATCCCTGAGATCAGGACATCTAAGCACCAAATAAAGCTCTTATGGACACGGACGTAAAGAAAGCACTAATCTGTATCTCATTTAAAGCAAAAACATGCCTATCGAGTCAAAAGTTTTTACAAGAAAATAATAAAGTTTACACTTATCTTTGCACGCCAGTACATCATATCACAAAAAAGGTTGTACGTGTTGTATTATATCGATAAAAACAAATTAGTACAAGCCATTATGTCTCGGGTAGCCATTGTTGAGACCCTTGACCCGATGGGATTTTAAAGACGCTCTTCCACTAGATATTTGCGTGGAAGCTAAGCGGAGCGAAGATGTGAAAATGTGTTAGTATATCTATGATGGTTTGTGCGTTGCGAGGATGTGTATTGAAGCTTTGAAATGGTATTTAGCCTCAGCTGTGCACGGATTCCTAGCTCATATTTATGTTCTGTCACTTATAGGTACGTTGCTCGCATCTTTGCAAATAGTTCTAGAGTGACTACGTTAGCATCGAGCACTAGTTGTTCAGCATTTTGCTGACCTGGGCCTGTTTGCCCAGGTCAGTCGTGGGAGCTGTGGGAGGGCAGTCGTGGGTCACACAGTAGGTACAATTAATCGTGTAAGTAGTACATTTTTATTTCAAACCCTTATTTTTGTTACAATTATAATAAGGCCGCTATGTATTTTGTTATTGTGTGTACTTGTGGTATGTGTCAATAAACACTTTTTCTTTCTTTTTTTTTTTCTCTGTCCACTGCTGTACAGAGGAACACTGACTCACATAACACACAGTACTCTAGCTTGGGTGTAAGCCGACTCACATATTATATATTTTACACTGCCAATAAATATACTAATTTTTTTTTGGGATGTTGGATTGAATCTTGGCTGTCAGTTAAGTTACTATGTTATGTTTAAGGCGATACCAAAATAAATTAGGGGTTTTTTCGTCACCATTTATTTCACTATTCCAGCAAGTATGGATTTAATTTTTGGTAATATGTTTATTGACTATTTCATTAATACTCTGACTGAAGGAAAACGCAATTGGGTTAAATTTGCTTCATCGAATTTGATTCCGAAAAGACCTCTATTTTTTTTATTTTTTCCTGTAATTCTAAAATCCTAAGGAATTTCATTTCAAAATTGCATTCAAAATGTGCATAATAGGTAATTGAAAACTCTGACTGAAAATATTTTTGATACATAGCTTAATTTATTTTTAAACAATTTTTATTTGGTTTGGCGCTTACGTTGTTTTATTTTGGTTCCAGCGCATTGCTGCGCTCTCTTTTTTTCGCAGGTGGAAGTAATAGACTCTGTCACTTTCTTATGCCCGCCCAGTTCGCCTGCGGCCTTTGTCAGTGATAGACCTGTGTCGGTTCCTCCCGCAACCGTGATTATATTTTTTTATCGAAATAGTTATTGTTTAGTCTTGTTTTCTGATCTTATTTATCTATATTTGACAAGTGAACAAGGTTTATATAACATTAGTTTACCGATATGGGGAATAAGCATAAAAGACAACGAAAGGTGAAAAAACCGACATTTGGAACGCCTGAGGGATCATGCTCGTAAAATGACGGAAAATAATTGGCCAAGTGCGAGTCAGACTCGCCCATGAAGGGTTTCGTAGTAATTATTATAATATAATACATATATTTATTTGACGAAAAACAAAACCTTACAAATTTCTTAAAACTATGTTATTTTCATTTTTTACAACTACGCCAAATAACTTTGTTTTTCATAGTGTTTGTATGAATTACAAAGTTATATTTGCGGTTTTAGAAAATATGTTGTATCACAAAAAATGCTGACCCGATCTCGTTCAAACCAATTTTGAAAAAAGTATACATTAAGATCTACAGTCATATATTTTTTTAGATTTTCATTCCATTATTACAGAAGTTAGAGGGGGGGGGGGGGGGAGGTACACATTTTACCACTTTGGGAGCGTATATCTTTTAAACAATAGACTTTATAAAAAGTAGTTTCAGAAACCCCTGTCATTTTTATAGACCTGTCTATAGATACCACACACGCATAGGTTTCATGAAAATAAAATTTCAGTTTTAATTCCATGTATAGGAGCCCCATTTATTTTAAATATTTTTTATTTTCTTTTTCTTAAAATCGGAAAGCTGTTCACATCATACATCTACCTACCAAGTTTCACATGTATAGTCCAAATAGCTTCGGAATAAAATGGCTGTGACATATGAACGGACGCATGGACAGACATGACGAAACTATAAGGGTTCCATATTTTTTAATATTTACATACCAGTTTTATTTTACAGAGACAAAATCACAGCGCCGGAGCAGACCTCGAATAATACATGTGATTCGGAAAACAAAAGATTAGAGTCGCCATTATCATTTTTAAATTTGGATGATCAACAGTGTCTAACTACTAACTTCTTGGAAAAAAATTAGTCAGTAAACTGTTTATTTCCTATTAAGACACACATTACATTGGCGCGGATTGTCTTATTCACAAACTAAACTAAAGTTCAGTGCATCTTTTTCTTACTATTTCATTATAAAAAGGACAGAAAATATTAGTTTATTTCTGTCAAATTAGTCAGCGCCTGACATAAATTGACGTATTTTTAGTAACCAATTTTTTAATCGAGTCTAAAATTGTCTATGGAATATCTTAATTTGATAGGACTAAACTAATATTTTTCTTCTGCTTTTTTCTTAATGATATAGAAAGAAAGTGCGTTGCCAGGTCTAAAATTCGTGGTGGCAAAGCATCTGCCAGAGATATTTCGCACGCCCTGCTCCGCCATTACCCGATCCGCTACCAAGACCAGGAATAGCGGAGCTGCCAGGGACTGGGGGCCGTGCGTAATTTGTGTCAATCATAATGAGGGGGGGGAGGCAGGGTCGGATCATGAATTTGTGGGGCCCTGGGCTACAACTGCTAGGGGGGCCCTTAATCATTCAAATAATTGTTATTTTGTCAAGAAACTCTTTTCTATTTGATGAAAATACTGGCTGGCATGAAAATACAGGGCTAAAATGGATTAAATTGAATTTATTTAATAAGAGTTCGTATTTATATTTTTTTTTTGTTGCTGATAAAATCGCTCTTGACCTTGATCACGCCTGATAGTAAACGACAGATGAGGTATACTATAGGACGACATAGCACAGAAGTTGCCTGTTCACTCTTACTTTAAAGGTGGCAGACGGGTCATATGTGGAAAAGAACACAGAAGCCGAAAGAGAGTTCCAAACCGATGCGAAGACCGGTCGAAGTCCGACCAAAGTCCGACCGACAAAGTGCGCACAATAAATGTAGAGGAGAATTACATAGTATGACAAAGTGGTATATTGACCAAGTGAGGATGGTGCCCTGTAGTACGTCTGATATATTAATAGTGAAAGCCATTACCAATGATATTGCCGTTATTCATTAAGACGTCAGAAGTTAGTGCATGGTTTGAAATTGGTCGTTTTCTAGGGAGAAAAACCGGCAAAAAACTCCACAGTATCCATGATACAGATTAAGAGGACAGTATATGATTTAATATTATAATTTTAAATTGCCAGTACGGCAAAATAGCGATTTCATAGGTAAAGCCCTGTTATTAAATATCAAATATTTATAAATTATTTAAAAATTAAACATAACTGACAACGAGCAGTACTGAAAGTGATGCTCTTTAAACCAAGAGACTTCTCTACTGACCAGCTATATTCTGACGCACAAATCCTCACAGTCAGACAGCTATATATCCTCCGTTCTATCCAGCGAAGACACCGTTCTCTTCCTCTAGACAAAAAGGTTTTCCAGTATGCAAAGCAATCCCTTGTCGATATGCATTTGCAAGTCGTCAATTTTTAGCACAAAGTTCACGTATTTATAACAAAATTAATAAAATTATTTCCATTTATAGACTTACCACTCACGAATTAAAAAAACTTAAGAACTGGCTACTTCTTTTATCTTATGAAAAAATATTGTGTATCGAAACTTAAATTTATTTATACTCCTATGGAATCATACTATCTCATATTCACACATAAGCACACCATCGCCCGCACACGCATATACACACACCCACTCACACAAACATATGCACACACACAACCTTCTTTTGCTGTTGACAACAGAAATATTGTAACCGAAATGTCACGGTCGTGTTATTTATTGCCAATGCCGAAATATCTCCGACTCCTAAGATACAGGTCTGCGTACCTAGTTTAGGTGCCGGAAATCTGACACTAATTTTTAGATTTGCTGTACAACCTACTGTTTTTCTTTTATGTATTACGTGTCTTTTCTTATGTACAAATAAATTTTATCTTATCTTATCTTATATTGAAGGAAAATATGCAAAGACTTTACAAACTAGCAGTCGAGTAAAAAGAAGCCTAAAACACTTCTCAAGCTTCAACCTACTTCAATACCAAATTTTATCTTAATCCATCCAGTACTTTCAAAGATTAGCGCATTCAAAGAAACAAACTTTACTGCTTCATAATATTAGTGTAGATTTCTTAAATTAGGAGCATTGTAGGATCGGGTTATTCACCAACTGGACACAAGAGACCGGACACACGTGTGTCCAGTTGGTGAAACTCAAAATTAGTATTACTTATTATTTCGTCATCTGGACACGCCAAGATTTTTATTCGTGTCCACATAGTGAAACTTAAATTAAATTTCTTTTATGTTTTCGCCAACTGGACACATGTTCGCATTTTACCCGAATTCAAGATATAGTACAGTCAACCACATTAATGTTTTGTGTCACAATCATCATCGGCCACTATACGCCCTACTGCTGGGAACGGGTAATTTTAAAATTATTCACTATTTGTGAATTTATAAAGAATATATTTTTGACAATGACAGTATTAGAAAGTCACTATCTCTATGCTTGTCTTATAATCTTCAACATGTAACCAGTTTTATTACACTTTTTGTATTCCCGGCGGCCAGCGACTAACAATGACGTACTTTGCTCTGATTGGTTGGAGCAGGTAACAAATTCCAACCCTTTGGTCATAATTCGTAATCAGTTTACTTCGTTTCGCGTGTGCATTAAGTGCAGTATTTGTACCATTTAAAAGTGACGCGGATTTTAATATAGGTAAGTACTCAGTTAGTTTTAGATTCAACATTGTATTTTTTAAGTTATTTTAATTTAGCTATGCCGCTATATTTTATATTTATTCATAAAAAAATCTTATTTATTGTTTCATGTAAAGACAAATATGTCCACAGAAGAAGTCGCAGGCCCATCATTGGTTAACAGAAATACATTTTCATTCATCGATTCTCAAAGAAATCGTCAAATTTTATTAAATGATGGATATAAATATGTTCACTTAAGGAAAAATAAAGATGGATCTTCAATGTGCCCTTGCTCGAAAAAATCAACTTGTCGAGCTATGCCCAAATTAAATTTCAATAACACCACTATATTAAAAGCAATTGATCATAATCATGAAAGCGATTTGACGAATAACGAGATTCTAATGAATTTAAATGACTGCGAGGATCAAGTAAAGCATAATCTAGCTGCTTCTGTCTCAAGTATGTACTTTGATACTATTGAGCGAATAGAAGAGAAAGGACTCCACTTAGTTGCAAATATCCCACGATTTCAACGTGTGAAAAATAAACTATGTAGAAAATGGAACAAATCATTGGGCGTTCAACGCATATCGTTAAATAATATAGCTAATACAGTTGTACCTGAGCAGTTTCAAGACATCTTGCTTGCAGATCGTATCGGAGATCAACGTATTCTCGTTTTTGCCCACCATAATATGAGAGAAATTGTTGCACATTCAAAGAGATTCTTCTGTGATGGAACGGTTAAAACATGCGTCAGAAAGTTCCATCAGCTATTCACCATTCATGTCGATATTGGGAGTACGAAATATCATACGAACATTATTCCCACTATTTATACTCTGCTGCCCAATAGAACAGTTAACACTTACAAAACATTATTTTGTTTAATTAAAAGCCAAATACCGGAGTTGCACCCAGAAACCATTACATGTGATTTTGAAAAGCCTCTTATACAAGCTTTGCAACATGAATTTCCAAATATAAAAATTGTGGGGTGTTATACTCATTTCAAGAGATGTCTGTGGCGAAAAACAGAAACGTTGCGCCTAACAAAGTTGAAATTTGGAAAAGATCACGTGAATAGATGTTGTACATTGCCACTTTTACCAACTGACTGATGATGATTGTGATTCAATTACCTTAATTATTACTAAAATACTCTATTTCCAAAATGTCAAATATTTTTGTGACAGAGTTATGTAGAATGATTATTGTTTGTAAAATCACCCACCCATTTTAGTATTGTTATGTCATAAGTACCTATGCTCTACTGATAATTATTATGATATTTTATTTTATTATTTTATGCCATAAATCAAGGTTGAAAGTTTCGACTCCGCTCTAGTACAAACTTTACTGCAGCTACATTTAGTAAGCAAGCAAGCTTGGCAAGTTTGTATAGGAGTGGAGTGTATCTTTCAAGGTTAAAAACGTCATTGCGTTTAACCTTGAAAAATACAATAATATATTTTGCTGAGTTACTTTCTTTGATTTTTCTGTGATACTTGAACTGATGATTTTAAATTATTAGGTATATTTAAATTATATTGAATATTGTCACGCTATTGTAATAAAAGTACCTACAGATAATCAAAAAAAGTAACATTAGATAAGTATACTTTTCTTCACATTAATAAATCATCATGATTGTTTAGTCCAACGTGAAACCGAACGCACCCTTTGGTTGGCAACATTCTATTGTCTATAACTTTTTTCACTTTGACGTTTCCGTTCTCTTGCAAAACTAACCTCCGGTTGGAAGATTGAGTTTTAGTCATTATAATTGGAAATCATCTTGGATCTCACGTGAGATTAACATATTAATTGTGTTCAGTGCTTGATTAAACTTTGTATTCTCGGATTATCAAGAATCCACTGATATTTCGTGAAACATATCGCCTTATTGTGTCTACCACGCGTAGCGCGCGTTTGTTGGGAACGAGTTAAGCTGTGATTGCTGTTGTGACCGCTACCTGGATATCGGCGCCTTGGGAACGTTCATCCACACTTGTCTTTCACCACACGTTACAATTACTCACCCTCATATTACATACAAACCACACTTGGAGCGTGACCTTGGAAGGTCGAAGTTGGCGTCCCCAGCATTCAGGTTAGTGGTACATTTTGTTTATCGAAATAAGGCTTAAGAGCCTACTACAACGTAGGGCTCCGCGTAATCGCGGACAGTTCGACATACCAGTTACCGTTGGCTGGACTTGGGGTCGAACATTCTGGTAGCAGAAGCGCGGTTCTTATAATATAAGATCCACTGGTTTAATTGGAAGTTTTGACTATTGTTGAAAGTAGCTTTGGTTCAATTACTTAACATAGCTTGTAACTCGATAAGTTCTGAATATTGCTTTGTCAGCCGGGCTCAAATAGTACTTGTAGTTGTACTGTAATTTGTAGTGCTAGCCCCTTGGTATTGCACAGACAAGTGGGATTTGTTTGTGAAATTAGGAATTATTGGTTGTATTTTGACATAATTTGGTATATTGTTGTAAAAGCTGTTTGGTATATTCATTTGATTAATAATTGAATGTCACTAGTCTGAAGTTAAAGGTTTATCTAAACAATAATCACATAGTCTAACATAATAAGACTTGAATTGTGTGTATTGGTTATTGTTTATAGTGTGATTATTGGATTGTGTTATTGGAGGTTGTCCGAGCAATATTACACATCCTATTGTTGTATTTATTTGAGGTTGATCCAGCATTGTATTATACATTCAATTGTTGTTTCTTTGTAACTAGCCATCCTTAGCAGGCTAGATTCATATTTGGAATAAGTACAGGGTCGGATTTGAACTTTAAATAATTGAATTTGAATTTTTATTTTGTTGAAATTATTTGGTCAGCTAACAAGTCATATTTGTTTGTTTGTTTGTTATTTTAGCCTGTTGTATTAATATTTGATTGTTGCAATGGCCTCATTAAAGGCAGTTAGGGAGTCTGCTGCCGTATTGGTCTCACAGTTGAGATGGTTCGCATCGGCGGTAGCAACGGTTGAGCGTCCGGACTTGGAGGAGCTCACCCTTGCTCGGAACAAGCAAGTGGATGAGAGGATCAAGTCAGCTGATGCTGCGCTCACACGCTTCAATGAGTACATCATGGACGTGGATTTGGCGGTGATGGACCAGGCAGCCCGCGATAAGGTTTTGGGTGACTATGACCAGATTGTCAACCTGGGGGATGTCATAGGTCAACGAGCTCGGGAAATTTTGAGGAGCCGGATGCCTGAGGAGGCCAAGCCTCAGACCTCCGTTGTCAAGGGCCCTGAACTGTTGAGTAGGCTGCCCACCCTGGAGCTGCCACATTTTGACGGTCGCTTGGACCACTGGCTGGGCTTCATTAATCTCTTTGAGAGTCTTGTGGATGCACGCTCGGACCTCGGACCTGCCCAAAAGTTGGCCTACTTGTTGTCCGTTTTGGAGGGCGAAGCCAGAGCCTTGGTGCAACACTTGCCGGTGACGGACTCTTCTTACCCTACCGCTCTGGAGCTTCTCTCCAGACGGTATCAGAATAAGCGCTGTCTGGCTGATGTGCACATCGACCAGATTTTAGGGCTACCGGCCATCGCCAGCATGTCGGCGTTGCGCACTGACCTGCTGAACCCGTTGGTATCAGCGACCCACGCCTTGCGACGCTTGCAGTTACCGGTGGACCATTGGTCCTACCTGTTGGTGCACATAGTGCTGCGGTTGCTCCCGGCAGAGTTGAGGTCCCGCTTTGAGCAGAGATATGGTGGGGACAGTGCCACCCATCTTCCCCCCTTTGACGACCTCCTCAAATTCTTGGAGGACGAGTGTCGATTTTTGGACAACACTCTTGGCGCCACGGGGTCACGCCCGCCACCTTCTCGGCCTAGAGACCAGGGACGGACTAGGGCTCGGGGGCCTGTTGAGGTTCGGCCCGCCCCCCGTTTTGCTGGAGCCCGGAGTTCTCACGATTGCCACTTTTGCAAGTCCACGGGACATGTCATGGCACGTTGCTCGGCTTTTTTGAACTTACACGTAAGTGCCCGCCGCCGTATTGCCAACGCACGCCGTTTGTGCTTCTCGTGTTTGGGAGCCCACTTCCATCGGGACTGCCCCGACCCCCGTCCGTGTAGAATTTGCACGGGATCCCACCTGGAGATTTTGTGCGCCAACGCGAACCGCTCCAGCAGACCTTCTTCTGAGGAGGGTTCGCGCAGGGGGGGGTATTCCGGAGATGAGCACCGGGCTGAGGCCCGCAATTCTGCACGCCGCTCTCCACCCCCCGCGCAAGTTGTACAGGAGCCCCGCGATCGAGATTTGGTCTCCCCTTGTCAGGGAGAACGCGCGTTGGCTGCTAGGCAGCAGTGGCCGGACCAGCACCGCCACCTCTCCCCTCCGTTGGCGGAACGTCCCCGATTGGAGTCACGTCCTCCGCCATTCAGGCATCCGGTAGGATATGCCCTTCCAGCGATGGCGAGCGGCTTGGGACACCGCGCGGACGAACCATTCCAACCTTATCCTCGTCGTGGAAGAGGACAGCCTGGATGCGGCGATCGGTCGCCGCCCAGGCACCGCTAGGAAATTGCCGCCCGCCCCGCTAAAGAACCCCCCCCGATCGAGTCGATTTTGTTGCCAACGGCCTCGGTCAGGGTCTGGGGACCCTTTGGTGACTCGATTGTGGTCCGTGCCCTTTTGGACACGGGAGCCCAGGGTTCCCTTTTGTCGTCTTGGTTAGCGGGACAGGTTGGTCTGAAGGTGAACGACTTTTCAGGCAAAATTCAGGGAATTGGCGAAGCGGCTGTCACCACTGTTGAGGGAGAGACCTGGTTTGAAATCACCCCTGTGAGTTGTCCGTACCCTAAAATTGGTGCTCCTGCCCTTGTTATGCCGACTATATTGGGTAGCCATCCCGATTGTCAGTTGCCTTTGGATGTTCTACGGTTGACGTCAGGTCTGGATTTGGCTGACACCCGGTTTGATTCCCCTTGTACGGTGCATTTGTTGTTGGGTTCCGATGTTTTGGGGAAAATATTGTTGGGAAATATGACGGTCTTGCAGCCGGAGACCCCATGGTGCCACCCGAGAGGTCTGGTGGCGGTCTCAACCATCTTCGGCTTTGCGATTATGGGCCCAGTGTTGAACGTGCCCCCTCCACCTGAACCTGTCCTTGCGTTGGTGTCCGGCTCAGCCCTCTCTGACGCCGTTCAGAGGTTTTGGGAGGTTGAGGAGCCCCCTCAGGTGGCCCGCTTGAATCCGGAACACGAAGAGTGCGAGTTGTTCTATCAGAACAACACTGGTCGACTCCGCTCCGGTCGGCTTGAGACCCGGCTGCCTTTTGTTGCGGTGCGACCACCTCTTGGCCAATCCAGACCTACGGCTGAGAAAAGATTGTTGGCAATGGAGCGCCGCATGGCCAGGGACCCGGTGCTGCGGCAAAAATATGTAGAGTTTATGCGTGAGTATGCAGACTTGGGACACATGTCGGTGTCAGATTTGGATTGGCGTTCAGTAGAGCATTTCTTCTTGCCACATCACGCGGTCCTCAAGCCATCCACTGGTAAGCTGCGCACAGTGTTTGATGGGTCTGCGCGGACTTCTTCCGGCGTCTCCTTGAATGATTGCCTGCATTCCGGCCCCAAATTGTTGAGGGATCTTTGTGACGTCATCACGTCTTTTCGTCGTCATCAAGTAGTCTTTGTGGCCGACATCAAAATGATGTTCCGGCAAACGGTCATTCACCGGGATGACAGACGTTATCAGTTGATCCTGTGGCGGGAACATCCCCAGGATCCCATGATTGTGTATGAGCTCAACACGAATACTTACGGCCTTCGGTCAAGCCCCTTTGTTGCTATTCGTTCGCTTTGGGAGCTTGCGGACCGGGAGCGTTTGAGGTTCCCTCGTGCATCCGCCATCTTGAAAACGGACCTGTACGTCGACGATGTCTGT
Source organism: Tholera decimalis (assembly GCA_943138885.2). Lineage (NCBI taxonomy): Eukaryota > Metazoa > Arthropoda > Insecta > Lepidoptera > Noctuidae > Tholera > Tholera decimalis. The sequence continues at coordinate 34,190,429 of OW964565.2, forward strand.
ACTGGAGCTCCTACGGTGGAGGAAGCTATCCTGTTGCGTGACGAGTTGGTCCAGATTCTGGCTTCCGCTGGCTATGAGTTGCGTAAATGGGTGTCCAACTCGCCAGCGCTATTGGAAGGTGTGTTGGAGGATCATAAGCAGGATCCTCATTTGTTTGAAAACGTTGACAACCCCGCCATGATGGCCGTCCTCGGCGTTCAGTACCGACCAGTTCAAGACACCTTTACGTATGATGTCGACTTGGAGTCTCCTCATACTTGGACTAAAAGATTGGTGTTGTCTACTGTAGCAAGGACCTTTGACCCTAATGGTTGGATCTGCCCGGTATTGTTCTGGGCGAAATGCTTCCTTCAGCGCCTTTGGACCGCTGAACTTGGTTGGGACGAGCCACTTCGGGAAACTCTGTTGGAAGACTGGCTCCAATTTGTATCCGTGCTCCCTGTGGTCAACAAGGTCGCGCTGCCACGCGCCATCCTCCCCCCTGGGGCTTATGCTGCCACCCTTCATGGGTTTTGTGACGCGTCCTCTCACGGTTATGCCGCCGTTGTTTATCTGCGCACCGTCAATGCTACGGGCCAGGTGAAGTTGTCGCTGGTCATGGCCAAGAGCAAAGTGGCCCCCCTCCGGACGGCATTGACCATCCCTAAGTTGGAGTTGTCAGGGGCGGTGCTTCTTGCGCGTCTCCTAAATCACGTTGCGCACACCTTGGGTGGAACCGTTGACATTCGGGCTTCTTACGCCTGGACGGACAGTCAAATTGTTTTGTGTTGGTTAAAGACGTCCGTCCACTCTTTGGAGGTCTTTGTTGCGAACCGAGTGTCGCAGATTCAGGGCTCTGAAACGCCTTTGATTTGGAGACACGTGCCTGGTGACCTGAACCCGGGCGACGTGGCCTCACGCGGGTGCATGGCCCCCCACTTGATTGCTCACCCCCTCTGGTGGGGGCCGGACTGGCTGACTCGCCTCGAGGACGATTGGCCTCGAACGCCAGTCTTGATGTCGGATCCTTTGCCCGGACTTAAGGTGTTCGCTGTTAGAACGAAGGATCCTCCGTTTGATCCTGACCTTTTGTTGAATCGATACAGCTCCCTCGACAAATTGTTGAGCGTCACCTCGTGGATCAGGCGTTTTGGCCATAATTCTAGGAATCCAGGGGACAAGCACCTGTCACCAGTTCTCTCTCCTCAAGAGCGACAGGAGTCACTCCTCCTTTGGGTCCGCTCTGTGCAGGCTGCACACTTTGAGAAGGAGATCGAGGTTCTGAAGTCTGGTAGGGTTAAGTTGTCGGGAGCTGTTAGTAAGCTGAATCCCTTCTTGGATAAGACGGGTCTTTTACGTGTTGGAGGACGGTTGAGGCACTCTAGCCTTCCTTATGGGGCCCGTCACCCCCTTTTGTTGCCCAAGGAGGGCCACTTGGTACAATTGCTGGTGACTGATCGTCACGTTAAAAACTCGCATGCCGGTTGCAATGCGCTGTTGGCTATTCTGCAGCGAGAATTTTGGATTTTGTCGGCTCGTCGTACTATTCGTAGCATTGTCTTCCGCTGTATGCCGTGTTATCGGACTAAGGCCTCCACTATGCAGCCCCTAATGGGAGATTTGCCGGCTGATCGTGTCAATGAGGCGAGGCCCTTTGCTGGCGTCGGAACGGACTTTGCTGGTCCCTTTTCGGTGAAGACGTCCACACTTCGAAATAGTAAAATCGTCAAGGCTTATTTGTGTGTTTTCGTCTGCCTGTCAACCAAGGCAGTACATTTGGAGCTGGTGACCTCCCTTTCGACAGAGGCCTTTGTGGCGACCTTGGACAGATTTGTGTCTCGCCGTGGGTTACCTTCTTTGATTAGGTCTGATTGCGGTACGAATTACAAGGGTACAAGTAACTATTTGAAGGAGGTATACGCCTTCCTTAATGAGAGCCAGGTTGACATTGGTAACAGTTTGGCCCGCCGAGGGGTCACTTGGTTGTTTGACCCGCCAGCCTGCCCCCATTGGGGAGGTATTTTTGAGGCCGCGGTGAAAGCGGCAAAGGGACACTGGCGGAGATTGTTGGGAGACACCGTTCTCACCTTTGAGGAACTAGCTACGGTATTTTGCCGCATTGAAGCTGTGTTGAATTCGCGCCCATTGTGCCCGCTCTCTTCGGACCCGAATGACTTGGAGGCTCTAACACCGGGCCACTTCTTGATTGGACAGCCACTTGTCGCCTTGCCGGAGTACCCTTTTGTTGATGTGAGCCAAAATCGGCTCTCGCGGTTTCAGTTGGTGCAACAGCTCGCTCAGAACTTTTGGAAGCGTTGGAGCTTAGAGTATCTGCACATCCTCCAGCAACGCGTCAAGTGGACGGATAAAACTCATCCGCCCAAGATCGGAGACCTCGTCCTGATTAAGGATGCCAACCTGAAGCCTTTGTATTGGCGCATGGGGCGCATTCTCAATTTGGTGGCTGGCACCGACGGGGTCCCTCGTTTTGCTGAAGTTTTGGTGGACGGATCCATCATAAAGAGAGCGGTCGCAACTTTGTCAAGACTTCCAATTGATTAGCGGACGGGTAGGCCCGTTCGGGGGGGGTAGATGTTTAGTCCAACGTGAAACCGAACGCACCCTTTGGTTGGCAACATTCTATTGTCTATAACTTTTTTCACTTTGACGTTTCCGTTCTCTTGCAAAACTAACCTCCGGTTGGAAGATTGAGTTTTAGTCATTATAATTGGAAATCATCTTGGATCTCACGTGAGATTAACATATTAATTGTGTTCAGTGCTTGATTAAACTTTGTATTCTCGGATTATCAAGAATCCACTGATATTTCGTGAAACATATCGCCTTATTGTGTCTACCACGCGTAGCGCGCGTTTGTTGGGAACGAGTTAAGCTGTGATTGCTGTTGTGACCGCTACCTGGATATCGGCGCCTTGGGAACGTTCATCCACACTTGTCTTTCACCACGCGTTACAATTACTCACCCTCATATTACATACAAACCACACTTGGAGCGTGACCTTGGAAGGTCGAAGTTGGCGTCCCCAGCATTCAGGTTAGTGGTACATTTTGTTTATCGAAATAAGGCCTAAGAGCCTACTACAACGTAGGGCTCCGCGTAATCGCGGACAGTTCGACATACCAGTTACCGTTGGCTGGACTTGGGGTCGAACAATGATATTATTTAATTGTTATATATTTGTTTTATTTCAAAATTTGTCTTAAATAAAAGCTAGTAAGGTTTTTCAAGTGAAAAAGTGAGGCAGCTTTTTCATGAAATCTAGGCGATTATTAACCTGACTGTACCCTTTTATGCAAAAAAACTGGGCGTGTCCAGTTGGCGAAAACATAAAAGTGATTTAATTTAAGTTTCACTATATGGACACGCGTAAAAATTGTGGCGTGTCCAGATGACGAAATAATAATTGTACTAATTCTGATTTTCACCAACTGGACACACGTGTGTCCGGTATCTTGTGTCGAGTTGGTGAATAACCCGTAGGATCATATCATAATCAGATTACTTTCAATTATTATAAGTACGATAATTCACAAATTTGAGCGGACCATCCAGAGTCAACATCAGTAGCTCAACTTTGTACTTAAGGAGCTCAACGATCTGACGTACAGTATAAAAGTAAGGACATTTGGGTAGGTAAGACAAATACTCAAACTGCCATACATCAACTATAAATTATAATGAAAATAACATAAAAAGAAATAATAACCTACATATTCCTCACATTCATAATAATAAAAATATAAAAGATCAAAAAACGAAAAAAGAAATAATTAAATACAAAGTAGGTATATACAATACTTTAGAAAGTCAATCATTAACTCAGCAAAATATATTAAAAAAGAGCACATAAGTACGTATATCATTGGAGCAACTAATTCCCAAGCCTTTTAATCCTCAATATAATCTTTGACTGTGTAAAAAGCTTCCTGAAATAGCTTACGTTTTATAAATAATTTAAATTTGATTAGAATAAGTTACTTATCACTTAATAGCACACTCAATACCCATACTCACATACAGTTGTGACAATTAAACACTGAGTTTGTATTTAGATGACAATAACAAAATTGTGGCGGTACAACCCAACGCAATTGGGTAGTTTCCTGTGTTACAAAATAATTATTTTATTTGATTCATCAGGTAGAATTTCAAAAAATATTGATCACGTATTTTTTGCCCTTTCAAGTCAAGAAAAATTCACAAAATGGAAAGCTTCAAAGTATAGGAGTGGGGGCTGCTGACGTCACACAGTGCCAAGAATTATACCGGAGTGTGACGTTACGCGAAACTTCAACTCACTGTATCGTCTTAATTTTTCAATTACGTGAAAAAATAAAAAATACGTATCGAATGTTTTTTGTTAAACTACGTGACGGACTAAATAAAATATTTTAGGAAACTACCCTACGCCCTTCCTAGGGGTATTAAGTATTTTTTAACACTGAATACCCGAACATTATAAGAGACAAGGGAATTCCCTGCTTCGTTCTCGATAGTCGCACATACGGATTGGCCGATTATGGCGCTGCCAAAATTGTGTTTGAATTTTACATATTTTCGGTTTATTATCTATACTAATATTATAAAGCGGAAAAGTTTGTTAGTTTGTTTGTTTGTTTGTTTGCTTGAACGCGCTAATCTTCGAAAGTACTGGGTGGATTTGGATGAAATTTGGTATGGAAGTAGCTTGAAGCTTGAAGAAGGTTATAGGCTACTTTTTACCCGACTGCAAAAAAGGAGAGTTATGTTTTTACCTTGATAGAATCCACGGGAGCGAAGCCCCGCGAGAGTACTAGTATAATATAGATTTAAAAGTATCGTCTATTTTATTAATGAAAACTGGCAGGGGGGCCCTTATATCCATGGGGCCCTGGGCTGCAGCCCAAATAGCCCATAGGTAGATCCGCCCCTGATGCAAGCAAGCATGCAGCAGGCATAGTTTCTGTCATGGCTCCGGTGCTGCAGGGCTCCGGCGGTCCCATGCAAGCTTATCCTCGCAGATGTGTTTCACGCTCACCAACGCGGCTGCGGCTTGCTGGCTGGCTTCGCCGACCAGCCTCAGCCGCGGTGGCGAGTGTTAAAACCACCTGCTCCTCACCTCGCGGGCCGCCTCGCCCCTCCGCGCCTACGCGATTTTAAATAACACTCTAGGGGTAGGACAGACATGGAACAGACATGGAATCGGTTTCGCAGCAATTCGTTTCTGTCACGCCGCTTCCGCAGCACGCTCGATCAAATTACTCGCAATATTATATATTTTAAACGATAGGCCTAATTATTTTCGATTAAATAAACGTTATATGCAATAACGTTATACGAAATAAGTATTAGAGTATATAAATGTTATGTCTAAAAAAAATACATCAACAGTTGGTATAACTCACTATCTTGTGAACGTCATTGAAATGAAAATATTCCAAATATATTTTTATGATATGAGACGCACCCCGCTAAATCAGTATGGATTTATTTCGAACAGACACAGTTTAAAAACCGTGTTCAATTCAATTGCACACTATTTTGTAAAACCTCTTTTAACGTTGCTTGACCGCAAAAACGTACTCAGTTGACGCGAGTTGAGCACGGGTTGGTTGAATTATGTAATAATACAAAAGCGTGTGTATTTCGCGAGACCCATGTCACCAATTGGACACGGAAAGGGAAATACGCGACGATGATTTGGTGCATTCACTAGAGGTCAGTGAAGATGATGAGCCTCTACCATATGAAATAGAGATTAACAATGATGATATGACTGGTAGATCCTCGGTACACGAGAGATCCGTGATCCAGAATATGTAATTAATAAAAATAGGGGCAAGGATACAAACAAAGAAAATAAAACATGCGGGGGAAATGTCTCTGATGAAATATTAAATGAAGGCGAGAGACATGTATTCCAAGAAAATAGTGAAATTATAGATTTTAGTAATTTTTTATTAAATCTTATATATTTTACATACTCTGACTTTTATTCGTAAGAAAATATCCATCAAAAAATTTAATTGGATAAATAATCTTTAATTAAAAAAGCGTACTTTTGAAGCAACTTTTTGTTACTACTCATTTTAAGTAAATGAATTAAATAAAATCATAGTAAGAATTTGTTTACTACACTAGTAGTTCTTTTTCTTAGTTCAATATGATCATTTGCTGTTACGGTCTGTTCATTTACACACGTTATATTATTTTTTGTCATTTTTAAATAAAGTAAAATACTAAATACCTAACAATATAATGAATAAGTTAGTTTAATTCAGATTAAAAAGAAATGTATTTGATTTTGGCGACTCCGTGCCTTCTCTATTCTAAAACATCAAAACACACAAACTACATCGCAAACTCACCGCGAGCGTGCGCTCGAGTTTGCAATGTATTCTAGTGGGGGTACTCCCCGCGTTTCCCGTTAAGCTACGCCCCTCGAGCTATGTCTTATTTTTTACGTATCACCTTAAGGAGTGCTAAAATAGGGAATTCGAAGGCAGTTGTCCCACCGCTGACGATGTACGAGTAGCGAGTACAGCTAGCATCTGAAAACGAGTTGACGAGCAGCGAGTAGCGAGCGTGTATGATAGTTTTGTCGCTGGGCTTTAAGGGAGTGTGCGAGTGGGACGGGTGATTACTCGCGTCACTCGCTAGTTGGCCCGCTAGACCGCTAGTTTGTCTCTGGGTGTGAGTTCTGACGGCCAAGCGAGCATCGTTGAGCGAGTATAATCTTTGACAGCTCTTGTCACTCAGCGACAAAAGTAGTGAAGCGAATAGTCTCTGGCAGTGTAAATAGTCAGAGAGCCACTATTAATATATGCATCTTTTTCGTTTACACGGAATGTATATTTTATTGCGCGGTTCTTGAGCGAGTAAATCGCCGATAGTCAGTCGTTTACTCACCGGCAGTCAGACAACTGCCGGATGGTGGTTTTTATTTTCTCGTATCGCTGTACTAGCTGGCTCGCACAACTCTAGTAGAGAAGTACCTTAAAGACGAGGCAATGTCGATATTTTTATAAGAAAGTAATTTGGTGGAAAGTTTGACGAGAATTTAAAAAGGAGCGCTAATGTTTGTGGTTTGCTTGGTCTTAAAAAGTTGATGTAGGTTCCGCTAATTGGGCGGGTAATATTTTATTGATTGTAGGTATATATAGAAGATTATGATTTTTAATCTACGAGTATGTTATTTACGGTATTCATTACGTGAGATACGATAGAACATGGGTAAAACCGCGAAAAATTGTACATTAGTCATTTTTCGCTTGTCCCAATTTTCATTTAACTTATAACATCAACTTTATTTGATAAATGAGATTTGATGTATATTGTACTGAATGGTATGCTTGTATTGTCTTAGATAATTCCACAACATTTAATCCATCTCTTACAAATTGTATTTTTTTGTAATTTTTTCATTGATACTACTTTCACATCCATACAAAAAATATTTGTCCAACTACCATCCTTTTAACAAAAACTGCCATTGCTTAAAAAATGTAATGGCTATTCCGTATTTTTAAGTTATGTTGAAGTTTTGTGATGCTTAACCAACGTTTTTATGAAAAGCTTTCACTAAATAACGTAACAAATATTTTTTTATTAATTTTTAAAAACGTGTCCAAAATTTTGCTGAGTGTGTAACGTCATGAAACTAACATCTATTGCTGCCACCAAAGACCATATATCCACTTGACCGCACATACGTTGTCCCGACGCACGAAAACTATGTGAGTTTTTGCTCCTATATATTAGCTACGACACACGAACCATTTTAGTTGTGACCAAGTATTAGACCTGTGTGCATGCTAAACAATTACAAATTTAAATTTTTGTATCCAATTTATAACGCATAATAATGCCTTCATGCGCGGTGAAGTGGTGTGGGAAACAATCCAAGACATCTAATTACAAAAAGGATGGCATAACTTTTCATCGGTAAGTAAACACTACGAAAATTATTATTGTTTTAATCAGATTATAAGCCATTGCAGGGATCTATTTAAAATGGTGATTGGCACACGGATGAAGCGCGCGTTGATGTCTTTTGGAAACGTCCCTTTCTTTCATTAGGAAATTCTAATTCTTTTATCCCTTTCTTTTCTTTGTATTTTATTCGTAAAAATCTATGCTGTACCTTTAATGGCAAAAGTCGATATCGATAATAATAAAATTAAACGTTATACAATTTTTATACAATTCAGATACTCTCATTAAATACCCATCTATTTTTAACCGACTTTAAAAAAAGAGGAGGTATTACAGTTTTTTTTTTCATTTGTGTGTTTAACATACGTGTTTTTAATTTAGATTTCCAAAGATTCCGGCATTTAAAGAAAAGCGGATAGAGAAGGTAAATAGGGAAAATTGGTTTCCAACAAAAAACAGCGCTGTTTGTTCAAGGCACTTCACACCCGATTGTTTTGAATATTTAAAACAACGCTGACGTTTATTTAGTTCAGCGACACCAACGATGTTTTTGCCTATTTTGGTAAGTTTTTTTTAGTAATTTAGCTAAAGTCAGTTAAAGTTCGGATATTCAAATTGTGAATATAATAAGTTTTCAATCTTTACAGGCTTCAAATAGTGTAACGGAGTCTAATACTCATGAACCTGGGCCTTCGAATCACAATATCGCCCTTGTAAGTTAATTTGTTTCAATTTTAAGTCCATGGTCCATTTCGTTCTATGTATAAATTAAATTATACTGTTATATTATCCAATAAATTCTGAATCCGGAGGATAGCGTCATCGTTTTCAAGAAAGAATAGGTTTAAGAATTACAGAGCTCATTATCCAATACACAAGCGACTGCTGAAACTACAGCTGTTGATACACTAACTGAAGACCAGATAGCTTTACAGTGTTTTACATTTAATTATAGTAACCTTTGGGCCTTCCCATAATTATGAAATACCCCTTAACATAATTTTAACATTCTACAACTAAGTATTTCTGTAAAATTAAATGTTAATGTTTCTTAAAACCTCAATCTTTTCTTGTTTTACTTCTTCTATTAAATACTAACAATGCTTCTTTTTAGGGTTCAACAATAAGTAAAAAAGAAGTAGTAAACCCAGCAAGTGTAGAACTAACTCCACGTAAACGCAAAATGAAACGACACATAGACCATCTTATACATTCTCTTAGTAAAAAAAAGAAAGATGTTAAGAGGCTTCGAGATAAAAATAGATTCTTGGTTAAAAAAAATGCGAGTCTAAAAGAAATTTTGAATACTTTGACGTAAAAATGTTATATTACCCAAGAAAATGAAGACACTTTAAGTCACATTGGTGTACAAAATCAAGAAATTGTTAAACGCCAAATATTAAAATCAAAAAGTGGACATATACCTAAAATTAAATACTCACCGGAGTTAAGAGCGTTCTCCTTAACATTGCATTTTTATTCTCCGAAAGCGTATAATTTTGTTAGAAAAACTTGCAGCACATGTTTACCTGCTACAAGTACTCTAAGAAGTTGGTATCAATCCATTGACGGTAAACCAGGATTCACAAAAGAGGCAATAGATACTATCAAAATGAAAGCTAGAGAATCTAAGAACAAAATATACGCCACTATAATATTTGATGAAATGGCAATCAGAAGCGGTGTCGAATATCATCCCAAAGGCAGAAGATACTATGGCCACGTGAGTTTTGGTGCCAGTTTGCAAACGGACTCTCAAGACGAAGCTAAAGAAGCGCTTGTTTTCTTGTTGGTGCCAATAAATGCCTCCTGGAAAATTCCAATAGGATATTTTTTAATAAATGGAATTAACGCAGAACAAAAAGCCGCCCTTCTAACAGAAGCAATCCATTTGGTAGAAGAGGCTGGTGTAAATGTCAAAGCCATTACATTTGATGGTTGTCCCGCAAATATTACTATGGCTAAAAAATTAGGATGTTTGTTTGAAGTTGATCAAATAAACACTACCTTTAAAAATCCCTGCAATAGTTCTAAAATAGCGGTATTTTTAGATCCGGCCCACATGATCAAGCTAGTGCGAAATGCGTTTGAGTTTTATAGGAATTTGAAAGATGAGCGGGGTAATATTATATCGTGGCAACATCTCGTTAACTTACATAATCTACAAACAGCGGAAAATTTTCATCTAGCTAATAGACTAAGGGCTAGTCATATATTTTTTAAAACTAAAATTATGAAAGTAAGCTTAGCAACCCAAATTTTTAGTAAGAGTGTATCAGATGCACTCACATTTTGTAAAGAAAAGCTTAATTTAAGCGAGTTTCAAGAAGTCAGACCAACAACACAGTTTCTGGATATGATGAATGATCTTTTTGATATTCTGGACTCCCACACCCATGGGTATGATTTTAAACGAGCAGTCAATGCAGAAAATGCGGCCACAGTTATTTCTAAATTAAAGACAGCAAGAGACTCATTATTAAATATTTCCACAGACATAATTGTAAAAACAGTAAAAAAAGAAGTAAAACTCGTAAAATCACCTCGCTATACTGGATTCGTAGGATTTTGTGTGTGTATAGAAAGTTCCATCGCTCTCATCCAAGACTTGATCCTGAGCTCAGAGTGTGACTTAAAATATCTTCCTCTACATAAAATAAGCCAGGACCACTTAGAACATCTGTTCGGAAGTATAAGATGCCACGGTGGAACTAATAATAATCCTAGTGCTAGGGTATTTGAAAGCATATACAAGAGGCTCCTGACTTATGCGCAAATAAAAAATACTGGTAGTGGCAATTGTAGCGCTTTTGGCCAAATTTCTATTCTGCAATGCACTTCTGCAGTTAACCGAATCAATTTTACTACTAGATATAAAGACCAAGACGTAGATATAGAGACAGAGAGCATGGATTTTTCAGTCCTTGAAAGCCTGTTACCTAATTCTGAATTTGGTGCAAAAGTAGTAGAATATATGGCCGGCTACATTGTCCATGCTCTGATAAAGCAAATAAAATGCCTAACTTGTATTGGAGCGTTGATTGGTGTTACAAATCAAAACGCCTTACAATTTCAAAAAGACACTAAAAACAAGTTATTGTACGGATCCACCACAGTAATAGAAATTTGTCGTCGTTGTGAAATTTATATTAAAAGGGCGATCAACGAGAGTGGTTCGAAAGTGCTGTCTCAGAAATATAATTCCAATTATTTTATGAGATCGGTTTTAAAATCACTGATTGGGTATAATTTATTCCCGGATATTAATTTTCATCAATATGAAATAGAAACTACCAATCATTTGATTGAATTAGCAAGATGCATAATTCAGAAATATATAGACGCTCGGTTATCATTTTTTACCAAAAACAATCAGGACCCCAAAACTTTAATTCGAAAAACATTTACCAAATTAATTCATTTTAAAAATCAATAAAAACAGCATATTTGTTTTTCTATTTATAATTGAGACTGATAATGATTAAATATTATTATGTGATTTTATTGAGTATTTTTTATAATGTTAAACTTCATTTTATCGATATCGATAACTTTCCCTCAATCAAGTAGAGCAATCCCTAACTCGGCATATCTATGAAGCTTGACCTTAAACTGACCAATTGCAGTAGCGCATTTTTTCCTCGCCTCCCAACCCGTATTGGTGAGTTGTGTTCTTCAAAGAAATCGGCCTATAGGCTCTCTAGGTTAAGTACTCTCTGGCTGCCACACTTTAAGAATAATCCAGCTACTTCTAATATTTTCTGGCATGGCAAAACCACTGAACATGAGGCGAACATTTAAACAATTAAATATGTCATTATTTTTCGAGTGAAATGGTGTTCTGTGTTGGCAACGAATTTGTTTCCAAAAAAACTTGTATTTAAAGTGTTTGATTACAAGGTAAGTATGTATATTCTGTCCCAATATTATACGTGTTTATGTCGGTTCATTATTACACAAACGAATAAAACTACGTCGCAGTCCTTGGCTATCCGCAATTTAGGTGAAATTTTGGTTTTAGTTTATGTCCCACGCATTTTTTGTCATGATTATAACAGTGTGTAACAAAATGTGTAACGTTACAGTCATGACAAATTGTTAAGCTGAGAATACACTAGTGATGACTAGTGCATTTTTTTTAAATAAAATTTAAATACTACGCAGTCAAGTTTTATGTTTTAATTTATCATATTGTTTGTCATGTTATACGCTATGTATTACTAATAAAAAAATAAAAAAACTGTTCTAAAAAAATAAACAGGTATAATTTAGAAAAAGATTTATTTAACAGGTGAGGTGATTGATATATTTTGTATGGTACCTGCTATGTGTTTTAAATAAGCAGATAACTGTAAATTGCTATCATTAGAAAAATATTATTGAAAATAGTGACGTCGTGATTATCTACTCATTTATAAGGCATAGTAGGTACCTATATCGATATGCATTTCCTAAAGAAATTGTTTGAGTAAAGTAAGTCAGATAATTTGTTAGAATCTATACTAATATTATAAAGCGGAAAAGTTTGTTAGTTTGTTTGTTTGTTTGTTTGCTTGAACGCGCTAATCTTCGAAAGTACTGGGTGGATTTGGATGAAATTTGGTATGGAAGTAGCTTGAAGCTTGAGGAAGGTTATAGGCTACTTTTTACCCGACTGCAAAAAAGGAGAGTTATGTTTTTACCGTGATAGAATCCACGGGAGCGAAGTAACTAATACAATAATAATTTATTAACAATCTATACTCTATTTGGAATAAGATTTAGGCATTTAAATAAACCCTTGTACAGTCCCTCTGTCCCTTCAAGCGATTTTGTCTTCTACACTTTTTGCTTTTAATGCCACCCTCGTCGATAGTCGAAGTCGATTGAACGGACTGTAAAAAACTTTATTTAAAAAATATAGTAATACAAGTCAGTTTATTTAGTTATCCAAAATGTCACGGATGGCGTTGACGAATGCAGAAAGGCAAAAAAAAATTTCGTGAGCGGGTGCAAGGACAAAATCCTGCGAAATACGAAGAACTTAAAAGGAAAAATGCAGAGAGGAATAAAAATCGGAAGAAAATTAAACAATGTTCCGAAGAAATAAAAAGACAACAGTGGCGAGCTAGTCAGAACCGTCAGAGAACGATTTTTTTTCCTAATCTGTGTTTCATTCTTATAGCTGTTGTGTTTTTATAACTATTCTAAAACAATTTTTTATTAAAAACTGACTTTTATTTCTATACTGTAATGATGTGAGCTAAGCTTTATAATGGTCATGTACGTAACATTCTGTCATGTGCGTAACGTGCGTTATGATGTCATGAATGTAACTGTACAATTTTTCGCGGTCTTACCCACATAATATCACCATAATCATCATAATCATTCTGCCTATTAGCTTTCGCCCACGCATATTTGTAGCTTTGTAGCTGTGTGTCAAGTCTAATCCAAATCCGATCAACCATTTTTACATTACATACAAGCATCAAGACTAACACATTTTTAAATAATTATCGAGAAGTCGCGCGATCATCGTCTGTTTAGCATTTTACCAACTATGAAGACACAAAATACCCCTTGCTGAGATGGTGTCAGTTTCTACCTTCTGCCAAGTCCGGTGGCTAAACAAACCCCAAAGGGTGATGGCCATTCGGATGATCCGGGGATACCGCACTGTCTCCGGCGAGGTGGCGAACCTCCTTGCCGGATTACCGCCATGGCCAATGCCGAAGGCCATGACCGAAACATGCCAATCCTGTTGAAATAAAAGACTTACGTCCTATAAGCGTTTTACCATGTTTATCGAAAGTGTTAGAGAAGGTCGTGAGTCAGCAATTAACTAATTTCCTGGAACACAATAATGTGTTACCAGACTTGCAGTCTGGTTTCAGAAAACAGCGCAGTACCTCCACTGCCTTACTGGATGTAACGGATAATCTTCTATCTGCCCAGGACAAGGGAATGTGTTCGGTGTTGGTATTGCTAGATTTTTCACGGGCTTTTGACGCAAGTAATATTTCGCTATTAATATCTAAACTAGTTTATTACGGATTTGACCCCAGCGCTGTGCAGTGGTTCCGCAGCTATCTTAGTAATAGAAAACAGTGTGTTGATTTACATTTAGGTAATGGAACTGTTTTAACATCAGCTCTTACTTCGATTGTTAGAGGCGTCCCGCAGGGGTCTATATTAGGACCTATTATTTTTATCTTGTACTGTGCAGATATTATAAAGTGTCTCCAGAAATGTAAATACCATATGTACACTGACGACGTCCAACTCTATCTATCGTTTATGCCAGATGATTACGATAGGGCCATCCGAGATCTTAATGAAGACCTTCTTAGAATTGCTGCCTGGTCTCAAGAAAACTGCTTGTCGCTAAACCCAACCAAAACAAAGTACCTTGTATTTGGCACTAGACAGCAATTATTTAAACTTCCCTTCACCCTTAACCTAGAATTGATGGGTGAACCAATTGAAAGAGTTTTCGAAGCGCGCAATCTTGGTCTCATAATGGACAAGGACCTCCGCTTTGAAAAACATGTAGCCGACTCTGTACGAAACTGTTTCTACCGACTGAAGGTTTTGTACAAGATGAGGCCCTACTTGTCTGTTACACTACGCGAGCAGCTTGTCGAGACTCTGGTATTTTCTAAGTTAAACTACGCGGATACAGTTTACGGCCCTCGCCTATTAGCCCGCACAGACCGTCTTATTCAAAGGGTGCAAAACGCCTGTGCCCGATTCTGTTACACAATCCCCCCTAGGAGCCACGTAACGCCCGTACTTAATAAACACTTCACACTCAAAATGAAATCGAGACGCAAGTTGCACTTAGCCTGCCTTCTGTTCGGTGTGCTAAAGCATAAAAAGCCAGAGTACCTGTACAACAAGCTAAGTTGGCTGACTAGTACACGAGGGTGCGAAAGGAGGCAATGCTCACCGCAGCTTGCGTCTCGATCTCACCGCACGGCAGCATTCAGAGGCAGTTTCCGTTATGCGGCATCAAAAGTCTGGAATAATCTGCCGCCTCCGATTAGAACATCCAACTCGTCTAATTCCTTCAGAAAACGTTTGCGACAGTATTTGATAGACGCACAACGGAGACTGGACATGGTACATTTAAATGTTTCTTTGATATGATGCTGTGCCAATTTGAGTGGAATGTGGTGGATTTGTGGTGTACGTGCAGTGCGCGTGCAACTACAGGGAATACACATATATGTATTGTATATATATTTATCTATTAGATTATTAAATACTTTATTATTATTTCTATTCTGTTTATATTTTATGTTTATCATTATTATATTATATATCATAGAAATGATTGACATCCGTACACTCACCATTAGGACCAGTTGAAAACCAGCGTTGGGCACTAGTTGTCCGGCATTTTGCTGAACTGGGCCTATTTGGCGCAGCCGTGAGTCACACAGTATTATTAGTAGTCCTAGATGTGTTGAATTCCATTATTTTTTAATGTATAATTTCTTTTAATAATAATAAGATGTTGTTTATTTTTTTTATTTTTTTACTGTGTGTACTTGTGGCATGTGTCAATAAACGTTTTTTCTTTCTTTCTTTCTTTCCATGGGATCTAGAAGCGAGTGCCCACGCGCTCCTGCACGAGAAGCGTGTGGAGGCGCTTCGCCGGGGCGAAACTCTGCTACCACGACTTGTTGCGGCACGGCGGATGGAGCTCCGGCGCGAGATCATGGTGGCATGGAAAGAGCGGATATCGTAACCCAGCGCTGGGTACGCCACAATAGCGGTGGTAAGTCCCCTCTTTGAGGAGTCGCTAAAGAGACGTCATGGGATCCTTACCTTCCGCCTGACGCAGGTGCTCACCGGACACGGTTGTTTCGGGAGTTACTTGTGTCGGATTCGGCGGGAGGAAACGCCCGGGTGTCACCACTGCGAGGATCACCCTGAGGACACGGTGGAACACACAGTGGAGATGTGCCCCGCTTGGGCAGAGCTCCGCCGTGTCATTGTAGGGGCAATAGGCGGCGACCTCTCGCTCCCGGTCCTGGTTTAATCTATGGGCCAGAGCGAAGAGTCATGGGAAGCAGTCACCTCTTTCTGTGAAGCAGTTATGCAAGCGAAGGAGGTGGCAGGACGCGCTAGGAAGAGGCGGGTTACAAGGCCCTCACAGCCCTCGCGTCCCAGCCGCCGTAGGAGATGCTCCGGGCGTCGGGAGTCACAGGGTGACTTCCAGCCACCGCAGGCGCGGGCCTGCGGGCTGTGAGCAATGGGTAGCTCGCCGCCCGACTGAAACCAGGCCCGTGTAGACGGCGCGGCGTGTTTGACGCGTGCCTCAAAGATTGTCAACAAAATTGTCGGGGCCCACAAGGGAGCCGTTGCCTGCCGGGGTTGCGGAATTGTTTGAAAGAGTTACCGCGGCCTCGGAACACGAAGGGTATATAATGGAACACGGATGGGTTTTAGTCAGTAAAAGTCTGACACACCCTCCCGCTTCGCCCATATCGGGAGGCAGGCATTGGATGATATCCCATCCTTAAAAAAAATGTTTCTAGCTCCTGACTATTCTTAACGACTGTCAAAGATTTACAAATGACCGCCGGAACCAACAGCTTAGCGTGTTTTCCGAGGCACGGAGAAATCTCGTAATATATAACACTAGCTTTTGTCCGCGACTTCGTTCACGTGGGAGGTTTTTTCCGAGATAAAAACTATACTATCTCCTTTTCAGGGTTCTAAACTATTCCCATGCCAAATTTCATTGAAATCGGTTGAGCGGTTTAGGCGTGAAAATGTAACAGACAGACAAACAGAGTTACTTTCGCATAATATTAAAAGAATGGATATGGATGTGAAGTTGATCATCCATCTGCGGACTGACTTTGGCAAGCAATGCTTCACCTTGAACATCAACTAATACGGCTCTTATTGTTTATCGACGTGCTGCTCTGAATTAAAAATATCACAAATCGGTTAGCTTCGACTTTATTTTGGGCCGACCGCGAGAGGTCGCCGCCACTGATTGCCTTCATGATAACACGGCGGTGCTCCACCTAAGCGGGGTACACCTCGATGTAACCGACCCTACCCTACGAGAAAACGTACCCTTTTTTAGGTGGAAAGATCATTAAATTACTCTTCCCGGCTCTGGGTGGGGTAGGTAGTGTCAGGTTTCTGTTGACTAAAATACAACCCTGCTCCTCAGCTGCCATTACGTTCCAAAGCCCGAATAAATAAGCTTTAGTTTTGTATCGAAAAAACAAAGCTATAGAATTTCATAAACACAATTTTCAAGTACTAACTCCCAATAAGTCACTACAGCCTAAAATATATTCGAACAGCAGTAGAATCACATATGGGCGTCAGTAAGTTCTAGTAATTTGGTTAATTTGTGCCTATGTTATCGCGAGACAAATGGCCCCACGTGAGATACTGGTAGATTTTAAGCCGTTGGCATTCCGCCAGCCTGTGGCATGTAGTTAAAGAATTAGAATTATAGAAGTGCTTGTGTTTTCCGTTTTGGTTCGTAAACTTTTATTATAGTTGAGCGTGGGAGTTGCGATTCCATATGTGGTGGAGGATTTTCTTATTTTTCTTTATGCTCTCGAATTCCGAGTTTGAAAATACGACGATAGGTTCTTTATTTTTATGGTTTTTAAATATATTTGTCTGTGTTTTTGATTGGCGCAGTAATTTGTTTAAAATATTTATCATATTTAGTTTATGATTTTCAGTGGCCTCTATTTGATTTAATGTATTCCACCACACGATCTCAGTGTGTGTGTTTTTAACCGACTTCAAAAAAAGGAGGTTTACAATTCGTCTTGAACTTTTTTTTTTTTTATGTATGTTACCTCATAACTCGGAGACGGCTGGACCGATTTGAAAAATTCTTCAAATGTTATAGGCATACCTATAGCGTTTTGGGTATTTCTTATAGTACCTTGAGCAGTTGCTTCCGAAAAGTACCATTTGGGGAAGTTGAACTGATGATGAAGACCACAGATGGCCACTGAAACTCCTAACTAATAAGTATTTCGTGGATTGCGATTCGATTACTTGAGTACGGATGTTAAACACTTTATGCTCGTCACAATACATATGGTGATGTAGAGCTGATGGACAAGTACCAGGAGAACTCCTCAAAAATTAATGATAGCCAGTCAGGAAAAGCAATACTTTGTAAAAGGTGATAAATTGTTGACATTATGGCTTTTGTAACTAGATAAATTACAAACCGACCCACTAATAAGAGTGAAAAATTTTTTTTTTGCAAAAAATAGAACCGCCTTCCATATCAAAACACTACAAAGGCAAAAATAACTTTTATTTCGGAAGGCGGTGTCTTTAGTTTTATATATATTTTCGTTTTTGACACCGCCTTCCGAAATTAAAGTTATTTTGCCTTTGTAGTGTTTTGATATGGAAGTCGGTTCTATTTTTTTGCAAAAATTTTTTTTTTACATAATGAATAATATTTAATTTGTAAATTAGTTTATATAGGTTTCAGATAAATTAAAAAATGTCATCTGATTATTTGGTCCGCTGAGAGGTATAAAATGTTGAATTCCAAAATCAAATTTGAAAACAAAAAAAATACGTTCAGTACAGAACAGTAAGTATATGGGAATAATAATATAAATACTTACTTAAATACATATTACATTTTCTTTATTGATAATTGGCTCGCGTTTGACCTCCATTTCTCCTGATAGTAAGAGATGATGTGGTCGAAGATGAGGCACGTTTACCTAGAAGTAACCTATTCACTCTTGAATACAAAAATGTGTTTGTTAGTTTGTCTTTCTTTCATGTCAGAATAGACAAATGCAGCGATGTGATTTCTGATATGTAGATAGTAGAGGGATTAACCTCTTTTTTGCGTAAAAATATGTTATTTTGACAGAAAAACACGGTTTAATGAAATACGACAACGATACGGAGTCTGTTTTTCCTGATATCTACAATAATGGAGGGTCCTTTAAGTAGAGAAAGAATAGGTTACTTTTAAAAAAAGATTTCTTGTACATAGTTAGATGGAGGTTAAAAGTGAACCTATCAAAAATAAAAAAAATGAGTGTGGCACTCGTGGATTGCCGCGGTAAAGCTATTGCATAGCATTTTTTATCAACTTATGCAATTATAATTATTTAAATATTTTATTTATGCAGATTTTTTTTTCTTTGATATTAATTCAAGTTACACTTTTTGAGAGTGGTGACTGATAATAAAACATTTTTCTTTCTTTTATTGAATAAATGAGAAGTTAATATTGTTTAAAATATTTTTATTATCTTACAATACATGTAGGTTATTCAGGAATTTTTATCATTGAAACTATAGGTTTATTAGCAGCTAGTCTACACGCATACGTCTAGTCGCACGCACACAAACACCGTGTCGAAGTCTGCCGTACTGAAACGACGTTAGACGATGCACGACTTTCAGCGCTGCACCGCTGTGCCGGTCGGAGTGGGGGGTGTTAGGTTTATTTTCGTTACGGAATTTCTTGATTCGGTCGCCGCACTCAAAGCCCGCGATAAAAGCTATGCAATAGCTTAAAATAAATACACACGTAAACAAAGTCGTCCATATCGAGTAACGGGCAAATTTTCTATTCTAAACCAGTAACTGCAGGAGTGCACAATTACATTGCTGGCATATAACCGTCAGCCCATTCCAAATGAAATCCATCAATAAATTGCAAGTTACTTCCAGCCATTTACACTGCCGTGTCAGAGTTATAGGGCAGTGTACTCCACACTTCGTGGCACAGTATGTACTGCATAGCTTCACAAGTAGTTCGAGTTTTTCCATGGGCAGAGAATTTTTCGGAAAATCTCAACCAAACGCCTCCGTAGGTATTGCGGGCGGCTTTCGTAATTGGATTGTGAAAATTTAATAATGAGCCGATATGTTCGTAACTTTTGTGGACGAATTAAAATTAATTTAGTTTTACAATAATATTATTAAAGATTTATATTATTAAATTAAGTTATATAATCCTTACTAATATTATAAATTCGAAAGTAACTCTGTCTGTCTGTGTGTTACGTAATCACGCCTAAACTACTGAACAAATTTAAATGAAATTTGGTACGGACATAGTCTAGAGCCTGAGAAAGGACATAGGCTGCATTTTAATGCGATAAAAGGACTGTAAGGGGTTGAAATAGGGGATGGACGTTTGTATGGAAATTGCGTCATTTTTAAAGCTAGAAGCTTGAAACTTATTTTTAGACTTGATTAGAAAACCTCCTCCTTTTTTTGTCGTCAGTTGAAAAATGTACTTAAATAAGCTATTAGCAGTAAAATATTGTAAATAGCTTATTTATTTATGAGTTTTATTTTCAAAATAATTATTATAAAAAATTATAAATGCTGCCCAAAGTCACTATTTCGCGCGGACGAAGTCGCGGGCACAGCTAGTAGTTATATACAGGTACTAGTTTGTCGGTGTTTGTTGCCATAGCAACGTATTTGAAATAAGCATTTATATCTCTTTAAAATAGATTCGGTATCAATATTGATGTAGGGACTAGAACTCCTGAAGAAAATTTTACTATTGATAGAAATCAAAATGGTAGCTTGCTTATTCTTTGAAATGAATAGAAAGACATTATATTTATGATAGCAATTTAAATTAGTTTGCGTCAATGTTACGTTCAATTGACAAGTTTGATATTTTAATTCTTTCGCGGATGATATGTTTCGTGGTGCATATATTCTACAATTAGAGATCCACAGACCACAGGTTGGGAACCAATGCTTTAAGAGATTTACAGCGCTTTATTCATGAACTAGATGTGCCTGCGACTTTGTTCGCATGGGAGGTATTTTCCGCGTAAATATCAAACCCTTAAAAAATTCTGTGATAAGAGCCCGGAGCCGATAACCTATGTGTTATTCTAGGATTTCAAAATTTAATTAGTTATGTAAAAATTTGGTATTTAAGTAGATAGGAACTTACATACCAAACATTCAGATACTTTCACCAGTTTTGGCGTGATTAAGTAACAAAAAAATCATCTAAACTTGCGTATTTATGATTAAGAAAGAAACAATTCTCGGTGTCATGATAGGTTCTGGCTGCCAGTAATAAGAAAGTGAAAAAGACTGTTCTAAAAAAACCGACTTCCATATAAAAACACTACAAAGGCAAAAATAACTTTAATTTTGGTAGTCGGTGTCATTTGTTTTGTATTTTCTTTTTTTTTTGACACCGCCTTCCGTAATTAAAGTTATTTTTGCCTTTGTAGTGTTTTTATATGGAAGTCGCTTCTATTTTTTGCTAAAATATTTTTTTTTCACGCTTTTTAGTGGGTCTGTTTGTAATTTATCTTGTTACCAAAGTCAAAATGTCAACTACTTATCACCTTTTACAAAATATTGCTTTTCCTGGTGCAGAGCCGTTAATTTTTAATTAGTTCTCCTGGTACATCACCATCAGCTCTACTTCACCATATGCATTGTGACGAGCATAAAGTGCTTAACATCTATATTCAAGTAATCTAATCGCAATCCACGAAATACTTATTATTGAGTAGTTTCGGTGGCCATCTGGGGTCTTCATCATCAGTTCCACTTCCTCAAATGGTGCTTTTCGAGAGCAACTGCACAAGTTACTATAAGAAATACCCAAAACGCTATAGGTGTGCCTATAATATTTGAAGAATTCCCCCGATGTCTCCATGATCCCATCATCAGATCCAAACGTGAAGACAATGGGAACAACTAGAAAGTATAGCCTTTCAAACAAAAAACGAATTTTCCAAATCGGTCCAGCCAGATGTATATGTAACCTCATTACTCGCGGATGCGAGTAATGAGGTAACATACATAAAAAAAAAGTTCAAGACGAATTGAGAACCACCTCCTTTTTTGTTGAAGTCGGTTAAAAAGTAACATAATTTCAATTAATTTCTGCCCACGGCTTCACTCTCCAGAAAAGGTTTTGTCAACAAAATGAAGTAGGATACTTTATTAATCACTATCCAGCTACTGCTCTTCAACTATGTTTACACCAAAGATTATATCGATCCATTACCTACTCTGTTTTACAAGAAAGAAGGATAAGAAAACAAACGAACTTGTATATTTACAATATTATATAATATGCAAAGCCTTTTAACGTTACAGTATACAACGTGTAATTTAAAGGGTATATACATACCGAGTGCACGGCTTCTTTGGATGTTAACCAACGATATGGCAAGGGTTTTGTAATCCTATGTCTACATGTGTGGAGCATATTAGAAATTTCAATACATTGATACCAGAGGCCAAATTTTTCAAATTAAGAAGAACGAAGAGAATTTTCCTTTTATTGACAAGTGACCTGGAAAGTGATGACCCTCATAGTGTTGTGACACGTATGTTATTACTGGTATTCAAGAAACATATGAAACTAATAATTTGGGGTCAATTCTAGACAGATTCTACCAGATGTTGTATTCAGTCCTTTTGGATAGATATGGGGTTTCCGTTACACGTTGTATACTTTGAGAAAATATCAGATCTATCTATCTTAGAAAATATCAGAGATTTGAAGTTTGGGGACAGACCTGTCGTCGACTTGTACGTTCACATTGCACCCGTGCGAAACCAGGACGCGTTTCTAACTTGCAATAAAAATTAGCCTTTCTCAACGTCAAGTCTATATTTGTACTAAATTTCATGGAAAGCGGTTCAGTGGTTTTAGCGTGAAAACGTAATAGAGTTATTTTCGATTTAATACTATTATTAGAAGGAATCTATGGCAGCAAATACTAACAATTACTAATGTATACCTACTTAAATAAAGTAATTTTTTTTGCACAAATACTTATGTTCATTTTTCTTCAATTGGTCATGGGACTTCTGTTTGGCGCTTTAATGGCACACTGGTTTAAGAAATAGAAAATTTCCGCCCCGACCCTTGGTTTTCGAAAATAACACAGACGGTGGAGTATGAAATTTGGCATAATATGTATAAGTTTATAAAGAGACGGAGTGCTGAAAAATACAAAAACCGACCGTCCGTCCGTCCTCGCCGCCGGAGCCCGCCGTGACGTCCCCGTAATAGTCCACCCTGACGCTTGCCAGAGCCAGCCCGCGACGCTGAGCCAATAGCTTTAAATTCCCTTATTAATAATAATAATGATATGATCCAGCCTGTCCCTAGCTGCCCTCCCCCTGCGACGCCCTAAGCCGAGGTCCGTACCCCACAGGGGGTGCCCTTAGCGTGTAGTCGCCTAGTTTGTAAGTTTTGTTATAAGCCCTGGCTGGAGGCTTTAATTAATTAAGGCAACTACAGGCAGGCTGCGAGATGCCACACACAAAAACAAAAATAATCACACACATTTCTTTTGATAACAGTGATGACCCAGTAGATACAGGCATGACTTACAAGTTGTGGATTGTGGATTCGAACTCAGGCAGGCACACATTTCTTTGTGTAATTTTCATTGCTTCAAAACAGTAAAGAAAAACATAGTGAATCCTCACACCTAGGACAAAAATTTAGAGAAATGCGACATCAACCGACCTGCCCTGGATGTGCGTGGCGGTTTGCGATTGCGACCCAAATCTCTCTCAAAGCGAGATCTGTATCCCAGTAGCCGGACAATTATAGGCTGATTAAGTCATGTTTTTTGTTTATTTATTATTTATTTATTTATTTTATTTATTATATACTTTATTGTACACCTAACAATACATTTAAAGATACAAATAATAAAACTAGTGTACAATGGGCGGTCTTATCGCACAGGGCAATCTCTTACAGACAACCTTTGGATGGACAGAAATGAAAGGAGACAGATTTAGGGCTGTCAGTGTACAACATCATACTAATCAAACATAATAATATAAAATACATACCATATATATGAATATAATATATACTAATACATATCAAAATCATAATAGAGAAAGGAGGGGAAAAATTAAATTATAGTGAGAGGTAATGCTCTTTCACCATTTTTTGAAAGTAGGTAATGTTTGCGCACGCCTCACATCTATGGGCAATGCATTCCATAAACGGGCTGCTTGGATAGTGAAAGATTTATCGAAGAAAGAAGTGGAGTGCATACGGATACTTAACTCTAAATTTTCCGATGATCTCAAGGACCTTGAATGTGTGTCACAGAGAAACCGAAAGCGGTCTTTAAGATAAAAAGGAGTTAAAGGATTAAATAAGACATTATAAAGCAGAGAAAGTAAATGAACATTCCGGCGAAACCTAATAGGAAGCCATTTGAGCTTAGTACGAAATTCAGAAACATGGTCATATTTGCGCAAGCCAAATATAAACCTAATACAGAGATTTTGAAGTCGCTCTAGCTTGTCAAATTGGTCTTGGGTCAAATCAAGATAGCTGGCATCAGCATAGTCCAAGATAGGAAGAAGAAGAGACTGTGCAATTGCAATTTTAGTGGTGATGGGAAGAAAATTACGAAGCCGTCTCAGGGAGCCTGCAGAAGCAAACAGTTTACGACTGACTTCCTGCAGTTGCTTCGTCCAAGACAGAGTTTTGTCGATGTATATCCCCAAGTTCTTCACGGCGTGACTGAACGGAATGACGGTGTTATTAAATGAAACTTCGGGAAGTGTCGACCAGTCGATCTTAGAGATAGTCCGGGAGCTACCAACAACAATTACTTGGGTTTTGGCGGGATTAATTTTCAGTCCGAACTCAGTGCTCCAATCACTAATACGAGTGAGGTCCCCATTAATTGTCCCAATGGCATCAGATAATTCGACGAGGGGTGCTTGCGTGTAAATTTGCAAATCATCAGCATACAAGTGGTAGAAGGAAGATAGTCGTTGAGTGATAGCATTAATAAAAAGTACGAAAAGTAAAGGAGATAAAAAGCCACCCTGCGGCACACCGGCAGAGGTGTCACACCAAGAAGAGAAAGAATCCTCCGTGCAAATACGCTGCCGGCGACCAAACAGGTAACTTCGAAACCAGTCAATTACCGAAGGAGATATGTTAAAAAACTTTTTAACAAAAAATTAAACCGACTCCCAAAAAACACTGCAAAGTGAAAAATAACTTTAATTTCGGTAGTCGGTGTCTTTAGTTTTGTTTTTTCGTTTTTGGCACCGACTTCCGAAATTAAAGTTATTTTTCACTTTGCAGTGTTTTTTGGGAGTCGGTTTAATTTTTTGTTAAAAAGTTTTTATTTCACTCTTTTTAGTTGGATGATTTTTAATTTACCTAGTTACAAGAGCCTAAATGTCATCTACTTATAACCTTTTACAAAATATTGCTTTTCCCATGCTGGGCCGTTAATTGTTGAGGAGTTCTCCTGGTACTTCACCATCAGCTCTACATTACCATATGCATTGTGACGAGCATAAAGTGCTTAACATCCATATTCAAATAATCGAATCGCAATCCACTCAATACTTATTATTGAGTAGTTTCGGCGGCCATCTGTGGTCTTCATCATCAGTTCCACTTCCTCAAATGGTACTTTTTGAGAGCAACTGCACAAGTTACTATAAGAAATACCCAAAACGCCATAGGTGTGCCTATAATATTTGAAGAGTTCCCTCGATTTCTCCAGGATCCCATCATCAGATCCTGACTTTGGTGATAATGGTACCAATTTCGAAGTATACCCATTCGAACAAAAAAAGAATTTTTCAAATCGGTTTAGCCGTCTTCGAGTACTCGATGATCATACATAAAAAAAAAAAAAAAAAAAAAAACAAATATACGCGTCGAATTGATAACCTCCTCTTTTTGTCGTCGGTTGAAAAGAGCATAGAACGCCAAGCAGAATGTCGAAGTCAACTGTATTAAAAGCATTGCTAAAGTCAAGTAGTGCAAGTAGTTTATCAAATAAACAAAAATATTAACCCTCAAAATCCTTCCAAAATTGTGAAAATTTAGCCGCTACAATGTTTTCAAAAATTACTTAATTAATTAGCCACGTTTATGAAACAAAACCGTGTCACGTAAACCAGCGTTACGCGTAAATAAAGAAAGTGTGTGTTCGACTAAATTACGTGAAAGTGCGCGCCGGCTCAACTTTCAAATTGATTCGCCAACTTCTCCGGGCGAATATTTGTTTTGGTGGTACTAGTAGTTTGCGAAGGATTTGGGTGATACTTGTGTGAGTTTTCTTTGGTTTGTAACACCTTTGTCATTGAACTTATTTTTTTCTATTAAGACTATCTTTTCGTCCTCCTTGCGTCGTTTTCCTCATAACTGAGGGTTTTCTCCCGTATTATTTTCCTCCAGATGTTTCTGTCTCTGGCGGTGGTGAAAGGCGTTGTGAACCGTAGAGTCGAGAGCGGTACGGATCTGGTCAGAGCCACGTATTGGGCTATGTCCCCGAGGCTTTTCCCGTTTTCTTTGCGGGACACGATGAGATTTTCGAGGTTGCTACCGTCTTTCTTAGCAATGTGACCGAAGTATTCCATGACTCCGCGTAGACACAGAGATGACAGCCGCGCGGAGACTTTGAATTCTCGCAGTTTGGAAATGTTAGTCCGAAATGCTGTCCAGGGGATGCGAAGTATTTTTCTCCAGCACCAAATCTCAAAGGCGTCAATGCGTTTGCGGTCTGCAGCTTTCGGTATCCATGTCTCAGCGCCATACGAAAAGATGGAGAAGACCAGAGTCCGTACCAGTTTGGTTTTGGTTTTGATTGAAATGTTGCGTGCTTTTAGTGGTTCTATATTTCCGGGGTTGCGGGAATGTTCTAACGAGATACCGCGGCCACGGAACGCAAGGAAAGCTGAAGGAGCAGGGTGGGTTTTTAGTGAGTAGAAGTCTGACACTCCTTTCCGCTCCACACTCAGCGGGAGTAATTTTGCCACCTAGAAAAAAAGTAATTCTATATTTAAACACTTACATTTCAAACGTATGGACAGGGGCCATACCATGACGTGTTAAAGCGGGAGTTGTTCGAGCGAGAAAGAGGGATGGAGCTATATAGCGTGCATAGCTTCGTCCCTCTTGCTCGCTCGAACGACTCTCGCTTTAACACGTCATGGTATGGCCCCAGGCCCACTTAAATCTGTGAGCATCTTTCCTCAAAAGATCGACTCACATGACTGTAATCTACAAGGTTCCCATATAATTTTGAGTGTTTCTCTTCAGGGTAGGTAGTCAGTTAGGAAAAACCGGTCTCACCTAGTTTAAATTTACGAAAAAAATGACGTGTAAAAGTGTTATTTAATAACCAATTTGCAAAATAAAGGTCATTTATAATTTATGCATGTGATAAGTGCTTTCAATCGAGTTAGCCCATAATCTAGATTTATGCCTACTGGTAGACTCTTAGATTCGTGTTTGATTTAGATTTGTTACAATAACGTACTAATTAGTCTATACTACTAATTGTCTACACATACCTGTAAAACTGTGTTATGGAAACAATGTAAAAATCAATTATTAAGTTTTGAAAAGAGTAACCATGGAGTTTCTTGCTGGTTCAGAATAACTGACAAAAACTACTTACGTAGTTATAAATGCTCTTCAATGCGAACCAAACAAGTCTTCTGTGGGCTTAGTATGACTTTGAAATATTTCTGTCGATTTCGTAAATTATCGCGTAGTTTCTTTCACATGTACCAAATTGTAGATGAGTGTGAAAGAGACAAAAGCGAAGGGTATCGAAAACCATAATAGCCGGAGTCTGTGTTTCCCGATAGCTATAACCTAGGGGTCCTTAAGTCAAGAGAGAATAGGTTACTTTTAGGTAAGCGTGCTGTTAATAAATTAATAAATAAACATTTTATTGCAAATAAATTATTCTATTGTATTTTAAGAGTGATTTTCTCCTCGTAGGGTTGTGTTCCAGCCGCCGCAGGAGACGCTCCGGGCGTCGGGAGTCGCAGGGTGCCTCCCAGCCATCGTAGGCATGGACCTGCGGGCTGCGAGCAATGGGTAGCTCGCCGCCCAACAGAAACCAGGCCCATGTAGAAGGCGCGTCGTGTTCCACGCGCGCCTCAAAGAGTGTCAGCAAAATTGTCGGGACCCACAAGGGGGCCGTTGCCTGGGTTACGGAATTGTTCGAAAGAGTTACCGCGGCCTCGAGACACGAAGGGCATATGATGGAACACGGATGGGTTTTAGTCAGTAAAAGTCTGACACACCCTCCCGCTTCGCCCAAATCGGTAGGCAGTCATTGGATGATACCATCCTTAAAAAAAAGAGTGACATTCTGGTGACTTCTTTTCTCACATAGTAGTGTACCGCAGTCCCGAATATCCCATACGTATAGTGAGACTACTTGATTATTTGCTGAGAAAATAGGTCGCGTTAATTAATATCACTTACAATACAAACAAGTTGGTCCGGACGGAGGAATTTAACAAAGATTCGTCTGTTACGTAAATAACTTGCGTATATTTAACAATGTTTTGGTTTATTTTTGTCACAAAAATAGACTTCATTTCTCAATTTCCAAGAAATGGATACTGGTTTTATATTTAGGACTTATTCAAACGATGACGTTAATTTTGAGCGGTGTCCAATACTTATTAGATTTACTAATGCGTCAATATGTTTTTCAATATCCTTATAACTTACGGTGCTGAGACTTGGACGCTGAAATAGGAATCTGTATAGACTCAGAGAAGCACAAAGAGCCATGGAACGTTCCATGCTCGGCATCAGAATAGGTGATCGGCTTCCAAATGTCGAAATCAGAAGACGTAAAAAAATCGAATTAAAGAAATCAAGTGGAGTTGGGCAGGACACCTTGGAAGGCACGGTAACGTCAGGTGCAGTAAAGCTGTGATTGAGTTACGTCCAAGAACTGGAAAGAGGAGTGCCTGGTCGTCCGGCAGTAAGTTAGGCCGATGATGCCGAACTTGGCACAAGCGAAGAGAGGCGTGTAGCCAACAATTAGTGAAGTCAGGATGATAAAGTCCATACGAAAATATGGATTTGAAAAAATTACCATGCAAGCTATACCACATCGTAACGTCACTTTTGAAGACGATCTAAATGCCAGTTTATTATCGTATTCAGACCATTTTGTTTAAAATTACCTACCTGAAATAAAAACTAGCGCTTATAAATGTTACTTGCTATTTCCCGCGACTTTGTTTTTGTTTACGTAGAAAATTTGAAATTTTGAATATTACCTCCGGATGGAAAGTAGCCAGTGTGCTAATTCAGACGATATAAATAATGTATCCCTGCGCCACATTTCATCCAGACCCGTTCAGCCAAAGGAACATCCACTTATCCATTCATCCAAACCTTTGCATTTAATCCTTTTAATTAGTTCCTTTGTTATATGTCTGGGATCAGGGCTGGGCGCAAGAGGTGGCCCTGGTCGAACGCTACATGAGGACACGGCAGTGCTTCGACCAAACGCGGTACAACTCCGCCAAGCAAATAAAATCCTTAAATGTTTAATAAATAAAGCTCACATGTTAATATCAAAGAGTATTTTTTACAAACTTTTGTATTCTTAAAATTGTGTTACCCTTCTACAGGGTTTTCGAGGTCAGATAGACAGTCGCTCCATGTAAAACACTAATACTCAACTGTATCTTATTCGACTGGAAGTCGGGTCTAATATAACTGGGAAAAGACTAAGCAGATAATGATTGTACAACGTGTAACATAAAGGGTATATACATAACATGCTCTGCGAGTCCAATACAATAATGCTTTCGGGGTAATGTTGGGGCTACCGCGCTTTTGCAGTGCGTCGGGGATGTTTGCGAAGGCAGGTGTGCCTGATTTTTTTGCATTAATACGGTCGCGTATAGCATCCTTGATGCGGCGAGTGCGCGATAGCTCCAACAGCCTGATAGCTGTCGTCGCCGACAGGATGAATAGTCCAATAATGTGGCACTGGATGATGACTCACAGAGCGTCATTCACGTACATTAAATAATTACTTTTTTAAGTGTATTTTATAATATTTCTTCTAATTTGTCTTGTTATTATTGTATTTTATATTTATTTTAAATTTGTGTGTTTATTTTTTTGTTTATGTGTAAATGTGTCTCCATATGGACTTTGGTCTGAAAATAAAGTATTTTATTATTATTATTCAATTTATTTAATCTATTTACATATGAATTACATTTTTAAATATTAATATAAAAAATAGTAGCCCACCGGTATCGGGAACAGGGTCCAAGCTACCGGTGGTCAGGGCTCCATAGAGAGAAACCTCCTCACAATACGCGCCGTTTCCTGAGTACTGCTTTCTGGATCAAGCCCTTGATCCAGCTGCCCAACGAGAGCCTCCTTAGATGTTGGTCGAGGCTCTTGGCTATTATACCATTGGCTGTGACGACTATCGGCACAATGATTGCTGTCTCCACATCCCACATGTCAACAACCTCGCGCGCCAGGTCAAGATACTTATTTTTTTTATCTATCTCAGCTTTCACGAGGTTCTCGTCATGGGGGACTGCTATATCAACAATCATTGTGCGACGCTCTAATCGGTCTATTACCACTATGTCAGGCTTATTGGCAACAATAGTCCTGTCAGTGATGATAGACCGATCCCAATACAGTGTAATATTGCCATTTTCGAGAACTGGGTCGGGCACATACCTATAGTATGGTACTTCTGATTCCACAAGATTGTATTTAAGAGCAAGTTGCTGGTGAATAATCCTGGCCACGAGGTTGTGTCTATGCAAATAGTCTCCGTTAGCCAGACGAGAACAACCGGAGATAATGTGACGAATGGATTCTCCCGGTTTGTGACATGCCTGACATATGTCTACCGTACCATCCTTCACAATATATTTCCGATAGTTATTCGTCATCATAACTTCATCCATAATCGAACAGACAAAACCTTCGGTTTCCCCGAAGAGGTCACCAAAACGTAGCTAGGCTACGGACGCTAATGTGTCTACGTCAGACCCATGAAGGGCCCGGTAATAGCGCCCGTGAAGCTCCTTGCTCTGCCATACTTCTCTGCGGTCATTAGTATCTAATACTACAAGTTTGCGCCAATTCTCGGTACCTAAGGAGAGCAGAGTGAGGCCTTTGTCCACCGCTACCACATCTCGATGCATACCCACGTCGGCTTCTAGGAAATATTCCCTAAGGCTGCATACCTCACGATTGTGTAGGGTCTTTGCATTTAAAATGCCACGACCCCCGTACTTCCGCGGGATATACAGCCTCATCACCGATGAACGTGGGTGATGCATTCGATTTGCAGTCAGCGTTGTGCGGACCCGCCTGTCCAAGGCGTCAAGTTCAGTCTGAGTCCATTTGAGTATGCCAAAAGAGTACATCAATACTGGCATGACCCAACCATTGAAGGCACGCACCTTGTTTCCGCCTGATAAAAGACTATTCAGTACTTTATTCAGGCGGCCAAAGAAGCGTTCTTTCAATGACTGTTTAACATAAGCAGCATTGATGCCTAGTGCCTCTGACATACCCAAATACTTGTAGGTTTCAGTTGAGCCGAGGGATCTTAGGTGTATGGAATCCGAGAGTTGAGTTCCCACGGATTCCATAATCTCCCCTCGCTTTACATGCATGACCGCACATTTGTCCACACCAAATTCCATCCTGATGGCGCTACTGAAGGTTTCCGTTACCTTCAGTAGCTCCATGAGTTGCAAGTTGCTGGGGGCAAAAAGTTTCAAATCATCCATGTAAAGCAAGTGTGATATGACCTGACCACCTCTTCTCAACTGGTAGCCTAGCCCCGAACCCTCCAGCAGTGTACTGAGAGGGTTGATAGCCAGACAAAACCACAGTGGGCTCAGACTGTCGCCCTGAAAAATACCACGCTCAATCCTAATCGGTTCGCTGTTTTCCTGGATCTGTCGACATCCTGGATAGCGAAGGACCGTCTTCTATTGCCCCATACATGACTCAAGGAAGGTGCGTAGGGTTGAATTTATTTTGTACAACTCCAACACCTTCATAAGCCATGTATGAGGGACAGAGTCATAGGCCTTCTTATAATCTATCCAACATGTCGACAAATTCTTTCGGGAATGACGAACCTGTTGGTTAATGGCAATATCAATGAGGAGAAGCTCCTTAGTACCGCGGGACCCGTTCCTACATCCATTCTGAGAAGCAGACATGATTGAATTTGTATCAATATGATTATTAATTTTGGCTCTCAAAATGGAAGTAAGAACTTTATAGACCGTCGGTAAGCACGTGATGGGTCTATAATTTTTAGGTTCCGTAGTACTGCCTGATTTATGGAGCAGGTGAGTTATTCCTGTAGTTAGGAATTGAGGTAGCGATCCTGACTCTAGGGCAGACTGGAACTGAAATGCCAAGCGAGCGTGCGATCTTTGGAACCATTTAAGCCAAAAATTGTGCAGCCCGTCCAGCCCTGGGGATTTCCAGTTAGATAACGGACGGACTGCATGGGTTACATCTTGGGGGCTGATCGTGATTGCCCCCATTTCTGGTAAAAGATCGCATGTGCGCCTGATCTCCCGCATCCAGTCACCCTCAGTGTGACTGACAGGAGCTGACCAGATGTTGCGCCAGAACGAACACATGGCGTCATCATCCGGTAAGCACGTATCAGTCACACCTTGGTCAGGTCACTCCCAGGTCCTATAAACCCACCTTTCATTGCTTTGGAATGTGCGATTCTGAGTGTATCGCTCCACCCGACGCTTATATCTGCGAATTCTATTTGCCCACGCATAGACTTTCTGCTTCAGGAAGTCGATGCGCTCTGTGACGCAGGTCAGATAATCCCGAGGACTAATATCAGTCCCCGCGAACGCCCGCCTCACAAAGCGCATCACTCTAGGGCGAGTATTGCCCTGTCTGAAGCAGATAAGTTTGCCAATGAGTGCTCTAGCCCCAGCGATACGACGTTCGATCCTGCACTGCCAAGCTGGTACAGCTGGTCGAATAGCTCTGTCAGTCTTTGGAAACTTCACATGAGCTACCCGACATGCTGCAACAGCGGCACAGTACAGGATCGAATGGGTATCGGTGAGGTCTTCGCTATTGTCAAAATAATTTGACAACAGTGAATCTAGAGCACACACTAGTGCCCTATTTTTCTTATGCATGGGCAAACGAGGCAGACGAGGTCTCAGCTCAGGTGGTGTGGAGCGACACTCCCGTAATGCACACTCCAAAGCACTCCTCAATTGTTCACTACACTGGGTACTCACGGATGTAGCCCGGTCCTCCGTGGTCGGGTCGCGGTGAGATACTAGGTTGTAGTTGCACCGCAGCCTGTGGTGAAGCAGATGAGACATGACTACACCATGATTCGAGGCGTAGTCTATCAAGTACGGCGTCATCTAACATACGGTTACGCTGGATGACCCGCACCTGATCCGACAGTCGTTGGGCCGAAACGTTGACAGCTGGTTCAAGTACCTGAAACAGAGAGAGCATCCGACCACGGTACGCAGTGAGGTTAGTTCCCCCCTCTGTAGCCCCAAAGTATGAGCGCATAACATTTTCATTGATGGAATTTGTCCATCGCATGCGCTGCACACTTCCACCGGCAGCGGGGACCCTATCAGAGGCCGGTGGGCCTCGAAGTCCGAAGCTGGCCGGAGGGCGGCCTCTTCCTCGCCGACGCGCAGGTGGTGGTGTCGTCGGCGGCGAGAAGTACTCGTCGCTCGAGCATGACGCAACTGCAGCGGCCGGAGTCTCTTCACTCACGCCTAGAGCTGGTCCCGGCAGCTGCGAGGCGGAGCTGAGCGACGATTCCGCAGGTCTTGGTTGTGTGTTCAGAATTAAACGTGCCCGGTTTCTTGTCAACATTTTGATTTTTCCATTTATTGTTTTTTCTATTTATTCTTCTATTTATTCATGTCTAGATTTTTTTTTTCACTATTTTTGTTTCGTTGAACATGATTATTTTTTGTTTGGCTATTTGATTTATAAATTATATTGAAAAATTCGGAGGAAAAAATTTTTTGACATGTTCTTTGACAACCGGGCCACAGATTATTATTATTATTATTATTATTATTATAACAATCGCTCGCCTTCTTTGGACGATAGCAAATAATATGGCAAGGTTTTTGTAATCCTATGTCTACATGTGTAGAACTTATTAGAAAATTCAATAGATTGATACCAGAGGCCCATTTTTTCAAATGAAGAAGAACGAAGATTCTCTCGATAATTCTTATCGTGTTATTGGCAAGTGACGTGGAAGTTATTGACCCTCGTAGTGCTGTGACACGTTTGTTATGTATGATATTCGAGAAACATGTGAAACCGATAATTTGGTATCAATTCTTTGAGTCACTCATTTTGACCTGAAACTGTGTATTGAGACTCCATACCAGATGTCGTCTTCAGTCCTTTTGGATAGATATGGGGTTTCCGTTATACGTTGTATACTGAAAAAACAATGTATAATATAATTTTTAACCGACTTCAAAAAAAGGAGGTTTACAATTCGTCTTGATCTTTTTGTTTTTTTTTTTTTTTTTTTATGTATGTTATATCTCGGAGACGGCTGAACCGATTTGAAAAATTCTTTTTGCGTTTGAATGGACATACTTTCTAGTTGGTCCCATTGTTACAAAATCAGGATCTGATGATGGGATCCTGGAGAAATCGAGGGAAATCTTCAAATATTATAGGCACACCTATAGCGTTTTGGGTATTTCTTATAGTACCTTGAGCAGTTGCTTCCGAAAAGTACCATTTGGGGAAGTGGAACTGATGATGAAGACCACAGATGGCCACTGAAACTCCTCAATAATAAGTATTTCGTGGATTGCGATTCGATTACTTGAGTACGGATGTTAAACACTTTATGCTCGTCACAATACATCTGGTGATGTAGAGCTGATGGTCAAGTACCAGGAGAACTCCTCAAAAATTAACGGCTATGCATCGGGAAAAGCAATATTTTGTAAAAGGTGCTAAGTTGTTGCATTATGGCTTTTGTAACTAGATAAATTACAAACCGACCCACTAAAAAGAGTGAAAAAAAAATTTTTGCAAAAAATAGAACCGACTTCCATATCAAAACACTACAAAACCAAAAATAACTTTAATTTCGGAAGGCGGTGTAAAAAAAAAAAAAGAAAATCCAAAACCAATAACACCGACTTCCGAAATTAAAGTTATTTTTGGTTTTGTAGTGTTTTGATATGGAAGTCGGTTCTATTTTTTGCAAAATTTTTTTTAAATGATAAAGTGTATACTATTGTTACGCCTGTCGCTTATCGAAGTCGAGAAACTTCGACAGAAATCTAGAATGTTCTAGACACTAACGCCACCTGGCGGCGAGTAGCAGTACTGAGTATATCGAGAAAGTTTGACTGACTTCTAATACGTTCGAGACACTAACGCCATCTAGCGGCGAGTAGCAGTACTGTGTATCTCAAGTAGCTTCTTGAAAATTCATGGCAGTATAGGTAGTGAGTCGATTGGACAAGAATGTTCTAGAACAAAGATCGGGGTATAAATAGATCGCAAAGGAACGTGGACAGTCAGTCTCATTTCAAGATACGAGGCGATATCGAAGCTTTACAAGTGAATTTCGGTGCGATTTAAGTGTTGAGTGACAAGTATTGTACTGTGAATAACTGTGTTAATTTTTATTTGGTGTTTATTTAAGTAAAGTGTTAATTTTGGTTTAATTGGTGTAAATTATTTCTATCCCGAACCACAGCTCGTAACACTATTATTATTTATTTTTAAGAAGTTTATATTTAATTATAAACATATAATTTTTTTACATATTTAACCAAACATCATACATACCACTCTTTTGCAAATTGTATCTGACTGAATAAAAAACGGCCCTAAACCCCTTTGCGATGGGTTACAAGTCATAGAGAATATAACCACTAGTCTTTGGCACAGATACAGGGGCATGTTGCAGAAAATAAAAAAAACATTGTCATGATTTTTTCGTTTAATTTCAAGTCCCTTCATAATCACATTTTACTTTTTGTTAATTTCACACAATATTATTAAAAAAAAAACGATTACATTGTTATTCCATTTTATTCCAGAATCGATTAATTCAGTTACATTACATTTTCGTAGTCGTCATTATTTGACAACTCAGTGTCAGTCTACTGCATCGAATTTAAAGTTCGGGTATAGCAAGGATTTTTGAACAAACTACCCTCTAACAAACAAACTCCTGATACATTGTTTATTTACTACCAAAGCAACCTTTAAAACACAATGTCAACTGATTCACTAACCAGTAACAACAAATCAGACATGTAAATAAATACGTTTGATCTGTTTAAATAAACATACAAACACTACACAATAAATTACTAGAAACAGATGTGGAACAATTCGACAATAGCTACTTAAACACAAACAAACATCAACCTTAATTTTTCCAGAAATAGAGTTCAATTTCAAATTGTGTTTTTCGTGGAAGTAGTTGTAGTTGTCAACAATGGTTAATCGACTTTAACAGCTGCAAAATAAAGTCTGATTTCGAAATAAGTTTTTCGAAAGGTTTTGTCACGCTAGTCACTCTAATGACAAGTTTTGTTCGCGTTGAGTGTTTTTGACTTTAATAATTTTTAAATTCAAAAAGCTGTCATTCGTTTGGAAAGTTTACATTAGTGTTAGAAAACACTAGTTTTCCCGAATATAATTAACAATTCGTAATTCTAAATTATTTTAAATTCCGACTTTCACATTCTAAGGGAGCCTCAAGAGTGAAATTATTTTGTTTATTTCAAGTGATATGACATTTTTTGATATTGTGACATCGTTTATTATTGTAATTTTGTACCATTCTGCACGTCACGTTGTGACAAACATGTCTGCACTTTATCTATATTGTCATCCTGTATGCACTTTTTATGTATGTACACACACATGTTAAAGCAAATAAATGAATCTGAATCTGGATACTGAAATCTGGTCCAAGAGTGTGAGAGATGCCTTGAATTTTCTTTCTAATGATACATGGTAAAGAGTAAACGGTATGAAGTAAACAAATAAAAAAAAACTTTTTCTCAAATGTTATATTCAAAACAGACAATACGAGTATGTACCTATAAAAGAGTATTAAATCATATCGTTTTCGACTCCCACTTATTCGGTTTTTATTTTTACTTATTTTCTTCAGCCTAAACTCCACAGACTAAGTCAAATATCTTTTTCTGATATATAATATGTGGTATTATAAATTTTATAGACTAGAAAATTATTTGTACAAAACTACCCTCAAACAAACAAACTCCTGTTACCTTGTTTTACTAACAAAACAAACCTTAAATAACTTTCAGTTTTCCTTATTAAAACTTCTATTTGTAATTCAAAATTATTAGCAATTTGGACTATATGTACCAAACTTCACACATTCTAAGAAAGCCATTTTCAACAATGACTTATGTTTATTATATATATATATATCTGCGTAGCCTTTTTCGAACTAAGCTCGGTTTCCTATCGGTTACATTTCGAGGAGTGAGCGGAATGAGATGGAATTACACAATCGTCCAGCAAGCCCGTTCCATCATCGGACTACAAGACAAACGGCGATGCGCCATCGTTACATGGTAGACATCCCACCCATACGCACAAAATGTTATGGGAATGTTTAAGTCAAGAGTGAATAGGTTACTTCTAGGCAAGCGTGCTCCATCTTCGACTACATCATCACTTACCATCAGGTGGTATGGTGGTCAAACGCGAGCCTATTATCAATAAAAAAATTAAAAAGCTGAATATTAGTGTTTTACAAGCGGCGATTGCCTACCTATCGCATTTGTCTGATGTAGCCTTAAAAAGTAGACTTACTTTAAAACTTCACGATTGCTTTACCTCTAATTGATATTCACAGTCCCTGAATTTACGAACAACCCAAAAATCTCGAGGAAACAAAAACATTTTTTTCGCAACCAATTTCAAAAATATCGTGGCCAACACAGTTGGTATACATATTGGGAGGTGCAGATAAAATAAATCATTTCGGTTTGAATGGGAACAACACTCCCCTAGCGTCCGCCAAAGAAACGCCTTGATTGATAAATAGGTATTTGTGTAGTGGATGCTACGCGATGGGACGCGAAGCTGTCTATTTAGATTTTTAAGTATTACTGCGTGTGCGTCGCAGTTTGCTTTGTTTGATAATTAAGTATTTGTGTAGTAAAAGCTACGCAATTGGAAGCGAAGCTGTGTATATAGATTACTAGCAGTTGCTCGCGACTTCGTTCGCGTGGGAAGTTTTTCCCATGCAAATACCGATCCGTAATAAAACAAATTAAAATCAACGTCGAATAAACAATTCCGGTCACAATAAGAATGAAATAAAGTCAATTACACAATTAGAGTCTGATTTAAATGAATACCCAATTAATTGGGTATGTTTAAACATTATAAAAAAAGGAATAAAAAAATGGGGTGGGTGGGTGTGAGACTGTAGTGTTGAGGTGTGTGTGTACAACTGTTGTCTCGGGAGAAGTGTTGTCTAGGTGAGTATTTATGTTTTGATGCTGGTCAACTCAATGGGCATAAGATTATTTCTGTCTCATCATACGATAGGTCCTGTAACCATGTCTTTATAGTTTTCTTGTCGTCAAACAGATTTCCAGAGATTCTTAGTGTAGATCTGTTAATAGTGTTGAAGACTCGGATCGGGAGGAACAGTGAAAACCTACTCGCAAATGCTGTTCTTATTCTTGGAAGCGGTATGCTGTCAGCTTCAATCCTGCCTCTTTGTGTGTACGCAATTTTACTTCCTAGTACTTTAACTAGTTTAAGAAGGGAGAATAGGATGTATAATTGCCTGACACGCAAAACGCCTGCTTCTTTATCCAGTTGGTCTGTTGCAAACCGTCTCGGCCTACCCAACATTACTTTCAGAACAGCCCGTTGAGCACGTTCGAGTTCCAGTAGACAAGACAGTATACTGATTGCTTATATATATTTAGTTCACCGATCGTGTTCGCCACAAGCCACACAAAGGAAACAGATTGATAGATAGTTTTATAGACACTGTTTTATTTAACGTGAAATATTTAAGTGATTTGTAAATAATTAGCATACCCATATCGTTCTTAAATAGCTTATAGTGTCCTAAATAGTACTTAGAATCTGTTTAGTATGAAAACTGTAAGAACAGTGCACTTTTCAACCTTTTTAAGTTGGCTCATAGTCATAACTTAGTTTAATTTTAGTACACCTAGATCGTTTAGGTTCAGACCTAGATTTATACCTATTTTTCATAGACATAACAGAAAACCCACTTAATTGATGTTGTAAGTTATTTTGTACGCTCTCTTTATATTTAAATAAAATTGTTTTTTCTTTCTTTAATTTGTCAGGACCTAGATCCCTGAATTAGATAGGTACATTCCTGAATATAACACAAACACTAGATTTCATTAGGTTACTAGATAGGCCCATTACACTGTAGAAGTTCCTGAAATAATAGCCTGTGAAATCGAA
Source organism: Tholera decimalis (assembly GCA_943138885.2). NCBI lineage: Eukaryota > Metazoa > Arthropoda > Insecta > Lepidoptera > Noctuidae > Tholera > Tholera decimalis. The sequence continues at coordinate 34,229,656 of OW964565.2, forward strand.
ACAGTACAATTTTCATTGACGAACATTTACACGCTCATAGATTTTTAGTCGTACTAGATACACACACGGCTATGGTTTCAGGAGATAGTTAATTTTATGAGGAATGTAATGTCATATCAATTGTTATTGTTTTCATTTATGGTCTAAGCTTATTGTACATATATGGTCTAATGAAAATCAAGATTGATTTCGGTAAGCGATTTGTGGTCCTCGTTACGGTAAAGTTTCGTTGGATCTAAGCGGGCAAAGTTCTCGTTTAACTTCGTAGTTATCGGCGCGGCCTAAGAAACCTGAAGAGTTACGCAAGTCGCTTCTTGAAAAGTTATGAAGAGTTATTAGTGTTTGTGATTAATTATTTCATCAAGAATCCCCGTCCCTTGTTGCCGCCGAACATAGCCATCGCGTAGTGGTATAGATACCCTAAATCTATAGGTGTAGGACGTCAGTGCCACTAGGACATACCTGAAACACTTCCTGAAATCTAGACACTAAAAGCTAAACACGTACTTACGTTCCGTATGCTGCGATCACGCCCGTCCGGCACAGATCGCATCTCCCTTTTAAAAGAAACTAAGGGCACACAAATAATTTTACCTTTTAAAAGATTTAAATTTAGTAACTTCTAAATGGACTGGTCAAAGAATGTAAAAAAAATTAGTAAATGAAATTAAAGGGACAACATTTACTTAGGGTATAAAGATGTTTCTCAGACAAAAAGAGTAAAAAATTTCAGCAAAAACATTTTTTGGCGCGTTTGTTTAAGCATGAACATAAATAACTTCATATTTATTCATTAACTTGAATATGTACAGGTCATCATTAAAAACAGCGGCACCAGCTCTGGAGCATTTCACTGCACTGATCTGTATACAATAATCTCAGTCAGCAGTTAGATAGATATTCTGTCACCTAGCGACTGACATGAAAATATTAATGAAATATACTTAAAAAATTACAGCTATTAATCTTCTATCGCTCTGCTTCACACTGTACCACAGACCTACAGATTACGCAACATTCAATAACTTATGGGGAAGTGTAGCACATATAAATGTATCTTGGCGTCTTTTCATCACAGGTCCATCGAACCAGCATAATACAACTACTCTATAACTAAAAAGAATTAAGTCTGATGTGTTCACTTATGTAAGTGAGAATTATTTTTGGAGTGATGCACTGACTTTTAACGTTTTATAAGTGCCCGTGAAGGCATATGTATTTGAGTTTCAGCTGGTTAGATGGAAATCTAATCTACTCGTAAATTGGCTTTGATGATTTTTAATCACATGGGTTGTAATCATATATCTGATGGAAAATTTGGTCAAATATTCAACCAGTTTTTGCAACCTAGATAACACAGTGTCACGAGTACCGTATTGAATTCTGGGCGTAACTGGATACAGTAATTAACTCAAGGGCATTCAGCGTCCTTACAATATTTCTTCTTCTTTACATATTATAATGAAACAAAGTCTCCCACCAGGTCTATCTGTGGTCGCGATTAACTCAAAAAACAGTGAACCATCATTCATGGTTTAAATTTTTATTCATCACCAATGGATTGTGATTCATGAATTAAAAAGGTTGTAGTGTATAATTTATTAAGGTTTTGCCTGAATTAGCAGAATTAAACCATGTAAAGCCGAGTTGGGGGCCTATCTTATAATACTCATGTCTTATGCTACAAAGTAACCCAAAATTATTACATACAGCACAGCTCTTCTCTTTCTGGAGTGAAGTTATAGTCTGTAAAGGTAAAAAATATTATCACCTTCCCAACACGTTGCGTGCAAGAGAGCACATTGCGGGGCACTGATAAGATAAATCATTTTATTTTCAATAGGCACCTCATCTCCAGAGTAACACGCAATAAATTCTGCTATGTATACAAAAACTGTTACTATTTTGGATGTTTTTACTTTTTGTTTTTAAGCAAGAATTATATCTCGTTAACTATCAAACTATTAAGTAATAGTGAAAATGTACGAATGTATTATTTGTGTAGTTAGCACAAACTTAAGGCACAAATCGCGAAATTTTACATTTAAACACAACATTTAAACAATTATAAATGTTGATATTTGTTGCAATTGTTTAAAGTTAATGAAATAAAGGGTATCTTTTTTAAAATTAAATACCAATTGCTTACTTTTTTATCAGTTTACAGTAAAATGAGAGTTACCTCTGGTATAAAACAGCCTATGTGTTCTAATTACCAAATTTCAGTCATATCTGTTCAGTAGTTTTTGCGTGAAATCCATTAATCTATCGAAACATCCATACATTCGCATTTATAATATCCTGGTGTTAAAATCGGAATTGAAATTGTGTTGCCCTGTTTGTGAAGCTTAAAAGATATCGGTGAAGTTCGCGACGGCTAACGCACAACGTAGGGTTCGGTAGATGTGTATAATGATTAATGTGTGACAGTGTGTGTTTGGAATTCCCTGCCTGAGTCTGTGTTTCCTGATAGCTATATCCTAGGGGACTTTAAGTCAAGATTTACTTATAGGCAAGCGTGCTTCATCTTCGACCACATCATCGCTTATCATCAGGTGAGATAGTGATCAATCGCGAACTTATCAACAATAAAATAAGTCATATTACCTTAGCTGGTATAAAACGTGTTCCCATCCGTCGTTGTAAGGCTTGGTAGGGACCAAACCTTACAACGACGGATGGGAATAAACTGCAGATATTACTTTGTGATCGCGAAAATATATTTTATTATGTAATAAAACTACAAAGTACCCAACGGGTTTCGGATTTTTCCCTGAATTGGTGTTGTAATATCTAGCTTCTTATCTAATTTAGGATTCTAATTTAAAGGAAAGTACCTAGACGCATAAATGTTAGAATTTTTTATGGCGTTGATCTAGAAGCTTTATTTTTTCAGAGCACTAAGGGACTACAGGCTTACGTATCTGATTTAACTTTCAACTTGATACCTCTACGTTTTCTTAAGGAAAAGGGTCTTGACAGACTTACAGGTAGACGGACAATGGAATGATCCCATCTTATTCGTTTGAGGTACGGAACCCTAAAAAAAAAATATTCTTTTTCAACCGACGACCAAAAGAGGAGGTTATCAATTCGACGCGTATATTTTTTTTTTTCTTATAAGATGATCACCGATTACTCAAAGACGGCTGAACCGATTTGGAAAATTCTTTATTTTTTTGAAAGGGAATACTTTTAAATTGGTCCCATTGTCACCAGGTCAGGATCTGATAATGGGATCCTAGAGAAATCGAGGAAACTCTTCAAATATTATAGGCACACCTATGGCGTTTTAGGTATTTCTTATAGTAACTTGTGCAGATGCTCTCAAAAAGTACCATTTGGGGAAGTGGAACTGATGATGAAGACCACAGATGGCCGCCGAACCTACTCAATAATAAGTATTTCGTGGATTGCGATTCGAATACTTGAATATGGATGTGAAGCACTGTATGTTCGTCACAATGTATGTGTTGATGTAGAGCTGATGGTGAAGTACCAGGAGAACTCCTCAAAAATTAACGGCCCAGCTTTGGGAAAAGCAATATTTTGTAAAAGGTTATAAGTAGTTGACATTTAGGCTCTTGTAACTAGGTAAATTAAAAATAGACCAACTAAAAAGAGTGAAATAAAAACTTTTTACCAAAAAATTAAACGGACTCCCAAAAAACACTGCGAAGTGAAAAATAACTTTAATTTCGGAAGTCGGTGCCAAAAACGAAAATACAAAACTAAAGACACCGACTACCGAAATTAAAGTTATTTTTCACTTTGCAGTGTTTTTTGGGAGTCGGTTTAATTTTTTGGTAAAAAGTTTTTTGTAACAAAATTTTAGTTTCTCATAGTTTATTTTCACCGTACTAAACGAAAATTCGATCATCGCAAGGCTTGCCATCTATATTATGTTGGTGTAACTTGGGGTAAGTGCATTATTGTTAATATTTATGTTAATAAAGATCTTTGAAATTGAAATTGATTGATCATCGCGAAAACACCTACACTGCAAGAACTTTAAGCCGTTATACCATAAAATACACTACATCCTTAAAAAGAAGAAAAAGAACACCAAAGTGGTAGCTTGCCGCGTAATTTTAAGTCTTTCAACATGTCGCCGTCGGTCGTGAGGTAAAATGAACCGTTCTGAAAGGCGACCGTCTGGACTCTTTTGAAACGCAACTATAAAGGACCTCGGCGGCCATTTTGCACCAAGGCTGCTAGTAGTTAATTTCTTGAACACAAGAGAACGTAAGTTATTGTGGGCAGTGGGTTAAGATTCTATTGAAAGTTTTGTACGGGATTGCTGTTGTTAATCACTGTTTTTTATAATGTAGTTTTCCAGTAGTAAAAAGGAACGTTTAAAACCCACAATTAAAAACTTAACGACCCTTTAAGGATCAGTATATCACGAGTGTCTCAGGTACGAGACTTAGGGGTAGTCTTCTCTCCGGAACTAACCTTCCGGGAGCATATCAACAAGATATGTAAGAAGGCATACAGAAACCTAGGTTTCGTACTCAGGCAGTCCCAAGGATTCACTAACATCACGACACTAAGGGTACTATATGACGCATTAGTCAGAAGTCACCTCGAACATAGCGCATTCATTTGGGCTCCTCTTGAGGAAAAATATAGTGTTATGTTGGAACGTATCCAAAATAAGTTCACGAGACACTTGTATTACAAGCTGTATGGGGTATATCCATTATACCCATTGATGTACCCTACACTATTTGTTCTGGGTATGGTAGGGTATAACACTCTAAGAGTACGACGGGAGTTTTCGCTCGTAGCGTATGTAGTGAAACTACTACGTGGCATGGCGCATAACCCGCGAGTGCTACGATACCCACAGCTGTGTGGGCCCGACCGGTACGTGTGGAGGCGGCAACGCCCGCCCGTGCTCGCGGTGCCTGCAGCCAGGACCAACCTACTGACGAGAACTCCTCTCACTAGAGCCATACGCATGGTGAATGAGGTTCACGGGAGGGTTGATGTATTGTGGTGCAACTTGAGTGAATTCGCAAAAGTTACACTATATGTAATAAGTTATTCAGATTAAGACATTTTTTAACTAGTTAAAAAATTATACCTGGGTATAAGGTGCAGATTTTGGATTTAGTTAGTAAGGCAACTCTGTCGCATTGGATCATAGATCTATAATGATAGTGTAGGTAAGATTGTAATAAATAAATAAATATTTTTTGTATTAGGGCGTATCTTTGAGAAGCTCTTGTATAAATAATACCGACGACGGCACGTGGATAAGTGACCATTTATATATATTAAGTTTCCTCTATGCCTCGGAAGAAGCATCGCGTATTATCGGTCGCGTAATGCCAGAGCATAATTACTTATATGAGAAAACATTCAACCTTTCAAACTTAACCGACGATGCGTTAGTGCGTCGAGCGTACTGTTCCGTTACCGTCAACGCATTGTAGGCCGACGTGTAATTTTACCGATGGATTCAGACTAGCGTCCGGCTCGGCCACAGTTTCGTTGAAGAAAAACAACTACATTAACATTACGAAGGAATTTGTAAAACATTAACGACGAAATTCGCAAATTCGTAGATCCAATATTCAGAAAGTTGTAAAGGCTTAATCGTAGCCGCGCGGTTAAAACTTGGAGAATCGCGCGGCCACGCAGTTCTCTTAAACGGTGCTGAGAAGAGGTTCCATTCTTTTTGCTAACTACTGACACGATTTCGAAGAAAATGTAGATAGTAGGTATATAAAGCCCTTATGTTTGGACTTTACTATCTACAGCCCTTAAATGCTATAGCCGCGCATGGAATGGCAAAAGGATGCACGCAATGTCGTCGTTTCCATTTTCGATCTTGTTCTAAAGTCTCCCAAATAGCTACTATTTCGATGGGCTTCATTTTAGAATTTATTATCACACAACACAACTGCTCTGTAGAAGAATGCAGTAACTGAATAAAATATTCGCAAATTGTTTTGACGACAATATTAATAATGTACATGAGATATTCATCTATATTATCGTACCCGTTTTTGTGGTGTTACAAAACCTTACTAACTATGTCTTTCTTTAAATGGTTACTATTTTTATATTTATCTCAGATTTTTTTATGTACATATGTATATATACTGGATTATTGGAAATACGTCCCGATCCTGTTAAGGGCGTGTAGGACATTAACTAACAAATCAACCCTAAGTTTCTAGGCCTAAAGTATACCATCATCGAGATTTTTTTTTAATATTAAAATAAAATAGGACATTATCTCTTATAAAAAATTATAAAAAAAAACTAAAACACGTTTTAGCATTCTTATTTATTAAATAGCTAAAGAATTAAGTTGCGCAAAATAAAAAAAAAAACATAAAAAAAATTATAAACCTCCGTACTTTTGAAAAAAGAGATCTAATACTTATTTTATTGTTATGATTTTTGCAACGTTTTATGAAATAAAAATTTTTTGCTCCTAAAAATTACTAATCTATTTTGACGGCGGAACATTTTATTTTTTAGTTAATGACCTCATCTATACGCCCTTAACAGGATCGGGACATATTTCCAATAGCCCTGTATATATGTGTGTATTGAGTATGTAGTTTATTACTTACTAGCTTTTGACCGCGACTTCGTCCGCGTGGAATAGTTACTTTGGGCTAACGTTAAATTTAACCCCGATTTTGAAGCATTCTTCATTGGCTCTCCGCTCCTATTGGCCTTAGCGGAATGATATATGGCCTATAGCCTTTCTCTATAAATTGACCATTTAATTAAAAAATATTTTTTCAATTCGAACCAGTAGTTCCTGAGATTATCGCGTTCAAACAAACAAACAAACTCTTCAGCCTTACATTATTAGTATAGATAGCTGATGGCCGCGACTTCGTCCGAGTTTCCGTTGTTTTTCGTAAAAAAAAGTAGCCTATGTCCTTCCTCACGGTTCAGTGATTTTGATGTAACAAACAGATTAACTTTCGTAATTTAGTAGGGAAATATAATATGTCAATCTATAATACTGTTGAAAAATATCGCAATACGGAACTGCATAATATTATTGTTAATAGCTGTGCCCGCGACTTCGTCAGCATAAGTTAATGTATTGGTAATATTGTTTAGATCACGTTCACATGAGGCTTAAGTACCTATAGAACGAAATTTTATACCTTCGGCCGCGAGACGCGTCGAGCGCGGTGACCGATTCTCAAAAATAATCTTTATAACATGATTCAATTTTCACGCGCGATGGTTTATTATTAGCGCCGATTTATATGATTCTTTTTTATGGAATAGTTAATAATGTTAACTTTTTCAATTAGGGGTGACTGAGAGTGTTATAAACGTAAGAGTAGACAAATATTATAATCAGAAAGCTTCGAACTGCTAAGCTATCGGGAGTTACACATGGTATTGTGAGTCAACCATAAAAGATAGACATATGCTGTCGTGGGATATTTTTTATATAATTTTAAGGAGAACATTTCCGTCATGAAATGATTTCTGTGTAGCTTTAACTATTAGGGTGCGTTTCCACCAGAGATGTGCGATGGAAATGTGTCGTGCGAGGATGTTTAGCTGTGCTGTGAAAATGTGGGGGTGTTTCCACCAAAGCTGTGCGATGAAAATGTGCCTACGAGGATGTGTAGCGGAGCTGTGAAAATGCGCATTAATGTGTGGTGCGAGGATGCGCAAACCTCGCAACACATCCTTCTCAACACACATTCCTCGCAACATATCTCTCGCACACATCCCTCGCACACATCCCTCGCTTGTTTTGTATGCGTAAAAATCTAGCTTCGCTAAGCCGTTTCCACCAGAGCTGTGCTAACCGAGGCGAGGTAAATGAAGCGATTCTATTGGTTCTTTACAAACACATCCCTCGCAACACATCTCTCGCACACATCCCTCACACACATCCCTCGCTTATTTTGTATGCGCAAAAATCTAACTCCGCTGAGCCGTTTCCACCAGAGCTGTGCTGACCGAGGTGAGGTATGTTCTCCACATTTCCGTCATGAAATGTTTTCTGTGTAGCTTTAACCATTAAGGTTTCACACGCGACGGACGCTTAAAAAATGGAGTAACTTCTCCCGTTTTCCTAACATTTCCCTTCACTGCTTTGCTCCTATTGATTGTAGCGTGATGAAAAGTATACTATAACCAGCCTACCAACCTATGATAGTATGAAAAATAATTGTACCAAGTTTCGTCAAAATTCGTCGAGTAGTTTTTGTTTCTATAACGGTTATACAGACAGACAGACAGACAAAAATTTTACTGATTGCATTTTTGGCATCAGTATCGATCCCTAACCCCCTATCACCCCCTGATGGTTATTTTGGAGATATATTTCATGTACAGAATTGACCTCTCTACAGATTTATTATAAGTATAGATGTATTGTATACTTATAAGGAAATAGTACCCCATGGACTACCCGCGTATTTATTTTCTACTGCTGTGTCAAATACATCCAAAGGTTATCTGTAATCTGTGTCTCGTTTGTTAAAAAGAGTATCTCTATCTATCTTTCTTAAAACTGCTGCGTTTCAATGCAACTGCAGTACCTATATTTGTCTGTGAAAATTGGATTGGGCATACAACTGGATGAAAGGGAACAGAATGCGATTTTACGGTTGGACTAGAGGGTCGCGTTAGTCGAGGGTCGCGTTGAAGAATGCTTATGTGTTCCCGCACCCTCGACGCATGTGTACGAAGGAACACGGGGTGGTTTTAGTCAGTAGAGTCTGACAGACCCCTCCGCCCGCCCCAGGGCGGAGGACATCCATGAGGATTTCCACCTCGAAAAAAAAAAAAAAAAAAAAAAAAAAAAAAAAAGGTGTGAGCTCTGTATCACGCCAAACAAGATTGTTCCGTTATGCCACGATTGACAGATGGAATTGTGATTAGTATTTTAGTACTGCTACTGAGATCCAGCAGAATACTAGCGTCTCGCATTCTTGCCTGGCACATGCTGAGTTGGACTCCCATTTGGTGTAACTCGGAGACATAAAGGACACCAATTTTCCGTGTAGTATTTTTAAGTTTTTAATGTTTTATATTTTTCATTAATTTATTTTTGGTTGTATACGTTTGTTCTGTTCTACTGTGCCTTTGTGTGCTGTGTCTTCTGTTGTGTTTTATGTATGTATGTCCGTAAATTAATATTTGTATTTAAGAAACTACGATCAATCGCGGACTCCAAACTAATCACGCAAGTATATCTGGCCCTATGTCAATCTATAATTCAATATTGCATTACTTCATGGGGTGGCGCTCTGAAAACAAATATACTGCCTCTTGAACGAGCATAAAGGACGATCTTAAAAGTAGCAATCTCCCGCCCCTTTCTCTTTCCTACATCCCAGTTATATAAATCCTGTAATGTACTAACAGTCCGTCAACTTTTCATCATGCACATAGTTCTAAAACAACATACTATGCTTACCTATAATTCGCACATTACTAACAAGAGGCGGAAAGATATAGTCTGCGTCTCACATCCGACCTCAAAATTTATCTTTACAAATCGATTTTTTTCGTTTTTAGGTCCAATATTGTACAATAGATTAAATAGAATCTTAAATATATATAACTTAAATTATTTTAGTTGTAAAAAAGCAATATGTAATTATTTACAAAATATGACATATGACCAGACGGAAGAGTTACTTGCAATATGCAAATAGAATGTAAAACACTAGGAACACATATTTAACTATTATTATCTAGATTTAGTTTTAGTTATTTCATGGATTATGTACCACTTAAGATAGTTTAGCACAGGTTTTTAACCTAGTACAGGCAAATATGTTAATTTTCCTTAATTTAATTAATTCTTAAGGCTTATATTGTAACTGTATTTTGCACTATTTCTTAAATAAACAATTTATTTATTTATTTAATTACTGAAAATATTTTTAGTGAATTATGTGAATGACCTTTGTGTATATATTTTTTTTAAATTGGTTCACGTTTCACCACCCTCTCACCTGATGGTAAGTGATGATGTGGTCGAAGATGGAGCACGCTTACCTAAAAGTAACCTATTCACTCTTCACTTAAAGACTCCTAGGTACGCTCTTGCCGGGGCGCTGGTGGTTGGCGTGTAGTGCCGTCAGTTATATGGGTTTTCCTTAATTTAATTAATTCTTAAGGCTTATATTGTAACTGCATTTTGCACTATTTCTTAAATAAACAATTTATTTATTTATTTAATTACTGAAAATATTTTTAGTGAATTATGTGAATGACCTTTGTGTATATATTTTTTTTTAATTGGTTCACGTTTCACCACCCTCTCACCTGATGGTAAGTGATGATGTGGTCGAAGATGGAGCACGCTTACCTAAAAGTAACCTATTCACTCTTGACTTAAAGACTCCTAGGTACGCTCTTGCCGGGGCGCTGGTGGTTGGCGTGTAGTGCCGTCAGTTATATGGGTAACTACCCCGGTGGCTTAATGATCGTAAGCGCGACTGCTGAACAAGAGATCTCGGGTTCGATTCCCGGGTCAAGAAAAAGTGCTGCTGGGTTTTTCTATTAGAAATTTCTGTTTTCAGCCCGGAGTTTGGAAGTTGGTGGTATGATAACCCCCGTGACTTGGAAAGCACTCTCTCCGGTTGTGTCGGATTGCCGTCCCATCGGACAATGAGAGTAAAAGGAACAGAGAGTACACCGGTACCTGCCCACATACTTGTTCACTATAATATCTTCTGCACAGATTGCTAATCAAATATAAAATTTGCCGCCATGACCGAAATTGGTTAGGAGGAGAATATTAATGTTTTTACGATTCCTCACTGTTGATGCCTGTTAGTGGTAATTTTGGAATAGGTACTCATATTTGCAACGGACCGACAACAGCAGAATGGTATGAACCAGGCACGGGTCGGCAACACGCTTCAAAGAGCAGTCAGCATGACGGGGCCCGATAAAGCCATTGTCTGCCGGGGTGCGGGAGTGTTCTAACGAGATAACACAGCCCTGCACCGCAAGGGGAACCAAAGGAACGGGGTGGGTTTTAGTCAGTTGGAGTCTGACACATGCTTGCGCATCTCCCGCAATGGGAGGTGACATTTGTTGATTTTCCCACCCAGAAAAAAATGGTAAGTGTCAACCAGCGTTTTTGATTAATTTTTTTTTAATGGCTTTGACTAATAGGGAGTCACGGTCCGAAAATTGCGAATTAATAATTTGAATGCCTAATGTCATTATCGACGCCTTAGAGTGAAAACCTCGTAAGTGAAAAAGAAGTAACATTTCAGGAGGAAGAGAAATCTGCGTTCTATAAAATTTTTGTACGGTTTCTTTTATGTTTTTTTTTTTAATTCTTTTATATGTAAATTTAACCCGTTTTTATATCCAAAACTGTTCGATATTATGTATAATATGAAAAATATTATACATAATATCTAACAGTTCAGAAATTCATAATCCATGGCCTGATTACGCTAAACTGACGACGCGATGCGAGTGTTTACGAGGTTCTCACTTACTTTCATAGATAGCGTTTGATGAAGGAGTTTTTCCTGACAAACTTAAAAAATCTATAATAAAACCATTATTTAAAAAAAACTCAAAATCTGACCCCAATAATTACCGGCCTATAGCTCTTCTACCCACGGCTTCAAAAATTTTTGAAAAAGCAATGTGTAACCGGGTATATAGTTTCTGTGAAAGATTTAAAATATTTGATGAAGGTCAAAACGGTTTCCGTAAACAGCGGTCCACGACCCTAGCAGTTTATAAATATGTGCAAGAAGTAATCAATATTATTAATGAAAAAAAATATGCGGTTGGTATTCTTCTTGACATGACGAAGGCATACGACAAAGTACAGTTTAAAATCTTACTTAAAAAACTTTACGGAATAGGAATACGCGGAACTGCTCATAAGTGGTTTGCATCATATTTAAAAGATAGGGAGCAGTACGTAGAAATTGAACATTTTGACCATGACCAAAAATTAATTGTACAAGTAAGATCCGACAAAAAATAATAAATGCATCAATTCCCCAGGGTAGTGTCATTGGATGTCTTTTATTCATTATTTATATAAATGACCTTCCCAAAATCATGTCAGAACCATGTGTGCTATTCGCAGATGATATATCTCTGCTTACCACATGCCAATCAAACAGTAACGTAAATGAACAACTCGAGGCGATCTTAAACAAAACAACTAATTGGATGAATGACCACAATCTCGAGATAAATTACAAAAAAAACAAAATTAATGGCTTTCTACCCTCAGCAAAAATCCCCATTACCCGTCAACTTCGCGATAAACGGTACTAAAATTGAAGTTGTTAATGATTTTTCTTTATTAGGACTTACAATAGACACACATGTTTCTTGGAAGGCCCATATAACAAAAATACGATCGAAACTTTCAACGTTTAGTTATGCACTTCGAGAAATAAAAATATCTACTGATCTGCAAACATCACTCGTTACTTATTACGCCTACGCTCACTCATGGCTCAGCTACGGAGTTATTTTATGGGGTTATAGTACAGACGCGCCTAAGCTCTTTATAATGCAAAAGAAATTGATCCGAATAATCGTAAACATAGAACAGACCGATAGCTGTAAGCCGTACTTTATTCAATTGAAAATTCTCACTCTCCCTTCTATCTATATCCTAGATATTTTTGTCGTAATAACATACACTTTTATACAACCCGTGGTGACAAACATATTCACAGATCTGTTAGATATAAAAATATGCTAATGTTACCCTCTTCACGCATGAAACTACATTTAAAAAGTCCGTATGTTATGTCCATCAAAATTTATAATAAACTACCAGAACCATTAAAAAATGAAACCAACTATGACAAATTTGTAAAGAATCTCAAACAAATATTAGCTAATCAAGCATACTACACTGTAAACGAGTACTTAAATGACAAAACAATAATGATGCATAAATAAATACATTACATAATAATATATGATTTGAAATTACAAACTGATCTCACTGAATTTGATAATGTATCTAATTTAATTAATATTTCCTAAAATTGTTTATTGTTAATTTGTGTTGTTTTTTTATTATTATTAAATAATATCTCCTATAATAATTATAGTTTGTTAATATGTTTTGTTAATTTTTTCTTTTCTTCTAAATTGTCTATAAAATGATTAAGTTAATAGTATAAAGTATTTTATTGAAAATTATTTAATTTATAGTAAATGAGTATTGTGATATAACTTTGGAATAAAATCAAATAAGAATATAATATAATTTAATTTTAAGTAAGTTGCTGTGCCCGACCGGGTCCATGATGATCATATTTTGTAAACCTACCACCTAAGTTCACATTGTGGAATGCAATAAATAATTGAGTATTGAGTATTGAACATATTAGTTAGATCAGGATGTGTGTTGCTAGGATTGCTTTCTGGAAACGCAATAAAAAAAAAATTGGCCAAAAATGTACTCCCGAGGTTTTCACTCTAAGACGACGTTATGGTTTGTCTAGTATGTTATATTTATTAAGTCAATTGACCCATATAAGTGCAATCACTACAATATTTATATGATCATCGTTGTAGAATGTCAATATACTTTTAAGACTAGAAAATCCTATGCGATTCCTGTTGGAGAACGGGTTGAGAATCGTTTGTTACTGTTAACCGAACTCTTTGGGGACGCGAGTGAATTGTACAGCGTACACTTACAATATTTATCTTCATGCCTAGGGAAATATACTAGTTGTATTAAATCTGTTAAGCTGTGTATGGTGCAGTAACAAATGCAGCTGTAACCTTTTAGCAAGAATAAATAACTGCTATTCTTTCTTTTATTTTCTATATAATGCAGAGAGACGATCGGTAGGTCCCATTTGTTCTATGGAACATGACGTAATAGAACAAATTGACAAAATATCGTCCCTATTTGTACTATAGAACAGTTTGTAACATTTATAAAATTAGATTACAGAAAAACAATATTCTGTACCAGTGCCATCTATTAGATGCGATGATAAAATACTGTCTCGTCTGCGATAAGTAGTTAGATCATTGCTCTCAATGATAGACTATCGCTGGATACGAGATAGCAACTCTTAGAAGATATCATAGATGGCGTCGTATAAAATGTGTAACGGAAACCCCATATCTATCCAAAAAGGCTGAATACAACATCTGGTATGGAGTCTCTATGCACAGTTTCAGCTCAAAATAACTGACTCAAAGAATTGATACCAAATTATCAGTTTCATATATTTCTTGAATACCAATCATAACAAACGTGTCACAGCGCTACGAGGGTCAATAACTTTCCACGTTACTTGCCAATAACACGATAATTCTCTTCGTTCTTCTTAATTTGAAAAATTCGGTCTCTGGTATCAGTGTATTGGTATTTGTAATAAGTTCTACACACGTAGACTTAGGATTACAAAACCCTTACCATATCGTTTGTTATCGTCCAAAGAAGCCATGCACTTGGTATGTATATACCCTTTAAATTACACGTTGTATATATCTAGTGTTAGAATTTATGTTAAAGTCTAGGTAAATAATAATGATTAAATATAATAATAAAGCAAAGTTAAAATAAGGTATTCTCCTTATGCATAGAATATGTGGAAACAATTTAATAAAATTCTATGCTGAGGGTCCAATCCAATTAGTAATTGTCTTTTGCCATGGACAATTATAGATAGTTAGCTGTCAAATGGCACCGGACTTTCTTTTTCAACCAACGACAAAAAGAGGAGGTTATCAATTCGACGCGTATATATTTTTTTTATGTATGATCAGTATGATCACCGATTACTCGAAGACGGCTGAACCGATATGGAAAATTCTTTTTTTGTTTAAAAGGGTATACTTCAAAATTGGTCCCATTGTCACCAGGTCAGGATCTGATGATGGCATTCTGGAGAAATCGAGGGAACTCTTCAAATATTATAGGCACACCTATGGCGTTTTGGGTATTTCTTATAGTAACTTGTGCAATTGCTCTCAAAAAATACCATTTAGGGAAGTGGAACTGATGATGAAGACCACAGATGCCGGCCGAACCTACTTAATAATAAGTATTTCGTGGATTGCGATTCGATTATTGAATATGGATGTTAAGCACTTTATGTTCGTCACAATGGATATGGTGATATAGAGCTGATGGTGAAGTACCAGGTGAACTCCTCAACAATTAACGGCCCAGCATTGGGAAAAGCAATAATTTGTAAAAGGTTATAAGTAGTTTTTAGTAGTAGTTTAGTAGTAGGCTCTTTTAACTAGGTAAATTAAAAATCGACCAACTAAAAAGAGTGAAATAAAAACTTTTTACCAAGAAATTAAACCGACTCCCAAAAACACAGCAAAGTGAAAAATAACTTTAATTGCGGAAGTCGGTGCCAAAAACGAAAATACAAAACTAAAGACACTGACTACCGAAATTAAAGTTATTTTTCACTTTGCACTTTCACTTTAATAAAGTCTATCAGGATTCTTAGACTCCAGCAAAAAATTCTAGTCCATATGGTTGGAAAAAAGGCTTGGCTGATTCATTTGAGACTATTATTTCTACAGGCTTTTGCGATACATATCTCCCAGAGAAACCGCCTGAAATAAAAATTACAGAACCAATAAAATATGTCTCTGATTGTAACCTCATAACTGAAGATTGTGTTAACAAGCCTTCGCTATTTTGATGATGAATCACCACCAGTTCCTACCCATTATCTAGTGAAGTTTCTTTTAGGCTGAGGCTAGACTTGGTCTTTGAAATTCACATTAATATCAATCTTGACCCCTAACCTATCTCAATTAAATGATTTCTTTTTATTTATTTTAATGTGTTGTGTTGTGCCTGGAGTGGGTTACACGGCAATAGTGTAATGGATGGGGGCAAACCCGCGGTCTCTCCATCAAAAGTCCGACACCTTTGCCATTAGAATATTGATGCTTCGAACCTTTTTATTATTATTTAAAATAGGTTCGCGTTTGACCACCATCTCACCTGATGGTAAGTGATAATGTGGTCGAAGATGGAGCACGCTTACCTTAATATAACCTATTCACTCTTGACTTAAAGACTTCTAAGTTATAGCTATCGGGAAACACAGACTCCGGCAGGGAATTCCACTCCTTAGCCGTACGCACAATGAAGGTATGCCCAAAACGTTTTGTGCGAATGGGTGGGATGTCCACCATGTAACGATGGCGCTTCGCCGTTTGTCGTCCGATGATGGAACGGGCTCGGCGGAATTAGATTGTGTAATTCCATCGCACACTCCCCGAAATGTAACTGATAGAAAATTAGTAAAAAGAGTTAAAAAAAAGAGAAAAAAAAATTTTTCTTGCTATTGAAATTAGGCCAATCGCTAGATTTTACCGGCGTCCATTTTGTGCTAACGCGACAATTCTTTGTCCTGTTTTAGGGTCGCATTAAATTGTCGACTTAAATATTAATTAATATAAATTAAAGAAGAAATGGTCATATTATGAAGATATACTAGATGAGTTCTTCACTAAGTAGGTACGTCGATGAAGGAATAATGCAGTAGCGATTCGGAATTTTCGAAATTTTAACGGATTTCGAGAGAGCTGCAGTCGCAGGGTACTCACTTCTTTATTGTTTTTTCTTTACAATGATTGGATTGGATCTTTGCTAATCGTAATGGAAATAAACGTAAATTTTGATAGTTTGAATTTTTTGCAACGGGGTATATATGTAACGAGTAGTTTCAGTTTTTTGATAATGAACTGTACCTGGTATTAATGTCAGTGATTAATGTCATTCACGTCTTATATATCTCATCATGGAAGCATTTGGGAAAAGCGATTCCCATTTAGTTCTGTGCATTCACAGACAAATAAAAACAGGAGTAAAACCTAGTATGTAGTTCTATAGTACAAATAGGGACAATATTTTCTCAATTTGTTCTATTACGTAATGTTCCATAGAACAAATGGGACCTATCGGAGACAATGACAGACTGGAGAAACTGGTCATTGTTGGTGGAGTAGAAGGCAAGAAAGCCCAAGGTGGTCAAGTTTAATGCAGCTAAGACCCAGGCGTGTCTCTTCTCCGCAAAAAGGAGTCAATTCGAACCGGCTCCTAATTTTCGGGGTGTAACTGTGCCGATAACCGACCGTACCGAGCTTCTGGGGGTAACACTAACTTCTACCCTCAATTTTGGCCCGTTTATCGAGGCTAAGGCTCAACTAGCATCAAAAGAAGTTGGGAATCCTAGCAAAGGTGAGACGGTACTTCACACCCGAATAGTTGCTCAATCTCTATCAAGCCCAGGTTCGGTCGTGTATGGAGTACTGCTCTCATCTTTGGGATGGATCTGCTAAATACCAACTGGACGCGCTTGAGTCTATCGAGAAGCGGGCCAAGCGACTCATTGGCAACGATGCACTGGTCGAGTCAAAGCTCCAGAGCCTTGAACATCGACAATGAGTTGCAAGTCTATCGGTTTTCTATCGGTTACATTTCGGGGAGTGTGCGATGGAATTACACAATCTAATTCCACCAAGCCCGTTCCATCATCGGACTACGAGACAAACGGCGAAGCGCCATCATTACATGGTGGACATCCCACCCATACGCACAAAACGTTTTGGGAATACCTTCATTGTGCGTACGGCTAAGGAGTGGAATTCCCTGCCGGAGTCTGTGTTTCCCGATAGCTATAACGTAGGAGTCTTTAATTCAAGAGTGAATAGGTTATATTTAGGTAAGCGTGCTCCATCTTCGACCACATTATCACTTACCATCAGGTGAGATGGTGGTCAAACGCGAACCTATTTCTAATAATAAAAAACAAAGGTTCGAAGCATCAATATTCTAATGGCAAAGGTGTCGGACTTTTGATGGAGAGACCCCGGGTTTACCCCCACCCATTACACTATTGCCGTGTAACCCACTCCAGGCACAACACAACACATTAAAAATAAATAAAAAGAAATCATTTAATTCAGATAGGTTAGGGGTCAAGATTGATATTAATGTGAATTTCAAAGACCAAGTCTAGCCTTAGCCTAAAAGAAACTTCACTAGATAATGGGTAGGAACTGGTGGTGAATCATCATCAAAATAGCGAATGCTTGTTAACACAATCTTCAGTTATGAGGTTACAATCAGAGACATATTTTATTGGTTCTGTAATTTTTATTTCAGGCGGTTTCTCTGGGAGATATGTATCGCAAAAGCCTGTAGAAATAATAGTCTCAAATGAATCAGCCAAGCCTTTTTTCCAACCATATGGACTAGAATTTATTGCTAGAGTCTAAGAATCCTGATAGACTTTTTTAAAGAGCAATCTGAGCAGAATGCACATGACTAGGAATCTTGTTAACCCCTACAATTACCTAAGCTAAATATGCTTGTGTCCGGAGTGGGTTCATGGCAATAGTGTAAAGGGAGGGGTTCAAACCCGCGATCTCTGGATCACAAGACCGACACCTTAACCATTAGGCCATAGTTACTTTTAGGCAAGCATCGTCTAATTAAATTATAATTAATTTATTATTACAAGTAAAAAAGAAACTCAATAGGTTAGTAACAATCTTTCTTAATCCTAGTGCTTAACCTAACTTACAAGGTTGGTTCGTGAATAGAAGCTACAACCTCAACACTGATGTGAAGAGCTTGCAGCAGCGACTCACGAACACACAGTCGAGCCTGCTCGCCACACAACAAAGGATTGTGTTGGGTCTGGCCCGCGCCCGGCGCAACAGAGAAGCGCATCGTTTTCGCATCGTCGCATAAAAACAATCGACGCGAGCTTCAATCAAACATTCGATGCGCTACAGAAGCGGGGCAGCCCCATTAGTACCCGGAATGCATTATTGTAATGTACGCGAAAGGCACGGTACGATTTACGAGTATATGCGTGTATGTAGTTATTTATGGGTGCTAATTAAACAAAATTCTTTTTAATATCATCATCGGCCTCTAAAAATCTACATTGCCTTCTAAATTACTAAGTCAGACACAATGAACGGGTGTCTGAACGACACTATCTTAGCCACTAGTTATCTTCTATGTAAGCCACTGTAAATACAATACAGCATGGTGGTTATTTTTCAGCATATAAATTTGTACATGGATTCAAACAGTAAACTTCTAAAATATTAATATATTTTATGCTTTTATGATGTATAAAAGTGCGAAACGAATAACTGCATGAACTGGAATGCATGAGATTTAGTTAGATAAGGTCTCCGTCGACCGCGATGGAGGAGCCAGCGAATTAAAAAAAAACCTAACCTAACCTATGAGGTGTTGATACTGTACACCGTAAAATGGTGATAATATGTAAAATCTGTGGCTGAATTTGTAAATTAGGTGGCAATATTTAAATAAAAAGGACAAGTTAAGATAATTGTTGATCTTTACTTGTCGCTTTATGTAGAATTTTAGTTGGCGTTGTAAAAAATACGAATTAGTTTATTAGGGGCATTTTACAGTTGCTTAGTTATAAAATGAGAAGTTTGATCACGTGGCTAATAAAGAAATCTGGGGCTGCACTTATTATTTCCCGTTATTTATTTATTAAAAAAACCGGTCAAGTGCGTGTCGGGCCACGCGCAGTGTAGGGTTCCGTAGTTTTTATAACAGCCAAGTGCGTGTCGTATTCGCTGACTGATCGTTTCATAGCGGACCTGATGAAGATCACAGATGGCCACCGGAACTACTCAATAATAAGTATTTCACGGGTTGCGATTCGATTACTTTAAAATGGTTGCTAAGCAATTTATGGTCGTCACAATGCGAATGGTGAAATGGAGCTGATGGTGAAATACCAGGAGAACTCCTCAACAATTAACGCCCCTGCATCGGGAAAAGCAATATTTTGTAAAAGGCAATGAGCAAGTTGACATTAGGCTATTGTAACTTAGATAACTTTTAAACAAAAAAAAACTCACTTCCAAAAAACACTACAATGTGAAAAATAACTTTAATTTCGGAAATCGGAGGCAAAAACTAAAATACAGATCCAAAGATACTATCTTCTGAAATTAAAGTTATTTTTCACATTGTACCTAGTGGTTTTATTGAGGGCGGTTTTTTTGTTAAAAAGTTTTTTTTTTATAACACTTTAAATATGAAACTAGCGCGATACAACTGACGCTTAGTGCCATCTATCGACATTTCTATAGAGTTGTTCGAAATTTTCGAGTTAAATACAATTGGTCGACTATTACTCATAAATTTGTAAAGCCCACTTATGTGTGATAGTTTTTCTTTAAATTTCGTTATATATAGGTACTACTGCCGTGACATTTGAATTTCTAACTACAACCGTTTGGTTGGTAGAGGGGGAACACTTGACTCTAACGAAAATTGGTACTTTAAAGCTTGATAAGTCACGAACGTTTACTTAATCAAAAAACGGACTTCCTAAACCCCTAATATTTTTGAAAGACCTATCCAACGATATCCCACACTATGGGAAGGACGAAAAAAAAAATATATCATCCCACTTTACATGTAGGGGAGGTACCCTAAATAGTTGTTTTTTTTTTTTAAATATTTTACCACTTTTTTGGCGTCTTTAACGTGTATACTCATGCCAAATTACAACTTTCTAGTACCAATAGTTTTTGAGCTAAACCGCGGACAGACAGACAGACAGACGGACATGGCGAAACTATAATTCTGCGTTCCTCTGCGATCTATTTATACTTCGGTCTATGAGTTCTAGAATATTCTTATAAAATCGACTCACTGCTTATACTGCCAAGAATGTTCCAGAAGCTACTTGAGATATTCAGTACTGCTACTCGCCGCCAGACGGCGTTAGTGTCTCGAACGTATTAGAAATCGGTCGAAGTTTCTCAATATACTCAGTACTGCTACTCACCGCCAGGTGGCGTTAGTGTCTCGAACATTCTAGATATCGGTTGAAGTTTATCGACGTACTTAGCTTAGCGACTGACGTTACAATATAAAAAAAGGTTAACACATAGTTTTGAGTTACCCGATATCGGGTTAGGTAAATTACTTACCTTCACTCATCATCATCATAATTATCTGTTTAGCACTACTTTGTTGTGGTTGACTCTCAATCTTACCGGATGCAGCTGAGTACTAGTGTTTTACATGGAGCGACTGTCTATCTTGTTACCCAGTGGCTGGGTAACAAGATTCTCCCTGGCTAGACAAAGTCAAGCAAAGTCAAGTTTCTAGTGTTAGCCAAAGGTCCAATGGCACTTCGCGCTCCTTGTATCGCCTGAGGAACTTTTTGCCTGTTAAGACGAAGACTATGCTTGTGCAGACTTTAATTTTCCCATTAATCGACTATGGTGACGTGTGCTACTTTGACCTGAATGTGTTCTTGCTCGATAAGCTTGATCGTATCCTCAGTAACTGCATTCGGCTGATATTTAATTTAAGGAAATATGACCATGTCTCAAGTTGCAGGTCTAAGCTTAAATGGATGACCATTCGCCAGAGAAGTTTGCGCGCTTGACAGCGGTTTTCTCTTTACTCAACTCTCCCAGCCCTCCTTCTTATCTAATCTCTCACTTTCAATTTCTATGTTCTTCACACAATAAGAATCTACGTTCATCCAATAATCTTCTCTTACTCTGTCCTTCTCATGCTTCTGACTTTGTTCATTCTTTTTTTCATATCCAGTCGATTCTCGAAGTCCGCCTTTGTAACTATGTGCATAAAGTGTAAATTAATAAATAAACAGTTTCAGATTGACTGGCTTCTGACTATTCATCATGACTGTCAAAGAAAGACTGAAGACGGTGAAAGCATAATTTACTTACAGTTGATAATTCCTTCTCTGATATCACGCAATAGTACCTACAAATAAATTGCGTTCTTGAAAAAATAATAATTTAACTCTGAAAATAAACAGAAAAAAGCAACACAACAATCTAAGCAGTAAAACCCAAACATAAGTTAGCTAAGTTAAATTTAATTTTACACTAAAAGCCACGTACAAGCCAGACAATTTTATATTAAACACCATTTTATAACAGATTTAAAGACAGGCAACCAGGCGTCAACTCTAGTTTTTAATTAGTGGCGAAAGACCCAAAACGGAAAATTAAAACTTTTTCGTTTGCCAGACAGTATTTTTTTTTTTATAATAAAAACAGCAAGACAACGGCTCGTTTGAAATTCACTATGAAGTTTTATGATCATTAAATGTGCTTCTTTAGATATTTTATTTAGTTAAGTTCATTCTTGTTTGTGGAAAAACTGAACATTTTAAAATGAATTTGTGTCTACGAGTGCAAAGATATAAATACGTTTACTGCGTACAACATTTATAAGTAAACTAGAAGTCACGCGCGGCTTTGCCCCCGTGAACTTTATTGCCCCTTTTACGCAGTCGGGTAAAAAGTAGCCATTAACTAACCTTCGTCAACTTTCAAGCTACTTCCTACCAAATACCATTTAAAACCCTTCCGCCATCATTACTTTAACTTCAATAACATTGGACTTTAATACAAACTAACATCCCCGTTTTAACCCCGAAAGGGGGTTGATTTCTAAAGATACATTATTAGTACACCTCCACACCTTCTATAGAGCGTACATTGTAAATTTCAAGTCTCTTACGTCAAAAGCATAGACTTTCATACAAACTTCCAACCCCCATTTTACCCCCTTAGGGATAGAGTTTCATAAAAACCGTTCTTAGCCGATGTCTAAACCCTATAAGGAACCTGCCAAGTTTCAAGTTTGTAGGTGTTATAGTTTCTGAGATTTCGTTCAGTGAGTGGTATTTCGCTTTTATACAGTATGTTAACTAACAGAAGGCGTTCCCGTTAACCTGCTATAGTATAGCATCCATAAATGCTAAAAAAATATTACCATTCGAAAACAAAATGTTTTTATATTTTTTTTATATTAAAATATTCACTAAAAATTTTAAATTGATACGTAAAGGAAACACTCTGTACACGCGTACGCATTCATAAATAAATTGCGACGTTGCCGTCCTTCAAGTACGCGTGTACAGAGTGTTTCTTTTACGTATCAATGTAACATTTTTAGTGAATAATTTAATATATTAAAAAAAAAACATTTTGTTTTCGAATGGTAATATTTTTTTCAGCATGTATGGATGCTATACTATTGCGGGTTAACGGGAAAGCCCTCTGTTAGTTAGCACAGTGTATACACGAGTATACAAATAGTAAACAAATTCTTAATCTATATACGAATATAGATTAAGAATTTGCTTACTATTTAGTAAACTAGGTACAGACGCCAGCATATCAAGCTACAACAATCTGTCAAATTTCTTTAACAGATTTTAAACTTTATTGATGCAGAAATTAGGTTCAAGGTTGATTGGGAAAATTTGACAGTTTCGGGTGGCATCATGTGCTGGCGTCTGTACACATCATCATCCGCTTAGTATTTTCCCAACTATGTCGGGGTCAGCTTCCAGTGTGGCTGCGTTTCCACCAGAGATGTGCGATGGAATTGTGTCGTGAGGGATATGTTTGTAAAGAACCAATAGAATCGCTTCATTTACCTCGCCTCGGTCAGCACAGCTCTGGTGGAAACGGCTCAGCGGAGCTAGATTTTGCGCATACAAAACAAGCGAGGGATGTGTGCGAGGGATGTGTGCGAGAGATGTGTTGCGAGGAATGTGTGTTGAGAAGGATGTGTTGCGAGGTTTGCGCACACCACACATTAATGCGCATTTTCACAGCTCCGCTACACATCCTCGTAGGCACATTTTCATCGCACAGCTTTGGTGGAAACGCCCACACATTTTCACAGCACAGCTAGACATCCTCGCACGACACATTTCCATCGCACATCTCTGGTGGAAACGCAGCCTAAATGGATTAAACTAAAGCGGAGTACTATTGTATGACATACAGCGACTGCCTATCTGACCTGCATGACTTAGAAGCTCGAACACGAACCCCTTTGGAAATACTGGTGTCAGACTTTCTGGCTTCTGTGTAATCTTATTGACTGTCAAACAAGACACACGTAGTACGCACACACACGAATAATCTCAATATGTCAAGTTAGTCAAGTGGACAACCATCCACGAACCAACCTTGACAAATGTTGCTTAACCTAGAAGATTGATAAACTACTTACACATACACACATTAAACATGATTGTCTGGCAGTTTCAGTGCTTTTTGCGGTCTACTCAAACGTGGTACTTACCTTGGTATTGTTCGCCAAATCATTAAGACCAGGCACTCTAAAATAATTTTCACGCAAGTTCCGCCCCCATGCACCCTCGGTTAGGCAGTTGTGTGCTAAACGCTAACGCAGCAAAAATAAAGTTGAATATCGAGTGCGCTCTTTTACCTAGTTCGGGTTCGAAACTAAATGTCGTAAGTGATAATAATAATAATAATTTGGATAATAAACTATATTTTCTTACTGTCAATACTAATTTTAGACATAAAAGCTGAGTAATCTTTGTTAAATTTTGAATAATCTTTAAAAAAGACATGATTTTCGATTAAAAAATTAATCGAGTAAATTTTTTCCAATTACGTAACTGGTCTTAGACATTTAAAGAAAAAGATCCAATCCTTCCTACTAATATTATAAATGCGAAAGTTTTTGAGGATGGATGGATGTTTGTTACTCTTTCACGCAAAAACTACTGAACGGATCTGAATGAAATTTGGTAAGTAGATAGTTGACATTCTGGAATAACACATAGGGTACTTTTTATTCCGAAATTCCCACGGGATCGGGATTTGTGCGGGAAATCCTTCCCACGCGTACGAAGTCGCGGGCAGAAGCTAGTAAATCATATACTAAAGTTTCATTTCGATTGTATCCGTGGTTGTTTTAGAATATTAATGCAAAGTTACATACAATTTAGGGAGCCTCCTCTTAAGCTCCTTGATCCAGTTGAGCTATACGTCATCTGACAAATGGTTGCACTGTACGGACAGGCCCACTCAACTTTGTGAGCATCTTTCCTCAAAAGATCGCCTTAGACGGTAACCTACAAGGTACCCATATACTTTAACAAATATAGTTTGTATGGACTTTAAAAGTGACGGACTCCTGAGTTTGATTAGGTGTTTCTTCTTAGAGTAGTCAGTTAGGAAACACCGGCCTCAACTAGTTAACATTTACGAAAAAAATGACGTTTAAAAGTGTTATTTAATAACCAATTTGCAAAATAAAAATCACTTAACATTTACACAAATTAATTACAATTACACGCTGCGCTGAAGTACTCCTCTAAATCGTTATTATTCCAAAACGTTCTCAAAAGACTGACATCAGTGACAATTTGAATGACCTTCTTAATATTATTGACTCAGTAAACTAACCAATATTATCAGCATTTAGCACATGCCATATCAATAGTTTCTGTGTTTAGAACCATTATTGTATTAATTGTCTTTTGATTTTCATTTTCCAATATACGAGTAGGTAAACTAAGAACGTAGGGAGATTACCACGAAAGGGTTGTTTCTTACTTTTGAAAATCTTTATTAATACCTTCTAATTTTAAAGTGGGAAATTGAAGAATTACACGCTTGTAAAGTAATTTATATCTTTAATTTCATTTCCATCTTTGTCAAGAAAAACGTTGTGTAATGGCGCAAACTCGTGCTACCTCAGTAGAACAACTAAGTAGTTTTGTTGTTTTGTCCGTATTTATAATCTACACTTTATGATAAAGCGAAAAAAATATTTTATAACATGTTTGTATAGGATACAAAAAAAAAATAAAGAACGAATTTCAAAAATTGTTTACACTTTTTAGGGATCCGTAGCCGAATGGAAAAAAACAGAACCCTTATAGTTTCGACATGTCTGTCCGTCTGTCTGTCTGTCTGTCCGTCCGTCCGTATGTCACAGCTATTTTATTCCGAAACTATTAGGACTATACATGTGAAACTTGGTAGATAGATGTATTCTGTAAACCGCTTTCCGATTTTCAGAAAAACATTAAAAAATATTTTAAATAAAGGGGGCCTCCCCATACATGGAACTGAAACTGATTTTTTTTTTTTCATGGAACCTATACGTGTGTAGTATCTATAGACAGGTCTTTAAAAATGACATTGAGGTTTCTAAAGCCACTTTTTCATATGGTTAATCGTTTAAAAGATATTCGCTTCCAAAGTGGTAAAATGCGTGTCCCCCCTCTAACTTCTATAATAATGGAGTGAAAATCTAAAAGAATATATGTCTGTAGATCTTAATGTAAACTTTCAACCAAAATTAGTTTGAACGAAATCAGTTCAGCAGTTTTTGAGATGCAGCATATTTTCTAAAACCGCAAATATAACTTTGTATTTCATACAAACACTATGAAAAACAAAGTTATTTGGCGTAGTTGTAAAAAATGTAAGTAAGCTAGTTTTAAGAAATTTGTAAGGTTTTTTTTTCGTCAAATAATTATACATATTATATTATATTATTATAGTCACTACGGAACCCTTCATGGGCGAGTCTGACTCACACTTGGCCAATTTTTTTTCTACTTTATCCAATAATAACATAGGCTATATTTTAGCTTGAAAAGTTGCTTGATAAGGTCATCAGTCCATAACCCGACCTTGGTTTGCGTTAGTGAACCTATAAGATCGATTGTTTTTTTTTTATAACTTAGATCTTTTAATTCGTGTGTCTCAATTTGTTCTGTATTCTCATACATTGTTCTCTCTCATATATAGAATATCATGATTTAGATCGTAATAAAAATATAGATTTATGGATCCATTGAAGAACAGTTCCAATCACAATCTCACTCCTTTCTTTTGATCATTCCCGCTGTAATATTTTGGTTGGTTGTTGATTTAAGTACGGAGCATAATATTTACGATATCGCTTCTTTTACGACCAGTTTGGAAGTGCTGATATACACTCGTATTACAAGAGGTGTTGGAAACACGATGTCGTAAGATTAGGGGCATTTTATGGTGAATTGTGTTTATGTGATAACGGGCTGTGAATTTTGAATATTAAAATTGACTTTTAGGCTCAAATCCAACCTTAAGAACTGAGGCTAGCTCCTGCGACCACCAGTACACCTGGCGCCAGGTGCGTCCTGGCGGGACCCAAGGCATTGCACGTCACAAATCTCAGACATGGCCTCCTGGAACCATTCCGCCTCATCGTTGATGTCAGCAGGCCTGTCCGGTGATGCCACCCAGACCTGCATGATCGAGGCTTCCAGGAGAAGCTCTCGGTCCAGCTGTTTCAGCGCCCACCACAGGCCACATGGGGCCTGTCTGACTGGCGCGTCTAAGGCTCAAATCCAACAATGATGCTTGATTCATTTCAATTTAGCATTTTGTTGATTTGATTCGCAGTAAAGTCGTTGGACCCGGCTGTCATTTTTACATCTCTGTGTCACAGGTAGAAACACAGAACAGATAAAAGAGGTTAGAAAGGAAATAGGTCCTGATTTGTATGAGGACGCGTGTCGCCGCTTGTCTCCCACTCTTTAGCTCCACTACAAGCAAGAGGCCCGTTACGTATGCGAATTACGCACACAAATAAATTACACACACTTAAATCGAGAGCTTGCTACTGATTGTTACTCACTCTCGATATACATGCGCCGTGCATCAAGGCCAATCAGGGCAAAGGACGAAACGGTGGTTGAATTGTGACGCACGCAGTAGATTATAAGCGGACTTAGTCATTGCGTTGATTAAGCGAGTACACATCGGGCAATGTATAATTTTTGTAACTTGTTGCAATAATGTTGTTAATGTTCGGAATTTCATAGTGATCGGAATATTTTTATGTTTTTTTTTTTTTTAATAAAATTGTAATTGAATGTTATTTTTGACTCACCGATGGAAAAATTTACCTCCTCGCTCTACACTTGCGGTCTAACTTTTGTTTTACAGGTTATAATTGCACAACACGGCATTTTAAAGCAGAGCTCTATGTTCCGAAGTATTACGAAGCGCACTAAACGCGGTGAATGAATTATCGTTCGAGCTATGATTTTTGTATCATAAATGTGGCACGCTCGACGCGCCCACATTACCATTCCAACCTTATTCATCTATTCCGTGGGTAGAAACTACAGCCACAAAATCTGAAATCAGTCTTGCACAGGGCTAGATCGTTTTACCCAGCTTTTGGTTTTAGAGGTCAGATACCCAGTCCCTCCATGTAAAACATGCACAGCTGCATCAGGTTAGACTAAAAGAAGATCACAAAATTGTTGGGAAAAGCCTAATCAAATGATTTTATTGGTTTAATTAATATTTTATTCACTAATCACTCTTTTATATCATGTGTGTATTTAAACCCGATTCACTGTCGATATAAAAAAAAAAAATATTTAGGAAATGTGACGTGTTGGATTTTTTTCATATTTTTTTAAACTCAGTATATCTCAAGTGATAAAAAAAAACCACTTTCAATTTCAAGGACAAAAACCGTGTAAACTAGTGTTATTTATAGTTAAATAGCTTTAATAATTTATTATTTTTTTAAAGTAAGTAAGTAAGTAAATGGTTTATTTCTCGCCACAATACAATAAATTTACACATTTTATACCTTGAAATATACAAACGTATTGTGGGAGACTGGTGCCTAAAAATCTAATGTCTTTCTTACTTTAATATCTCGTAAATTTACAAACAGCATAAGCTGAAATTATTTCTTTTATTTTTAAAGCATCAAAATACTAGTAACTGACCGAACATTTTGTAGACTACGAATCGTGGTTCCAGGTATCCTATTTTAGAAAAACAAAAGAATTCAGTACAGGTAGCTACATTTCCCCGGGCATTCTAAAAATATGAATTTAGAATTGAAATTATAAAACACGTCGGTGTTCGAAAATATATCAATTTTGTGCCAAAACTAAATATTTACGTTTACGGACCGAAACAAACAAATCAGAATATTTCTTCTGTAACTTTTCAAGGAACAAGGCACATATAACCGTTTCGATAAATTTTCCACGTGTTTGTGCCAAGTGATGTGATTGTGGCGATTTCCTCGTATCGTAGGTACCAAGCTAGAGTAAAGGCAGAATATTCGATGCATGTGTAACACTTGATTTGTATAGCACTTTGATTCAATAAAGTATATATGTAGGGTTTTTTATTTGTTATGTAAATTAAAAAAAAAACCTACATAATTAAATACTTAATAAACTCAACGCTCAAATAAAGGACATGGCAAAGCTTAGGTATTTTTCGTATTGAACTAGCAATAAACTTGATAGAGAAAAAAAATGGAAAAAATTGATTTATTTACACTTTATGTACATAGGTACAAAGGCGGACTTAATGCCGTTGGCATTCTCTACCAGTCAACCGTGAGTGGTGAAGAGATTTTAATCAAGATTTTACAAAGTATTTCTTTTGTTAGTGTACCATAGCACTATCATATTCAATCGGATTTGCAAGGTTCTACTTCTGGTCTAAATAAACATTAGGACAAAATCGTAAAAAATCAATCTAAACAACTTGGTAAGGGTTGAGGTTGGGTTGATCTTTTCTATAATTCTCTGTGCTTTGGAAACACTTTTTAGAAAAAACTCGATGTTAAAATTCGGTTATCTGATAAACTTTAAATTTTCTGTAAAAAAAAAAAAAATATGACTTCTTCTTATTTTAAGCAGTCCCAATGTGACCGCGCTTTAACGCATATTAAATTGTTAAACGTAGAATTAAAATCAATAAATTCGCCCGGGCCACAAACATTAGGTCTAAAGAATTGTAACCGTACCAATTTCTAAGGACACGCACGCGTTTTTATGTATCTCCCTAGCCTTTATCAACTAAACAAACACAGCTTACAGCTACACAAAACTATCTTAAGACTCAGCCATAACATAACACACACCTCTAAAATATCATATAGCCACAGTAAACACTTCAAGTGCCAATAAATCGCGAACGCTCGTAACTTAGACCTCACTTAGGTAATAGTTGCCATCCAGTTATGAAATGAGGTACTCTGTATGCGAAACTTTGACGTCTTATATCGAACAATAATCATAAATAACTGAGACAAACGTTTGCAGCTGCGATGGGAATTGCCTCATGTGTAGTACATTTTTGCTTCTCAAAGTATGTTCTTAAACGAAATCATTATTGGCGTTGTGCTTAGGTAGTTTTATATAGTGCAATGCAATGGATATTGCAAATTGCATACCGCTTGTAAAAAGCCTTGATGTATAAATTTTATAAAATGATGTTAAGAGACAAATAGTATGGATAGCTCTGCTCTTTAGACGCTTTTTATTATTTTATTGATAATAGGCTCGCGTTTGCCACCATCTCACCTGATGGTAAGTGATGATGTGGTCGAAGATGGAGCACGCTTGCCTAGAAGTAACCTATTCACTCTTGAATTATAGACTCCCAGGTTCCAGGTTCCCCGCTGAAGAAAAACATCGCGTGGAAACCGGCATGAAACAATTGGGCTACCTCCAATCAAGCTGATATCTCCAAGAAGCTATCATCACTTTAAGAAGCATCAAAAAGCTACCACTGCGTTGGCAGAGATGATTGCATTGGTGTTTACTATGATTAATAGAGATAAAAAATAAGTTAACTTATTTCACAAAAAACGACAACTTCATAGGTAAAGACAAATTAATAATCAGTTTGGTAAATTTGTTACAAGATTCACTTGACATAGTTCGTTTATTATTTTTTTTTCATTTTGACAATATGGCATCTGGTTGTCCCTGTTGTGAATTTTGATTACTAATCTGTCTTTAGTACTTAACAGTCGCAACGATTGACGTAAGAATTATTAATATCGACCTACACATTAGACCTACACATCACCACACAGGTACAAACATACATACATGGACTGATTTACACAAACACATTACCCTCCTTTGCATTGCGCAGTCGGGTAATAACGACAAATACGACTCACTAAAATTCTTAAAACACTACTTTCGATCCCATAATCCGTTCTTCAAAATTTTATAGGTACTCTTACCAAAAAAAAAATAGCTAGAACTGTAATCACAATGCGAGCCAGCTAACATACGACATACTGGGAACTTGGGAAGTTTGCGAGCTAATTCCCTGTGCCAAATTGAATTCGTGGAATTTCAACTAGGGATGTACCGGACGCTATTTCTGTGAAGGTCAACGGAAACGGACGTGAAAGCTGAAAGGAAATTACATTTGATTTGCTAGATTGTGACTGTGAGGACTATATATGGGAATACAAAAACCGTACCGGAGTTATAATAACCTAAGTCCATTTTTTTTATACTAGCTGTGCCCGCGACTTCGTCCGCGCGGAATAGTGACCTTCGGCAGCATTTTTAATTTTTTAGACTATGTATTTTGAAAATAAAACTCATTTTCACTCACTTCATTTAAATCGGTTCAGTAGTTTAGGCGTGATTGAGTAACACACAGACAGACAGACTTACTTTTGCATTTATAATATTAGTAAGGATTTGTTTTTAATATTAATAAATTTTTGTTGGTGTGATGTCCCGTGTTTCGGAAAATACAGACGCCAGCACGTCAATCTACCCCAATCTGTCAAATTTTACCAATCGAACATTAACCTTCCACTATTGTGATTAGGTTGAAAATCTATTAAAGAAATTTGACAGATTGAGGTAGGCTGGCGTCTGTACGTTAAGCCCTTGAACATCTTTGACAGTCTTTATAGGTATTTACAAGTCAGAAAATTGGACACTCGTGGATTAGATCAACGAGTATCGTGCTACCCAGATACTGGGTTGTGGAGGTCAGATAGTCAGCGATCCATGTAAAACACTAAGGCTGGAAACAGTGCTCGACCGACGGTCAGCGCTGACCGTCAGTCGGCGTAGCTGTATCTATGCAAGCCTAAGAATGCGCACTCAGCTACGCTGACGGTGATTCGGTCCGCGCGTACGGTCCGTCGAGCCGTCGGTCCAGCTCGTCGGTCGCGCGTACGTCGGTCGACCGACGAGCTATGAGATTGTATGGATGCGTCCAATGCTTCACTGACGGAGCGACCGACCGTACGTCGTTTTGTGAACTGTGCACACGCGTCGCAGTTCGCTGTCGGCGTAGTACTGAATGCATTTTCACAACCGACGGTCAGCGCTGACGGTCAAGACGTACGGTCAGTGCTGACCATCGGTCGAGCACTGTTTCCAGCCTAATACTCTGCTGCATCCGGTTAGACTGGAAACTGACCCCAACATAATTGCAAATAGGCTAAACAGATAATGAATATCATTTTGTAATAAAAAATTGGCCGAGTGCGAGTGAGACTCGCCCATGAAGGGTTACATAGTAACTACGCCAAATAACTTTCTTTTTCATAGTGTTCGTATGAATTACAAAGTCATATTTGCGGTTTTAGAAAATATGCAGTGTCTCAAAAACTGCTGACACGACCTCGTTCAAACTAATTTTAGGAATTTTATATTAAGATCTACAGCATATTTTTTTTTTAATTTTTTGCTCCATTATTATAGAAGTTAGAGGGGGGGGGGGGGGGGACATTTTACCAATCTGGAAGCGTATAAGTATCTTTTAAACGATTAACTTTATGAAAAAGAGGTTTTCGAAACCTCAATGTCATTTTTAAAGATCTGTCTATAAATACCACACACGATATAGGTAGATAGGTTTCATGAAAAAAGAAATACTTTCAGTTTCAGTTCCATGTATGGGAAGCCCCCTGTTGCGTCCCAAATGTAATTTTGAACGCTCTTTTTGGTGTGGCAACATTCTATTGTCTTTGACGTTGTCACTTGACATAACCTTTTTGACTTGACAGATTGACTTTGCTTGGAAAAAATGCCGGTCATGGGAACCGCTCTTGTGTTAATATAATTGGTAAAATATTGTTGAATTCGCCTGTTGAGACCGATAATTGGGTCGCGAATTATTTGTTGGTTGAAGTGTATTCCCCATTTGTTGAAATCCCCGGGGTATTGTTGAATCGTACGCCGCCTTGTCGTCGGTTGAGCTGGCACGCGGAATTAATTGAAAATCGAATTGGATCTCACGAAATATGAACAGATTAATTGTGTTCAGTGATTGATTGAACTTTGTAAGCTCGGATTAACAAGAATCCAGTGATATTTCTCGGAACATATCGCCTTATTGTGTCTACCACGCGTAGCGCGCGTTTGTTGGGAACGAGTTGAGCTGTGATTGTTGTTGGAACCGCGCCATCTGGATATCGGCGCCTTGGGAACGTTCTACAACACTTGACTTACATCACACCTTTCAATTACTCACCCCATTTTACATACATCAACCACACTTAGGGCATGACCTTTGAAGGTCGAACTTGGCGTCCCCAGCAATCAGGTTAGTGGTACATTTTTGTTATCATTATTAAGCAACGTAGGGCTCCGCGTAATCGCGGACGGTTCGACATACCAGTTACCGTTGGCTGGGCTTGGGGTCGAACATTCTGGTAGCAGGCGTGGCTCTTATAAGATCCACTGATTCATTCTGGTATAAGCGCGGCTCTTATAATATAAGATCCACTGGTTTAATTGGAAGTTTTGAATATTGTTGAAAACTTAAAACTTGAGTTTAATTACTTAACACAACTTATAACTTGATAAGTTTGAATATATTGCTTTGTCAGCCGGGCTCAAATAGTACTTGTAGTTTGTACTGTAATTTGTAGTGCTAGCCCCTTAGAATTGAATGACAAACAGGATTTATTTGTGAAATTAGGAATTATTGGTATAATTTGGTACATAATTTGGTACATAATTTGGTACATAATTTGGTATTTGTTGAAATTAATAATTGAATGTCATTGATCTGAATTTGAAAGGTTATCTAAATAATAATTACACATAGTCTAACATAATAGGACTTGAATTGTGTGTATTGGTTATTGCATTTATAGTAATTATTGGATTGTTGATAGAGATTCTCCGGCTCAATATTATACTTCAATTGTTGTATTTAATTGTTGGTGTGATCCTGCACAATATATACATTGAATTGTTATTTATTTTGTAACTAGCCATCCTTAGCAAGCTAGATTCATACTTGGAATAAGTACAGGGTTGGATTTGGACTTGAAATAATTGAATTTGAATTTTTATTTTGTTGAATATATTTGGCCGGCTAGCAAGTCATTGCTGTTTGTTTAATATTTGATTGTTGGTTGTTGATTGTTGTTTTGTATTAATATTTGATTGTTGCAATGGCCTCATTAAGGGCAGTCAGGGAGGCTGCTGCGGGATTGACCTCACAGTTGAGATGGTTCACATCGGCAGCTGCAACTGTTGAGCGTGTGGAATTGGAAGAGCTCACCCTTGCTCGGTATGGGCAAGTGATTGAGAGGATCAAGTCAGCTGATGCTGCGCTCACGCGCTTCAACGAGTACATCATGGACGTGGATTTGGGGGTGATGGATCAGTCGGCCCGCGATAGGATTTTGGGTGACTATGACCAGATTATCCACCTGGGGGATGTCATATGTCTACGAGCGCGGGAAATTTTGAAGAGCCGGGTGCCTGATGCGGCCAAGCCGCAGACCCCTGTTGTTGCAGGCCCTGGACTATTGAGTAGGCTGCCCACCCTGGAGCTGCCACATTTTGACGGTCGCTTGGACCACTGGCTGGGCTTCCTAAATCTCTTTGAGAGTCTTGTCGATGCACGCTTGGACCTCGGACCTGCCCAGAAGCTGGCCTATTTATTGTCTGTCCTGGAGGGCGAAGCCAGAGCCTTGGTGCAGCACTTGCCGGTGACGGATTCCTCTTACCCGACCGCTTTGGAGCTTCTCTCCCGACGGTATCAGAACAAGCGCTGCCTGGCTGATGTGCACATCGACCAGATTTTGGGACTACCGGCCATTGTCAGCACGTCGACGTTGCGCACTGACTTGCTGAACCCGTTGGTCTCAGCGACCAACGCTTTGAGACGCTTGGAGTTACCGGTGGAACATTGGTCCTACTTGTTGGTGCACATAGTGCTGCAGTTGCTCCCCGCGGAGTTGAGGTCACGTTTTGAGCAGAAGTATGGTGGGGATAGTGCCACCCATCTTCCCCCCTTTGACGACCTCCTCAAATTTTTGGAAGACGAGTGTCGGTTTGCGGATAACACTCGTGGCGCCACGGGGTCACCCCCACTACCTTCTCAGCCCAGAGACCAGGGACGGACTAGGGCTCGGGGGCCTGTTGATGATCGCCCCGCCCCCCGTTTTGCTGGCGCCCGGAGTCCTCGGGCTAGGGGGCCTGTTGATGATCGCCCCGCCCCCCGTTTGGCTGGCGCCCGGAGTCCTCGGGCCAGGGGGCCTGTTGATGATCGCCCCGCCCCCCGTTTGGCTGGCGCCCGGAGTCCTCGGGCTAGGGGGCCTGTTGATGATCGCCCCGCCCCCCGTTTAGCTGGCGCCCGCAGTCCTCGGGCCAGGGGGCCTGTTGATGATCGCCCCGCCCCCCGTTTTGCTGGTGCCCGGAGTCCTCATCATTGTGACTTTTGTAAGGCAACGGGGCATGTCATGGCGCGTTGCCGGGACTTTTTGAATTTGCACGTAAGTTCCCGCCGCCGCATTGTCAACGCACGCCGTTTGTGCTTCTCGTGCTTGGGGGCCCACTTTCATCGGGACTGCCCCGACCCCCGCCCGTGTAGAATTTGTGGAGGGTCCCACCTTGAGATTTTGTGCGCCAACGCGAACCGCTCCAGCAGACCAGCTTCTGAGGGGGGTTCGCGCAAGGGGGGGTACCCCGGAGACGAGCACCGGGCTGAGACCCGCGATTCTGTACGCCGCACTCCACCCCCCGCGCAAGTTGAACGGAAGCCCCACGAGCGCCATTTGGTCTTCCCTCGTCAGGGAGAACGCGCATTGGCTGCTAGGCAGCAGTGGCCGGGTCGACGCCGCTGCCTTTCCCCTCCGTTGGCGGAACGTCCCCGGCTGGAGTCGCGCCCTCCGCCATTCGGGCATTCGGTGGGATATGCCCCTCCAGTGATGGCGAGCGGCTTGGGACACCGCGCGGACGAATGGTTTGATTGTTGGCCTCGTCGTGAACGAGGGCGGCCTGGAAGCGGCGATCGGTCGCCGCCCAGGCATCACTAAGAGATTGACGCCTGCCCCGCTAAAGGAACCCCCCGATCAAGACGGTTTTGTTGCCAACGGCCTCGGTCACGGTCTGGGGACTCTTGGGTGACTCGATTGTGGTCTGTGCCATTTTGGAGACGGGAGTCCGGGGTTGCCTTTTGTCTTCTTGGTTAGCGGGACAGGTTGGCCTGAAGGTGAACGACCTTTCAGGCAAGATTTGGGGAATTGGCGAACCGGCTGACACCACTGTTGAGGGAAGGACCTGGTTTGAGGTCACCCTTGTGAGTTGTCCTTACCCTAAAATTGGTGCTCCTGCCCTTGTTGTAACTGATCTTGGTACAATTGTTGGTGACTGATCGTCACACTAAGAACTCGCATGCCGGTTGCAATGCGCTGTTGGCCATTCTGCAGCGAGAATTTTGGATTTTGTCGGCTGATCGCGTCAATGAGGCGAGGCCCTTTGCTGGCGTCGTAACGGATTTTGTTGGTCCCCCTTTGTTGAAGACGTCCACCCTTCGTAATAGCAAGATTGTTGGGGCTTATTTGTGTGTTTGTCTGCCTGTCAACCAAGGCAGTACATTTGGAGCTGGTAACCTCCCTCTCGGCAGAGGCCTTTGAGGCGACTTTGGAAAGATTTGTGTCTCGCCGTGGGTTACCTTCGTTGATTAGGTCTGATTGCGGTACGAATTACAAGGGTACAAGTAACTATTTGAAGGAGGTATACGCCTTCCTAATGAGAACCAGGTTGACATTGGTAATAGTTTGGCCCGCCGAGGGGTCACTTGGTTGTTTGACCCGGCAGCCTGCCCCCCATTGGGGGGGTATTTTTGGGGCCGCGGTGAAAGCGGCAAAGGGACGCTGGCGGAGATTGTTGGGAGACACCGTTCTCACCTTTAACGAACTAGCTACGGTATTTGGCCGCATTGAAGCTGTGTTGAATTTGCAACCTTGTCAAGACTTCCAATTGATTAGCGGACGGGTAGGCCCGTCCGGGGGGGGTAGATGTTGCGTCCCAAATGTAATTTTGAACGCTCTTTTTGGTGTGGCAACATTCTATTGTCTTTGACGTTGTCACTTGACATAACCTTTTTGACTTGACAGATTGACTTTGCTTGGAAAAAATGCCGGTCATGGGAACCGCTCTTGTGTTAATATAATTGGTAAAATATTGTTGAATTCGCCTGTTGAGACCGATAATTGGGTCGCGAATTATTTGTTGGTTGAAGTGTATTCCCCATTTGTTGAAATCCCCGGGGTATTGTTGAATCGTACGCCGCCTTGTCGTCGGTTGAGCTGGCACGCGGAATTAATTGAAAATCGAATTGGATCTCACGAAATATGAACAGATTAATTGTGTTCAGTGATTGATTGAACTTTGTAAGCTCGGATTAACAAGAATCCAGTGATATTTCTCGGAACATATCGCCTTATTGTGTCTACCACGCGTAGCGCGCGTTTGTTGGGAACGAGTTGAGCTGTGATTGTTGTTGGAACCGCGCCATCTGGATATCGGCGCCTTGGGAACGTTCTACAACACTTGACTTACATCACACCTTTCAATTACTCACCCCATTTTACATACATCAACCACACTTAGGGCATGACCTTTGAAGGTCGAACTTGGCGTCCCCAGCAATCAGGTTAGTGGTACATTTTTGTTATCATTATTAAGCAACGTAGGGCTCCGCGTAATCGCGGACGGTTCGACATACCAGTTACCGTTGGCTGGGCTTGGGGTCGAACACCCCCCTTTATTTTAAATATTATTTTCTTAAAATCGGAAAGCGGTCTACAGAACACCTACCAAGTTTCACATGTATAGTCCTAATAGTTTCGGAATAAAATGGCTGTGACATACAGACGGACGGACAGACAGACAGACAGACATGACGAAACTATTAGGGTTCCGTTTTTGGCCATTCGGCTACGGAAACCTAAAAACGTGCACTGAATAGTAAGCTACACGACTTATTATAGACTAGCTTCCGCCCGCGACTTCGTCCCCGTGGAAAAAAAAAATCCCCCGATTTTGAAACATTCTTCATTACTGCTCCGCTCCTATTGGTGTTAGCGTGATGATATATAGCCTATAGCCTTCCTCGATAAATGGGCTATCTAACACTGAAAGAATTTTTCAAATCAGAACGGTAGTTCCTGAGA
Source organism: Tholera decimalis (assembly GCA_943138885.2). Lineage (NCBI taxonomy): Eukaryota > Metazoa > Arthropoda > Insecta > Lepidoptera > Noctuidae > Tholera > Tholera decimalis. The sequence goes on from OW964565.2 coordinate 34,267,733, forward strand.
TTAGCGCGTTCAAGCAAACAAACAAACAAACAAACAAACTCTTCAGCTTTATAATATTACTAGTACTCACGCGGGGCTTCGCTCCCGTGGATTCTATCACGGTAAAAACATAACACTCCTTTTTTGCAGTCGCGTAAAAAGTAGCCTATAACCTTTCTCAAGTTTCAAGCTACTTCCATACCAAATTTCATCCAAATCCACTCTATACTTTCGAAGGTTAGCGCGTTCAAGCAAACAAACAAACAAACAAACTTTCCGCTTTATAATATTAGTATAGATATTAGTATAGATTAACTCAGGCGTAGAAATGACAAATGATTTGAGTGTTTGAACAAGTACTCACAAATATGTCTGTTTCTTTCCTCAAAAGAGTACAACAGACATAAAACTAATTAATTTAAAATCTGTTCAGATTTCTACTGGGCAATCAGGACTCTAAATAAAACAGGCTACATTTATAATTTATTCTCTTTGTTTAGACATTTTTCCTTATTTTACATCCATTATAACTCCGTTCAAATCTTGCGGAGTCTAAGGTATGGACAGGGTGGGACAATTCCAGCGATGTGACGTCACAACCCTAGTTTCTACGACCAAGATTCTAGTTAGCTGGTTTTTACTGTGTTTGCTTGACGAAAGATTGGTGTTGCGACTGTTGCACTGTTTTTATATGAATAGCAAAGTGGGTGGAATGACGTCATGGTTTTTGGTCGTGCTGTTGTAGCTAATGCAGAGAAATATTTTAGGGAAAGGATTTAGCAAGGAAGTAGCGATGTGACGTCACAACCCTAGCTTCTACGACCAAGTTCCTAGTTAGTATTTGTTTTTACTGTGTTTGCTTGACGAAAGATTGGTGTTGCGACTGTTGCACTGTTTTTATATGAAGAGCAAATTGGGTGGAATGACGTCATGGTTTTTGGTCGTGCTGTTCTAGCTAATGCAGAGAAATATTTTAGGGAAAGGATTTAGCAAGGAAGTGTTTGCTCACTGAGAATATATCAAGTTAAAGCTGGCGTAGCTAATGATTGCCTGTAAGCTCGTGTGTTGATTTTAGTATGTAGTTATTGGACAAGGTTATAAAATACTATACTATGTAGTACTAACATATTTGTAAGTTGATTTGGTACTAACAAAATATGGATGATGATTTCTGATAAAAACGATTTTTTTTTTATTTATTATAATATATTTTGTGTATGTTAGGTATTTGAAATACACTTACTTTATTCACACCTCTTTATTTTAAGTTCCAAAGGTTGTTTGGAAGAAAAAGCTGTCAGCGATAAGACCGCCATTGTAACCAAAATTTAATCAATATTGTGAATCAGGTGTGTTTAAATTATTGGTGTGCATTAAAGAGTATTCTATTTATGTATTCCATCTCACTTTCCCTCAGAACACCCTTCTAAAGTTATATCATAATGTGATTGGTGGGTCATACTCAAAGTTTTATCACACTCGTACTTTTCCCTGTAGAGTGGGTGCATTTAATGACATTTTAACTCACATGAACCCCAGACACGGAACAAATATCTATAGAAAATGCAAGCATTTGTTCCAGTGTTGGAATCGAACCCGCGACAACACCACAGCAGCCAATCCCTCAACCATTGCGCCAAAAGCATCAGAAAATTACTTTGAAAATAAATTCTTTATAACTAGTTCAAACATTACTCGTGGTCGTGTTCGACTAATCTGTGGTCGAACTTCGATCCCCTCACAAGGCTACACGTTATAAACTTGATATTTTCCCCCATTACGCCTCTTTATGGCCGATAGTGGTGAAATGGGCCAGCTTTCTTCAAAGTAGTTACGTAATTGAGTTTCAACGGTTAATTGCCGGTAGTCGTTCGTAGTTACAGGTTTTGTTATTAGCTTGGGGTTCACTTTTTCGCGAAGCTGTATCTGTATTATGTATTTATTTTTCTCAGTGGGAAAATCATCTACTATCTACCTAGTTTTTTGATAATTATTGAAATTGTAATGGGTTACCTACGATTTGTAGTAGTAGTAACATTTGGCGTATATTTCACTCTTGTTCATTTCAGGCATTTTTAAATATGACCGACGGGCATTCTCTTTTGTACTTAGTATGTATGTACCCTATTTATTTTGTGAAACAATAAATACAATACTGGGCCCGCATGGTGAAATAAGGCCAATTCCATTTCATTGAGAGACAGCCTGTGTCTCAGCTGCAGTGAAAACGTAAAATGCTGAATTATTACTATTATTTTATTATTACTTAACTATACCAAGGAAAAAATAAAAGTATAGTGGCATTGTACAGAAGTTGTAAGGGTGATCTACCAGTTAGATATGTAACTTTAATTGGCAGAATACATTTATGAACATGTTGTATACAACGTGTAACAGAATAAACGCAATTCCTGAAAGTAGTTGGATCAGACTCGGCTTCTGAATTGATTTCCATCATAGAAATAAGTGTTAAATTTTGACGGAAAAATCTTTCATTTAACTTAAAATGTACACAGTATCATGACAAATTAATACAATTCTAAATTAAAGGAAATGTGTCAGCCGCTAACATTGCATGAGTGTATGCGTCTGCGTAAGGATATTGTATGACGCACATCTGGGGGCACGGCAGTGTCCCCGCCAAGTCGAGCGCAAAGCAAACACTGCCGTACCATCCTTTTCTGGAACCATTTCGGCGTATTTCCAGGCCCCTATTTGGGGACCTCTGGATAGATGTAGAACGCTGAAATTATCGTTATCTAGTAAGCTACTAGCAGACACTTAAACCACAAAATATCATGTTTGTAGCTTGTTTATTTCGTAAGTTATGCAAAAGCAAAGATGTACTATTTCGACATATACAACGTGTAACGGAAACCCCATATCTATCCAAAAGGGCTGAAGACAACATCTGGTATGGAGTCTCTATGCACAGTTTCAGCACAAAATAACTGACTCAAAGAATTGATACCAAATTATTGGTTTCATAATATGAAACCAATAATTTGGTATCAATTCTTCTTGAATACCAATCATAACAAACGTGTCACAGCACTACGAGGGTCAATAACTTTCCAAGTCACTTGCCAATAACATGATAATTCTTTTCGTTCTTCTTAATTTGAAAAATTCGGTCTCTGGTATCAGTGTATTGGAATTTGTAATAAGTTCTACACAGGTAGACTTAGGATTACAAAACCCTTGCCATATCGTTTGTTATCATCCAAAGAAACCATGCACTTGGTATGTAGAGGGCTGAAATTTGGCATAGAGATAGGGTTTAGTGCCTATATGAAGGGAAAACTATCAAAACTAGGATCATGGAAGATCTGGAGTATCTTACGACCCTGAGGAGAAACCGTAACAGAGCAGCCAAACTATTGAAATTATTGACATGCTATGTTCATAAAGTTTATTGATCGTGGTTAGCCCTTTCTTTTGAAATTAAAAAATTGAAGAACTGAAGTATCTGATGAAGAACCCTAAGAGCTAAGCTGAACTATGGGAGATATGGAAATGCGCTTGGACAAAAGTTATTCAGTGTGATGAGCCCTTTCTACTGAAGTGTATAAAAAATTGAAAGTCTGAAGTATCTGATGAAGAACCCTAAGAGCTCAGCTGAACTATGGGATATATGGAAATGCGCCTTGACAAAGGTTATTCAGAGTGACGAGTCCCTTCTACTGATGTGTATAAAAATTGAAGGTTGAAGTATCTGATGAAGAACCCTTAGAGCTCAGCTGAACTATGGGAGATATGGAAATGCGCCTTGACAAAAGTTATTCAATGTGACGAGCCCCTTCTTATAAATGAATATGAAACTGGATTCTGAAAAATTAAGAAACTAATCAAGTAAAATAGCTTTCTGCAAAAAGAAGTGAAATCCCACCAAAAACATCCTGTAAGAAATTAGCCAAGTCTCGCCTAAGCTGATTGTTTCCCTATAAAAAGTAATGAAATCTCTAAGCAAAGCGAAGCCGAGTCTAAGGATCTTTACTGCGATTTCTTTATTAATATAGTTAGATTTTATGTGACTTGGCCGTTGACTTCGATGTATTAACTAGTAAAAGTGCATAGAGTATGTTCAACGGCCGGTTACATAAAATCTAATTATATTAATAAAGAAATCATAGTAAAGATCCTTAGACTTGGCCTCGCTTTGCTTAGAGATTTCATTACTTTTTATAGAGAAACAATCAGCTTAGGCGAGACTTGGCTAATTTTTTACAGGATGATTTTGGTGGGTATGTTTTACGTTTAGTAAGGATAACTATTTAAAAAAATGTCTTTGTTAAATGTTGTTTTAGACTTATAATTTAATATTCTAATTGGGGTGTCTGAGGTGTTGCGCTTAATCTGTTACACCTTGTATAAATATTATGCGCATCAGTAATTTTGACATCTAATAAAATTAATACAAGTACTTATATGTTCGTACATGTTGGATAATTAATTATATTATTATTTTTGTTGAATTTGTAAATCGGTTTTTATGGTTAGTGGTTATTTTTATAAATAGCCTTACTCATCATTTTTAAATAAATTCTTTTATAAATTAAATAAGGGCTAGTAGCTATAAGTAAGTACTTCTATTACTACGCAGATAACCTTGGAAAGTCAACACTTCCTGTAAAATCAACTTTACGTTTATCGAAATTCGACTTTAAATAATTTTATCCAAATTCACAGAGTACTTTCGAAGATTGGAGCGTTTTAGCTAAAAAAAAATTGTCACTTTGTAATATGTATTAGTACCTGGAGATAGATAATCACGACGTGCTATCTAAATGCACAAAAAGTCATAATTGCAAAAATGCGCAAAACAAAAGCAACGATCAATCAAACAAGTTCAAAGCACGGTAAATGTTTATTCTCAGTGACTGGCTAACCCAGGAAAGTATTGCGAAATACGTAAAATATATCGCGTGATTGCAGCAATGGCGGTGGAGCAGTAATTTCTCGCGTGCCCCTGCATGATTGCGCGCCGGTCGCAATTTATTGTTTTAGCTCAACGCTGGGGTTACTGTTACATTATGGGGCTGCTTTAGGGAGTTTCAAGTTAATTTTTAAGGTTCCGTTTAACGGAACCCTTATAGTTTCGTCATGTCTGTCTGTCCGTCCGTCCGCTAGCCATTTTATTCCGAAACTATTAGGACTATACATGTGAAACTTAGTAAGTAGATGTATTCTGTGAACCGCTTTCCGATTTTAAGGAAGAAATTAAAAAAAATAATAAAATAAAGGGGGCTCCCCATACATGGAACTGAAACTGAATTTTTTTTTTCATGAAACCTATGCGGCTGAGATTGGGTCAGCAGTTTTTGAGATACAGCATATTTTTTAAGACCGCAAATATAAATTTGTAATTCATACAAACACTATGAAAAACAATGTTATTTGGCGTAGTTACTGCGGAACCCTTCATGGACGAGTCTGACTCGCACTTGTCAAATTTTTTTAATTTTTTTATTCAGCCTAAACTCTAGCAAAGGGCTAAGGTTATCATTTCTTCCTACTTTCACAGTTTTAGTTTTTAACGCTAATTATACGTCAGACTCAATCCTATGTGAATCCCCGACACAATATTTTTTTAGGAGCACCTATCAATATGGGTAGAATTCACATTGCTATCAATCTTGTTAACCCCTCAAACTATTCTAAATATGCTTGTGTCTGGAGTGGGTTCACGGCAATGGTGTAATGGGTTGGGTTCGAACCTGCGACCTCTCGATCACAAGGCACATACTTTAGCCATTAGGCTAATGACGCTTATATACAACGTGTAACGGAAACCCCATATCTATCCAAAAGGACTGAAGACAACACCTGGTGTGGAGTGTCTATGCAAAGTTTCAGCTCAAACTAAGTGAGTCACAGAATTGACCCCAAATTATTGGTTTCATATATTTCTTGAATACCAATCATAACAAACGTGTCACAGCACTACGAGGGTCAATAACTTTCCACGTCACTAGCCATTAACACGATAATTCTTTTCGTTCTTCTTAATTTGAAAAATTCGGTCTCTGGTATCAGTGTATTGGAATTTGTAATAAGTTCTACATACGTAGACTTAGGATTACAAAACCCTTGCCATATCGTTTGTTATCATCCAAAGAAGCCATGCACTTGGTATGTATATACCCTTTAAATTACACGTTGTAATACATACTGAAGTGTGTCGGTGATTTCATAGTAACTTTGTTTTTTCCGGGATAAGAAGTAAGTAATATGTTGGCCTATTTAGCCCCCTCTATCTTTTAATGTCAATCTCATTAAAATCAGTTGAACCGTTCTAGAAATTACCCTGGACAAATAGACGACAGATATTTTTAAGTGTATTTTTGTTATGACACATACACACTACAGTTATTATATAATCACAGACTGACACTTAAATTTCAGACATCGTATGTGTGTAGGACGACATACATGTATGTATGTGTGTAGGTATACACACATACATACATGTATGTCGTCCATTGGTTTCACTGGAAGATAGAGGTTAGAGGGCAAAATAATTATAGACTCCTTTTTATCCCGGAATTTCCAAGGGATCAGCATTAACGCGAGAACAATCGCGTAGGTAATATCAACTAGACGCACAAGCGAACGGGAATAGATAGTTACCTATAAAAATGCAACAGTGTGATTTGTTCCAGGTCTGAGTATTTTTAAAAATGAGCTTACGATACAGAACGGATTCTAAGAGCCTGCCGGGATTGCGGTAATGTTCTAACGAGATACCGCAGCCCCGGAACGAAAGGGTAGCTGAAGGAACAGGGTGGGTTTTTAGTCAGTAGAAGTCTGACACTCCCTTCCGCTCCACCGCGATCGGGAGAAGTCATTCGATGATTTTCCCACCAGAAAAAGAAAGGGATTCCAAGAGCGGGGCAGTGTTTAGAAGAACGAATGTCATGTTTATTAGTCAAATACGTAACAATTTTAATTCTACACATACCCAATGACAAACGCCTACTCATTAAAGTTCACGACGCTGCCACCAGGGGGCGATCAATTCGCGCTCCCCGATCAATCTCGTACAAGATTTATCTATGTTAGCTTAATTGAGTTTCTTACTCGTAACATTAATATTACTTCCCTTTGATGCATCAAAATACGATTATATTGGTTGCCTTCAAGGTTGTTATTTATGGGTGAGTAGGCAGACTATTGTATTCGGTTGCGTATGGCAGCAGCTCTAATTGCCTTATAATTAATAAATGATTAAATATACACATAGGTACTGTCGGCCAAAGTTACGCATGCTTACTTAAGAAAATATTTCTGTGGAAGCGCACCTAGAGACAATATACATTTTGTGAGTACAGGGCGTGTAACATTATATTAATACTTACTATTACGAACACTACTAAAATACGCTTCGTGCATCCTATTGGTCAAAATACATGCAGTAGGTGATCGAGTTGTGGGCCGTGGATGGAAGGATGAAGATTAGTCGATAGTACATCTGGAGTTGTTTACTACACAGATTATTAAACTGCCTGCGGGCTGCGAGCAATGGGTAGCTAGCCGCCTGACAGAAACCAGGCTCGTGTAGACGGCGCGTCGTGTTCCCCGCGCACCTCAAAAAGTTATCAGCAAAATTGTCAGGGCATACACAGAAGGCCGGGGTTGCGGAATTTTTCAAAAGAGTTACCGTGGCCTTGGAACACGAAGTGCGAATGACGGAACATGGGTGGATTTGCGTCAGTAAAAGTCTGACACACCTTCCCGCTTCGCCTAGATCGGGTGAAAGTCATTGGTCGATTTCCTATCCTTAAAAAAAAATCTTGTAAAACTAGAACAAGTTTGTGTGGATTTAAGCAATTTTGCCATTACCTATTATTGGAATCATTTGATGTAGCTTATAACTTTTTTTATTCGTGATGAGTCCACTCTTGACGTAAGCGTAGGCGATAGATGAGGTCTACGATGGAACAAGCGAGCACAGAAGATGCCTATTCACTCTTGCTTTAAAGGCTGAAAGGTCATAAGTGGCAGGGAACACAGAAGCCGGCAGAGAGTTCCACAGCTTGGCTGTACGTACAATAAATGTGGAAGAAACGCACTTGGTGCGACAAGACGGTATATCAACCAAGTGTGGATGGTATCCAGCCGTGCGTCTTGTAGTCCGGTAGTGAAAGGGAAACGGAGGGATCAGGTCATGGAGCTCCTGCGCACGTTCCCCGAAGCACAATCTGTACAAGTGTAATTTAGGAACCGGTAGTGTTTGTGTTCATTTTTAACCTGTGGTGCTTGGCAACCCAGTTGTGTTGTTCTTAGATGCTGATTGTGATTGTTTTTAGTTGTTGCTATATTTTATTGTTAGTATAATGTGGACTGTCCGGTAAGGACTCGGCTCGGGACGGTGCGCGTGGAACACGACGCGCGCCTCAAAGACTTGTCAGCACCAGTGACGGGGCCCCAGAAGGCTATATACCGCGGCCCCAGAACTTAAGGGCAGTTGAAGGAACAGGATGGGTTTTTAGTCAGTAGAAGTCTGACACTCTCTTCCGCTTAACCCAGAGCGGGAGAAGTCATTTTATGATTTTCCCACCAATAATGTGCACACAAAGTAGAATGCTCTCACTGGGGATCTCACTGGCAGCTTCAGCTATTATAAACAGGGAAGTTGTGGACCACTCAATACGCATACTTTCTTAAGAACGGGCTCATCAGTAATAAAAACCGGCCAAGTGCGAGTCGGACTTGCGCATGAAGGGTTCCGTACCATTTTCTATAAAAACGGTAAGAAATCATATCTGTTGTATGGGAGTCCACCTTAAATATTTGTTTTATTTTGTTTTTAGTATTTCTTGTTATAGTGGCAACAGAAATACATAATTTGTGAAAAATTCAACTGTCTAGCTATCGCGGTTCTTGAGATACAGCCTGGTGACAGATAGATGGGCGGACAGACAGCGAAGTCTTAATAATAGGGTCTCGTTTAACCCTTATAAGAGAGAGAGGCAAAGAGCCGTAATCTACTACGCGGGTCTAGTACAGGTTGGTGGATGTTAAAAGTCTTCGAATTTTTGGTCTTAGGACATGCCGGCTTCGTCACGATGTTTACCTTCACTGATTTAAAAGCAGTGGTACTGATATAAATTACTTATACTGATGTGCATGACCGGGTTCGAACAGATGATCTGCAAATATAAAATATAATAAAACCCAATGCAAAACTAGGGTAAACAATTACTTACTAACAATAACCAATGATGAGACAGAAAAGCTTATGGAAGTTACTGAATAATCAGGACTCTTAAATTTTTTCCTATAGGTCGACCTATAACTCGAAAGATTGATACTCTTTGGCACAATGTAAGAATAGAAACACTCTCATACACACTACACATGCACATACACCCTCACACGTACACTGTGAGTCAGTGTACACTCACGTACACTCATGCATACATTCATACTACACACACGCAATAAACCTATAACTCACTTAGATTTTAAGTAAAATCCTGATTCTATTTTTATCATTATTTGTATAAAGTATTACTTTGAAGTGTTCTTTTAAGTTTAAAGAAAGACTGTACTTGCTTATTTAATAAAATTGCAATGTCATAGACTGAGAGGATTGGCGCTGTATGCCGAGATACAGGTGTTTAGCTAGTTTGGCTGCAGATGATCCTATATAATTTTTTTGATACTTTTTTGTATTCGCTAGTTTTTAAGTTATATTGTAATCCTTTTTGATGCAAATAAAATAATCAAAAATAGCAAGTCGGCCATGTAACCTCTGTGACACCACTGCTCTACTTTATATAACGTAGTTGATAGACAGACGGATGGATGTATCGGAAGCTTAGTGGTCGGGTTGTACGGGACCCCAAAAACTTAAAAAGTTATAGTGATAGTACTTCTAGTAAACACCTTGATTGTATATTTTGTATATAAAATATAGGTACAATAAAAAAAAAAAGATAAAATACAGAAAGATAGACGATGAATCGCCCAATTATCGTAGAATTAATATTTACTCCCATTCAAAATTAGGACTGAATGCGTAATCGCGTTGTGACAGAAAAAATCTTTAATATTCAACCTTTGATCTTTGTAGGAAGTTAAAAAATGGACTTACTCTTGCCCCCCGGCACGAGAGCGGGAGGTCCCGGGCAAAGATTGTTGAAGAGACAGAAATTACATTATTTTTTTATTTAAACTTTATTTTTTTAGACATCAGAAAACACAGACTCCGTATACCAAATACGGAATATATGTTTTCTGATAGATCCTCGGGGTGATGTAACCTGAGTATATTTAAGTCAATAGTCAATAGAAAGAAGAAGACAGAAAAAGTATTTATTTCCAACAGACAAACGACTTGCTAACAATATTAAAAACGTATTTTAGTTCCTTAAGAATAGTGTTAGTAATTGGATCTTATAATTATGTTAGTAGGCAAAGACAAAGATTTATATATTAAAAAATAAAGAAAAATAAAAGAAAACAACCAAAAAACAAGGCAAATGCACGTCGTGGCCGTAGCAACAAGGCTCCCACTGCAGCATTATGCTATGCCATGGGCGTGCCCACAGCACAGCGCTGGTTTTCAGTGGTTGCCTTAAAAAATATATTACTAATAATAGGTTACTTATATGCCAGTGTGCTTCATCTTCAACCACATCAGCGCTTACCATCAGGTGAGACGGTGGTCGAAACCGAGCCTGTAAAAAAATATCTTGTGTATAATTACTCGTATTAGCATTCAAACATTTTTGGAGTGTACTGACGTAGTATACAAATTTAGAATTAAGAACTCTAAGACGTATAGTTTTCGTCTTTCTAGGGTTCCGTAGCCGCATGGCAAAAAACGGAACCCTTATAGTTTCGTCATGTATGTCTGTCTATCCGTCCGTCCGTATGTCATAGCCATTTTATTCCGAAACTATTAGCACTACACATGTGAAACTTGGTAGGTAGATGTACTCTGTGAACCGCTTTCCGATTTTAAAACAAATATTAAAAAAAATTAAGGGAGCTCCCCATACATGGAACTGAAACATTTTTTTTTTCATCAAACCTATACAATATGTGTTGTATCTATAAACAGGTCTTTAAAAATGACATTGAGGTTTCTAAAACCACATTTTCTAAAAGTCAATCGTTTTTAAGATATATGCTTCCAAAGTGGTGAAATGTGAGTCCCGCCCTCTAATTTCTAGAATATTAGATTGAAAAATCTAAAAAATATTTAGGCTGTGAATATTAATAAAAACTTTCAACAAAAATTGAACAAGATCAAGTCAATAGTTTTAGAGATATAGCACATTTTCTAAAACCGCAAATATAATTTTTATTTCATACAAACACTATGAAAAACAATGTTATTTTGCATAGGTACTACGAAACCCTTCATGGGCGAGTCTGACTCGCACTTCGTCAATTTTTTAAGTGTATCTTACAATATTATATTTTGTGCTCTAAATACTATTTTCACTACATAGTCACAGTAGGAAGGGCTGATTCTGTTCCCGAAATCTGTGAACTACTATGTTTTTGTTGTTTTTATGTAGTAGCATGTATTTAAATTGTATAAAATATGCAGCAACATCAATTTTTACCTACGTCTGTCCCGTGCTTGTGGCGTATCTACTTCAATTTAACTTAATCTATGTGCGAAAGGGAACGCAAAATTTCAATTCGCGAATTTGTTATTTAAATTGATTAACTCAGCTGTTCGTAATTACTTATTCTTTTACGTTTCGAAAAATCTTGAACACCGTCACGTTAATCAAACCAATTTCGTGCGAAATGAAGTTCAATAGTTTTCAACCGCAGCAAAAAGAGGAGGTTATCAATTCGACGCGTTTATTTGTTTGTTTTTTTTTTTTATGTATGATCATCGATTACTCGAAGACGGCTGGACCGATTTGGAAAATTCTTTTTTTGATTGAAAGGGTATACTTCGGAATTGGTCCCATTTTCATAAACGTCAGGATCTGATGATGAGATCATGGAGTAATCGAGGGAACTCTTCAAATATTGTAGGCACACCTATAGCGGTTTGGGTATTTTTTATAGTACCTTATGCAGTTGCTCTCGATAAGCACCATTTGAGGAAGTGGAACTGATGATGAAGACCCCAGATGGCCATCGAAACTACTGAATAATAAGTATTTCGTAGATTGCGATTCGATTACTTGAATATGGATGTTAAGCACTTTATGCTCGTCACAATGCATATGGTGATGTAGAGCTGATGGTGAAGTACCAGGAGAACTCCTCAACAATTAACGGCCCAGCGTTGGGAAAAGCAATATTTTGTAAAAGGTTATAAGTAGTTGACATTTAGGCTCTTGTAACTAGGTAAATTAAAAATAGACCAACTAAAAAGAGTGAAATAAAAACTTTTTACCAAAAAATTAAGTCGGTGTCTTTAGTTTTGTATTTTCGTTTTTGGCACCGACTTCCGAAATTAAAGTTATTTTTCACTTTGCAGTGTTTTTTGGGAGTCGGTTTAATATTTTGGTAAAAAGTTTTTATTTAGATCAGGTGTTTGATTGACAAAGATATATAATTTTCATTTTGTTTTTCAACGATTTTCTTGATAAAATTAAGACCTTATTCTTTTGTGGGTTGATTGACCTCTAACTTAACAGCAAATATTCTAACAAGTCTTTTTTTCTTGAGGCTTGCATCTCGTAGGTGAATTTAGGACGTTACTTCACTGAACTTTTGTTATAATAGGCTCGCGTTTAACCACCGAAAACCTGATGGTAAGCGATGATGTGGTCGAAGATGGAGCACACTTACCTAGAAGTAACCTATTCATAATCAACTTAAAGACCCCCAGGTTATAGCTGTAGATACACAGCAAGGAAATACAGATTCCAGTAGGGAATTCCGCTCCTTGGCCGTACTCACAATAAAAGTATTCTCAAAACGTTTTGTGCGTACAGGTGGAATGTCCATCATAAAATAATGGCGCTTATGATGGAACTTGCCTGTGGCAGCCCATATCAACCAAATACAAACTTATAGGCAAAAATTATGTCTAAATAATTGGTACCAAAATTATTTGGTAAAAAATAGATTTAGAAAGGAAAAACCGTAATTTAAGTATAGGTGTGTTGAAATCTAGGCTGAGAGAATTGTTTCTCGGGGATGAGGCCACGTCGCCGGGCTAATAAATATTATAAAATAAATTAATAGTTTAAAAATCACTAGAAAAACACGCTTTTATAAATGCACGTAAAAACAAATATTGCTGTTTCTTTTTTTGTAGTTTTTGCTAAATTATTTCCACGAGTTAAACCGAACAATTAAACGGTCGATCCCCCCAGAGGATTTGAAAGTGATATCTATAAAAAAAAATCTATGGATTACGCGATAATTCAAAAAGGTTAGGAAAACCGATAACAGATTCTCTTTAGGTTTGTTATAACCTTGAAACCTGATCATGTTCAAATTCCATTACGTGACCTTTCTCACAAGTGCAAACACGACTCTGATACGATATTCCATCATGGAATGCCAGTGTCTATCTTCCGGCTTCATCATCAGATCTTGAAACCTAATCGTGGTCAAAGTTCATTACAAGACTATTCTAAGAAATCCAAAACAGCTATAATACAATTTTCCATCACGAAGTTCCAGTTTATATCTTCCGGCTCCATCATCAGATCAGTTCGACAGTACCATATTATTGTATTGTCATCAGAACTACATTCAGCTGCCAATTTTCATTATACTACGACCCTTGGAAGATGGGTAAACTAGTTACCTCAGATTCCCTTACATAGTTAGTTACATACAGGTCGACCTAATAATAGCGTGTTAACAAATGAAATACTCCAAAATATTGAATAAAATAAAAACTTTTTTGCAAAAAAAATAAAACCGACTTCCATATCAAAACACTACAAAGCCAAAAATAATTTTAATTTCGGTAGTCGGTGTTATTGGTTTTGTATTTTCTTTTTTTTCACACCGCCTCCCGAAATTAAAATTATTTTTGGCTTTGTAGTGTTTTGATATGGAAGTCGGTTTTATGTTTTTTGCAAAAAAGTTTTTATTTTCGCGCTTTTTAGTGGGTCAATTTGTATAATATAAAAGCCAAAATGTCAACTACAAAAAACTAAAAACGCGCGAACAAAAAACACAATATAGAGTAACCGAAAAGATCATCAAGGTAAATATTTTTTTTAGACTTTTGTTAATTTTTCAGAAACGGCTTGTTCGATGTCGATAAAATTTTCATGGGACCATTTGGGAAGTATACCCTTTCCAACAAAAAAAGAAATTTTCAAATCGGTTGGCGAGCGACGGAGCTATGCCCGAACAAACATAAAAAAAAAAAAAAAAAAAAAAAAAAAAACAAACAAACATCCGAATTGAGAACCTCCTCCTTTTTCAGAAGTCGGTTAATAAAATAAAACTATCTCAATAGCTTACTAGATAAACGACTACACGCTAAAGGCACCCTCTGTGAGGTATGTATGGCACCACGGTATCACGGCTTAGGGCATCGCTGGGAGAGGGTAGCTACGACGAGGGACTTACGATGAGAGACTTTCCGGGACGCGGTAGGCCTGCTGGTTTAGTGGGAATTTTCTAACGAGCTACACGACCCCGGAACGCTAAAGCAACTGACGACTCAGGGTAGATTTTTAGTCAGTAGAAGTCTGGCACTCCCTTTAGCTCGACCCAGAGGGGAACGAGTCATTTATTGATTTTTACCCCGGAAAAATATGGGTACTATTTTTATTTTAATGGAAGAGAGATAAACAATTTGTCTATATATATCTACCTACTGGTACAAGGAAACTGGGTTACTCGGTATAACGTTAAAAAATTAAACAGACCGTTTTCCTTATTTGAGTAGGTGTCAGTGGTGTAACACTGCGGTTATTTTCCTGGTGGAATGACCAGCATACCTGGGGTGCCACACCTTCAATTTTATTCTTTTTTTTTTCTTATAAAAAGATAAAGCAATGTGGGTAGAATTCACATTACTAGCAATCTTGTTAACCCATCCAACTAAGCTAAATATGCTTGTGTCTGGAGTGGGTTCCAGGAATAGTGTAATGGGTACTGAGTACACAAAATTGGACAGCTTTCAAAATATATTGCGATAAATAACATTGTGTAGCAAAATGAATTTTCTTCTGAAGCAATCATAGTTATTTCATTAAAAAAACTACATTAACAGTGGACATCCCGCCCATACACACAAAATATTTTGGGAATATTATCATTGTGCGTACAGCTAAGGAGTGAAATTCCCTGCCGGAGTCTGTGTTTCCTTGTACCTATAACCTGTACGTCGATTCTGTAAAATTCGAACAACAACTCGCATATCACATAGCTGTTCACTGTCACTTCGCTTATGGTTCAAAGTGACCTTGATTTTGCATTCTGTAAACAGCGTCGAAGTGACGGAGGAATTACCTTACCGAATGCCACTTCTCACGTCATCTCATACTTTATCTGTCAAAATCTTTAGTTCAACTCGCTGACACGCTCGCAAGGGCAGCGCTAGTGTAAATTCGAATTAACAACCGAGTTTTTAGAATGCCAATCAATAAACTCACAGCGGATTCAGATTCGAAGTTTAGAATGAGGTCTTACAGAATAACACAGCAGGGGTTTTTAGTCAATATCAATAGGTTACATCTCGGTAAGTGTGCTTCATCTTCGACCACATCATCGCTTACCATCAGTCTTCAAACGTGAGTCCATCATCAATAACAAAAACCAAAAAAATACGGACAAAAGAAGTCATCTTTTTTAAATAGTCACAGAAAAAGATCAAGCCAAATGCAATACAGTTAATAATATTTTTTCCAGCGTCTGCCCGAAACACTTGGCTACCTATATGCTTTTTAAAATTTTCCCCCAACGCAAAATGGTGACATCTTTCGGTTCTAAAGCTAGAACGTGTGCTGCCAAAGGCAATATCATTATTTCATACAGATGCGTTCGGAAGCGGTGGCTATTTTATTGTTTGCTACTTCAAAAAGCGGAGATTGCTTTCGAAAATTTGGCAAATGTTGCCATTTCAGCTTATGTAGGACGTTTAATTTTAATCGTTAATGTAACAACTAACACTTAACTATTATGAATGCTGGCTTTTTAGGGTTCCGTAGCCGAATGGCAAAAAACGGAACCCTTATAGTTTCGTCATGTCTGTCCGTTTGTCTGTCTGTCTGTCCGTCCGTCCGTAAGTCACAGCCATTTTATTCCGAAACTATTAAGACTATACATGTGAAACTTGGTAGGTAGATGTATTCTATGGACCGCTTTCCGATTTTAAGAAAATAATTAAAAATTATTTAACATAAAGGGGGGCCCCATACATGGAACTAAAACTGAAAATATTTTTTTTTTCATGAAGCTTATGCGTGTGTAGTATCTATAGACAGGTCTTTAAAAATGATATAGGGTTTTCTGAAACCACTTTTTCATAAGTTCAATCTTTTAAAAGATATAAGCTTCCAAAGTGGTAAAATGTCTCCCCCTTCCTCTAACTTCTATAATAATGGAGTGAAAAATCTAAAAAAATATATGTCTGTAGATCTTAATGTAAACTTTCAACCAAAATTAGTTTGAACGAAATGGGGTCAGCAGTTTTTTAGATACAGCATATTTTCTAAAACCGCAAATATAACTGTAATTCGTACAAACACTATGAAAAACAAAGTTATTTAGCGTAGTTGAAAAAATGTAAATAAGCTAGTTTTAAGAAATTTTTAAGGTTTTTTTTATTCGTCAAATAAATATACATATTATATTATATTATTATAGTTACTACGGAACCCTTCATGGGCGAGTCTGACTCGCACTTTGCCAATTTTTTAATATACAAATTAGTAGGGGATGCCAAGAATTGATTCTGGTTTTCTTAAATTCATTGTCACTATAATAGGTTCGGCTTGTAATCTGACTATGCCACTGGTAGATTTTGTTACATTTCATGAAACTGATTCGTACACTCTACGAAAGTTTCAGTTAAAAACCAGCGACAGGCAACTTAATGTTTTGTACACGCAATGTTAAGTTGATGCTCTAAATATCACCTTATTATTTGTTCCTACATTGTATCCTATTAAATCTCGAATCAGCCGTTCCAGATATTAACTCGGAAAAACAGAAAAACCGACAGATGCACAACAATGTTGTCAATGTTTGTTTGCATTTCAGTCTCCTGTAAATAAATTAAAAAACACAGTTATTTTGAAATCACTGACAGAAACGATTTTATTTATAATACATGAATGTCGCACTTCTCAAACATCCTGTAATGTCCCTATGTTGTTATTTTGTTGATTATTTACTCCTCTGCAGTAGGTCGTGTCCTGTTTTACATAATGGCTTAAAGATCTCGTGTGCGCCGCAACTAACCCTATGCGGAGAGTTGATTCTTACGAGTTTCGTGAAGCTACTTGGTCTGGTGTTTCTCTCGTACGGTACAAATTTTCTTAAGAAAAACAAAGCTTATTTCCTTTCTAGAATATTTAGCGTCAGTAAAAATTAACTGAAATTTGTGTACATTGAAGATACTAAGCTTAAAATTTACAAAAGATACTTATTGCCCTGTGTTCTTCTTAGTGCTGTGCAGCTAATAGCAGACGCCTTTACAGCAAGTTGTGACGTTTGGCGGGAACTTCTCAACCCACCTAATGGCTTCATCGAACCGTCTGGGAGCCTTTCACCTGGACACGTGTTACTGTGACCGGCTTGGAAATGCTTTATCAGACGAACGCAAGTCGGCCATAGCAAAGATAGTCTCAACAGATAGGGATTTACAGTTGGCTTAGATCTTAAATGTATATGCGGTGTGATCCCACAGACAATGGTCCACTTTCTATCTTGTTCAGTATACCCTGTCACCTGTACCACAGTATAAAATATGGACAGACAGTACGGAAGTTACCTACAAACGTTTGAAACAGCACACTCTCACAAATATGCGCACCGACGAGACTCCTAAGCACGGGTCATGGTGCTCTCTGTAGTGCGTGCCGCGTCAGGACGAGTGGTCACTTTTAAATTTTAGTTATATCCAAAAATGCCACAAGTGTATTGCGTTGTGTACGGCTGTTTGAACTCGGCTTTAACAAAACCGGAGCTATCGTATTTCAAACTTCTTGCTGATTTTGAAAGGTAAGAATGATTTATTTATTGTTATTGTTATACTTATAATCGTTATCGAATTATAAGTCCGCGATCATAATGAATTCGTGATCTTATTACTTATAAATCCAGAATGCGGTGGTTATGAGGATATATAAAGCCGATAGTGCAATAGTTATAACAAAATGTAAATCAAGGTTACGCCGCCGTAATGACAAAGTTACAGATCTATAGTTTCACAAGTTGTTGTGTGATAATATAAATTGTTTTTCGTGTTTAAGGTATCGTCTTTTGCTGGGATTAACAGACGTCATGAGACTACCTATTTAATTTGTATTTGTAAGCTAGGTAGTTATTTAAATCCGATGGATTGATTGATCACTAAATAACAAAAATGTAAAAAAAAACAATACCCAAATCATTAAAATTTACAACCCTATTGCTTCAATGGAGCGTAGGTAATTATGTCCTCAACTAGGCTTAGTTTCTGTATTGTCAATATCTATACTGTGCCTGTACTCTTGATGATCTTATATCTGCATTAGCGAGTGGAGTTCGTGTAGCTGAGTTTTAGGCCAAGCATATATAAAATATTCTCGCCATCGGCACGCTAAAAAGAAGACCACAGGGTCTTCTGTGTGTAGGCATTGAATTCATATAGCTTACAATTAACGCATAGAACCTACATCGATGACGCATTAATTGTAATAAGTACTATCTGCCCGTGGATTTGCCTACGTGAAAAGTTTTCAATCAATCAATCTCCTAGCTCATACCCTATTCGGGGTCGGCCCTCCTGATACCTTTACGCTATTTCTGGCGATTTTGTGTCATATCTACAGTTAAGTCTAGGGTTTTCAGGTCATTAAGTACTGTCCTCATCCAGGTGGTTGGGGGCGACCTCTGCCACGTATTCCTTCTTCCATATTCATCACCCGCCTCGTCATGTGCTCCTCGCTTCAGCGCATCACATGCGCGACCCGTGTATATATTAGTTCCTGATTTTATCTAGTTGGTGACACCCCCAGCCCAGCACACTTTCTTATCGCACAACACTCGGATCCATAGAGCATAGCTGGTCTTACAGCTCGCTTGTACACAATGCCTTTGGTTTTAATTGGCATTTTGGTATCGCACAGGACTCCAGAGAGTGATCTCCACTTCATCCAGCCAGTATTAATTCCGTTCGCAATATCCAGGTCCGTGTCAGTTTTGGTATTCAATATTGATCCGAGGTATTTGAACTCTTCAACCTTGTTTAAAGGGGTTCCCTCTATAGAAGGCGATAGGTTTGTTAAGTGAAAAAAGTAGCCTGTGTAACTCTCCACCCCTTCAACTATCTCAACACAAACCAGTTTCTGCCCGCAACTTCGTTCCCGTGGGAGGATTTTCTCTCGTAAATCCCGATCCCATGGTAATTCTGGTGTAGAATTCCGAATAAAAACTAGCATAAATAAGTTAATCCAGGATTTCAGCTCCATAACTTAAGAAACATCCATACATCCATCCTCACTACTTTTGTATTTACTATATTAGTTTGATTGTAAGTATGATGCGAAAGTAAGTATGAGCCTAAAAAAGAAGCAGATGGCTTTTAAGGTTTATTGCGAGTGAATGTGAAACATAAAATGGAATATCGAGTCTTACAGTGAATCAGTACCATTCATTAAATTATAATTAAATTAAAAACTCGCTACAGTCGATAGACTGTTCCATGTACTGTCACGTCACTCCACGTATTCATTTAATTTAAATGCCCTTGACAAAAAGACTGAAACAAACCCTGTATATTGTAATAATTTTGTGATAATTAATCTATGAGCGAATGATTTCCTTTTCTTATGTATTCGACGAATGTTTGATGATGTATGTCAGTTATAATGTGTGTGTGCAGTGAGTGATTTGGTAGGTGTAAATGTTTTTGTATGTAAAAGCACTCGAGTTAACTTTGCTTCAAATGAGAAGGATGTGTGACGACAGTGATAGGACGAACATTATGAAGGTTGTTTTGTTGTTGTTTTTTCTTAGAAGATGCATAATTCACATGAATGAAGATTGTTTGTCTTTTTGTCATGGAAACGAGTCTTTAGTCCTAGCTTTAAGTATGTCTCTCTGTATTAGAAAAGTATAGTTAAGTTAAACTAATTCTTAAAATATTATAAATTAGACATTTGGGTTCGCCTGCCAAGGCTATCCGAAGTTTTCTAAGTGATGGAATAAAAAATAAAAAAAATAAATGAAACTGATACGGGAGAGTTAAGAACATGTAACATCACCTAATTTTAATTGTAATAAAAAAAAATGTTAAAAATATACTTCTTTCGAGCGACTTCAAATTTGCGCAATTGAAAAAGACACGCATATGTTATAACCTTATAACTAGCTGTGCCCGCGACTTTGTCCGTGCGGAATAGTGACTTTCGGCAGCATTTTTAATTTCTTAGTCTAATTATTTTATTTTGAAAATAAAACTCATACATAAATAAGCTATTTACAATATTTTACTACTAATAGCTTATTTAAGTACATTTTTATAGACGAGGTTTTTAGTTTCACCAGCGTGGCCGGTGTTGTGTATGGCGCACGGAGCTTAGCAAGTTTCTTGCTTGTATTCATTTCAGTTTCACGTTTTGTAATGATTCCGTAATTCTCTGTATTTCTTCTATATTTTTAGCTTTTTTGCCGGCGTCATCACAGAAAACTTTCATTGCCTATTTTTATCCCCTTCGGGGCAAAATTTTTCCAAACTTTGAACGTCTTATTTATTAATATCTAATCAATTGTCTAAAAAATAAGTCTCAAGCTTCCAGCTTCAAAAATAACGTAATTTCCATTCGAACTTTCATCCCCTATTTCAATCCCTTACAACCCTTTTTCGCAATAAAAAGCAGCCTATGTCCTTTCTCAAGCTCCAGACTATGTCCGTACTAAATTTCATTTAAATCGGTGCAGTAGTTTAGGAGTGATTGCGTAACATACAGACAGACAGAGTTACTTTAACATTTCTAATATTAATAAGGATTACAGGACGATAAACAGTATCCCATCGCAGTCACAACGAAATCATAATGTCAATGGTAGGTACATTGAACTTGTTAACTTAGTATGACCGCAAATACCTATAAGGCCGGTATTTCCTAGCTGGAAACCCTGAGAAGAAAAACCGAACCCAACTTGAGAGTGATGTATCGTGTAAGGAGATCCTTCTACCTTTATTAGGTTTTTATCATTCTTTTAATGGCACGACTGATTCTCTGCCCTTCTTTACTCAGAAAAAAAGTTCGCAATCATCAAGTTTCAAAGCCAATTAAAAAGTAAACAATTTCAAAATTAGAACTGTTGTGTCTACGCCCCGCCATGTTTTAAACAAAAATGCTGTGTACACGAACGCAACGGAACAAAATACACGAGCAGGCAATTTCTCTTTAAAAAGCAGTGTTAAACATGACATGATCTAAATTAATCGTCTGCAGTTTAGTGTTCGCGGAGCCGGCCTCGTTTGTTTCGTTAAGACATGCTAGGAACACATAAGCCTTTCTCTTGGCGGGTATCTTCGACAGATTAGCTGGTGGGTTAAGTTATGAGACGAAGGAGGGGACTGGAACGTAGAACTTATATATTGATAATAATTATCAATATATAAGTGTAATGGGGAGGTAGGGAAAGGCCAAATAAAAGATAAGATATATTTATTTGTCAAAAACATGTGTCAGTTTTATAATCAGTTGGAACAATAACAAAAAGATTATCAACATGTTTTGCCTAGAAAGGCGTATATATACAATAGCGAATAAAAATTATTCAAATTATAAAACAATGAAAGTTGTGTCAAAATAATAATATTTACTTAAGAAATAATAATTAATAATTGAATAATGTCCACTCGAAACAATATGTAAAATAATAATAATATCATTAACCTTAATTATTTCAATAATTTCAATAAGTTCAAAAATCCATAATTATATAAAAATAAATCGTATGTCAATTGAGTCCCTTTAAAGTTTGTCATTTAAGTAGTCGGCAACATTGTAATAGCATTTATTTATTAGAAGTTTTCGCATGCTTTTATTAAAACTATTATATTTAAATATTTATATGCCTTTGGTACCTTGTTGTATAATCTTGGTGCCATACAGAATATATTCTTACTCATGAGAGCTGTTTTTGCTTTATGTAAGCGAAGTGTCCGATGGTCACGTTGACTTCGTTCAGAACCATCTGAATATCTTGCAAACAGTTGGGGATTCTTTTTAACAAATAATACCGTTTCTAGTACAAGATGGGTGGATTATGTGAGAAATGATGTGAAGGAAAAGGAGTAAACGAAGTAACGTCTGACAGGGGAGAATTGAAGAACAAAACGTGTTGCGGCGACCCCGAGTAACTGGGATAAGGGTGGGAAGATGATGAGGTTTTGACTAGGTAATGGAGAATTTTCCTATCTGTTTTTTGTTAATATTAACTACACAAAAACATGAAAGAATCAATAAAATATCTATACAAAGGAATAAGTTATATAACTTTTAATTTCCACTAGCAAAACTGATTTATTTATTACTAGCATTTTGCCCACGTTTTAGAAATAATTTGTAGCCTATATCACTCTCCAGAAATTGGCCAAGTGCGAGTCAGACTCGCCCATGAAGGGTTCCACAGTAACCACGCCAAATAACTTTGTTTATCATAATATTTGTATGAAGTACAAAGTAATATTTGCGGTTTTAGAAAATATGCTACATCTCAAAAACTGCTGACCTATATATATAGAACTGAAACTAAACATTTTATTTTCGTCAAACCTATACGTGTGTGGTATCTATAGATAGATCTTTAAAAATGACATTGAGGTGTCTAAACTCACTTTTTCTTAAAGACCATCGGTTAAAAGATATACCTACACTTCCAAAATGGTAACATGTGTGCCTCCTACTCTAACATCCATAATAATGGAGTGAAAATTCTAAAATAAGCATATTATGCTATAGATCTTAATAATTTTTTTTAACCAAAATTGGTTTGAACGAGATCGGGTTAGCAGTTTTTGAGATATAAAACATTTTTATTTTATTTTTATTTTATTTTTAACATCAGCTCACGACTCTTAATTGCTGATTATTCGCCATTTCACTGTGTTCAATTAATTGTGTTGCTCTATTCTCATCTAGGTAGATTTTCCTTCCGGAAATTGTGTCTCCTGATAGCTATAACAACCCCCTGGTTATAGCTATCAGGAGACACAGTTTAAATCAAGAGTGTATTGGTCAAACAAAAGCCTATATATAATAAAAAAAACTAGGTAAAAATATCACCCTATAGTGAGACAAGGGAATCGTTGAAATGTTTAAAGTAAAATATTTAATATCAACTATTGTAAATGAGAAACAATCAGTTTCACGGTCCAATTTGCTTGTTACTGAGTAACTGTAGAACTTTAATTTAAATTTCAACCTTTAATTTAGTTTATTGTTATTGAAACACGAAGCAAATAATTAAGTCGTGCGGTTCTCTTGGCAACAGTTTTTTTATTGAATTGTTGTACCTGCAACTTCGCTTCATAAATCACCAACCTGTGGGAATTTTGGGATAAAAATTGCCCATATGTTGCCTTATAAACTCTTTAAAAGAAAAAGTTCTCAGTTCATCGGATTCTTTTTTTTTCTTTCTTCCAGTGAAGGACGCATTACGATCATTTCACTCAATTCAAAGATTAACTCGAAAAAACAGACAGACAAAGATTTATTAAGCTATATTTGTTTAAGTACCTTGTAAATACCTTTAAACAATTAGCAAATACAGTTTTATTGAAATCACAGACGATACTTCACACCGTTGTACACCTTTAAGTAATAACTCACTAGATAGTCTAGGCGGTGTAGTCGTCGATGGATTACGCTGGCCTTTACTGGTCTACATTATGGCCTTAAAAAACACTTATCCGTGGAGTAGTGTACTTACACTCAGTCAAAACTACATATACATGTACACACACAAATACACCATATGTATGTTCTTTTGAACGAACAATGTTACCGTCATGGTAGCAAAGAGCTTAAGAAATGTCTATGGAACGAAAAATACCAGGTGTCAGGAAACATCCTTTGTGTTTTTGATAGACCCCTCAATTCTTCAAATACCCTTTGAGTACTTTGGTTAACGCAATGATTTTCCTCTTGCCTACAATACGGGAGATTTACTTCGGGACAATGTTTGGGAATTCCAATGCCAGCGCGTGTAGTCAGTGAAGATATACGGAACAAAATATGGCTGCTTACATAGGCCTTCTTTTCGGTGGGAAAATCTTCAAATGACGCCTTCCGCTCTGGGTGGAGTGGAAGGGAGTGTGAGACTTCTATAGACTAAAAACTTACCCTGTCTCTTCAACTGCCCTTACCTTTGGGGGCGGCAATATTGCAGTCAATGGCCCTGTCGGGCCACGTCAATGCTGCTGACAACTATTTGTGGCAAGCGTGGAACACGATGCGCCCCCAACCCGCACCTGGTTCATACTGGACATTGATCTTCCTCTACTCGCCGTTAACGTAGGCCTTAAGTCAAAACGAAGAGCCAGAAGAGTAACGAAACTGAATAGCTATTGGGGAGGAAAGGTTCTAGTGTGACGATTGCGTACTGTGGATGACGCAGCGATAGAAGGCTTCTGTCAAGATTGGCAGATGACCCGGTGAACTCCTCTGAAATTTGCTCGATGCAACAGGCAGAGAGCTGGTCGCAGAAGCCTATATCTAGAAGAAATCATGGTGACTTTAGGACAACAACAACTGCTTAACCATTTCGGTCGGCTTGTGTGAAGCAGATACTCTGCACAAGCCGACCGAAAACGTATCTGACCGACCGGGAAGGACCAGGCCCGGGTCGGTGGTGCATCGTGTTCCGCGCGCACCTCAAGGAGCTGTCAGCACCGGTGACGGGGCCTCATAGGGCCATTTTTTTTTATAAATATTTTTTCAGGCAACTAGGCCCATAAAAAACAGTAAACAAATACAAAATCTTATAAATAAACTAATACATAACAAATTTAAAACACTTAAAAACAAAAACTAGTTAACACGAATAGACGGCGTTGTGTTGCGGGAATGTTCTAACGAGATACTGCGGCCCCGGAACTTAAGGGCAGCTGAAGGAACAGTGTGGGTTTTTAGTCAGTAGAAATCTGATACACCCTTCCACTTAACCCAGAGCGGGAGAAGTCATTCGATGATTTTCCCACCTGATAAAAAAGGCAGGTGTCAGATTTTATGGCTCCTAATTACGTGTAACGACTGTCAGAGTTGTACAAACGAAATCCGGGACCAATGATTTAAAATGAAAAAAAAAAGAAACCGGCATGAAACAATTGGGCTACCTCCAATCAAGCTGATATCTCCAAGAAGCTATCATCACTTTAATAAGCATCAAAAAGCTACCACTGCGTTGGCAGAGATGATTGCATTGGTGTTTACTATGATTAATAGAGATAAAAAATAAGTTAACTTATTTCACAAAAAACGACAACTTCATAGGTAAAGACAAATTAATAATCAGTTTGGTAAATTTGTTACAAGATTCACTTGACGTAGTTCGTTTATTTTTTTTTTTCATTTTGACAATATGGCATCTGGTTGTCCCTGTTGTGAATTTTGATTACTAATCTGTCTTTAGTACTTAACAGTCGCAACGATTGACGTAAGAATTATTAATTATCGACCTACACATTATACCTACACATCACCACACAGGTACAAACATACATACATGGACTGATTTACACAAACACATTACCCTCCTTTGCATTGCGCAGTCGGGTAATAACGACAAATACGACTCACTAAAATTCTTAAAACACTACTTTCGATCCCATAATCCGTTCTTCAAAATTTTATAGGTACTCTTACCAAAAAAAAATAGCTAGAACTGTAATCACAATGCGAGCCAGCTAACATACGACATACTGGGAACTTGGGAAGTTTGCGAGCTAATTCCCTGTGCCAAATTGAATTCGTGGAATTTCAACTAGGGATGTACCGGACGCTATTTCTGTGAAGGTCAACGGAAACGGACGTGAAAGCTGAAAGTAAAGTACATTTGATTTGCTAGATTGTGACTGTGAGGAGTATATATGGGAATACAAAAACCGTACCGGAGTTATAATAACCTAAGTCCATTTTTCCATGATTTATTTTTATACTAGCTGTGCCCGCGACTTTGTCCGCGCGGAATAGTGACTTTCGGCAGCATTTTTAATTTTTTAGACTATGTATTTTGAAAATAAAACTCATTTTCACTCACTTCATTTAAATCGGTTCAGTAGTTTAGGCGTGATTGAGTAACACACAGACAGACAGACTTACTTTCGCATTAATAATTTATTTATTTATTTATTCTTCTCAACAAATTTACATTTGTGTCGAACAGTGGTTATAAATGTTACAATATAAAAAAAAAATAGTCGTTATAAAGCAAACACTAGCTGCACAATACATTGGTCCCAACATTATTAGTCTTAATATCAATAATTATAATAATCTAACATTACAAAATACAAAACAATTATACAATATAAATTCAATAAATAAAAATAACAATGATACAAATGTCAGTAAAATTCATTAAGATGTAATGTCATGATTATAATGTCGGATATTACATAATGTCATTAAAATACATATAATCGCATATTAGTTTGAACCAATATTATCTTTGAAAAACTCTTCTATGCTGTAATAACATTTCTTCAATAATTACGACTTTAATTTTCTTTTAAATTCATTTGGATTCATAATGTTTTTAAATTGTACAGGCAGTCTATTATAAATATTTACTGATTGCACTCTTGAGGCATGTTTAACGACATTAAGCTTCGGCTGTATAAAATTAGGTAGATCCTTTCTTCGCGTCTTTATTCTAATATCTCTCTGTTCCTCTGCCTCAAACTTATGGATATTTTTCATAAAATGACTAAACAGGACCAGAATATAGAGGCATGGTACTGTGAGAATGTGTAGTTTCTTAAAATGATCTCTACAAGACTCCGTTTGATCAATGCGAAGTATAGTTCTCAAGGCTCTTTTTTGCATAACGAAAGCAGCATTAATATTATATTGGTAGCTGTTGCCCCAGAACTTTATGCTATATCTCAGTCTAGACTCTATGAGTGCAAAATATACCATTCTGAGATGAGCAATGGTTAATTCATCTCTAAGACTCCTGAGAGCATAGCAAGCACTACTCATAGTGTTAGTGACCACTTCCAATTCCTTCTTCCAATTTAAAACTGCGTCTATTTGTACCCCCAAAAATTTTACATTGTCTACAATATCTACTTTATTCCCTAATAAATGTACTTTGAGAGTATCTTTGTTCCTCACGGTTGATTTAAATAATAAACATTGCGTCTTTTTTAGATTTAGTTTTAGATCGTTCTTAGTGAACCATTTCTCAAGAGCAAATAGTATAAAATTAATCTTCTTTTCTAAATTTTCTATATTGTCACTAGCTATAATGGCACTTGTGTCATCGGCAAAAATTACAAGTTTCGTATCATCTGAAATACTTTTCATATAAGCTATCAGATCATTAATGAATATTATAAAGAATACAGGGCCTAGAACTGATCCCTGTGGTACGCCTTTGTTTATTATAACTGTATCTGATTTGTGTTGCTTTTCATTCCCGTCTTCTTGAACTGATTTAATTTCCACATACTGCGTTCTATTATGTAAATATGATCTGAATAAATTCAACACCTTTCCCCTAATGCCATAGAATTCTAACTTATTCAGAAGAATACAATGTTCCACTGTATCAAATGCAGAACTTAGGTCAAGGAAAAGTCCTGCTACTTTTAGTTTAGCATTCAACTTACCCACTAAATCATCGATTAACGTGTCAATAGCATCTATAGTTCCTACATTATTTTGATAACCAAATTGTTGGTCGGTTATAATTTTGTGTTTATTCAAATGACATACAAGCCGCACTTTCATAATTTTTTCAAATATTTTAGAACATACCGGCAACAAAGAGATAGGCCTATAATTTCCTGGATCTGTTTTAGACCCTTTCTTATGTATAGGTAGTACTCTAGCTAATTTAAATAATATTAGTAAGGATTTGTTTTTAATATTAATAAATTTTTGTTGGTGTGATGTCCCGTGTTTCGGAAAATACAGACGCCAGCACGTCAATCTACCCCAATCTGTCAAATTTTACCAATCGAACATTAACCTTCCACTATTGTGATTAGGTTGAAAATCTATTAAAGAAATTTGACAGATTGAGGTAGGCTGGCGTCTGTACGTTAAGCCCTTGAACATCTTTGACAGTCTTTATAGGTATTTACAAGTCAGAAAATTGGACACTCGTGGATTAGATCAACGAGTATCGTGCTACCCAGATACTGGGTTGTGGAGGTCAGATAGTCAGCGATCCATGTAAAACACTAAGGCTGGAAACAGTGCTTGACCGACGGTCAGCGCTGACCGTCAGTCGGCGTAGCTATATCTATGCAAGCCTATGAATGCGCACTCAGCTACGCTGACGGTGATTCGGTCCGCGCGTACGGTCGGTCGAGCCGTCGGTCCAGCTGGTCGGTCGCGCGTACGTCGGTCGACCGACGAGCTATGAGATTGTATGGGTGCGTCCAATGCTTCACTGACGGAGCGACCGACCGTACGTCGTTTTGTGAACTGTACACACGCGTCGCAGTTCGCTGTCGGCGTAGCACTGAATGCATTTTCACAACCGACGGTCAGCGCTGACGGTCAAGACGTACGGTCAGTGCTGACCATCGGTCGAGCACTGTTTCCAGCCTAATACTCTGCTGCATCCGGTTAGACTGGAAACTGACCCCAACATAATTGCAAAAAGGCTAAACAGATAATGAATATCATTTTGTAATAAAAAATTGGCCGAGTGCGAGTGAGACTCGCCCATGAAGGGTTCCATAGTAACTACGCCAAATAACTTTCTTTTTCATAGTGTTCGTATGAATTACAAAGTCATATTTGCGGTTTTAGAAAATATGCAGTGTCTCAAAAACTGCTGACACGACCTCGTTCAAACTAATTTTAGGAATTTTATATTAAGATCTACAGCATATTTTTTTTTAATTTTTTGCTCCATTATTATAGAAGTTAGAAAGGGGGGACACATTTTACCAATCTGGAAGCGTATAAGTATCTTTTAAACGATTAACTTTATGAAAAAGAGGTTTTCGAAACCTCAATGTCATTTTTAAAGATCTGTCTATAAATACCACACACGATATAGGTAGATAGGTTTCATGAAAAAAGAAAT
This sequence comes from Tholera decimalis, assembly GCA_943138885.2. Classification (NCBI taxonomy): domain Eukaryota; kingdom Metazoa; phylum Arthropoda; class Insecta; order Lepidoptera; family Noctuidae; genus Tholera; species Tholera decimalis. The sequence continues at coordinate 34,297,103 of OW964565.2, forward strand.
ACTTTCAGTTTCAGTTCCATGTATGGGAAGCCCCCCTTTATTTTAAATATTATTTTCTTAAAATCGGAAAGCGGTCTACAGAACACCTACCAAGTTTCACATGTATAGTCCTAATAGTTTCGGAATAAAATGGCTGTGACATACAGACGGACGGACAGACAGACAGACAGACATGACGAAACTATTAGGGTTCCGTTTTTGGCCATTCGGCTACGGAACCCTAAAAACATGCACTGAATAGTGAGCTACACGACTTATTATAGATTAACTCAGGCGTAGAGATGACAAATGATTTGAGTGTTTGAACAAGTACTCACAAATATGTCTGTTTCTTTCCTCAAAAGAGTACAACAGACATAAAACTAATTAATTTAAAATCTGTTCAGATTTCTACTGGGCAATCAGGACTCTAAATAAAACAGGCTACATTTATAATTTATTCTTTTTGTTTAGACATTTTTCCTTATTTTACATCCATTATAACTCCGTTGAAATCTTGCGGAGTCTAAGGTATGGACAGGGTGGGACAATTCCAGCGATGTGACGTCACAACCCTAGTTTCTACGACCAAGATTCTAGTTAGCTGGTTTTTACTGTGTTTGCTTGACGAAAGATTGGTGTTGCGACTGTTGCACTGTTTTTATATGAATAGCAAATTGGGTGGAATGACGTCATGGTTTTTGGTCGTGCTGTTCTAGCTAATGCAGAGAAATATTTTAGGGAAAGGATTTAGCAAGGAAGTAGCGATGTGACGTCACAACCCTAGCTTCTACGACCAAGTTCCTAGTTAGTATTTGTTTTTACTGTGTTTGCTTGACGAAAGATTGGTGTTGCGACTGTTGCACTGTTTTTATATGAAGAGCAAATTGGGTGGAATGACGTCATGGTTTTTGGTCGTGCTGTTCTAGCTAATGCAGAGAAATATATTAGGGAAAGGATTTAGCAAGGAAGTGTTTGCTCACTGAGAATATATCAAGTTAAAACTGGCGTAGCTAATGATTGCCTGTAAGCTCGTGTGTTGATTTTAGTATGTAGTTATTGGACAAGGTTATAAAATACTATACTATATAGTACTAACATATTTGTAAGTTGATTTGGTACTAACAAAATATGGATGATGATTTCTGATAAAAACGATTTTGATTTATTTATTATAATATATTTTGTGTATGTTAGGTATTTGAAATACACTTACTTTATTCACACCTCTTTATTTTAAGTTCCAAAGGTTGTTTGGAAGAAAAAGCTGTCAGCGATAAGACCGCCATTGTAACCAAAATTTAATCAATATTGTGAATCAGGTGTGTTTAAATTATTGGTGTGCAATAAAGAGTATTCTATTTATGTATTCCATCTCACTTTCCCTCAGAACACCCTTCTAAAGTTATATCATAATGTGATTGGTAGGTCATACTCAAAGTTTTATCACACTCGTACTTTTCCCTGTAGAGTGGGTGCATTTAATGACATTTTAACTCACATGAACCCCAGACACGGAACAAATATCTATAGAAAATGCAAGCATTTGTTCCAGTGTTGGAATCGAACCCGCGACAACACCACAGCAGCCAATCCCTCAACCATTGCGCCAAAAGTATCAGAAAATTACTTTGAAAATAAATTCTTTATAACTAGTTCAAACATTACTCGTGTTCGACTAATCTGCGGTCGAACTTCGATCCCCTCACAAGGCTACACGTTATAAACTTGATATTTTCCCCCATTACGCCTCTTTATGGCCGATAGTGGTGAAATGGGCCAGCTTTCTTCAAAGTAGTTACGTAATTGAGTTTCAACGGTTAATTGCCGGTAGTCGTTCGTAGTTACAGGTTTTGTTATTAGCTTGGGGTTCACTTTTGCGCGAAGCTGTATCTGTATTATGTATTTATTTTTCTGAGTGGGAAAATCATCTAGGTACTGTCTATCTAGTTTTTTGATAATTATTGAAATTGTAATGGGTTACCTACGATTTGTAGTAGTAGTAACATTTGACGTATATTTCACTCTTGTTCATATCAGGTATTTTTAAATATGACCGACGGGCATTCTCTTTTGTACTTAGTATGTATGTACCCTATTTATTTTGTGAAACAACAAATACAATACTGGGCCAAAATGGTGAAATAAGGCCAATTCCATTTCATTGAGAGACAGCCTGTGTCTCAGCTGCAGTGAAAACGTAAAATGCTGAATTATTACTATTATTTTATTATTACTTAACTATACCAAGGAAAAAATAAAAGTATAGTGGCATTGTATAGAAGTTGTAAGGGTGATCTACCAGTTAGATATGTAACTTTAATTGGCAGAATACATTTATGAACATGTTGTATACAACGTGTAACAGAATAAACGCAATTCCTGAAAGTAGTTGGATCAGACTCGGCTTCTGAATTGATTTCCATCATAGAAATTGGTGTTAAATTTTGACGGAAAAATCTTTCATTTAACGTAAAATGTACACAGTATCATGACAAATTAATAAAATTCTAAATTAAAGGAAATGTGTCGGCCGCTAACATGGCATGAGTGTATGCGTCTGCGTAAGGATATTGTATGACGCACATCTGGGGGCACGGTAGTGCCCCCGCCAAGTCGAGCACAAAGCAAACACTGCCGTACCATCCTTTTCTGGAACCATTTCGGCGTATTTCCAGGCCCCTATTTGGGGACCTCTGGACAGATGTAGAACGCTGAAATTATCGTTATCTAGTAAGCTACTAGCAGACACTTAAACCACAAAATATCATGTTTGTAGCTTGTTTATTTCGTAAGTTATGCAAAAGCAAAGATGTACTATTTCGACATATACAACGTGTAACGGAAACCCCATATCTATCCAAAAGGGCTGAAGATAACATCTGGTATGGAGTCTCTATGCACAGTTTCAGCACAAAATAACTGACTCAAAGAATTGATACCAAATTATTGGTTTCATAATATGAAACCAATAATTTGGTATCAATTCTTCTTGAATACCAATCATAACAAACGTGTCACAGCACTACGAGGGTCAATAACTTTCCAAGTCACTTGCCAATAACATGATAATTGTTTTCATTCTTCGTAATTTGAAAAATTCGGTCTCTGGTATTAGTGTATTGGAATTTGTAATAAGTTCTACACAGGTAGACTTAGGATTACAAAACCCTTGCCATATCGTTTGTTATCATCCAAAGAAACCATGCACTTGGTATGTATATACCCTTTAAATTACACGTAGTATAGACTCAATAATCATCAAAATAGAACTAGTACTTCCCATTAACCTAGACGGCTGAAATTTGGCATAGAGATAGGGTTTAGCGCCTATATGAAGGGAAAACTATCAAAACTAGGATCATGGAAGATCTGGAGTATCTTACGACCCTGAGGAGAAACCGTAACAGAGCAGCCAAACTATTGAAATTATTGACATGCTATGTTCATAAAGTTTATTGATCGTGGTTAGCCCTTTCTTTTGAAATAAAAAAATTGAAGAACTGAAGTATCTGATGAAGAACCCTAAGTGTTAAGCTGAACTATGGGAGATATAGAAATGCGCTTTGACAAAAGTTATTCAGTGTGACGAGCCCTTTCTACTGATGTATATAAAAAATTGAAAGTCTGAAGTATCTGATGAAGAACCCTAAGAGCTCAGCTGAACTATGGGATATATGGAAATGCGCCTTGACAAAGGTTATTCAGAGTGACGAGTCCCTTCTACTGATGTGTATAAAAATTGAAGGTTGAAGTATCTGATGAAGAACCCTTAGAGCTCAGCTGAACTATGGGAGATATGGAAATGCGCCTTGACAAAAGTTATTCAATGTGACGAGCCCCTTCTTATAAATGAATATGAAACTGGATTCTGAAAAATTAAGAAACTAATCAAGTAAAATAGCTTTCTGCAAAAAGAAGTGAAATCCCACCAAAAACATCCTGTAAAAAAATAGCCAAGTCTCGCCTAAGCTGATTGTTTCCCTATAAAAAGTAATGAAATCTCTAAGCAAAGCGAAGCCGAGTCTAAGGATCTTTACTGCGATTTCTTTATTAATATAGTTAGATTTTATGTGACTTGGCCGTTGACTTCGATGTAACTAGTAAATGTGCATAGAGTATGTTCAACGGCCGGTTACATAAAATCTAATTATATTAATAAAGAAATCACAGTAAAGATCCTTAGACTTGGCTTCGCTTTGCTTAGAGATTTCATTACTTTTTATAGAGAAACAATCAGCTTAGGCGAGACTTGGCTATTTTTTTACAGGATGATTTTGGTGGGTATGTTTTACGTTTAGTAAGGATAACTATTTAAAAAATAATGTCTTTGTTAAATGTTGTTTTAGACTTATAATTTAATATTCTAATTGGGGTGTCTGAGGTGTTGCGCTTAATCTGTTACACCTTGTAAAAATATTATGCGCATCAGTAATTTTGACATCTAATAAAATTAATACAAGTACTTATATGTTTGTACATGTTGGATAATTAATTATATTATTCTTTTTGTTGAATTTGTAAATCGGTTTTTATGGTTAGTAGTTATTTTTATAAATAGCCTTACTCATCATTTTTAAATAAATTCTTTTATAAATTAAATAAGGGCTAGTAGCTATAAGTAAGTACTTCTATTACTACGCAGATAACCTTGGAAAGTCAACACTTCATGTAAAATCAACTTTACGTTTATAGAAATTCGACTTTAAATAATTTTATCCAAATTCACAGAGTACTTTCGAAGATTGGAGCGTTTTAGCAAAAAAGAAATTGTCACTTTGTAATATGTATTAGTACCTGGAGATAGATAATCACGACGTGCTATCTAAATGCACAAAAATCATAATTGCAAAAATGCGCAAAACAAAAGCAACGATCAATCAAACAAGTTCAAAGCACGGTAAATGTTTATTCTCAGTGACTGGCTAACCCAGGAAAGTATTGCGAAATACGTAAAATATATCGCGTGATTGCACCAATGGCGGTGGAGCAGTAATTTCTCGCGTGCCCCTGCATGATTGCGCGCCGGTCGCAATTTATTGTTTTAGCTCAACGCTGGGGTTACTGTTACATTATGGGGCTGCTTTAGGGAGTTTCAAGTTAATTTTTAAGGTTCCGTTTAACGGAACCCTTATAGTTTCGTCATGTCTGTCTGTCCGTCCGTCCGCTAGCCATTTTATTCCGAAACTATTAGGACTATACATGTGGAACTTAGTAAGTAGATGTATTCTGTGTACCGCTTTCCGATTTTAAGGAAAAAATTAAAAAAAAAGAATAAAATAAAGGGGGCTCCCCATTCATGGAACTGAAACTGAATTTTTTTTTTTCATGAAACCTATGCGGCTGAGATTGGGTCAGCAGTTTTTGAGATACAGCATATTTTTTAAGACCGCAAATATAAATTTGTAATTCATACAAACACTATGAAAAACAATGTTATTTGGCGTAGTTACTGCGGAACCCTTCATGGACGAGTCTGACTCGCACTTGTCCAATTTTTTAAATTTTTTTATTCAGCCTAAACTCTAGCAAAGGGCTAAGGTTATCATTTCTTCCTACTTTCACATTTTTAGTTTTTAACGCTAATTATACGTCAGACTCAATCCTATGTGAATCCCCGACACAATATTTTTTTAGGAGCACCTATCAATATGGGTAGAATTCACATTGCTATCAATCTTGTTAACCCCTCAAACTATTCTAAATATGCTTGTGTCTGGAGTGGGTTCACGGCAATAGTGTAATGGGTTGGGTTCGAACCCGCGACCTCTCGATCACAAGGCCCATACTTTAGCCATTAGGCTAATTTCGCTTATATACAACGTGTAACGGAAACCCCATGTCTATCCAAAAGGACTGAAGACAACATCTGGTGTGGAGTGTCTATGCAAAGTTTCAGCTCAAACTAAGTGACTCACAGAATTGACCCCAAATTATTGGTTTCATAATTATATTTTTTGAATACCAATCATAACAAACCTGTCACAGCACTACGAGGGTCAATAACTTTCACGTCACTTGCCAATTTTACACGTTAATTCGTTTCGTTCTTCTTAATTTGAAAAATTCGGTCTCTGGTATTGGAATTTGTAATAAGTTCTACACACGTAGGCTTAGGATTACAAAACCCTTGCCATATCGTTTGTTATCATCCAAAGATGCCATGCACTTGGTATGTATATACCCTTTGAATTACACGTTATATATACATACTGAAGTGTGTCGGTGATTTCATAATAACTTTGTTATTTCCGGGATAAGAAGTAAGTAATATGTTGGCCTATTTAGCCCCCTCTATCTTTTAATGACAATCTCATAAAATCAGTTGAACCGTTCTAGAAATTACCCCGGACAAATAGACGACAGATATTTTTAAGTGTATTTTTGTTTTGCTTTCGTAAAACATACACACTACAGTTATTATATTTATAATCACAGACTGACACTTAAATTTTAGACATCGTATGTGTGTAGATATGACAATCTCATAAAATCAGTTGAACCGTTCTAGAAATTACCCCGGACAAATAGACGACAGATATTTTTAAGTGTATTTTTGTTTTGCTTTCGTAAAACATACACACTACAGTTATTATATAATCACAGACTGACACTTAAATTTTAGACATCGTATGTGTGTAGGTATGTATACATACCTACACACATACATACATGTATGTCGTCCATTGGTTTCACTGGAAGATAGAGGTTAGAGGGCAAAATAATTATAGACTCCTTTTTATCCCGGAATTTCCAAGGGATCAGCACTAACGCGGGAACAATCGCGTAGGTAATATCAACTAGACGCACAAACGAACGGGAATAGATAGTTACCTATAAAAATGCAACAGTGTGATTTGTTCCAGGTCTGAGTATTTGTAAAAATGAGCTTACGATACAGAACGGATTCTAAGAGCCTGCCGGGATTGCGGTAATGTTCTAACGAGATACCGCAGCCCCGGAACGAAAGGGTAGCTGAAGGAACAGGGAGGGTTTTTAGTCAGTAGAAGTCTGACACTCCCTTCCGCTCCACCGCGATCGGGAGAAGTCATTCGATGATTTTCCCACCCGAAAAAAAAAAGGGATTCCAAGAGCGGGGCTGTGTTTAGAAGAACGAATGTCATGTTTATTAGTCAAATACGTAACAATTTTAATTCTACACATACCCAATGACAAACGCCTACTCATTAAAGTTCACGACGCTGCCACCAGGGGGCGATCAATTCGCGCTCCCCTATCCATCTCGTACAAGATTTATCTATGTTAGCTTAATTGAGTTTCTTACTCGTAACATTAATATTACTTCCCTTTGATGCATCAAAATACGATTATATTGGTTGCCTTCAAGGTTGTTATTTATGGGTGAGTAGGCAGACTATTGTATTCGGTTGCGTAAGGCAGCAGCTCTAATTGCCTTATAATTAATAAATGATTAAATATACACATAGGTACTGTCGGCCAAAGTTACGCATGCTTACTTAAGAAAATATTTCTGTGGAAGCGCACCTAGAGACAATATACATTTTGTGAGTACAGGGCGTGTAACATTATATTAATACTTACTATTACGAACACTACTAAAATACGCTTCGTGCATCCTATTGGTCAAAATACATGCAGTAGGTGATCGAGTTGTGGGCCGTGCTATGCGAGTATTGCTTTAAAGGATGAAGATTAGTCGATAGTACATCTGGAGTTGTTTACTACACAGATTATTAAACTGCCTGCGGGCTGCGAGCAATGGGTAGCTAGCCGCCTGACAGAAACCAGGCCCGTGTAGACGGCGCGTCATGTTCCCCGCGCACCTCAAAAAGATATCAGCAAAATTGTCAGGGCATACACAGGAGGCCGGAGTTGCGGAATTTTTCAAAAGAGTTACCGTGGCCTTGGAACACGAAGTGCAAATGACGGAACATGGATGGGTTTGCGTCAGTAAAAGTCTGACACACCCTCCCGCTTCGCCTAGATCGGGTGAAAGTCATTGGTCGATTTCCTATCCTTAAAAAAAAGACCTTGTAAAACTAGAACAGGTTTGTGTGGATTTAAGAAATTTGGCCATTACCTATTATTGGAATCATTTGATGTAGCTTAATATTTTTTTTTTAATTCGTCTTGAGCCTACTCTTGACGTAAGCGTAGGCGATAGATGAGGTCTACGATGCAACGAGCGAGCCCAAAAGATGCCTATTCACTCTTGCTTTAAAGGCTGAAAGGTCATAAGTGGCAGGGAACACAGAAGCCGGCAAAGAGTTCCACAGCTTGGCTGTACGTACAATAAATGTGGAAGAAACGTACTTGGTGCGACAAGACGGTGTATATCAAGCAAGTGTGGATGGTACCCAGCAGTGCGTCTGGCAGTACGGTAGTGAAAGGGAAATGGAGGGACCAGGTCATGGAGCTCCTGCGCAAGTTCCCCGAAGTACAATCTGTACAAGTGTAATTTAGGAACCAGTAGTGTTTGTGTTCATTATTAACCTGTGGTGCTTGGCAACCCAGTTGTGTTGTTCTTAGATGCTGATTGTGATTGTTTTTTAGTTGTTGCTATATTTTATTGTTAGTATAATATGGACTGTCCGGTAAGGACTCGGCCCGGGACGGCGCGCGTGGAACACGACGCGCGCCTCAAAGACTTGTCAGAACTTAAGGGTATATGATGTAATTCACTTTAATACAATATGATGTGTTTTGGTTCAATTTGTTATGATGTAATTTAATTTAAATTAATATAAACTTAATATTTTTGTATGCTTTTACAGCAGAACATAGATAGTTACTAATGCCATATATTTTACCACCTATTTTACTTATGTTCACAAAAATAAATGATTGATTGATTGATTGATTGAAAGAACATGATTTGTTTTTAGTCAGTAAAAGTCTGACACTCCCTTCTGCTTAACTCAGAGCGGGAGAAGTCATTCGATGATTATCCCACCCAAAAAAATTACAATGTGCAAACAAAGTAGAATGCTTAAATATGTTTCCATATTAATGACTGAGTAAAAAAACTACAAATAACGTAAACAATGCCTATCACGTGCTTTGTTCTATGAGATATCATCTATCAGTTTTCATAAGGCGTGATCGGGTCCAAGAGCGAACTCATCAGTAATAAAAAACCGGCCAAGTGCGAGTCGGACTCGCGCACGAAGGGTTCCGTACCATTATCTATAAAAACGGTAAAAAATAATGTCTGTTGTATGGGAGGCCCCATTAAATACATATTTTATTTTGTTTTTAGTATTTTTTGTTATAGTGGCAACAGAAACACATAATTTGTGAAAATTTCAACTGTCTAGCTATCGCGGTTCTTGAGATACAGCCTGGTGACAGATAGATGGGCGGACAGACAGCGAAGTCTTAATAATAGGGTCTCGTTTAACCCTTATAAGAGAGAGAGGCAAAGAGCCGTAATCTACTACGCGGGTCCAGTACAGGTTGGTGGATGTTAAAAGTCTTCGAATTTTTGGTCTTAGGACATGCCGGCTTCGTCACGATGTTTACCATCACTGATTTAAAAGCAGTGGTACTGATATAAATTACTTATACTGATGTGCATGACCGGGTTCGAACAGATGATCTGCAAATATAAAATATAATAAAACCCAATGCAAAACTAGAGTAAACAATTACTTACTAACAATAACCTATGATGAGACAGAAAAGCTTATGGAAGTTACTGAATAATCAGGACTCTTAAATTTTTTCCTATAGGTCGACCTATAACTCGAAAGATTGATACTCTTTGGCACAATGTAAGAATAGAAACACTCTCATACACACTACACATGCACATACACCCTCACACGTACACTGTGAGTCATTGTACACTCACGTACACTCATGCATACATTCATACTCGTACACACACGCAATAAACCTATAACTCACTTAGATTTTAAGTAACATCCTGATTCTAATTTTATCATTATTTGTATAAAGTATTACTTTTAAGTGTTTTTTAAGTTTAAAGAAAGACTGTACTTGCTTATTTAATAAAATTGCAATGTCATAGACTGAGAGGATTGGCGCTGTATGCCGAGATACAGGTGTTTAGCTAGTTTGGCTGCAGATGATCCTATATATTTTTTTGATACTTTTTTGTATTCGCTAGTTTTTAAGTTATATTGTAATCCTTTTTGATGCAAATAAAATAATCAAAAATAGCAAGTCGGCCATGTAACCTCTGTGACACCACTGCTCTACTTTATATAAGGTAGTTGATAGACAGACGGATGGATGTATCGGAAGCTTATTGTACGGCTGTACGGGACCCTAAAAACTTAGAAAGTTATAGTGATAGTACTTCTTGTAAACACCTTGATTGTATATTTTATATAAAAAATATAGGTACAATAAAAAAAAAAGATAAAATACAGAAAGATAGACGATGAATCGCCCAATTATCGTAGAATTAATATTTACTCCCATTCAAAATTAGGACTGAATGCGTAATCGCGTTGTGACAGAAAAAAATCTTTAATATTCAACCTTTGATCTTTGTAGGAAGTTAAAAAATGGACTTATTCTTGCCCCCCGGCACGAGAGCGGGAGGTCCCGGGCAAAGATTGTTGAAGAGACAGAAATGACATTATTTTTTTATTTACACTTTATTATTTTTAGCCATCAAAAAACACAGACTCCGTATACCAAATACGGAATATATGTTTTTTTTTCCTCGGCGTGATGTAACCTGGGTGTATTTCGTCAATAGTCAATAGAAAGAAGAAGAAAGAAAAAGTATTTATTTCCAACAGACAAACGACATGCTAACAATATTAAAAACTTATTTTAGTTCCTTAAGAATAGTGTTAGTAATTGGATCTTATAATTATGTTAGTAGGTTTTTTTTTTTTTTTTTTATTTATAATAGGTTCGCGTTTGACCACCATCTCACCTGATGGTAAGTGATGATGTGGTCGAAGATGGAGCACGCTTACCTAAAAGTAACCTATTCACTCTTGACTTAAAGACTCCGAGGTTATAGCTATCGGGAAACACAGACTCCGGCAGGGAATTCCACTCCTTAGCCGTACGCATAATGAAGGTATTCCCAAAACGTTTTGTCCGTATGGGTGGGATGTCCACCATGTAACGATGGCGCTTCGCCGTTTGTCTCGTAGTCCGATGATGATTATAAAGACAAAGATTTATATATTAACAAATAAAGAAAAATAAAAGGAAACAACCAAAGAACAAGGCAAATGCACGTCGTGGCCGTAGCAACAAGGCTCCCACTGCAGCATTATGCTATGCCATGGGCGTGCCCACAGCACAGCGCTGGTTTTCAGTGGTTGCCTTAAAAAATATATTACTAACAACAGGTTATTTATATGCAAGTGTGCTTCATCTTCAACCACATCAGCGCTTACCATCAGGTGAGACGGTGGTCGAACCCGAGCCTGTAAAAAAATATGTAGTGTATGTACTCGTATTAGCATTCAAACATTTTTGGAGTGTACTGACGTAGTATAAAAATTTAGAATTAAGAACTCTAAGACGTAGAGTTTTCGTCTTTCTAGGGTTCCGTAGCCGCATGGCAAAAAACGGAACCTTTATAGTTTCGTCATGTCTGTCTGTCTATCCGTCCGTCCGTATGTCATAGCCATTTTATTCCGAAACTATTAGCACTACACATGTGAAACTTGGTAGGTAGGTGTATTCTGTGAACCGCTTTCCGATTTTAAAACAAATATATAAAAAAAATTAGGGGGGCTCCCCATACATGGAACTGAAAAAATTTTTTTTTCATCGAACCTATACATGTGTTGTATCTATAAACAGGTCTTTAAAAATGACATTGAGGTTTCTAAAACCACATTTTCTTAAAGTCCATCGTTTTTAAGATATATGCTTCCAAAGTGGTGAAATGTGAGTCCCGCCCTCTAATTTCTATAATAATAGATTGAAAAATCTAAAAAATATTTAGGCTGTGAATATTAATAAAAACTTTCAACAAAAATTGGTTTCAACAAGATCAAGTCAATAGTTTTAGAGATATAGCACATTTTCTAAAACCGCAAATATAATTTTTATTTCATACAAACACTATGAAAAACAAAGTTATTTTGCATAGGTACTACGAAACCCTTCATGGGCGAGTCTGACTCGCACTTCGTCAATTTTTTAAGTGTATCTTACAATATTATATTTTGTTCTCTAAATACTATTTTCACTACATCGTCACAGTAGGAAGGGCTGATTCTGTTCCCGAAATCTGTGAACTACTATGTTTTTTGTTGTTTTTATGTAGTAGCATGTATTTAAATTGTATAAAATAAGCAGGAACATCAATTTTTACCTACGTCTGTCCCGTGCTTGTGGCGTATCTACTTCAATTTAACTTAATCTATGTGCGAAAGGGAACTCAAAATTTCAATTCGCGAATTTGTTATTTAAATTGATTAACTCAGCTGTTCGTAATTACTTATTCTTTTACGTTTCGAAAAATCTTGAACACCGTCACGTTAATCAAACCAATTTCGTGCGAAATGAAGTTCAATAGTTTTTTAGATCAGGTGTTTGATTGACAAAGATATATAATTTTCATTTTGTTTTTCAACGATTTTCTTGATAAAATTAAGACCTTATTCTTTTGTGGGTTGATTGACCTCTAACTTAACAGCAAATATTCTAACAAGTCTTTTTTTCTTGAGGCTTGCATCTCGTAGGTGAATTTAGGACGTTACTTCACTGAACTTTTGTTATAATAGGCTCGCGTTTAACCACCGAAAACCTGATGGTAAGCGATGATGTGGTCGAAGATGAAGCACGCTTACCTAGAAGTAACCTATTCATAATCAACTTAAAAACCCCCAGACCAAGCTGTAGATACACAGCAAGGAAATACAGACTCCAGTAGGGAATTCCGCTCCTTGGCCGTACTCACAATAAAAGTATTCTCAAAACGTTTTGTGCGTACAGGTGGAATGTCCGTCATAAAATAATGGCGCTTATGATGGAACTTGCCTGTGGCAGCCCATATCAACCAAATACAAACTTATAGGCAAAAATTATGTCTAAATAATTGGTGCCAAAATTATTTGGTAAAAAATAGATTTAGAAAGGAAAAACCGTAATTTAAGTATAGGTGTGTTGAAATCTAGGCTGAGAGAATTGTTTCTCGGGGATGAGGCCACGTTGCCGGGATAATAAATATTATAAAATAAATTAATAGTTTAAAAATCACTAGAAAAACACGCTTTTATAAATGCACGTAAAAACAAATATTGCTGTTTCTTTTTTTGTAGTTTTTGCCAAATTATTTCCACGAGTTAAACCGAACAATTAAACGGTCGATCCCCCCAGAGGATTTGAAAGTGATATCTATAAAAAAAAATCTATGGATTACGCGATAATTCAAAAAGGTTAAGAAAACCGATAACAGATTCTCTTTAGGTTTGTTATAACCTTGAAACCTGATCGTGTTCAAATTCCATTACGTGGCCTTTCTCACAAGTGCAAACACGACTCTGATACGATATTCCATCATGGAATGCCGGTGCCTATCTTCCGGCTTCATCATCAGATCTTGAAACCTAATCGTGGTCAAAGTACATTACAAGACTTTTCTAAGAAATCCAAAACAGCTATGATACAATTTTCCATTACGAAGTTCCAGTTTATATCTTCCGGCTCCATCATCAGATCAGTTCGACAGTACCATATTATTGTATTGTCATCAGAACTACATACAGCTGCCAATTTTCATTATGCTACGACCCTTGGAAAATGGGTAAACTAGTTACCTCAGATTCCCTTACATAGTTAGTTACATACAGGATACAGGTCGACCTAATAAAAGCGTGTTAACAAATGAAATACTCCAAAATATTGAATAAAATAAAATAAAACTATCTCAATAGCTTACTAGATAAACGACTACACGCTAAAGGCACCCTCTGTGAGGTATGGTACCACGGTACCACGGCTTAGGGCATCGCTGGGAGAAGGTAGCTAGAGACTTACGATGAGAGACTTTCCGGGACGCGGTAGGCCTGCTGGTTTAGTGGGAATTTTCTAACGAGCTACACGACCCCGGAACGCTAAAGCAACTGACGACTCAGGGTAGATTTTTAGTCAGTAGAAGTCTGGCACTCCCTTTAGCTCGACCCAGAGGGGAACGAGTCATTTATTGATTTTTACCCCGGAAAAATATGGGTACTATTTTTATTTTAATGGAAGAGAGATAAACAATTTGTCTATATTTATTTCTACCTACTGGTACAAGGAAAATGGGTTACTCGGTATAACGTTAAAAAATTAAACAGACCGTTTTCCTTATTTGAGTAGGTGTCAGTGGTGTAAAACTGCGGTTATTTTTCTGGTGGAATGACCAGCATTCCTGGGGTGCCACACCTTCAATTTTATTATTTTTTCCTTATAAAAAGATAAAGCAATGTGGGTAGAATTCACATTACTAGCAATCTTTTTAACCCATCCAACTAAGCTAAATATGCTTGTGTCTGGAGTGGGTTCACGCCAATAGTGTAATGGGTACTGAGTACACAAAATTGGACAGCTTTCAAAATATATTGCGATAATTAACACTGTGTAGCAAAATGAATTTTCTTCTGAAGCAATCATAGTTATTTCATTAAAAAACTACATTAACAGTGGACATCCCGCCCATACACACAAAATATTTTGGGAATATTATCATTGTGCGTACAGCTAAGGAGTGAAATTCCCTGCCGGAGTCTGTGTTTCCTTGTACCTATAACCTGTACGTCGATTCTGTAAAATTCGAACAACAACTCGCATATCACATAGCTGTTCACTGTCACTTCGCTTATGGTTCAAAGTGACCTTGATTTTGCATTCTGTAAACAGCGTCGAAGTGACGGAGGAATTACCTTACCGAATGCCACTTCTCACGTCATCTCATACTTTATCTGTCAAAATCTTTAGTTCAACTCGCTGACACGCTCGCAAGGGCAGCGCTAGTGTAAATTCGAATTAACAACCGAGTTTTTAGAATGCCAATCAATAAACTCACAGCGGATTCAGATTCGAAGTTTAGAATGAGGTCTTACAGAATAACACAGCAGGGGTTTTAGTCAATATCAATAGGTTACATCTCGGTAAGTGTGCTTCATCTTCGACCACATCATCGCTTACCATCAGTCTTCAAACGTGAGTCCATCATCAATATAAAAACCAAAAAAATACGGACAAAAGAAGTCATCTTTTTTAAATAGTCACAGAAAAAGATCAAGCTAAATGCAATACAGTTAATAATATCTTTTCCAGCGTCTGCCCGAAACACTTGGCTACCTATTTGCTTTTTAAAATTTTCCCCCAACGCAAAATGGTGACATCTTTCGGTTCTAAAGCTAGAACGTGTGCTGCCAAAGGCAATATCATTATTTCATACAGATGCGTTCGGAAGCGGCGGCCATTTTATTGTTTGCTACTTCAAAAAGCGGAGATTGCTTTCGAAAATTTGGCAAATGTTGCCATTTCAGCTTATGTAGGACGTTTAATTTTAATCGTTAATGTAACAACTAACACTTAACTATTATGAATGCTGGCTTTTTAGGGTTCCGTAGCCGAATGGCAAAAAACGGAACCCTTATAGTTTCGTCATGTCTGTCCATTTGTCTGTCTGTCTGTCCGTCCGTCCGTAAGTCACAGCCATTTTATTCCGTAACTATTAAGACTATACATGTGAAACTTGGTAGGTAGATGTATTCTATAGACCGCTTTCCGATTTTAAGAAAATAATTAAAAATTATTTAAAATAAAGGGGGGTCCCCATACATGGAACTAAAACTGAAAATATTTTTTTTCATGAAGCCTATGCGTGTGTAGTATCTATAGACAGGTCTTTAAAAATGATATAGGGTTTTCTGAAACCACTTTTTCATAAGTTCAATCTTTTAAAAGATATAAGCTTCCAAAGTGGTAAAATGTCCCCCCCTACCTCTAACTTCTATAATAATGGAGTGAAAAATCTGTAGATCTTAATGTAATATTTCAACCAAAATTGGTTTCAACGAAATCGGGTCTGCAGTTTTTGAGATACAGCATATTTTCTAAAACCGCAAATATAACTGTAATTCGTACAAACACTATGAAAAACAAAGTTATTTAGCGTAGTTGTAAAAATGTAAATAAGCTAGATTTAAGAAATTTTTAAGGTTTTTTTTATTCGTTAAATAAATATACATATTATATTATATTATTATAGTTACTACGGAACCCTTCATGGGCGAGTCTGACTCGCACTTTGCCAATTTTTTAATATACAAATTAGTAGGGGATGCCAAGAATTGATTCTGGTTTTCTTAAATTCATTGTTACTATAATAGGTTCGGCTTGTAATCTGACTATGCCACTGGTAGATTTTGTTACATTTCATGAAACTGATTCGTACACTCTACGTACGTTTCAGTTAAAAACCAGCGACAGGCAACTTAATGTTTTGTACACGCAATGTTAAGTTGATGCTCTAAATATCACCTTATTATTTGTTCCTACATTGTATCCTATTAAATCTCGAATCAGCCGTTCCAGATATTAACTCGGAAAAACAGAAAAACCGACAGATGCACAACAATGTTGTCAATGTTTGTTTGCATTTCAGTCTCCTGTAAATAAATTAAAAAACACAGTTATTTTGAAATCACTGACAGAAACGATTTTATTTATAATACATGAATGTCGCACTTCTCAAACATCCTGTAATGTCCCTATGTTGTTATTTTGTTGATTATTTACTCCTCTGCAGTAGGTCGTGTCCTGTTTTACATAATGGCTTAAAGATCTCGTGTGCACCGCAACTAACCCTATGCGGAGAGTTGATTCTTACGAGTTTCGTGAAGCTACTTGGTCTGGTGTTTCTCTCGTACGGTACAAATTTTCTTAAGAAAAATAAAGCTTATTTCCTTTCTAGAATATTTAGCGTCAGTAAAAATTAACTGAAATTTGTGTACATTGAAGATACTTAGCTTAAAATTTACAAAAGATACCTATTGCCCTGTGTTCTTCTTAGTGCTGTGCAGCTAATAGTAACGCCTTTACAGCAAGTTGTGACGTTTGGCGGGAACTTCTCAACCCACCTAATGGCTTCATCGAACGGTCTGGAAGCCTTTCACCTGGACACGTGTTACTGTGGCCGGCTTGGAAATGCTTTAACAGACGAACGCAAGTCGGCCATAGCAAAGATAGTCTCAAAAGATAGGGATTTACAGTTGGCTTAGATCTTAAATGTATATGTGGCGTGATCACACTGACAATGGTCCACTTTCTATCTTGTTCAGTATGCCCTGTCACCTGTACCACAGTATAAAATATGGACAGACAGTACGGAAGTTACCTAAAAACGTTTGAAACAGCACACTCATACAAATATGCGCACCGACGAGACTCCTAAGCACGGGTCACGGTGCTCTCTGTAGTGCGTGCCGCGTCAGGACGAGTGGTCACTTTTAAATTTTATTTATATCCAAAAATGCCACAAGCGTATTGCATTGTGTACGGCTGTTTGAACTCGGCTTTAACAAAACCGGAGCTATCGTATTTCAAACTTCTTGCTGATTTTGAAAGGTAAGAATGATTTATTTATTGTTATTGTTATACTTATAATCGTTATCGAATTATAAGTCCGCGATCATAATGAATTTGTGATCTTATTACTTATAAATCCAGAATGCGGTGGTTATGAGGATATATAAAGCCGATAGTGCAATAGTTATAACAAAATGTAAATAAAGGTTACGCCGCCGTAATGACAAAGTTACAGATCTATAGTTCCACAAGTTGTTGTGTGATAATATAAATTGTTTTTCGTGTTTAAAGTATCGTCTTTTGCTGGGATTAACCGACGTCATGAGACTACCTATTTAATTTGTATTTGTAAGCTAGGTAGTTATTTAAATCCGATGGATTGATTGTTCACTACAGAACAAAAATGTGAAAGAAAAAACAATACCAAAATCATTAAAAGTTACAATCCTATTGCTTTAATGGAGCGTAGCTAATTATGTCCTCAACTAGGCTTAGTTTCTGTACTTTCCATATCTATACTGTGCCTGTACTCTTGATCATCTTATATCTGCATTAGCGAACGGAGTTCGTGCAGCTGAGTTTTAGGCCAAGCATATATAAAATATTCTTGCCATCGGCACGCTAAAAAGAAGACCACAGGGTCTTCTGTGTGTAGGCATTGAATTCATATATCAATTAACGCATAAAACCTACATCGATGACGGATTAATTTTAATAAGTACTATCTGCCCGCGGATTTGCCTACGTGAAAAGTTTTCCATCAATTAATCTCCTAGCTCATGCCCTATTCGGGGTCGGCCCTCCTGATACCTTTACGCCATTTCTGGCGATTGTGTATCATATCTACAATTAAGTCTAGGGTTTTAAGGTCATTAAGTACTGTCCTCATCCAGGTGGTTGGGGGTGGCCTCTGCCACGTATTCCTTCTTCCATAGTCATCACCCGCCTCGTCATGTGCTCCTCGCTTCAGCGCATCTCCATGTCCATACCAGCGTAGACGGCTCTCTCGCATTTTGTGATCAATGTTTGCGACTTTGATGGACCCGCGTATATATTCGTACCGGATTTTATCTAGTCTGGTTACACCCCCAGCCTAGCGCAATTTCTTATCGTACAACACTCAGACCCATAGAGCATAGCTGATCTTACAGCTCGCTTGTACACAATGTCATTGGTTTTAATTGGCATTTTGGTATCGCACAGGACTCCAGAGAGTGATCTCCACTTCATTCAGCCAGTATTAATTCCGTTCGCAATATCCAGTTCCGTGTCAGTTTTGGTATTCAATATTGATTGTAACGTTGTGTTGATCCGAGGTATTTGAACTCTTCAACCTTGTTTAAAGGGGTTCCCTCTATAGAAGGCGATAGGTTTGTTAAGTGAAAAAAGTAGCCTGTGTAACTCTCCACCCCTTCAACTATCTCAACACAAACCAGTTTCTGCCCGCAACTTCGTACCCGTGGGAGGATTTTCTCTCGTAAATCCCGATCCCATGGTAATTCTGGTGTAGAATTCCGAATAAAAACTAGCATAAATAAGTTAATCCAGGATTTCAGCTCCATAACTTAAGAAACATCCATACATCCATCCTCACTATTTTCGTATTTACAATATTAGTTTGATTGTAAGTATGATGCGAAAGTAAGTATGAGCCGAAAAAAGAAGCAGATGGCTTTTAAGGTTTAATTGCGAGTGAATGTGAAACATAAAATGGAATATCGAGTCTTACACTGAATCAGTACCATTCATTAAATTATAATTAAATAAAAAACACGCTACAGTCGATAGACTGTTCCATGTACTGTCACGTCACTCCACGTATTCATTTAATTTAAATGCCCATGACAAACAGACTGAAACAAACCCTGTATATTGTAATAATTTTGTGATAATTAATCTATGAGCGAATGATTTCCTTTTCTTATGTATTCGACGAATGTTTGATGATGTATGTCAGTTATAATGTGTGTGTGCAGTGAGTGATTTGGTAGGTGTAAATGTTTTTGTATGTAAAAGCACTCGAGTTAACTTTGCTTCAAATGAGAAGGATGTATTTCCTTTGACATGGTGTGACGACAGTGATAGGACTAACATTATGAAGGTTGTTTTGTTGTTGTTTTTTCTTAGAAGATGCATAATTCACATGAATGAAGATTGTTTGTCTTTTTGTCATGGAAACGAGTCTTTAGTCCTAGCTTTAAGTATGTCTCTCTATATTAGAAAAGTATAGTTAAGTTAAACTTATTCTTAAAATATTATAAATTAGACATTTGGGTTCGCCTGCCAAGGCTATCCGAAGTTTTGTAAGTGATGGAATAAAAAATAAAAAAAATAAATGAAACTGATACGGGAGAGTTAAGAACATAAATAACATCACCTAATTTTAATTGTAATAAAAAAAAATGTTAAAAATATACTTCTTTCGAGCAACTTCAAATTTGCGCAATTGAAAAAGACACGCATATGTTATAACCTTATAACTAGCTGTGCCCGCGACTTTTTCCGTGTGGAATAGTGACTTTCGGCTGCATTTTTAATTTCTTAGTCTAATTATTTTATTTTGAAAATAAAACTCATACATAAATAAGCTATTTACAATTTATTTATATATTTACTACTAATAGCTTATTTAAGTACATTTTTATAGACGAGGTTTTTAGTTTCACCAGCGTGGCCGGTGTTGTGTATGGCGCACGGAGCTTAGCAAGTTTCTTCCTTGTATTCATTTCAGTTTCACGTTTTGTAATGATTCCGTAATCTTCTCCTGGAAGCCTCAATTGTACAGGCCTGGGTGGCATCACCGGACAGGCCTGCCGACATCAACAATGAGGCGGAATGGTTCCAGGAGGCCATGTCCGAAATATGTGACATGGCAATGCCTCGGGTCCGGCCAGGACGTGCCCGGCGCCAGGTGTACTGGTGGTCGCAGGAGCTAGCTTTACTTCGCAAAGCTTGCGTCGTGGCGCGACGCCGGTACACCAGACACCGCAGGCTCCGCATCCGGCCTGAAAATGCGGAGGCCAGAGAGGCAGAGCTGTACGAGGGGTATAGGGCAGCGAAGACCGTCCTCAAAGTGGAGATCCGGCGGGCCAAAGATCAGGCCCGCAAGGAGATGCTGGAGACTCTTAATCGGGATCCGTGGGGACGTCCATATAAAATGGTGCGGGACAAACTCCGCACCTGGGCTCCCCCGCTGACACAGAGTCTCCGGCCCCAGGTAGTAGAGGACGTGGTGAGCGCTTTGTTCCCCTCACAAGGTGGGCATACTCCCCCACCCATGGCTCCGCCACCTGCGGTGTCCAACGCGAGCCACAGTGACGACGACGACAACGTTCCAGAGGTGACCGAGGTAGACCTGAGAGTGGCGGTACGTAAGCTCAATGCCAAGAATACCACCCCGGGACCCGACGGCTTACCTGGCAAAGCCTGGGTCCTGGCCTCGGAGGCTCTCGGGCCTCGACTGTTAGGGCTCTTCAACGCATGTTTGGAGAGGGGCCAGTTCCGCTTCGTTGGAAGACGGGAAAACTGGTCCTCATCAAGAAACCAGGGCGCCCTGCGGACACTCCGTCCGCATACCGGCCTATTGTGCTGCTCGACGAGGTGGGCAAAATCTTTGAAAGAATTATTGCAAACCTCCTCGTCGGGCACCTGGAGAGGGTGGGGCCGGATCTTGCGGATAGCCAATTCGGTTTTCGCAAGGGGCGCTCTACGGTGGATGCCATCATGCGTGTGAGGGCTCTCTCGACAGAGGCTGCGGTGTCTCGGGGTGGGGTCGTCTTGGCGGTGTCTCTCGACATCGCCAATGCCTTCAACACCCTGCCCTGGAGTTGCATACGGGAGGCACTCCGGTATCACCGGATGCCGACCTACCTCTGTCGTGTGGCCGAGGCCTACCTGACGGACAGAGCCGTCATCTACCCTGGTCACCAGGGAGAGTGGAATCGGCGAGAGATGTCGTACGGTGTCCCACAGGGATCGGTTCTGGGGCCACCCCTGTGGGACATCGGTTACGACTGGGTGTTGCGCGCCGACCTCCCTACAGGCGTCAGTGTAGTTTGCTACGCTGACGACACGCTGGTCCTGGCACATGGGGGGTCGCACGAGGCGGCGGCCGAACTGGCGATGCGAGGGGTTGCGACAGTCGTAGAGAGGATCCGGCAACTGGGACTCGAGGTGGCCCTGCACAAGTCCGAGGCCATGTGTTTCCATGGCCATCGGAACGCTCCACCTTCGGGTTCCCAGATAACGGTGGGAGGGGTTTGCATCGGCGTCGAGACGACGATGAAGTACCTGGGACTCGTCCTCGACAGCCGGTGGAACTTCGTCGAGCATTTCCGACGTTTGGCTCCAAGACTGGACCGGGCGGGGGCTGCACTCAAGCGGCTCCTACCCAATTTAGGGGGGCCAAACGCCTCTTGCCGGAGGCTCTATGCGGAGATCGTGAGGTCCATGGCCCTCTATGGGGCCCCTGTGTGGGCGCTGAATTTGCAGCGGCGACCAGCTGGCCGGCTGGTCGCGTCTCAGAGGGTCATGGCTATCCGGATGATCCGGGGATACCGCACGATCTCTGGGGAGGCGGCGAACCTCCTTGCCGGATTGCTGCCGTGGGATCTGGAGGCGGTAGCCCTCGCGCGCGTGCATAATTGGCGCGCAGAGGTGCTAAGCCGGGTTGAAACTCCGCTACCGCGGCAAGTCGCGGCTCAGCGGATAGAACTCCGGCGCGATCTCACGGCAGCATGGAAAGTGCGGCTGTCGCAACCGAAGGCTGGGCACGCCGCAATCGCGGCGATAAGTCCCCTCTTTGAGGAGTGGCTGGAGAGAGGCCACGGCGTCCTCACCTTCCGCCTGACGCAGGTGCTGACCGGACATGGCTGTTTCGGGAGGTACCTGTTTCGGATTCAGCGGGAGGACACGCCCGGGTGTCGTCATTGTGAGGACCACCTGGAGGACACGGTGGAGCATACGGTGGAGGTGTGCCCTGCTTGGGCGGAGCACCGCCGTGTCCTCGTAGAGGCAGTCGGCGGCGGCGACCTCTCGCGCCCTGCTCTGGTTCAGACTATGGTGCGGAGCGAGAGGGAATGGGATGCGGTCGCCTCCTTCTGCGAAGCAGTCATGCTAGCGAAGGAGGAGGCCGAACGCGCGAGGGAGAGGCAACTCTCTTCCTCGCGCCCCAGCCGCCGCGGGAGAAGCCCCGGGCGTCGGGGATCACGAGCCGATTTCCGGCCACCGTAGGCGCGGGCCTGCGGACGGTGAGCAAGGGTCGCTCACCGTCCGGTAAGGACCAGGCCCGGGTCGGCGGCGCGTCGTGTTCCACGCGCGCCTCAAAGAGCTGTCAACACCAGTGACGGGGCCTCATAGGGCCATTGCCTGCCGGGGTTTGCGGGAAAGTTCTACCGAGTTACCGCAGCCCCGGAAATTTAGGGCAGCCGAAGGAACAGGGTGGCTTTTTAGTCAGTAGAAATCTGACACACCCTTCCGCTTGACCCAGAGCGGAAGAAGTCATTTGATGATTTTCCCACACTAAAAAAAAAAAAAAAAAAAAAGGTACATTGAACTTGTTAACTTAGTATGTCCGCAAATTATTATTATTATTATCTTTATTTCAGACCTAAGGGCCCATAGAAATCATTACAAATAATGTTAGTAGGTTGTTAGTAGGTACAAAAAGCATTATATATAAGTTAGTAAGCATGACAAAACAAAAATTACTTTTTATTGGATTGCAGGTGTACACCTGCCCAATATACAATAAACGGACTATTTATTTTATCCGCTAACGCCCTGACGATACTGCTGGAACTACCGCGGACCCTGCTCATTGCCCGTTCTGTTGCGTATGACGGCGAAGAAATCGTCGATACGTGCTTCCGCAAACATAGCAGAAGCACTGCAATACCGAGGCTTTTTCAGCAGTATCCTTAGAGCGTCGTTATATTGCACCCGAAATACCTATAAGGCCGGTATTTCCTAGCTAGAAACCCTGAGAAGAAAAACCGAACCCAACTTGAGAGTGACGTATCGTGTAAGGAGATCCTTCTACCTTTATTAGGTTTTTATCATTCTTTTAATGGCACGACTGATTATCTGCCCTCCTTTACTCAGAAAAAAAGTTCGCAATCATCAAGTTTCAAAGCCAATTAAAAAGTAAACAATTTCAAAATTAGAACTGTTGTGTCTACGCCCCGCCATGTCTTAAACAAAAATGCTGTGTACACGAACGCAACGGAACAAAATACACGAGCAGGCAATTTCTCTTTAAAAAGCAGTGTTAAACATGACATGATCTAAATTAATCGTCTGCAGTTTAGTGTTCGCGGAGCCGGCCTCGTTTGTTTCGTTTAGACATGCTAGGAACACATAAGCCTTTCTCTTGGCGGGTATCTTCGACAGATTAGCTGGTGGGTTAAGTTATGAGATGTAGGAGGGGAATGGAACGTAGAACTTATATATTGATAATAATTATCAATAGGTATATAAGTGAGAGGGAGAGAGGTAGGGGAAGGCCAAAGAAAAGATAAGATAAGATATATTTATTTGTCAAAAATATGTGTCAGTATCATTAGAACTTAAAACGGGATATTTACATGGTAAATATCCCGTTGACCGTTATTCCCGTTTTAAGTTCTAATGATACTGTTAGTGACCATGTTAGCTTAAAAACTTATAACATGTGTCAGTTTTATAATCAGTTGGAACGATTACAATAACAAAAAGATTATCAACATGTTTTGCCTAGAAAGGCGTAAATATACAATAGGGAATAAAAATTATTCAATGAAATAAAGTATAAAACAATGAAAGTCAACTTTCATTGATTTATAATTTGAATAATTTTAAGTTTTTTATTTTGTCTCAAGTCAAAATAATAATATTTACTTAAGAAATAATAATTAATAATTGAATAATGTCCACTCGAAACAATATGTAAAATAATAATAATATCATTAACCTTAATTATTTCAATAATTTCAATAAGTTCAAAAATCCATAATTATATAAAAATAAATCGTATGTCAATTGAGTCCCTTTAAAGTTTGTCATTTAAGTAGTCGGCAACATTGTAATAGCATTTATTTATTAGAAGTTTTCGCATGCTTTTATTAAAACTATTATATTTAAATATTTATATGCCTTTGGTACCTTGTTGTATAATCTTGGTGCCATACAGAATATATTCTTACTCATGAGAGCTGTTTTTGCTTTGTGTAAGCGAAGTGTCCGATGGTCACGTTGACTTCGTTCAGAACCATCTGAATATCTTGCAAACAGTTGGGGATTCTTTTTAACAAATAATACCGTTTCTAGTATAAGATGGGTGGATTATGTGAGAAATGATGTGAAGGAAAAGGAGTAAACGGAGTAACGTCTGACAAGGGAGCATTGAAGAAGAAAACGTGTTGCGGCGACCCCGAGTAACTGGGATAAGGGCGGGAAGATGATGAGGTTTTGACTAGGTAATGGAGAATTTTCCTATCTGTTTTTTGTTAATATTAACTACACAAAAACATGAAAGAATCAATAAAATATCTATACAAAAGAATAACTTATATAACTTTCAATTTCCACTTGCAAAACTGATTTATTTATTACTAGCACATTGCCCACGACTTCTTTCGCGCTGATTTAGAACAAAATTTGTAGCCTATAGCACACTCCAAAAATTGGGCAAGTGCGAGTCAGACTCGCCCATGAAGGGTTCCGCAGTAACCACGCCAAATAACTTTGTTTATCATAATATTTGTATGAAGTACAAAGTAATATTTGCGGTTATAGAAAATATGCTATATCTCAAAAACTGCTGACCTATATAAATATAGAACTGAAACTAAATATTTTATTTTCGTCAAACCTATACGTGTGTGGTATCTATAGATAGATCTATAAAAATGGCATTGAGGTGTCTAAACTTACTTTTTAGGGTTCCGTAGCCGAATGGCAAAAAGCGGAATCCTTATAGTTTCGACATGTCTGTCCGTTTGTCTGTCTGTCCGTCCGTCCGTATGTCACAGCCATTTTATTCCGAAACTATTAAGACTATACATGTAAAACTTGGTAGGTAGATGTATTCTGTAAACCGCTTTCTGATTTTAAGAAAAAAATTAAAAAATATTTAAAATAAAGGGGGATCCCCATACATGGAACTGAAACTGAAAATATTTTTTTTCATGAAACCTATACGTGTGTGGTATCTATAGACAGGTCTTTAAAAATGACATTATGGTTTCTAAAATGTCTTTTTCATAAAGATCGTCTAAAAGATATACGCTTCCAAAGTGGTAAAATGTGTGTCCCCCCCTCTAACTTCTATAATAAAGAAGTGAAAAATCTAAAAAAGCATAAGTTGTAGATCTTAATGTAAACTTTCAACCAAAATTAGTTTGAACAAGATCGAGTCAGCAGTTTTTGAGATACAGTATATTTACAAAAACCGCAAATATAACTTTGTAATTCATACAAACACTATGAAAAACAAAGTTATTTGGCGTAGTTGTAAAAATTGTAAATAAGCTAGTTTTAAGAAATTTGTAAGGTTTTTTTTTTTCAAATAAATATATTAAGTATGTTATATTTATTATAGTTACTACGGAACCCTTCATGGGCGAGTCCGACTCGCACTTGGCCAATTTTTCTTAAAGACCATCGGTTAAAAGATATACCTACACTTCCAAAATGGTAACATGTGTGCCTCCCACTCTAACATCCATAATAATGGAGTGAAAAATCTGAAATAAGCATATTATGCTGTAGATCTTAATAAAAACTTTTAACCGAAATTGGTTTGAACGAGATCGGGTTAGCAGTTTTTGAGATATATAACATTTTCTAAATCCTCAAATATAACTTTGTATTTTATACAAACACTATGACAAACAAATTAATTTTGCGTAGTTACTACGGAACCCTTCATGGGCGAGTCTGACTGGTACTTGGCCAGTTTTTTATTTTATTTTTAACATCAGCTTACGACTCTTAATTGCTGATTATTCACCATTTCACTGTGTTCAATTAATTGTGGTGCTCTATTCTCATCTAGGTAGATTTTCCTTCCTGAAATTGTGTCTCCTGATAGCTATCACAACCCCCTGGTTATAGCTATCAGGAGACACAGTTTAAATCAAGAGTGTATTGGTCAAACAAAAGCCTATATATAGTAAAAAAAACTAGGTAAAAATATCACCCTATAGTGGGACAAGGGAATCGTTGAAATGTTTAAAGTAAAATATTTAATATCAACTATTGTAAATGAGAAACAATCAGTTTGCTTGTTACTGAGTAACTGTAGAACTTTAATTTAAATTTCAACCTTTAATTTAGTTTATTGTTATTGAAACATGAAGCAAATAATTAAGTTTGTAGGGTTCTCTTGGCAACAGTTTTTTTTATTGAATTGTTGTACCTGCAAGTTCGCTTCATAAATCACCAACCCGTGGGAATTTTGGGATAAAATTGCCCATATGTTGCCTTATAAACTCTTTAAAGGAAGAGGTTCTCAGTTCATCGGATTCTTTTTTTTTTTTCTTTCTTCCAGTGAAGGACGCATTACGATCATTTCACTCAATGCAAAGATTAACTCTAACAAACAGACAGACAAAGATTTATTAAGCTATATTTGTTTAAGTACCTTGTAAATATCTTTAATCAATTAGCAAATACAGTTTTATTGAAATCACAGATGATACTTTACACCGTTGTACACCTTTGAGTAATAACTCACTAGATGGTCTAGGCGCTGTAGTCGTCGGTGGATTACGCTGGCCTTTACTGGTCTACATTATGGCCTTAAAAAACACTTATCCGTGGAGTAGTGTACTTACACTCAGTCAAAACTACATATACATGTACACACACAAATACACCATATGTATGTTCTTTTGAACGAACAATGTTACCGTCATGGTAGCAAAGAGCTTAAGAAATGTCTATGGAACGAAAAATACCAGGTGTCAGGAAACATCCTTTGTGTTTTTGATAAACCCCTCAATTCTTCAAATACCCTTTGAGTACTTTGGTTAACGCAATGATTTTCCTCTTGCCTACAATACGGGAGATCTACTTCGGGACAATGTTTGGGAATTCCAATGCCAGCGCGTGTAGTCAGTGAAGATATACGGAACAAAATATGGCTGCTTACATAGGCCTTTTTTTCGGTGGGAAAATCTCCTAATGACGCCTTCCGCTCTGGGTGGAGTGGAAGGGAGTGTGAGACTTCTATAGACTAAAAACTTACCCTGTTTCTTCAACTGCCCTTACCTTCGTAAGCAGCAGTATTGCAGTCAATGGCCCTGTCGGGCCCCGTCAATGCTGCTGACAACTATTTGTAGCAAGCGTGGAACACGACGCGCCGCCAACCCGGGCCTGGTTCATACTGTACATTAGGCTTCCTCTACTCGCCATTAACATAGGCCTAAACGAAGAGCCAGAAGAGTAACGAAACCGAATAGCTGTTGGGGAGGAAAGGTTCTGGTGTGACGATTGCGAACTGTGGATGACGCAGCGATAGAAGGCTTCTGTCAAGATTGGCAGATGACCCGGTGAACTCTTCTGAAATTTGCTCGATGCAACAGGCAGAGAGCTGGTCGCAGAAGCCTATATCTAGAAGAAATCATGGTGACTTTAGGACAACAACAACTGCTTAACCATTTCGGTCGGCTTGTGTGAAGCAGACACTGCACAAGCCGACCGAAAACTTATCTGACCGACCGGTAAGGACCAGGCCCGGGTCGGTGGTGCATCGTGTTCCGCGTGCACCTCAAGGAGCTGTCAGCACCGGTGACGGGGCCTTATAGGGCCATTTTTTTTTATAAATATTTTTTCAGGCAACTAGGCCCATAAAAAAAACAGTAAACAAATACAAATCTTATAAATTTAAACAAATTTAAAACACTTAAAACAAAAACTAGTTCACACGAATAGACGGCGTTGTGTTGCGTGAATGTTCTAACGAGATACTGCGGCCCCGGAACTTAAGGGCAGCTGAAGGAACAGTGTGGGTTTTTAGTCAGTAGAAATCTGACACACCCTTCCGCTTAAACCAAAGCGGGAGAAGTCATTCGATGGTTTTCCCACCTGATAAAAAGGCAGGTGTCAGATTTTATGGCTCCTGATTACGCGTAACAACTGTCAGAGTTGTACAAACGAAATCCGGGACCAACGATTTAAAATGCTTATCGAGGACCACAGTAGGGGGCCTACGAAATTTCAATCCCGTGGGATCTCGGTATTTGCGGGATCCCGCATATTGAAAATATTCACATTTATATAAGGCAAATAAAACAATGAATTAATCAACTAACTCCACGTTTATTTACGTATTACTATTACTATGAGATCAATCAAATTACATCGTTTATTTATCACACAAAAACAACGAATTAATCTACTAACTTCTCATTTATTCCAGTATTACTACTAGTATGAGATCAATCAAATTACACCGTTTTTTCTTCACAAAAAATAGTAACAAATACTGAATAAAAAACTATACTGATATTTTAGGGTACATACTTAGGCTACCACTGATTGAAATTCGGCTATATTAGGCTACATAAGCTGTGAAAAACGGGCGACATCGGCCCCCGCGTTGTTTGCAACACTGCCGGCCACCAGTCACCGAGCGATCGCGCTC
The DNA here is from genome assembly GCA_943138885.2 of Tholera decimalis. Taxonomy (NCBI): domain Eukaryota; kingdom Metazoa; phylum Arthropoda; class Insecta; order Lepidoptera; family Noctuidae; genus Tholera; species Tholera decimalis. The sequence continues at coordinate 34,326,219 of OW964565.2, forward strand.
GCGATAGGTCGTATGCATGAATTTTTTCAGTCCCGTGAATCCCACGGATCTCGCGCCCGTAATCCCGCATCACGCGGGATTGGAAAATGACGCGGGATCCCGCAATACCGAGATCGCGGTATTCCGGGATTGCACGCCCTAGACCACAGGAATCTCGTATTAAGATGGTCACGCATCTTTGCACCGACCTCAGCGAGCGTTGCTTAACGTTAAAGATCGCACCGTGCAGCTATTATGATATAGCCACGAACTCTTCGTAGTGACTTTAAAACTTTTTTAAATATCCATCTTACTTCTTATAGCAGCTCGCTTCCCTTGACACACACCAAACAACAAACGTAATTTAATATTAATTATTTCTAGCGAACAGTATTAATTGCAAGCGTTTACAACAAAATACGGTTCGCGTTTCTTACAAAATAATATCTATGTACCAGTGTGTACTAATAAACAGGGGTGGGAAACTTCTTCCGCCATACTCAGCCTCATGATTCACATGATAAGGTTGATTTTTCTATGCATTTGTAAAGTAGGGATCAGATTACGTGCTGCTGAAGTTAAGATTATACACATGCTCCGTGTTGTGATTAAATATTTTCTGATCCTTTTTAATATAATTATGTATGTAATAATGCCCAATTTAAGTAGTGATTACTAGCAACGTAGTAAATAATTATCATTGTTGCCAGATTTACCTGAATCCGAATCATTTCTTTTTTAAATGTATTTTTTTTATTACTGATGAGCCCACTCTTAGATGGAACGAGTGTTTTGGGAAAATCAGGAGTTTTAAATGAAAATAGGTTATTCCTTGAATCGATGTATTGTTAGAATGAACGTTAGAATATGGTTTACAAAAATTATAAAACTAATTGTCGGTGGGAGTAAAATACTCATTACGGTGCCAAGTGACGATGTCCGATGTGATGTTGCATATATATTTTTATCAGGCGTTTACAGATTTCAACAACGAGTGAGCCCAGAAGATACCTATTATCATAAGTGGTCATAACTGGCAGGGAACACAGAAGCCGGCAGAGAATTCCACAGCTTGATTGTGCGCACAATAAATGTGGAAGAGAAGCGCTTGGTACGACAAGACGGTATTTCAACCAAGTGTGGGTGGTACTCAGCCATCCACCATCAGCGTCTGGTAGACTGGTAGTAAAAGGGAGATTGAAGAATCAGGTCATGGAGCTCCTGCGCATGGAGCTCCTGCGCACACTCCCCGAAGTACAATCTGTAGAAAACCGACAGGCAAGCAACGGTTCGCCGATGAGCCAGGCTATGAAGCTTGTCCACCAGCACTTCGTCGCCTATAAACCTTTTAGTAGTGCGCGTAAAATAGATGAACTTTTGAAACTATAGCGTCTCGGGCACCCTACTGAAAATACATATTATACTAATAGATTATACGGGTGATAATCACTCAATTCTCCCTCATAATAAATCTAATTAATATTGAAGTGGTGCTGATGTACACTTCGTAATGTGGGAGTTATGGTCAATGATACTCGAGTCGAGGTAAGTAGAAGAATGTATTTTAAGTTCAACGAGCACGGTTTATATACATAAAAACAATTAATAATAATAATGAATCACGCCACCTTTTTATAAACGGTTCGGACCTGACCACATCACGCCACCTTTCTGTAAACGGTTCGGACTTGACCGTATCCTAATGAGGGGGCGTCAACCTAAGACAAAGGATTAGCGGCGGCCATCTTGCGCGCGCGCCGCTCGGACAAAGGATGACGTTGTGGAGGCGTGGTCTAATTTGTTAACGCCCCTAATCACCTCATATGACGTAGGTGATCATACGATCCTGTGCTGCGTTGAATCGTGTACGAGTACTTGCCTACTCGCTACAATATCACTTGCTTAGTTTTTCCTAACTATGTTATAGTGTAACTGAGCACTAGTGTTTTATATGAAGCGACTGTCTGTCTGACCTCTACAACCCAGTATCTGGGTAACACGATACCCCTTGGTCAGACCAGTATCATATTTTCTGACTTCTGACTAAGGACTATCAAAGATGTTCAAATGACAGCCGAGTCTGTGTTTTCCGATAGCTATAACCTTCAAGTCGCTTTGCGGAAATGTTCTAACAAGATGCCGCGGCCCCGGAACTTAAGGGCAGCTGAAGGAACAGGGTGGGTTTTTAGTCAGTAGAAGTCTGACACACCTTTCCGCTTAACCCAGAGCGGGAGAAGTCATTCGATGATTTTCCCACCCAGAAAAATGGTTTTCAAGTCAAGAGTGAATAGGTTACTTCTAGGTAGGGCTGCCATCTGTCCGGGTTTCCCCGGATTTGTCCTACTTTGGACAGCGTCCGGGGACGTCCGGGTATTTTCCCTATAAGCGTCCGTATTGACACATATTGGTCTAACGGGCACCAAAAAGCACGATCTTTTTTCATCTTATTGATTTTGTTACGTTGATTAATTAAAGAGAAAACCTATAATTAATAAACTTCTAACTGTCTACAATGTTATCAGTAAATAAAAACCATAATGAAACATCATTGTTTTTAGTTTCAAGTACAAAAATATATGTTTCTACGGTGTCCGGGGAAAAATTGCGATTTTACCCAAATGTCCGGGGTTAATGAAGTCTTTGTCTGGGGCCAGCAATTTTGGTGATGGCAGCCCTACTTCTAGGTAAGCGTGCTCCATCTTCGGCCACATCATCACTTACCATCAGGTGAGATGGTGGTCAAACGCGAACCTATTATCAATAAAAAAAAAGCTAAGTGCGAGTCAGACTCGCCCATGAAGGGTTCCGTAGTAACTATATGAAATATAATATATTTATTTGACAAAAAAACGTAACAAAATTCTTAAAACTAGCTTATTTACAATTTTTACAACTACGCCAAATAACTTTGTTTTTCATAGTGTTTGTATGAATTACAAAGATATATTTGCGGTTTTATAAAATATGCTGTATCTCAAAAACTGCTGACTCGATCTCGTTCAAACCAATTTTGGTCAAAAGCTTACATTAAGATCTACAGCATATTTTTCGTTTTTTAATTTTTCACTTCATTATTATAGAAGTTAAAGGGGGGACACATTTTACCACTTTGAATGCGTATATCTTTTAAACGATTAAGTTTATGAAAAAGTGGTTATAGAAACCTTAATGTCATTTTGAAATACCTGTCTACAAACGCATAGGTTTCATGAAAAAAAAAAACCAGTTTCATGTATGGAACTGAAAGATTCTGGCGGGAACTTTAAAAAAGAGCGCGTCAAATTTTTTTTCAATTTTATTAAATATTCGCTAGTTTCTTACTTAAAAGTTAATTAAAAACAATAGTGCTAGGTGTGCAAACCCATACAAATGGTGGGAAATGAGGGGGGCGGGGATAACCCGTCCACCTCACATAAACGTCCCCGGCCTGAGGCCGGAGGCGGAGGGACTGGGATGGACTGTGGTGATGGCGGCGGCGGTGAGCATTCTGACTTTTCGCCTTATATAAAACCTGACTATAAAAGACAATATCCAGAAAATGCCTATTATGTAGACTTTAAAGTGTTCGTTGAAGCATCCAACAACAAGGACAGAATAGGCAATAAGAGCCCTATCAATCTCAATCACATATTTTCCAGCGAAATAAAAGGAGTGACGGCTATACAACGAATAAACGCAAATAAAATAGCAGTAATATTTAAACAGTACAATACGGCCAATAACTTTATTAACAACAGCGCTTTTCTTAACAAGCATGGCTTGAAAGCATTTATTCCGGCTGCGCAAATAGAAAAAACAGGTATAATTAGATTTGTACCAGCAAACATTTCGAATAAAGAATTGTACACCAAACTATCATCAATTTATGAAATAATAGCTATAAGAAGATTCACAAAGAAGGTAGGACAGGAGCGAGTTCCACTACAAACAGTTAGCATTACTTTTCTATCGAATATTCTGCCGGACAATGTACAATATGATTTGTTTTCATACCGAGTTTTTGAATATGTACCCCCATTACAGCAATGTTTCCGTTGCTTTAAATTTAACCACTCTGCTAGGATATGCAATGGCAAACAAAGATGTTCCATTTGCGGAGGTGAGCATTTATATAAAGAATGTGATAGACCAACAGAGATCTGCTGTTGCAATTGCAGCGGGCCTCATCTTGCAATTTCTAGATTATGTCCAATCAAGTTAAATAAAATATTAGAAAAGAAAAATAAGATTACTTATGCAAGTGCTACTTTGACGAAACAACACACAAGTGATAACATTGAATTTCCACCTTTGCTACCTTCAAAAATGAAACCAACTGACACTGTAAATAAGATTGTAAATAAGTCTGTAAATAAGTCTGTACATACATCTGTAAATAAGTCTATATCTGTAAATAATACTGTACATAGTGTAAATAAATCTAAAGATGTCCCTCCTAAAATAGACATCAAAGCCCAAATAGTTGCCAACGACGATGTACTTATGGCCCTGGTACAGACGTTGGTGGAACTGGGTAATAAAGGAGATAATACGCCTACCACCGTAAATAGTATTAAAGAAACACTACTTAAAAATCTCAAGTAATGGATTCAAGTCACACATTGTCTAAGCTACGTATTGCTCAGTATAACATTCAAAGTGCCAATAGTAAAAAACCTTTATTGATTCAATTCTTACAAAAACAAAATATTGACATTTGCTTACTTAACGAAACATGGTTTAAAGATAATAGTTTTAGAATACCTGGATATAATATTTACAACAAAAATTCCAAAAATACTCATGGTAATAAAATACAATGGTGTAGCAATACTGATTAAGCCATATTTAAAGTACAAAGTTTTAAACACTAGATTTTATGAAGACATTCAAACTGTTGCTTTGTCCCTATCTACTGTTCATGGTAGCTTGACTATTCTTTGTGTATACTGTCCTCCTTCTAGTGGACATATACGGATCAATAGATTACGTAATATTATTAATGGTCTTCCAAAGCCCATATTTGTCAGTGGTGACTTTAATGCACACCACATTGCATTTGGTTGTCTATCCACTAAAAGCAGAGGTCATGATTTATTTAGTATCATTGATGACTTGGATTTATGTATTTTAAATGATGGTAGTTTTACAAGTGTTAACAACCCAAGACGGAATCCATCTGCAATTGATGTTAGTTTTACTAGTGCTAACCTCGCATCAATATGCGAGTGGTCTGTACATGATGATGCCATGGGCAGCTATCATTACCCAACAATAACAGAGATTTCACTACATATAGATAAGTATCATATTAATCCCCCTGTTAAGGTTTATATATAAAAAAGCAGATTGGGAAAAGTATAAAACTATTTCTAAAACAATATTCAATGATTTAGTCCTAAAATTGTATGATCCTATTTCAACCTATAATGATTTTTGTTCTCGATTGGATACTTTAAAAGATATGACAATTCCTAAACTTAATAAACCAAATAACTTTAAAAGCAGACCTCCAGCTCCTTGGTGGAATGACATTTGTGAAAAAAGTGTAATTGCCTCTTACAATGCATTGAAACTATATAGAAGTGAACCTACTATGGAGAATTATTTAGATTATAAAAGAAAAGATGCACTTAAAAAAAGAACCATATTGGAACAAAAAAGAATAGGTTGGGATAACCTATGTAACACATTTAATAGAACTACTCCTATATGTAAGATTTGGAATCTTCTTAAAATGTTTAAAGGTATAAGAGCTGGCAATAAATCATATAAAGATGAGTTTATTTCTCAATTTCTAGATAAATTATCCGACAACAGCAATCTAAATAATGTTACTAGTTTAGGCCAAATTTTCGAATTAAATAATAATAATCTAAATTCAAAATTTTTGTTAGATCCTTTTACATGGTCTGAATTTAAAATGAGTTTGCTATCTCGGAAAGACACTACACCTGGTTTAGATGATCTCCCCTATTGTACTATTAAAAATTTAGATGAATCAGCACAAAAAATGTTTCTTAATATTCTTAATTTACTTTGGCATTGTAAAATATGTATTCCACAATCATGGAAAACACAATGTATCATTCCGATACTCAAACCAGATAAACCCTCAGAGCTTGCCAGCTCATATAGACCAATATCACTGTCTTCATGTCTTTTTTTTTTTTTTTTTTTTTTTTTTTTAACGTGGTAAAATTATCAAATAAGTCCTCCCACCCCAGGCAGGGTGGGAGGGACTGTCAGACTTTTACTGACTAAAATCCACGGTGTTCCTTCAATAACCCTTTACATACCGGGGCCACGGTAACGGGATGAGTCCCACGACCCCGGCAGGCTTCGGCCCTCTGCAGAGGGGGCCTCGTCATGTTGCTGACGCTCTTTGAGGCGCGCGTGGAACACGACGCGCCGTCGACCCGGGCATGGTCCATGGTCGGACAGCGAGTTGCCCTTTACTCGCTGTCCGCATGCCCGCGCCTACGGTGGCCGGAGATCGTCGGCCGACGTCCGACGCCGTGGGCGTCTACCACTGCGGCTGGGCTGGAGGGAGGACGCCATCCTCTCCCTCACGCGACCCGCCTCCTCCTTCGAAAGCATGACTGCTTCGCAGAAGGAGGCGACCGCTTCCCACTCCCTCTCGCCCCGCAGCATGGCCTCGACCAAGGCCCGGCGCGAGAGGTCTCCGCCTATTGTCGCCGTGAGGACACGTCGGTGCTCTGCCCAAGCTGGGCAGTCCTGCACCGTGTGCTCGACTGTGTCCTCAGGGCGACCCTCGCAGTGGTGACACCCAGGCGTCTCTTCCTTACCCATCAGACACAGGTACCTCCCGAAACTTCCGTGTCCGGTGAGGACCTGCGTCATGCGGTAGGTCAGGACGCCGTGACGCCGATCTAGCCACTCCTCAAAGAGGGGTCTTACCGCCGCAATTGCGGCGTGCCCGACTGTCTTCATGTCTAGGTAAATTATTTGAAAATATGATTAAAAACCGCTTGGATTGGTATATGGAATCTAACGGCTTCATTCCACATGTACAATATGGATTTCGTCGAGGGCGAAGTTGTGCAGACAGCTTCACTTCCTTAATTTCAGACCTGAAACATGCAAAGGACAGAAAGTTACACACTGTTTGTGTATTTCTAGATGTTCAAGGTGCTTTTGACAGTCTGGATCCAGCTATACTTGTACAAGTTATGTCTAGGTTAGGTGTGCCTGGCCAACTATGTAAATGGATTTATACTTTTTTGAACAATAGAACACTCTATGTAAGACATAATAATACATTACATGGTCCAAAATGTGCATCTAGAGGTACAATGCAGGGTGCTACACTATCTCCTTTGTTATATAATATATACACAAGTGAAATCTGTAAATTTGTTGATAGTAATGTAGATATTCTGCAGTTTGCTGATGATATTGTTTTGTACAGTAGTAATTATAATGTAGAAATTGCAATTGACAATATTAACAGAGCCTTGTCCCAACTATTTCACTATTACAATGATGTGCTACATTTAAAAATTAATCCCTCCAAAAGCAGTGTTATGATATTTGGAAATGAGAACACCAACTCAAAAGTAGTTTATAACGAAGAACCTATAAATTCAGTAAATTCAAAGAAATTTTTAGGCATAGTAATAGATAGGAAATTAACCTTTGAGGAACATATTAAATACATATCAAAGAATGCTCTAAAAGGTTTAAATGTAATTAAATGTCTTGCAGGTGTCTCATGGGGAGCAGACCCAAAAATATTATCAATTTTATATAAAAGTATAGTTAGAAGTCATTTTGATTATAGTTCACTAGTGTATATAAATAGTACTCATGTAAATAAACTAGATCTATTGCAGAACAGGGCTTTGAGAACAATTTCTGGTGCAATGTGCTCTACTCCCATAAGGGCCATGGAAGTGGAGACTAAAACTATGCCCTTAATTTTGAGACGCATTCTACTTGATAAGAGATCCTGTCTTAAATTAATTGCTGCAAATAACAGAAAAATAATAAATAAAATTGTATCTTCTGTAAGTAGAACTCTTGGGCCTCTAACAACAGGAGAGGATCTCTTAAATGGTAAATCCCCAACATTATCCAAAATATTGCTGGAAACAGAAAACAGTTTTACTGGTATTAGAAAACAGTACCCATGGCCATGTTACTCCTTCTCTTATCAGTGTATTTCACATCAAGTTAAAGAATTACAAAATCCCATTAATAATAATTCAGATATGTTACAGTTTTTGACAGATAATAAGAATTATCATGTTATTTACACTGATGGCAGTAAGGGGAGAGATTATGTACGTGCTGCTATATATGATCCACATGCTAAATTCTCTCAAAGCTTTGTTCTGCACAATACATGTACTATATTCACTGCAGAGGCATATGCGGTTTACCAGGCATTAATACATATTCGCCAAATTAGCAATAGTAAATACTTTTTGATTGTTTCTGATTCACTAAGTTTGATAAAAGCCTTAACTAAGCTTACAGTTTCGTTTAAGTCAAATTATATTCTGTATTTCATCAAGGAAATAATTCATCAATATTATCTTAAGAACATAAAAATTGTCTTTTTGTGGGTACCTTCTCATCGAGGTATCTCTGGCAATGAAGTAGTTGATAAAACCGCATATGAAGGTAGTAATGCTATTGATGTTAGAAATGCAATGGATATTCCTATGACTGACTTCCATTGCAATACATTAATGAAAATATATGTAACTTATGGTTGCAAATGTGGAAGAAAGACCAAGACATCAAAGGAAAGTGGTATGGGAGTATACAAGAAAGATTACCTATTAAACCCTGGTACAATAGATTAAAGGAAGCCAGCCGAGACTTTATCACTACGATAAATAGATTGCGCTTTGGCCATAATACTGCTCCGTCACACCTTGCTAGACTTGGCATTATTACAAGCAATACATGCCCACATTGTGAATACCAAGAGGGAACCATGGAACATCTTATTTTTGATTGTCAAAACTTCTTGCTTAACAGATTAGTGTTGGCTATTGAACTTAGTGATGTGAATATTAAGTGCGATTCTTTATCCCGCCCGCCGCCACTTGAAGAGTTATTAAAAGACAAAAATACCTACAAACCGATATATAAATACATTAAAAATACCATTAAAACAATTTAAAAATGAAGTGATAGTGCAGTGTTGATATTAAAATTAAAATAAGATTTGACCTAAAGGTCCAGATACCAGGTCATAAAATCCCAAAAAAAAAAAAAATGGAATTGAAATCACCCCCCCCCCCCCCCTCCCCCCGCCGCCACATTGACAAAAAATGTCATGGAACAATGGCCCAAAATGTTATATTACCGAGATATTTGAAAGGAAACATCGACATATTAGTACAACGTAAATCATAAAAAAAATTACTTATTACGTGTCTTTAGGCATCAGATCGTATCCAAATTATCATTCCTAGGTTAATAATTATTTTGCGTATAGCGAGCAGGGGTAGGTCACCGTCCGGTAAGGGCCAGGCCCGGGTCGGCGACGCGTCGTGTACCACGCGCGCCTCTAAGAGCTGTCAGCACCAGTGACGGGGCCCCACAAGGCCATGCTCATAGTCAAGGCCCGCGGCCACGAAACTTAAGGGCAGCTGAAGGAACAGGGTGGGTTTTTAGTCGGTAGAAGTCTGACGCACCCTTTCGCTTTACCCAGAGCGGGAGAAGTCAGTCGATGATTTTCCCATCCAGGAAAAGAAAAAGGTTAATTATTATTTTTACCAGCGTTATCCTTAACCTTTAGCCACAAACTCCTCATAATAAATCACCATATTGGATAAATAATAAATGTGCCCCTGTAGGTATATCTCTTCCGTTTATCTTAATAACCATGACGGAAGCCGTGCAACATGCAAGTCATTCATTGAACTCTGACGGATATGTATTGTTTCGGTTAACGCGAAGGCAAAGGAGGTGGGGTCGAAAACATTTTCAAAGATATTAACAGCCGTAGCTTAAGGTCGGCCGTCCACTATAAGATAGACTAAGTGCTTTGGAAAAGACACAAATTTGTTGGTCCCATTTGTCAGAGTTGTATGTAAAGCTTCTTGCCTTTTCTTCTGCATAGGCAAAGACTAATTTGAACTGCTCACTAGCTTCTGATGTTTCGTAAGTGTACCAACATTTAGGCCTAAATGAAATAAAATATTTTTGATTTTGACTTTTTCAGTCGTTGCGGATCATCAGGCAGGCTACACTATTGTTTGTAACAATATTTTAATTTTTAACATGTTTATTGGTGTATGCTTTGTTGGTTGTCCTTAAATAAATAAATAAATCAGAAGCCTGAATATAATTGCGCGCCTTGCCAAGAAGTAAGTAAGTCATTTATAATAGGAAAAAGAAAATATGTGATAATGTGGTACTTCGTACTGGGTTCTGGATGTCAGACTATAAACCAGGCCAAAACAAGTGGATAAAAGGCCAAGGCGAAGATTTTGATTCACTGCTACTTCTGAAATTAGAATTGGCCTCAGCCGCACTATTTCATTATATTTTTTTAAATTTTATTACAAAACTATTAAAATTGTTTTGCTCGCACATAGACAATGAACCATAATAAATAAATAATCTTTATTTACTAGTGTTACAATTTTACAATAACTTACGTATAGCAAAAACATTGCATTCTATACTATGGGTGGCAGGAATCTCAAAGTTATAAATATTATAATAAGACATAAATAAGATGAAAATAGATAATTATTCGGTCTTTTATCGTGTATACTTAGTAGGTACTTTAAAGATTTTGGATACAAAGCGAAGCTATGTATAGCTTAGCCGAGAGTTACTGTGGAGTGGCACCTTTAATACTTCGCAATATAAGGGGTGGTGAACTAACGAACTCAATGTCTAAGCGTTTGAACCTATTACTAACCAACTTCCAAAAAAAGGAAGAGGTTCTCAAATTAACAGACTGTGTTTTTCTATATTTGCTCAGCGATATTTTCGCCAATTTATGATGATGCTTATTATTATTTTTGACGTTTCTTTCATTTTGCGAGAAAATTGGTTTGGTCACTAACGTGGGTACCCGTGGTTTGTCGCAAGCGAGCGGTGAAAAACGCTCTCTTCTCGGAGTTAAGCGAACATAATGGTCTTCATGTGCGGTGGTGGCTCTCAATCTGCCTGATCCTCGTATTCTAGACACCGGACCCGTCCCTTGAAAATGATTCCAAGCGTTCTGAATCGCTTGTACTAAGTCCGAGTGATTAAGCAACAGTACGCTGTGAATGTCCTTCTTGAATTAAAGTCACAGCTCTAGTTGAGGTTTCCAAATCCATATGTCTTCGAAACGTGGCATATTGTGTGCAATAATCTAATCAACACGTTACTTAACAATATTTGAACTGTTCACAACAAAATCCACACATGGACTGAATCTATCGATCAATTTAAATAAGGGTAAAATCGAGCGATTGCTAAAAACCTCAAAATCTGCCCATTTAAACAATTTTATGCAAATTCCATAATCAAATAGAATTTATCAACACTTGAGATCAACGTCTCATAAGTATCAGCCACTTAAGTATGCATTGAAGTTAATAAATTAACCCAATAATTAAAAATAAGCAGTGGCCCTTATTTTGTTAAAGCTAAATCCTTGACTTTAGCCTCAAATGAAACTCCTTAACAGAAAACAGCGTTAATGTGATGAATATACATATTAATACATGAAGCAAAAACTTTGTATCTCTTTTTACGAAATCACACGGACAAAGGAATATCACATTTGGCACAGTTAAAGTTTAAAGGAGAGAGAGTGCACAAAACTAATCAATACTAATTATTATACATTGTAAAGTCTGTCGTCCTCTCTGTCTTTCTGTTACGCTTTTACGGCTAAACTACAACAACTATTTGTATGAAATTTGGAATGAAAATAGTTGAAAATCAAATATAGGATACTTTTTTTTCGGGGATCAAAGTTTGTATGAGAAATCTAAACCGCTTAGCCGATACTAATGAATTTTGTTTTCTTGCTGAAAGTAACAAGGGTGAAGCTACGGGACATAGCTAGTCTTTTTACCCAACTATAGCGAAGCAAGGAGGAAGGCGTATGTATTATGTATGTATGTCTCTATGTCCGTTCCTTTGTCCCCTTGTAACTATTAAACCAGTGAACGTATGTTGATAAATGATACGTCGTTGGATTTGTCTTGATGGCGCGAGTGTTACTGGATATATTAAAATAAAAACAAATCATCACAACGACAACCAGACTTGTCAAAACTAAAAAATCTAAAATCATCAAACTATGTCATGTGGAATATTTAAAAATGATTATGAGTTTCTTTTACCATTTTTCATTTTGAACAACCGTTTAGGAATTATAACGTTTTAATTATATAAAAGGACCGAAAAATTGTTTGTTAATATTAAAGCTGAAAATAAAAAATGTTATTTATAAAAACTAAGAAAACCGACTGCTCAATTGAAACGCAAGAAACAAGCACATTTTCATTTTAAAAAGTGACAAGCAGGCGGGACTCGTCCCATTTATTTAATTTAAATTATATTATGTTCAATAGGCATTCGGAACAATTTTAGATATTTTCGAATTACGTCCACTGAGCCTCTTGACTGGGCCACTTGTAAAGTCAATTGTAAAGGTATCTTGCAATAAAACTTGCCACTGAATAGTGAAAAAAAATGTTTACCAAAAAATTAAACCGACTCCCAAAAAACACTGCAAAGTGAAAAATAACTTTAATTTCGGTAGTCGGTGTCTTTAGTTTTGTATTTTCGTTTTTGGCACCGACTTCCGAAATTAAAGTTATTTTTCACTTTGCAGTGTTTTTTGGGAGTCGGTTTAATTTTTTGGTAAAAAGTTTTTATTTCACTCTTTTTAGTTGGTTGATTTTTAATTTACCTAGTTACAAGAGCCTAAATGTCAACTACTTATAACATTTTACAAAATATTGCTTTTCCCAATACTGGGCCGTTAATTTTTGAGGAGTTCTCCTGGTACTTCACCATCAGCTATACATCGCCATATGCATTGTGACGAGCACCAAGTGCTTAATATCCGTATTCAAGTAATCGAATCGCAATCCACAAAATACTTATTATTGAGTAGTTTCGGCGGCCATCTGTGGTCTTCATCATCAGCTCCACTTCCCCAAATGGTACTTTTTGTGAGCAACTGCACAAGTTACTATAAGAAATACCCAAAACGCCATAGGTGCGCCTATAATATTTGAAGAGTTCCCTCGATTTCTCCAAGATCCCATCATCAGATCCTGACTTGGTGACAAATGGTACCAATTTCAAAGTATACCCTATCAAACAAAAAAAGAATTTTCCAAATCGGTTCAGCCGTCTTCGAGTACTCGGTGATCATACATTAAAAAAAAAATATATATACAGGGTGTGGCGGAAATAATGGATAACCCTGTAACTGCCAGTAGGTCATATAATGGTCTATCATATATCCCAATTTCAAACTCAGGTGGTCAGGCATTTCAAAGTTATTTTTATTTGTTTATTTTTTTTGAAAATATTGTACCTATTTTATAAAATCAGCTGCCGTTTCAACATTTAACGGAGTTTTTTTATTCTGTTCTTTGCGGTCTGCTTCTGAATGTTTGTGTAATCACACGCGTATGAAGATTTTTTGTTACACTCTAAGATGATTTCAGAAAAAAACACATAATACTTACTTTTTAGTTTTTTTTAATTGAATCCTGTAACTTTGACTCCATACTCTGAAAAAAAAATGTATGGCACAGTTATGGCCCATTACTTTAAAAAGTTGTCCATATCATGCGGATTCTAAAATGGTATCATAGTGGCCAGTATCGTACGAATGTGCAAAACTATTTCAGTTTGAATTCAAAAGGTTCATAATTTCAAAAAAATATTAAATTCAAAAAAATGTGATTCTGTATTTTACTAATCTTCTGTGTCATGTAAATTGTTGTAAAAACGTTTCTAACTCACTTTGACATTGCTAAAACACCACTCAGGTAATAAAAAACCCAGTCTCACTTTCTTTGGGATGACAGAGCTATTGTGCTTCCAGGCTGTGGCTTTTTATTGATTTACTTTAAAGAGGTAGATAATAACGAGTTTAAGACTCCTTACTTAATTAGGTAATTATTTTACAGGTCAATTGATACAATAAAAAGCAATGTTCATGACACAAATGTATTTAAAAATCATACAAGATGTTCGAAATGAGCCCCATCGGCTGCGATGCAAGCTCTGCACCTTCTAATAAATGAACGTTTGATGCGACGTGCAAAGCCTGCCAAACTTATTTCCTGAGCAGCAGACTGCACACGTTGCCGCAATTGCTCCACAGACGTAATCTCTTCTTTGTAAACTTTTTCTTTTAAACAGCCCCAGTAAAAGAAGTCTAATGGGTTCAGGTCCGGCGAACGGGGTGGCCACAATATTGGCCCTAAGCGCCCTATCCAACGTTCTGGATATGTCTCATTCAGGTGCTCTCTCACTCTTGCCGCATAATGTGCAGGGCAGCCGTCGTTTTGCAGCCACATGTTCTCACGTGTTTCATTAGGAACGTCTTCTAACAGCTCGGGTAAATTATTTTGCAGGAAGTTCAAATAGCTTTCAGCATTAAGAGTCGGTGGCAGCTCAAACGGACCAATAATTTGGCCGTTAATTATTCCTGTCCATAAATTGATTTTCACTTGGTACTGCGATCGGTCTTGTCTAATTAAATGTGGATTTTCAAGCTGCCAACTGTGTAAATTGTGTATATTCAAATACCCGTCCTTCCTGCATGTAGACTCGTCACTCCAGAGGATATTTTCAAAGAAATGTGGTTGTTCTCTAATTCTTCTCAACATTATACGACAAAATTCTTTTCGTGCTCGGTAGTCCCTTGGAAGTAATGTTTGCACCCTTTGATAGTGGTAAGGGTACAATTCGTGACGTTTTAATATGCGATGTACTGTTCTGGTTGACATTCCAGTAAACCGAGATAAAACTCGAATGGATATGGTAGGATCTGCTTCTACTAACTCCATAACTTCTTCTTCGTTATTGTAGACTCGTGGTCGTCCTTCACTCGCGCCGCCCACACCTGTACCAGGTATTCTTCCCTCACAGTAGGCATTGTGTACGCGAATAAAAATTCGGTAATCAGGGTGTCGACTATTCGGGTACCTTTCTCGGTAAAGTCTTGCCGCTTCATTGGCGTTGCCTCTACATTCACCATAAATGTAGTGCATGTTGGCATATTCTACCGATGTGTAACGTTGAGGCATTGTCAACAGCGCACTTGCCACAACAGTCCGGGTACAGTAAGCAATGTCGTCGGGATCACTAAACAACGCAAGTCCAAATCACAGGCAAATCAGAGTCCGAAAAGAAATGCAGTAAGTCACGAGTTAGATTTAACGAACGAAAAACAGGGAGCAAAGGCGCGTGCGACTACGTACGACAACGAACGGGATCACACTGAATGATGTTATGAGGAACTATTGATGTGGTGATTCTAAAAAAAATACAGCTTGCCTTTTTCTATTTTGCACAATAGCTATATTGTTTCCATCGAGCCAGAATTCCAGGTAGCCCCAAACAAAGAAAGGACCGGTTTTTTTTTACCTGAGTGATGTTTTAGCAATGTCAAAGTGAGTTAGAAACGTTTTTACAACAATTTACATGATACAGAAGATTAGTAAAATAGAGAATCACATTTTTTTGAATTTAATATTTTTTTGAAATTATGGACCTTTTGAATTCAAACTGAAATAGTTTTGCACATTCGTACGATACTGGCCACTATGATACCATTTTAGAATTCGCATGATATGGACAACTTTTTAAAGTAATGGGCCATAACTGTGCGATACATTTTTTTTTCAGGGTATGGAGTCAAAGTTACAGGATTCAATTAAAAAAACTAAAAAGTAAGTATTATGTGTTTTTTTCTGAAATCATCTTAGAGTGTAACAAAAAATCTTCATACGCGTGTGATTACACAAACATTCAGAAGCAGACCGCAAAAAGCAGAATAAAAAAACTCCGTTAAATGTTGAAACGGCAGCTGATTTTATAAAATAGGTACAATATTTTCAAAAAAATATAAACAAATAAAAATAACTTTGAAATGCCTGACCAACTGAGTTTGAAATTGGGATATATGATAGACCATTATATGACCTACTGGCAGTTACAGGGTTATCCATTATTTCCGCCACACCCTGTATATATACGCGTCGAATTGATAACCTCCTCTTTTGGTCGTCGGTTGAAAATGAGTGATGACCTTTTGACTGCATTATAGATAGTCGTATCTATAATACACAATAGAAATTCCGAACTTGAATTCGTACAAATATATTTTTGTTTTTAATTAACTAAAATAATTGAATTCAACTGATTTATCCAGCTTGAAGTCTAGGGCAACGGCTTCTTTTTCCTGGTTGGGAAAATCATCGAATGACTTCTCCCGCTCTGGGTAAAGCGGAAGGGAGTGTCAGACTTCTACTGACTAAAAACCCACCCTGTTCCATCAGCTGCCCTTAAGTTCCGGGGCTGCAGTATCTCGTTAGAAAATTACCGTAACCCTTTAATTTATGACATGCCTACTTTATAAACAATTTTATAAGTATGCCAATGCTACATATTTTCTTAATTTTCATATTGGAAAGAAATAAGCTATTAAATTTCGCGCATCTCTACGTCGGATAAGTAAAACTATAATGACTTTTTCTCAGATTTGGATTTGTTTTGTGTACCAGCTAATAGCGTTGATTCAACTGATCAAAGATAAAAATATGTAACTATAATGTAATTAATTTGAAATCAAACTATAAAGTAACAGTAATTTTGTATTCTTATCTAGCGCCTTAGTTAATAACAGATTTTTTAATATTTTTTATATGCTGTGGATAACGTCGTGGGTTATACATTTGTAATTTGTATGTATGTGTATTCATTAATTGAGACAAAATGTGTAACCGTTTGTTATTCCAAAATAAATAAATAAATAAATTAAAACCAAAGGCACATGTGAATGTGAAAGTTGGCTTTTAATAACAAATAAATCAATCATAAAAATGTTTATGATAATGAAATAGTAATAATATGGGTTCCATGTAATACACAGAATCCATATTATTACTATTTAACATCATAACATAAATACCATACTCAAAAAGCGAAACTCGAAGCTTGGCAACAGTCGAGAACAATTTCCTTATAGACCGCCCAAGCCGTGGGTGAACAGAAATAATAAATTAGTGTGATAAGAGTCATAGAATAAAGAGCTACTGAAGGTTGGTTCCGTATAACGAAACAAAAGTACTCACAGATATTTATTCACTTATACAACGTGTAATTTAAAGGATATAATTATACAAACAAAGTGCACGGCTTCATTGGTTTATAATCCTATGCCTACAGTAGAACTTTCAATTTTATATTAGAAATTTCAATACATTGATAGAGAGACTGAATTTTTGAAATTAAGAAGAACGAAGATAATTATCGTGTTATTGGAAAGTTATTAGTTATACCCTCGTAGTGCTGCGACATGTTTGTTTCAAGAAACTTAATAATTATGAAACTGATAATTTGGTATCAATCCTTTGAGTCACTTATTTTGCACTGAAACTGTGCATAGAGACTCCATATCAGATGTTTTCTTCAGCCCTTTTGGATAGATATGGGGTTTACGTTACACGTTGTATAATCAATTAATCATACGTGAAGAAAAACCGTTGTACCCCTTTTAACGAAAACTACACAGACGGAGAAATACGAAATTTGACACAGTTAAAGTTTCTATAGAGAGACAATGCAGAAAGCAAATATAAGGAATTATTTTTTTAAATTATTGTCGATTTTCGATTACCTACTAGATGACCACTTATCTCGGTATACGGCAGCCTTATCTCGGTTAGAGATTTTTCTTCAAAGCAACCGAAAATGAAAAAGAAAAACATAGTTAGATAAATAAATAAATTTATGGACGCTTATTTACTAACAAACTGTTTCAAACAATGTACTTGTCATCATATGTTTTTCATTCTTTGAACTTCTGATCATTTCCTACCCTAAATTAATTCAGTAAAATACAAGTCTGTCCAGTTTGTACCAGTCAGCCATATGCTACTTTAATTTCACTACCTAGTTTGAAACACAGTAATGCGATAGTAAAAAATCTACCTATGACAGCATAAGAGTTCCAAACAAAACAGTTCTCAAGCATTTTCAGTTGATAGCCCTTTTGGTGTGAACTTGCTCAGCGCAATTTTTGTTGTAGTTAATTTTATAATTGTAACTTTGTTTTGTAGTTCTTGTGTGTATTTGTATTTGTTTTTATTATTGATTAAAGGCTCGCGTATGACCATCTTTCCTGATGGTAAGCGATGATGTGGTTGAAGAAGAATCTATCACTAACACAGGTTATATAGCTATCAGGAAACACAGTCTCCGGCAGGGAATTCTTCTCCCTAGTTGTACGCACAATTAATGTACTCTCAAAATGTTGGGTGCGTATGGGTGGGATGTCCACCATGTAACGATGGCACATCGCCGTTCGTCTTGTAATTCGATTATTGAATGGGGTTGATGGAATTAGATTGCGCCATTTCATCGCACACTCCTCGAAATGTAACTGAAAGAAAACCGATAGGCTTGTAACAAGTCGTCAATGTTCAAGACAGTGACAATGTTTGAGACAAACCTAGAGCGGTTTGTCTCAACCAGTCTCTCAGTACCAATGAGCCTTTTGACCCATTTCTGGATAGACTCAAGTGTGACTAAATGATTCTCTATTCTATTCTGTTCCAATGATTCTGATGCAGTAAGTGGCATTTATTTTATTTCATTACATTTTTTTTTCTAAGATAGCCTGTTTGGAGTCGATTCTCTGTATTTTATCTACTCTGTGTAACCACAACATACTGGCTACTATCAGATAATTGTTTCCGGGAATCGAATGCGAGACCGCTGAGCTTATTAGAATAATTTTATGGTCTTCTGTATTTGTAAATATTATGGTGTTTTGTTGGAAAATAGTAATAGAGATGTTATTGTGGAAAGTTTTTTCTATTTACACAGTTGATAAAGAAATTATTAATGTCTTGGTTAATGCCAGAATGCCAATTGTATTAAATTTGATTCTGCTATAGGTTTTACTAATATGATAGACGGGAAAAAATAAATTACGCTTGCTGCCGTCATTATGCATTATAGGTACTAGTATTTTTTTTCTTTTTTAATTTGTTGAGGCCTAATGCTAATTTGGAACAGTTGACGCAGCAGTGAGGCACATCTTTAAATCAATGCATGTCATTGATTTGATTTCATGATTGTAAAAATATTTTTGGTTGTTTTTTAATCAGTTTATTTTCTTACGTCTTGCTCAAGTGAGTGGTTAAGCGTTGGAGATCTCAATCCGAACTCCAGATACTGGTACCGAATCTATGTTCTAACGAGATACTGTGAACCTGGAAAACAAGGACTACTGAAGAAACAGTGTAGTTTTTACGTTAGTAGAGTAGCACCCAGAGTTGGAGGAGATATCACTCCGAAAATAAATGTTTTATTTTCATTCTTTATTACTGTGAGAAACAAGAGAGTACTTCTTTTCCATGAAATGGTCAGAATCCAGGTTTGTACAGCACAATATCAAGCAGCAATCAGGTACTGACATAGCTCAACACATGGGCATAGATTTTCAAAGAGATTTTTCATAACCACAGTATGAATTGTTTTAAAATTGATAATTTAACTAAGATAAGTATTATTGTAACAAAAATAATTTTCGAAATCGGTCCAGCTATCTTCCAGTAATCGGAGAAAATACATAAATAAGATTCCGATGATTTGAGAACCTCCTCCTTTGTTTGAAGTCGGTTAATAAGTATATCTCGTGCGCCACGCTTGTTCCATGTGCACGCATGCAAAACTAATGCCGGGACACGAGTGCCTCTACGTCGCGAGTCGTCTTGTGGAAACCTATAACATTCACTTCATAGACATCGATATTTTCTCTCTTTCTAGTAAAAAATTTAAAACACTCGCTATCAGTGCATTAGCATCGATTAATCCATGGACAATAGTCTGGGTTATCTGTAATCGTAATCGGTAGCAAGACAGCTACGTAGATGCATACGGAGTGCAAGTTTTAAGTTGCCTGTTCATTATCTACTCTGAATCAAAAGTCCTCAATGTGCGACAACTGTTCATCCTACGTGCTGTGCTACGCCGTCACTCCTTATTTCCCCTGGACGATCTAGTTCTAAAGAAACGCAAGGGTCACTCAGTGTGTAGTACGGTCCCATGTCACACTTCTCACTCTTCTCTAGCCGCCACTTTAATGTGCTTAATACCCGCATTTACAATAAAATCCCTCGGCTTATTGACATATTGTATACCCTACCCACTAAACATCTGAAAACCAAGCTTGCTAGTAGGCTGCAACAGTTATCCTATGAAAGCACTGAGTAAGTCTTGGATAACATCTCGTGAATTTTTTCTCATCCATAACTCTTCTTCTAACCATTGCTTCGTCTTTTCTTCTCTCCACAAAAGACACGTTTAATCACACCTACTTAAACTCAACTAACCACCACCTCAATCATACTCAACTACACACTGCCTTCACGTAAACACACCTTCGCGTACACACACCTTCACATACACACTCCTTCATGTACAAACACCTTCATACACATGTTATACAGTATGTTAACTAACAGAGGGCGTTCCCATTAACCCGTAATACTATAGCATCCATAAATGCTAAAAAAAATATTACCATTCGAAAACAAAATGTATTTTTTTTTTATATTAAAATATTCACTAAAAATGTTAAACTGATACGTAAAAGAAACACTCTGTACACGCGTACGCATTCATAAATAACTTGCAACATTGCCGTCCTTCAGTACGCGTGTACAGAGTGTTTCTTTTACGTATAGATTAAGAAAATTTGTGAATATTTTAATATTTAAAAAAATAAAAACATTTTTTTTTTGCGAATGGTAATATTTTTTTAGCATGTTCCCTACTTGCTAAAAAAATATTACCATTGCTATACTATTGCGAGTTAACGGGAACGACCTCTGTTCGTTAACATACTGTATATTATTCATACTATATACCTACTCTTTCAACAAATCGCACCACACATATCCGCATTATAGTCGCTCATTATTGTTGTGTATAGTATAAATACGCGAGGACTTTGTATCAAGGAGGAGACCTGGTGACCTGAAATACAGGCTTTTGGCCTAGCTCAGGCACCAGGCTCCCACAATATACGTAAGATACCCATTATTGTAGTACTATCTATGCATGTAATTTAAAGATATTGTGGTGAGTAAATAAAGGCATTTTATTATTAACAGCGAGAGAGAGAACAACGCATGTTTAGTTTACATATCATTGATGATAACTCATAAATCTTCTTATGCTTATAAATCCCATATAACCACCTTAACCCAAATTATCTATCACAACGCCATAAAAATATGCATTCCACAGCGCAGGACCCACAATCGTTTACCCACTGAGCCAATCGAGATATCAAAGGAAAATCGCTGAAATTCTACAGACTTATAAAATCGATATTTCAGGAAACAATAGCAATCAATTAATTTACAATTAATTTTGAATTGGCAAGTAAAAAAGTCAGTCTGTCGGTCGAAAAAAAATATATAAAGCTAAGGCATATAGTTATTTTTACAGGCGTTAAGGGTAGAAGAATATTCTGGCTTTCTCATAAATGATGTCGAAATTATCATCTGCTTAGACTTTTGGCTATGTTGTGTTTGACATCCAGTCTAACTGAATGCAGCTCAGTACTACATGGAATAGAATAAATAGTTTTACATGGAACGATTGCCTATGTCACGGAATAGATGAATAAGGTTGGAATGGTAAAGTGGGCGTGGCGAGCGCGCCACAACTATGATTCGGAACTCATAGCTCGACCGATTAATTCATTCACCGCGTTTAATACGCTTCGGACTACTTCAGAACACAAAGCTCTGCTTTAAAATGCCATATTGTGCAATAATAACCTGTAAAACGAAAACCCAGACCGCAAGTATAGAGCGAGGAGGTATATCTTTCCATCGGTAAGTCGAAAATAACATTTAATTACAATTTTATTTGTAAGAAACATTCTGATCACTATGAAATTCCCAACATTAACAACATTATTGTAACAAGTTACAAAAAATATACATGGCCCGATATGTACTCGCTTTATCAACGCAATGACCAAGTCCGCTTACAATGTACTGCATGCGTTGCGTCCTCAACACTTCAACCACTGACGTTTCGTCCTTTGCCCTGATTGGCCGTGATGCACGACACATGTTTATCGACAGTGAGTTACAATCAATAGCAAGCTCTCAATTTAAGTGTGTGTAATTTATTTGTGTGCATAATTCGCATACGTCACGGGCCTCTTGCTTGTAGTGGAGCTAAAGAGTGGGAGACAAGCGGCGACACGCGTTCTCATACAAATCAAATTTTCTTTCTTTTTTATTATCTTTCTTTAACTTTCTAACCTCTTTTATCTGTTCTGTGGCCTATATGCACTCTACAACTCAGTAGCTGGGTAACACAATACCCGTTGGCAAAACCGGTTTCAGATTTTCTGGCTTCTCATTTTGCCAGTCGTTACTGGTAAGTAACGACTGGCAAAATATACAAATGACAGCCGGAACTAATGGCTTAGAAACTAGATATGTTAAAATGGTCACCCTCCAAAGACCGACCTGCTCAAGCGTTGCTTAACCTATGGTATGGTATTGACCCATGCGGGCTTATTAAGCCGCATTAAGAGCTCGTGTCTAAGCAGACACGAGCTCCTAGATGATGTCGATATCACGTGAATTGCTATTGCTGATTTTTTTTATTTTAATGACTATTTTTAGGGTTCCGTAGCAAATGGCAAAAAACAGAACCCTTATAGTTTCGTCATGTCTATCTGTCCGTCCGTATGTCATATTAGGACTATACATGTGAAACTTGGTGGGTAGATGTATTCTGTGAACCGCTTTCCGATATTAAGAAAAATATTTATAAAAATAAAGGAGGCCCATATATGGAACTGAAACTGAAAATATTTTTATTCATGAAACCTATGCGTGTGCGGTATCTATAGGCAGGTCTTTAAAAATTACATTGAGGTTTCTAAAACCACTTTTTCACAAAGTTAATTGTTTAAAAGATATACGCTTACAAAGTGGTAAAATGTGTGTGTCCCCCCCCCCCCTCTAACTTCTATAATAATGGAGTGAAACTTAAAAAAAATGTAAAGATCTTAATGTAACCTTTCAGCCAAAATTAGTTTGAACGAGATCGGGTCAGCAGTTTTTGAGATACAGCATATTTTCCAAAACCGCAAATATAACTTTGTAATTCATACAAACACTATGAAAAACAAAGTTATTTGGCGTAGTTACTACGGAACCCTTTATGGGTGAGTCTGACTCGCACTTAGCCATTTTTTATACGGTTTAGAATATAATAAATAGCAATCGCAGATATTGATTGTCTCAAGCCTCTTGTTAGCATAAAATACAGCCTGACGATGATTTAAAAAAGAATCATGCTCCAATATTGTTGGAAATTTTAACTAAAGCATTGCAACACCAACATTAAAATGTAAATTGCAAAGTAAACTGTGGCAACATTCTTCCCTTCCATTTGTGACACTGGTCTAATACAAACGAGAATTTAACTCGTCCGCCTTTTATTTTAACTTCCTCGGCACCAACGTACCAGCACCTCATCAGCACCCACCACCACACTTACACCGCTGCACAAATATCATAAATCGTAACAGCCGCACGAGTCGATCTTAAAGTTAACCTTTAAGATGACCTTAACATAATTATACTTAAGGATCCTTCGTACCTTGGAAAACACAAAATTAATACTCAGCTGCATCCAATTATTAATGCCGAACCCAAAATAATTGGGAAAAAGCTGACCAGATGATGAATCTCTAAAATCTCTGAAACCCTCAGAATACAGGAAGAACCCCAGAAACGGCGTTCAACTATATTTGCAAGCCGCGCTCTGTGTCCAAATACAAGACTAGCGTCCGCTAGCCTCAGTTCCCACCCGCGTAATGTTGCCAGCTCAGACCTTATTTGTCCATTTTAGGGGTAAATTCTTCAGCAGGGAAGCTAAAATTTTAGATAGTTTTAATGTTACATAGAAACATAATTTCTCACACACACCACATACACACACACACACACCACAAATTTTGCAAATTTGTTTCGTAATCTTAATAGGCACTATGTTAGTCACGTAGAATGTTATGCAATTCTAACAATATTGTATACATAATTAATTAATTACTAATATACGGGTCGCACTGATAACCTTTCTTTTTTCAAGTCGGTTAAAATATTTTTGATTAATGAAGTTATTAATATACAAAGAATAAAAGCCCTCAATAGGTAATAAAAAGAAGGGAAAATCAAAACTCTTATATTGGCTACACTAATAAGATGGATACATCATTCTCTTTGACAATTACAAACTAAAGAATTTGTTTAGTAATTAAATAAAACGATAAGTGAATGCGCTAGTTATACGTGGAATGTGATCCCATCCTGTTTTTTTTAGCCCCGCTGCGTTTTTATAGGTAGGAATGATACAAGACGTCATAATTTAAATAAATTGGACACCGGTATAACACGTCACGTGATATGACGTTCATAGAACAACTGATTGGCTGCACATCAAACTACTTCATTTAGGAGTAATTTTTGTTGCTTCAGTATTAGGTGCGCTCACGGCTTCTGCTGAGCCAAAACCAAAAGGTGAGACAGCAAAAATTCAATACCAAACCATTTCTTAATTAACAGTCAAGCCTAAACCGATTTCACAAACTTCAGATGAAGACTTAGAGACAAAAGTCAAACTCTACAGTCGCATTCAGTTCCGTTGCGACTCGCCAACGAGACTGGCTGCAAAATTAAATCTCGTTTGTAATACTATGAAAAAGCAATGAAAGTTTCACTCCACTCTTGGAGTTTAAAATGGTTTTCATACTTTGTATACCTATCCTGTTATAGTTAATTAAATGTTACCTATTTACTTTCAACGGTGTATCGAGAACTTTGGAGGGGAAAAGTTTGGATTTCAATTTTTGGGAGTCGAAGTACGTACTTAAAGATTTGCCTACTAATTTGATATTGTTTTGAGTGCGGTGCTATAGAAATCTGGGGGCACGGCAGTGCCCCCGCCAAGTCGAGCAAAAAAGCGGCACGGCCGTACCATACTTTTCTCGAAGCAATTCAGGCCATTTTCGACCCCCTATAATATCGTTGTGGATAAAACTAGAAGCCTGAATTTTTAGTAACCAAGCAGGCATTGTATAAGTACGGTATATTTCAAATTTCATTCAATTTGAACCAGTAGTTTAAGAATTATAACGACTCAAAGTTCCTTAATTTTGTCACTCACTGACTGACCGATCATCAAAAGTCTAAGGCACTTCTAGCAGACATAGAAGCTTCAAATTTAGAATACAATTGGTGTTTAGTGTATGAATCAAGGAAAAACTAAAATATTTTCCAATTTCGGTCCAGTTTTCTAGATACATCAACTGCATAAATAAATTTGTAATCCCATGTATTTATTTACATTTACAGTTAATTAATCAGTGTACCTGTATATAGTATGTATAATATAATAGAATAATAGGTGTAGATAGGTATCTAGATATAACTATGTTCAAAGGAAACTTGTAAAATGGTCAACGGAATAAAAAAGCTAGAGAGAGGGCTTTAAAAAAATTCGTTGTTGGTATACAAAAAGTAGAAGGCACCGGAAAGGAAAAAGTAGGACTATCTACAAAAAGAAATGAGATCCCATAAAAAACAATACTTGTCAAAAAAACCAAGCCTCGCAACTCGGTTCTTCTATCATAAAAAGTTGTGAGACCCATGTAATACCAAGTCAGTTATTCGATTATTCAGTCCCTACTTAAGGGCCCTTCTGTCTAAAGTTGTTACGTAATTATCTAACCTAACAACATCTTATAGTGACCATATCAATATTAAAAATCTTTAAGGTTTTAAATAAATAGACTGACTTGGCAATCGCAAAAACAATCTAATTTATAAATGTATGTATGTATTACTTGTGAGTCTATATATTGTGTTTTCATGCGATGGCCGAGTCAATCTATTTATTTAAAACCTTAAAGATTTTTAATATTGATATGGTCACTATAAGATGTTGTTAGGTTAGATAATTACGTAACAACTTAAGACAGAGGGACTGAATAATCGAATAACTGACTTGGTATTACATGGATCTCACAACTTTTTATGGTAGAAGAACTGAGTTGCGAGGCTTGGTTTTTTGACAAGTATTGTTTTTTATGGGATCAGTCTTACTTCTCATCTTCTTACTATAATATTATATGAATGTTTGTGAGTAGGGATGGATGTTTTTGTTTACTCTGGATGAGCCCACTCTTGACCGCGATTGCGCCTGGCGGTAAGCGATAGACGAGGTCTACGATGGAACGACCGAGCTCAAAAGATGCCTGTTCACACGCAAAAACTACTGAACAGATCTGAATGAAATTTGGTATGTAGATAATTGAAATCCTGAAATAACATATAGACTCTCCCAGAATTTCCACGGGATTGGAATTTAGGTGGGCGCCAAAATGAGCCGTTTGTCAGACACTTGACAGGTAGATATGTGCGCACAGGCGTACGAGTCACAAATAATTGCTATTGTTTATTTGTTTTGATTAACTATAGGTTACTATCTTACACTATATGGATTAATGGTCTGAAATAAATAATGATTATATTGATTAACAGGAAAAGTATTAGCAGTGTTTCACGAAAAATCGATGAGAGAGGGAACGATTACTCTGCTAAACATGATTTCTCAGAAGGGAAGTTGTTATACTCATTGTACAGGGTGAAGTGGAAGTTAAACTAGATGGTCAATTACGCTACGCTTTCCCAAGAAATTTCACTAAACTCGTCTACCTTTGATATACAATAATCTGTGTGTAAGTAAGTGTCACAGTGTTTGTTCTCAAACTCCTCCAAAAAGCTTGTCCGATTTTTATGATTTTTCATAGGTAGGGTAGGGTAGGTCTGAGAACAGTTTGTAGGCAATTTTTATACCGCTATTTTACTTTTCAAGTGGAGGCCCATATTGAGTGGTGGATCACTATTAAACTACGACCGATCTCAAGAGTTGACGTCTCAGGAGGAAAATACTCTCTGTTAGAAACAGTTTCGTATTTACAATCTTCGCCTAGCAATAGACAGAGCCTGTCTCCCACGATAAGTTTTGATCGTTATGAGAATTTCTTTATTTTCCTTTAGAAAATCATCTAATGACTCCACTCTCTTTGGGTGGAGTGAAAGAGTTTCCTACCGCGCCGAGACGAGCCGTGGTATCTTGGTAGAACATTCCAACCAATAATAAAATACGATAAATATCCTAAGCTTAAGTTTAAACCTACTCGGGGTTGCGGAAATGTTCTAATAAGATACCGCAGCCCCGGAACTGTTTTTATTACTGATGAGCCCACTCTTGACCTCGATCTCGCCTGATGGTAAGCGATAGATGAGGTCTAAAATGGGACGAGCGAGCCCAGAAGATGCCTATTTACTCGTGCTTTAAAGGCTGAAAGGTCATAAGTGGCAGAGAACACAGAAGCCGGCAGAGAATTCCACAGCTTGGTTGCGCGTACAATAAATGTGGAGGAGAAGCGCTTGGTACGACAAGACGGTAAATCAACCAAGTGTGGGTGGTATCCAGCCATGCGTCTGGTAGACCGGTAGTAAATGGGAGATGGAAAAAAGAGTTTGAACCTACTACATAGATTTGAAAATGCTTTTATGTTTACGTTTCTGCTCTCAAAACGGTGAAAGAATGTATCGTGAGAACATCGTAAGGTATGTCTTAGGTCTAAAAAATCCGCTGACATGCGACACCCACCAACCCACACTGTGCCCTGTTTTGCGATTATAAATAATAAATATACCGTCTCAAACAAAAGAGGCCTGTGTCTGAGCAGTGGAAACTTTAATATGTAATTTTTTATTGTTTTTTTTTTTTTTCGATGGAATCGTAATCGAGTAACAGACTTCCACTGATGAAAAACCCACAATCCTCTAGTTGGTCTTGCGTTCCAAGGCCGCGGTATCTCTTTAGGATATTCCCGCAACACCAATCTGTTACCTAGATATAGTATTCTCTCCTAAATTGTAGCCAGTAGGAAACAATTACTCCACTAGAGAATTCCTCAAGTGGCTGCCGATCCGCCTTCGCCGGAATGCACATATTTTTAACCGACTTCTGAAAAAGGAGGAGGTTCTCAATTCGGATGTTTGTTTGTTTTTTTTTTTTTTTTTTTTTTTTATGTTTGTTCGGGCATAGCTCCGTCGCTCGCCAACCGATTTGAAAAATTCTTTTTTTGTTTGAAAGGGTATACTTTCCAAATGGTCCCATGAAAATTTTATCGACATCGAACAAGCCGTTTCTGAAAAATTAACAAAAGTCTAAAAAAATATTTACATTGATGATCTTTTCGGTTACTCTATATTGTGTTTTTTGTTCGCGCGTTTTTAGTTTTTTGTAGTTGACATTTTGGCTTTTATAACTAGATTAATTACAAATTGACCCACTAAAAAGCGCGAAAATAAAAACTTTTTTGCAAAAAAATAAAACCGACTTCCATATCAAAACACTACAAAGCCAAAAATAATTTTAATTTCGGGAGGCGGTGTGAAAAAAAAGAAAATACAAAACCAATAACACCGACTACCGAAATTAAAATTATTTTTGGCTTTGTAGTGTTTTGATATGGAAGTCGGTTTTATTTTTTTGCAAAAAAGTTTTTATATCATTACTCTACAGTATTTTCTTCAATCCTACAATTCCATTTTATCTCAAAGAACGTTTTAAGTTCCTTTATGACACACATGTTAGAGATTTGAGATCATCGGAGAATTTGAGACTTTCAATGCCTGCACATTTCACTAAATTCTATAGCTCATCGTTTACGGGGCAAGCTGTTCGTTTGTGGAATGCATTGCCGGTGTCAGTAAGACAAGCCCGGTCACTCGCTACTTTTAAAAGCTCGGTTGCTAATTATTTTCTTTCCAATTTATGATTATTCTTTTGTTTTCTCTCCACATGATGTTAAGAACACATTATAATTATATATTTTATTATTTAATTACCTATATCTGCATATATATATTTTTTTTTTCTCTGTTTTTATGAGTAATGTAGTAAGTACACTAATTTAGCCCTCCCCACTTTAATTAAATTTTTTAAAGTCATTCCAGAAGTTGTCTGGAAGATATCGCTTTCAGCGATTAGACCGCCACTGTTACCATAAAATAAGCAATATTGTTAAATAGGTGTGTTTAAATTTTGGTGTACAATAAAGTATATTATATCTATCTATTCCTCTCCTCAGCTATCCTACGCACAATGAAAGTAGGTTTCCCCAAAACGTTTTGCGCGAACACAAAATTCGAATTGACGGCAACAAAGACCCAATACCGTTGCTGTATTTCTGGCTAACTGCCTACTCCGACAAAAAACTCAACACAATACGAATTCGAAAATCTAAAAACACCATCGTATAAATTGGTATATTATTATAACTTAGTACAAACGACAGCCAATGACAAAAAGGACAAAGTTGCTGGAACCCAACGGCGGCGTCTTGGCAGCATCTCTGAGTGATTAAAATCTCCGGAGCGTGTATGCGAGATAATCTGGCATCAAACCAACGATCCTTTAGTACTGCTGGGAGGTTGTGAGTACATTGGGACTATCTATTACTTATTTTTCTACGTTTTTGTAAGGTTCTGTTCAGATTGGTGTTGTTTTTTCTTCTTACCATTTACCAAAACCTTATTTATTATGCGCATCTCCAAGGTGTGGAACTCTTTGCTGCCTTCTGTGTTTCCTACCACGTAATTAGCTTCAAAATAACAGTGAACAAGCTGTGTGGGCAATCTTTTGGGCTAGCTCGTTTTAATCGTGGATCTCATCTATCGCTTACCATCAGGTGAGAGTGGGCTCATAAAAAATGGATGAATACAGAAAATTCGTTTAAGCATATTGATATTTCTTAATTGTATGTCAAGGGTATTCTGGCAGAATAAGTGCAAAGATAAAAGAGTTGCCCACTTAGCTTTTCCTACGTTTTGCAAACTAAGCCGTATATACCTGCTGCAGAAGCCTAAATGACTGCTTTTTCCCTTTGTAAAGATATTATCTAACAATAGCGACCCAGCCCGGCTTCGATCGGTCTCATCCTGCTGATATATTAAAATCTTCCTCGTAAATCACTCTATCCACTGATTAAAACCGCCTTAAAATCTGTATTGTACTTATTATAGTAATTATCGTCAACATACCGACAGATAGACGCGCCGAAAGACTTTGTTTATTTATTATTTATTAAAACTTTACGCAATACAAAATGTACAAAGGCGGACTTAATGCCATAGGCATTCTCTACCAGTCAACCATTACAACATGTAAGTATTTTTCATTTAAAATTAAACTATTATTATATTCGTCCCTGATCCCACTTCATTTGGGATCGGTTCTCCTCACTTTCCTGCACCAGGACAGTCTGTCTTGGGTTGTCGTTTCAGGCAATTGGGCTTTCTTGAGATCTCTCCTTATCTGGGACCACCCGGTCAGTGGCGGGCGGCCCCTGCCACGTTTTAGTTCCGGGAAGTTAGGGCAATATTCACAACATGGTCCTCTTGGCGTCTTTAATACAAATAGTAATAAAACATCTCATTAGATAATATGAATAAATAAATACAATAACAGTGATAACAATATAAAAGCATTCACTCTCTTCAATCATTTGGTGTGGTCTGGTTCTGCTAGAATGTCCTCGATATATCATTAATGGATAAGTGTTGATCACAGCAGTATAAAATACTTGGAAATTCAATTTCAATAACCAACTAGAGTAGAAATTCTGTTCGTCAAAGAACGATTCCAGAAACAAACCGTTATCAAGTAAACCTCCTTTGTCTTCTAAACTATTCTACGAATTTCTAAATAAATACTATTATAGAATTGCATGATAAAAATAAAAATTTGTATCCAAATCTTTATTTAAAGATAAATTTAATTATGTTTATTTTCCACCACAAATTTTAATATGTAACCATTACTTCCCAATGAAGAAAAATATTACTTGCCAATTACTTGTTACAATATTCATGACTGGACTGGGGCGAGTGACCTGGAGTCCTGAAATACAGATTTCAGGACTCCAGGTCACTCGCCCACGGATCATTATACGGATTCGGATTTGTATCCGAATGTACCTACTCGTCCTATTTTATCAAAATAGTAACCTTTATTTTCACGTCTAGACTATTAAATCCGAAATATCACTTCAAAGGATAAGGCCTCCTATTGTGTCCACCCTTTGTTATGTTTTTTATTAAATAATTTTCATAACATAGCAGAGTGTAGGTACTCTGCTGTTATCTATCTATAATTCTATTTTATATCATATTAATAGCTGCTTTCATTGTGCGTATAACTAAGCGTAAACGTATAGCTAAGGAGTGGAATTTCCTGCCGGATTCTGTGGTTCCTAATAGCTATAACCTTGGGTTCTTTGGGTTAAGTGTGAATAGGGTCTTCTAGGTAAGTGTGCTTCGTCTTCGACCACATCATCGCTTACTATCTGGTCAGATGATGCAGGCGAGCTTTATCGATGTCAATCGGTAATAAGGTTTCATTCATTACATATCGATCCTGCTACATCCCTTAGAACTCGGAATCAAAATTGATACATGTCTGGTGAAGGTGTTATCCAGAAATTAGATTGTAGAGATCAGATACATGACTGATCCATGTAAATTGTACTCAGATGAATGACAGGGTCGTCTAATCAAATGCCATTAGACTGGGAAACGAATCTATCATACAACTAAAAACACAGCTCATGTAATCATTGCATATAAAGATACCCTGTAGTATACAGTATGTTAACTAACAGAGGGCGTTCCCGTTAACCCGCAATAGTATAAGCACATCAATTAGATCGCCGCACACGCGGCCCGTCATTCATAAATAAATTGCGACGTTGTCGTCCTTCAAGTACGCATGTACAGAGTGTTTTTTTTACGTATCAATTTAACATTTTTAGTGAATATTTTAATATTAAAACAAAATAAAAACATTTTTTTTTCGAATGGTAATATTTTTTTAGCATGTATGGATGCTATACTCTTGCGGGTTATGGGGAACGCCCTCTGTTAGTTAACATACTGTATAGTAGATCAACTTCAATAATGATATTTTTATCACCCCACAAAGACACCTGTTTAGTATCTAGTACCCGTGCGAAGCGGGAAGCAAGTTTTACATAATTATATCCTTATTTTCAAGAAAGTCTCCAGCATGAACAGGCCCCAACATCCGTAAACAAACTGCGAAGACCTTTGTTCCATCGCTGTTAAGGAAGCGAGCACTAGAATTGTTTACACCGCTTGATTTTGTATAGATATTGTTGGTTTTGCTGCTCTATTGCGCTCTTGACTTCCGTGTGTATAGAGATAAATTATTTGTTTTCTATTGGGACAGGTTTGTTTAAGACGACTAATAGTTTTGTAGTACAAAAATTTCGGATGTCTTTGTTCATGATCTCACTGGGAATAAAATCCTAAAACACTTTGTTTTTTTTTTCTTTAACACACAGATAAAGCATAATGACGCAATAGTTTGTTATCTTTAAGAAATAAAAATAAAATTAAATAATATCACGACGAATGAATAAGAGAGATTAACTTTTCAATACAGGCAACTCCAATTATTATTTCCCTCAAATATCAGCCAAAAACAAAATCTAAGGGACCATGACATACTACCAAAATATATCCGCACAAACGAAAACAAATCCAAACAGTAGAAACTCCCAGCAAACGTCCAATATTAAGCCCAAACTTCGGCGTATATAAAAAACAATTTTCGATTCGTCATAAAATTACAACTTGGTCTCTAAGAATGGTCGAGCTAAGATTTATGTCTTAATTTTGACAGTCCCATAAGGTGTTCGGGGCGGAATAAATAAGTTATGAGTTATCGTCTCGCAATTGGAAAAAGGCCTGGCACAAATGTTACCTTTGGATGGAGGAAGTTTTTCTACACTATGTGTATTTAGGATTGCTAAGTTATTTTGTCTTTTACTTGTCGTTTACTTTTGTGTAGCTCGTGACTCAAATAGTAACAACTGCACGGGTCGATCTTAGAGGTTAAGGAACGCTTGCTGAGATCAGTTCTTAGGTGGGTGACCATCTGACATATCGAGATTCCTACATGGTACCGAATGTCTTTACCATGTCAATATCCTTTCATCAAGTATGGCTAGAGAAATCATGTTTGATATTTTTTTTATTACTGTTGGGCCCACTCTTGACCTCGATCTCGCCTGATGGTAAGCGATAGATGAGGTCTAAGATAGGACGAGCGAGCCCAAAAGATGCTTATTCACTCGTGCTTTAAAGGCTGAAAGGTCATAAGTGGCAGGGAACACAGAAGCCGGCAGAGAATTCCACAGCTTGGCTGTGCGCACAATAAATGTGGAGGAGAAGCGCTTGGTACGACAAGACGGTATATCAACCAAGTGTGGGTGGTACCCAGCCGTGCTTCTGGTAGATCGGTAGTGAAAGGGAGATGGAGGAATCAGGTCATGGAGCTGCTGCGCACACTCCCCGAAGTACAATCTGTAGAAAACCGACAGGCAAGCAACGGTTCGCCGATGAGCCAGACTATGAGGCTTGTCCACCAGCACCTCGTCGTCTAGAAGCGTTTTAGCTCTGCGCTCGATCGAGTCCAATGCAGCAAGTTAGTACTTTGCAGAGCCATCCCACAAGTGGCTACAATACTCCACGTAGGAACGGACACTTCTGCTTTAACGGACCTTCACGGCTTTAAACAGATTTAGAAGCTATCCAGGCGTGAAATACCGCCTCACCTTGTGTAGGATTCCCAGCTTTTTTGCTGCAGTCTGAGTTCTGGACTCGATGGTTGAGCCAAAGTTGAGTTCGTGTTATGCTTTCGTTTCGGAGGAAAAATCATCAAAACATGTCTCTTCGCTCGCTCTGGGAGCGAGAAGGCAGTGTGAGACTTCTACTGACTAAAAACTGACCCTGTTTCTTCAATTGCCCTGATATTTTGAGGCTGCGGTAGATATCCCTTTAGCACATTCCCGCAATGGCGGCAGTTGCATTATGCTTGTGAACGTTGTTTATGAATCGTGGAGTTTTTGCTGGTTCTTCTCCATAGGAAACGATCAATCCAAACCGTGCACTAACTTCTGACGTTTTATAAGTGCCCATCTAAACCTATGTGATATAAAATAAATTTGTTTTTTTTTTTTATTTTGAACGCGTGTTTGCCTTATGAGACACCCAATCAAACATTTCTTTTTAACCGACTTCAAAAAAGGAGGTTCTGTATTAGATCAGTATGTATGTATGTAACCTAGATAAATGAATAGGTTTCATCACCTCGGGTGTGCCCGAGAATGCGGCGTTCTTTGCCTATTAAACTATTCATTGGCGTGGCACTGACTTCAGCCATGTGAGTAGATACCTAGCCCTTATTTTTAACGGAATTAGACATCCAATAAAACAATATTTGAGATTATTTCTCTCTTTGTAGTGCAAGTCTTTTTGTAAGTTTCTAAGTCGGTTATATTTTGAAAAAAAAATTTTTTTTAATTCTTTCTTTTTTGAGATAATAGCAAATATAACCCGAATGTCTCTTTCCCAAAACAATGAAATACAGATATCAGATTGCAGTCCACAATACTTTGCTTTCCCGGAATAATTGGTCCACAATCAGTGGCAGGTATGCAATAATTATAAGTGTCATAACCACAAAGGAAGCGATATAAAATCAATTTTGTGCAAGCTGTAGTGCCCGGGGTCAGAAACTCCGTACATATAAATAACGGTGACCAACACTAATTTTGCACCAGCTAAAACAATGTTAATTTTATAAACAAATATAATAATAATGATAATCCATTTATTTTATGATAAAAAGACTCATAAATACCTAAAACTAAGTTCATCATCAGTTTAACGTTTTCCCAAATCCCAACCGGATTCAGCTGAGTATAAGTGTTTACATGAAGCTGGTCCAGGGAGCAACGAGGGTGCCGGATGTTGAGTCACACACAGCCAATTGCTTGGATCTTCTGCTGACTACAGATCCAGACCGCTACTTGGTAACGATATCTTCACCGTTAGGTAGTCCCGACCACTGACTAATGAAGTCTATATCCGTTTACTCTCCGCCCGATCTCAGCCTTAATGGCACTCGGCGGGTTTGGCGATACAAGTCAGGATTGGGATGGCATGCGATCTTTCTTTGCATGTTATCCTTGACAGCCTACTTGCTTTTCTTCAAATGATTCATCGTCGTGTACAGACGCCTTGGCAGATGTTTTGCGACCAGGGATGGAGTACTACATTCCGTTTTCTGACCTAACAATGTCCGGCAAAGCTTGACGTTGGTTTGGCGCTGAATGTGTTTAGCGCTGAAGCGCTTAAACACGCGGCGTACTAGCATGGGTCGATGCTCGAAACTGCAAAGCAAATGACGTGGATCAGAAGAAGAGAGCCTTCAGCAGGGCTGCTAGTACTGCAAGAAGGTTTTGCTGGCTCAGTGTTTTGAGGTCTCAGTTTGACCACGTTAGTCGCAGGGGAGTTTTTATTAGCAGCTAAGGAGTTTGACACTCTCTTCCGCTCCACACAGAACGAGAGGACCATTTTGGTATCCGTCCATTTCTGGATCAAAATTGGTTCTGCGATTTAAGCTTGAAAGCGCAACAAACTAACGAACTCACTTTTGGACATTATTTCAAGCTAAGTTATCCAAAATCTACACAGACAAAGTTAGAAGCAAAATGATAGTGAGAAAAAATATTCTGTTCGTAAACATATTGGAACGAAATCAAGCGTGTACCTTTACAATATAATTATTGGTGACACGGCTATTGTAGTCGCATTCAGTAATTACTGTGTACTTGTTCATTTAAATTCAATGTGTGGGAATCTGTTGTTCAAGGGTTGAGGATGACTATCCCCTCGTGATACAGTTTTATACTAGTACGAGTGGATAGGGCGAATCAGTCTAAAGACAGCCCAATCATAACCATATTTACATTGTACCTTCATACTCAACGATCTGTTTATTTTTGTGTTTATTATTAAGTTACTCTGTATGGTTGTCTAAATTTGTGTGAATAAATAAATAAAATAAATAAAAATAAAAAATTAAGCTTTTATGTTTTTAAGTAATTAATTGGTTATTTTTGGGAGCTTTGTTGCAAGTGGCAATTTGGAATAGTGCCGGTTCAAGTCAAGTGAATCAGCAAATTGTATGTTTGATAATAATATAGAATGTATTAATGTTTTGATTTCTTATATGGTAAATTAATATAGTCCGTTTTATAAGGAATAGTGTAGTTTCCTGTGTTACAAAATAATTATTTTATTTAGTCCATTAGGTAGATTTTCAAAAAATATTGGTTACGTTGTGAGATACGCAGGTTATGGAAATGAGACGCAAATGCAGGTTGAATATGGTATGCTTGTATTTTCAAAAATCGTTTCCTTATATAGGTACAGAATCTGTTGCAATAATTAATACATAGCGGGTATATATAAAAAGTTATTTTTAGAAAAATAAAATTACCCTACGTGCTACGTTTCTAACTGTGAGGATGCTATTCCGCTACAGTACACCCCCTCAAGCGAAGCGTACTACTGGTTTTACTATTCTTCCCGATCGCGTTGTTCTCTGCGTGTCATCATTTCCTTGTTCGTTCATAGTGTAGGCAGGCTTGAGTCGGTCGATCGAGACGTTGGTTACTCTTCCTGGTAGCTGGAGCTTGTAGTACTTCTCACATCTTTCTATTACGGGATATGGACCTTCATATGTCGGTTGCAGTGGTTTTTTTGTGCAATCTCTGCGTAGGTATACGTTTCCACAGGTACGTAGGTCGGAGTGTACAAACATGTTGTTGTTGTTATGCGCGGTCTCGGCTGGTCGGTATGCGTTGATAGTGCGCCGCAGCTGTTCAACGTAATCGTGACTCATTTGACTTCCTTTTGTTTCAACAAAAAAATCTCCTGGTAATCGCAGCGATGTTCCGTAGGTGTATTGTGCAGGACTAATCCCTGTGTGGCTACGAGTAGCCGCGCGCAATCCGAGTAGTGCGGTGGGTAACTCGTCAAACCACTTCCCGTTTTCTCTAGCAGTGCAACGCGCGGTAAGTGCGGCTTTGAGTGAGCGGTGCCACCGTTCGATGATTCCATTTGATTGTGGATGATATGCAGTTGTTCTCGTTCTGTTTATTCCCATTAGTTTCATCAATTCAGAGAAAAGTTTGCTCTCAAACTGACGACCTTGATCGCTTGTTATCGTGACGGGACAGCCAAATCTTGTTATCCAGCTTTCATATATCGTTTTGACTATTGTTTCCGCGGTTATGTCGTGGAGAGGTAATGCTTCGGGCCATCGTGTGTACCGGTCGATAATAGTGAGTAGGTACTTGTGTCCATATTGTGATGGGGGTAGGGGCCCAACAATGTCGACATGGATGTGTTGGAATCGTTCCGATGGTGGGAATTTTGCGATTTGACTCATTGTATGTCGACTGACTTTTGACTTTTGACAGGCTTCACAGGCTTTCGTCCATCGTCCCGCGTCAGCATTCATGGCTGGCCAGAAGTATTTTTCACTGAGTATTTTTCTTGTTGTGCGCGTGCCGGGGTGACTGAGGTTATGTACACTTTCGTACGCTGCTCGGCGAAATGTTTCGGGTAGGTACGGGCGAACGTGTTGTGTAGATGTTTCGCACAGTACTTTGCAATTTGTGTTGGGTAGAATTATGCGCTTCAATTGTAAGTTGCTTTGCTTCAATAAGTCACGTATGGTGCTGTCTCTTTCTTGCGCTGTGGCTAGTTGCTTGTAGTCGATCGTTGTAGGACAGGTGATAGTTTCTGTGTTGATCCGTGATAATGAATCTGCGACTATGTTATCTTGCCCGCTGATATGACGTATGTCGTTTGTGAATTCGCTTATGTACATGAGTTGTCTGGCTCGGCGCGGTGTCTCGCTGTCTGACGATGTTTTATTTATTGCGTAGGTTAGCGGTTTGTGGTCTGTGAATATTATAAGATGTCTTCCTTCGAACATTTTTCTAAAATGCTTCACAGCCATGTATATAGCTAGCAGTTCTCTGTCGAATGTGCTATATTTGACTTGCGCGCTTGACAATGATTTGGAGAAATATCCCAGTGGCTGCCATTTGTTGTGTACATATTGTTGCAGCACAGCACCAGCGCACTTATCGGAGGCGTCAGTCATTAATGCGATCGGTGCGTTATGTGAGGGGTGAGCTAGTAATGCCGCGTTTTGTAGGCCAGCTTTACATAACTCGTAACTCAGGGCATTGTCATTCCATACTATTTTTGTTTTATCTCGTTTCTTGCTATTGTGCAAGTATGCATTTAGAGGTGCTTGTATTTCGGCTGCCTTTGAAATGCAATCTCTGTAGAAGTTGACGGTGCCAAGGAATCTTCTTAATTGTTCAATGGTTGTGGGTAGTGGAAAGTTGGTGATTGCTTCCACTTTTTCTGTTGGAGGTTTGATGCCATCTTGTGAGACAGTGTGTCCAAGGAATTTGATCACTTTCTTGCCGAATACACATTTAGCTGGATTTATAGTGATGCCGTATTTGTTTAGTTGTTTTAGGACGGTTCGTAAATGTTGTCTGTGTTCTTCTTCTGTTCTCGAACTTATTATTATGTCATTGACAAATGGGTAGGCATAATCGAGTCCGTGGAGTACTTCGTGAATAAAGCGTTGGAAGGTCTGTCCTGCATTTTTCAGTCCTGGGCACATCCGGGGAAATTCAAATAGCCCGAATGGTGTTATGATGGCGGTTTTTTCAATGTGATCTTCCAGTACAGGCAGTTGTTGGTATGCTCTATTTAGGTCAAGAGTTGAGAATATTTGCTTCCCGTGCAACTGGTAAGTGAAATCCTTCAAACATGGTACAGGATATCTGTCTGGTTTCGTTACGGCATTTAGCCTTCTGTAATCTCCACATACGCGTAAGTCTCCGTTTGGTTTGGGTACCACGTGAAGTGGACTGGCCCAGGGGCTCTTGCTTGGTCGGCATAATCCCTGATCCATCATAGTTTGAAATTCTTTCTTTGCAGCTTCGTAACGGTGAGGTGGCAGTGGACGAGCTTTGCAGTATAATGGCGGCCCTGTTGTTTCTATATGGTGCTCGACGTTGTGCTTCGGAGTATTTTTCATAGTGGAAAGTCTTGTAATATCGGGGAATTCCGCCAATATGTCATGATATTTTTGTTCCAGGTCTATGGTTCTGATGGTTGGTGCTGTTGATTTGCAGATGGACGTCTTCACTGACAAGTTTGTTATCTTGTCGATTAAACATTTTCCAGCGAGGTCGACTAGTAGGTGATGGTGCTTCAAAAAATCAGCGCCGATGATGGGCTTGCTGACTGCTGCTACGACGAACTTCCATCTGAATGGTCGTCTCAGGTTGAAATCCAGGTCCATTGTTTTTTCACCGTAGGTAGCTATTTCGGTGTTGTTTGCTGCATATAGTTTGAATGCGGTTGGTTTCAAAATTTCACAGCGTTTCCTGGGAATGACGGATATGTTTGCACCAGTGTCGATGAGAAAGCTTAGATTTGTCTTCTTGTCTTTCAAAAATAGACGGTGTGATTTTTCCCAGGCGCCAGATTCCGTCTCTGCTAACACCTGTTTTAGTTTCCCGAGATTGTTGGGTGCTTATCTTCGTAAGTACATGGTCTAGTACATTTCCGCGCTTCTGCGCCGAACTTCCGATGAAAGTAACAAACGGAATTGTCGTTGTACTCGGTCCTGTGATTAAAGTCCGCTCGGCGGTTACCATGCGGCGAACGGTACGTACTGCGTGATCGATGACGCGTGCCGCCTCGCCAGTTGCGCCCGCGCTGCCTTCCGTAGCGGCTGTGGTGTGTTTTTAATTCTGATATTTCTTTTGCCAACATGTCGATCTTCGCGTGAAG
Organism: Tholera decimalis; assembly: GCA_943138885.2. Lineage (NCBI taxonomy): Eukaryota > Metazoa > Arthropoda > Insecta > Lepidoptera > Noctuidae > Tholera > Tholera decimalis. Next base: position 34,366,313 of record OW964565.2, read on the forward strand.
CAATGCGTTTTCATGATTTGTAGCTAAAGGTGGAGTGGACGGTGTTGCCGGTGACGAAGTGTTGTGTACTGCTGATATTTGGTGGTGAAGTTGCTCTAGCATTTTGTCGGCCATTACTGCTAACTCGTTTAATTCGGTTTTCTTAGCTATAGTTTCGCTCACAGCTAGTATGGCGCGGACTGATGGGGGTAGGTGCTTCGACCATATAACACGCAGCGTGTTCTCGGCAATGTTGTTTCCGGCTAAATTTTGCATGCGGCGTAGCAGTTGTGAAGGCTTCAAATCTCCAAGTTCCACGTTGGACAGTAGCCGCTCGAGTTTAGTGTGGTCGCTCTCGTCATAGGTTTGGATAAGCCTCATCTTCATGGTGGCGTATCTATTGTTTTCTACTGCATTTTTAGTATCGAACATGATGTCTTGAATTTCGTCTAGATCTTGTAGGTCGAGTTGGCGGATGAGCAGCTCTGATAGTTCCTTGTCGCTTAGTTTTCCAGCAGACACAATCGCTTCAAATTGCAGGAACCAAAGCTTGATTCTGTTCCTCCATAATGGCGGTATCCGTTGATTGTACGAGACGGCTGATAGTTCGTGCGAATCCTGCTGCGGTGATGATGTACTGCTCCGATCGCTCGGTTTCAAAATATTTGAGGTCATCATTTCGTCTTGAAGTTTCTTCCGTCGGGGTCACCACTGTGAGATACGCAGGTTATGGAAATGAGACGCAAATGCAGGTTGAATATGGTATGCTTGTATTTTCAAAAATCGTTTCCTTATATAGGTACAGAATCTGTTGCAATAATTAATACATAGCGGGTATATATAAAAAGTTATTTTTAGAAAAATAAAATTACCCTACGTGCTACGTTTCTAACTGTGAGGATGCTATTCCGCTACAACGTAATATTTGCCTTTTCAAGTCAAGAAAAATTCACTAAGATGGAAAGCTTCAACGTACAGAAGTGGGGGCTGCTGACGTCACACAGTGCTAAGAATTATACGGATGTGTGACGTCACGCGAAATTTCAACTCACTGTATCGTCTACATTTTTAAATTACGTGAAAAAATAAAAAATACGTGTCCAATGTTTTTCGTTAAACTACGTGACGGACTAAATAAAATATTTTAGGAAACTACCCTATTGAAAAGCAATCAAAGAAATCCCTGTCTGCGATTAACTTATTTTATCACACACATTTTACTACTGGAAGCGTATATCTTTTAATCGATTATGACAAAGTGGTTTTAGAAATCTCCATGTCATTTTTAAAGACCTGTCTATTGATACCACACACGCATAGGTATCATGAAAAAAAATATATATTTTCAGTTTGAATTTCATGTATGGGGAGCCTCCCTTTATTTTAATTTTTTTTTTCTTAAGGTCGGAAAGCTGTTTACAGAATACATCTACCTACCAAGTTTCACATGTGAAAATGTCTAGTCTTAAGAGTTTCGGAATAAAATGGTTGTGACATACGGACAGACGGACAGACAGATAGACATGACGAAACTATAAGGGTTCCGTTTTTGCCATTCGGCTACGGAACCCTAAAAATGGGAGAAGACACTGACTCCTGTAACACAGGTTAATGCCTAGCTCAGGATTGAGGGCTTCAACAGCTAATGTAACAATTTTTTATGAAAATAAATAAATTAATTAATCAATAAACATTAAATTAATCACTAAATCAATAAATCTACTTAGCCTTTTCCCAACTATGTTGGGGTCGACTTCCAGTCTAACCGAATACAGTTGTGTACTTGGGTTTTATATACAGGGTGGCAGGGACTTCGACGCACAAACGCTTACCAGGGATTCGGTACATGATTCTGGACACCCCTGCGTTGAAATTTTTTGTTGGCTTTATCGAAATTTTACAGGTTTTTTCTGCATTTTTTTTTTTTTACTGAGAGAGATATTAATTAAAAAATAAAATTCACTTGTCTCACTTAAAACAGCAATGTAAATAAAACTCGAAAGAGCTACCTGATCAGCTGTTTTGCTAGAGTTCATTTGCGAGGTCAACACAGCTGATCAGTTAGCCCTTTCGAGTTTTATTTACATTGCTGTTTTAAGTGAAACAAATGAATTTACATTTTTTTGCGCCAGCTTTTTATTAATCTTATTAAATTAAGAAAAAGCCGACGAAAAATTTCAACGCAGTTTCCAGAAACATGTATTGAATCCATGGTAAGCGGTTGCGCGTCGATGTCCCTGCCACCCTGTATAGCAACTGCCTATCTGACCTACACAATCCAGTGGCTGGGTAACACAAAACCCCTTCACAAAACCAGTGTCATAGTTTGTGGCTTCGGAATAGCCATAACGACTGTCGAACACGTACAAATGACAGTCGGAACTAACCACTTAACGTATTTTCCGAGACATGGAGGAACTCGATATGTTAACATAGTCACCCATCCATGGACACAACTCGGTAAGCGTTGCTTAAGACCAGCAGTCTAAAATAATTTTATTAAATACACATGTCACTGATCATCTGCCAATAGTTTTATGTCTTGGTCATAGAGCTAGCTCTAATACCAAGAAACCAAAAAGCTGTCTAAAACTTGATTATGTCTTAATAAAAAATGAGCTCGATAACTGCAATTTTAATAAGATTATGAATGAAACCGATGTTAATAACGCTACTGATTGTTTTATCTCTCAAATTCAAACTGTAATAAACAACAATACAAAGATTTTAAAGAAATCTGCAAGGTGTACTATTTTAAAGCCATGGATTACCCCCGGTCTACTACGGTGCATCCGAAATCGTGATGACGCATCGGAAACTGTACAAAAGTCCCGAAAATTATACACTTGCTGTGACATACAAAAGATACCGCAACTTTTGTAACACCTTACTTCAGAAAATTAAGCGGGTGTATGAAACTAACGAATTTTCTAAGGCAAAAAACAATCCCAAGGCTACCTGGAGCCTGATTAATACAATAACTGGTAGGAAAAGGAACTCGCAAACTCCAGTTGAGCTTCTTAAAATGTCTGTGAACGACAAACAATCTGCAAACTGTGTCAATAAATATTAGTAGTTTAGTAGTATATAATAACAGAACAAGTACGCAATCTAAGGTGCATTTCCACGCAAATCAATCGTTGTGTAATTCGATGGGTATTCTTCCAGTTAGTTAAGAACAAATCGAAACCGTAATTATGTCACTGAGAGACGATTGCGCCACTGGCTGGAACAATATACCATCGAAAGTGATTAAGCTTTCTAGGAAAGCTTTAGGTTTCACCTATCACTCATATAAGTAATCTTGCAATTTCCATGGGCGTATTCCCGAGGGCTTTTAAAAGAGCAAAAATTACACCAGTATTTAAGAGTGAGAAAAGGGACCGTGTGGCAAATTACAGGCCTATCTCGGTGTTAAGTGCGTTGTCTAAGGTTCTAGAACGTATCTTAAATAGTTGCTTGATTGGTTATTTGGACAAAAATAATATCATCTTAAGCAACCAATACGGATTTAGAAGTGGTCTATCTACCGGAGACGAGGTTGTTAATTTCAGTATCAAGGTAATAAAGTTACTCGATAAAAAGCAGAAATGTTTTGGAATCTTCCTAGATTAGTCAAAAGCGTTTGACACGGTCTCAATTCCTATTCTTATCTCCAAGATGGAAAGCATTGGTATACGTGGACTAACATTAAGGATCTTTAAAGATTACTTATCGGGCCGGACGCAGTCTGTTCGCATCGGTACGGTCATGAGTGATGAAGAACTCATTGATTATGGGGTTCCATACGGGAGTATCTTGGGACCAACAATGTTTTTAGTCTACATTAATGATTTATGCAACCTTAAAATTCCAAATTGTGACATATTAACGTATGCTGACGACACGGCTCTATTAGCACACGGAAAAAAAATGGATTGATGCAAAAAAAAAATTGCTGAAAATGGACTACGAGACGTGATGCAATGGCTCTCTAACAACTTGCTGACCTTGAATGTAGAAAATACGAAACTAATCCGTTTTTACCTTCCAAAGTCCCCTGAGCCACCCGTCACCACCAATACACTCAAAGCTCACATCAGCTGTGCGTTGCCAGCAGACTGTGTCTGCCTGCCACTAACGCGAGGAGTGAGCAGTATTAAATATCTTGGGGTCTTACTAGATGAACGACTCGACTGGCGTCCATAAATTGAAGCTATCACTTGTCACTTGAAAACTGATGTACATTTTTAGGAATCTAAGATTCAGTGCTGATTCCACTAGTTTACAAATTAAAATAAATTTCATGTCCTTCCGGTGAATATCACATCGTTTTATTTAGTGACAGAAACTAAATGCAAACATATATTTGTTTTATTTTTATTACGTCAAAGAATGAAGTTATCAACACATTTTATTTTAAGACTACCCACAAGTTGGTTCTGAAATTATTCTAAAGTTTTGCTGCATTGTAGTGTTCAGTTAAATAAATATTTGTATTTAAAATGTCAAAAAGGTCGTGTAAAGCACATCCTGACCGTTTTTGTTACGTTTGTGGTGAACTTATTATATCTAACAAAGGATATCCTATAACGGAATCTCTTAAAGAAGCATATTTTTGTTATTTCAAAATTTCGGTCTCTCACCAGGACAAAAAATGGGTTCCTCACGTTTTTTTGTGAAAGATGTAAGAAAACACTAAGCTACTGGGCTGCAGGTGCAAAAAGATTTTTGAATTTTAATATGCCAATGATATGGAGGGAACCATCCAACCACGAAAATGACTGTTACTTCTGTCTCACTAAGACATTTGGTTTTAATCGGAAGAACAAAGATAAAATTATATATGCAGATGTTCCTTCGGTTACTAATGGGTGTCAGCATGTCTCTGAAAATTCATTTCCTTCATTCGCACCTCGATTTTTTCCCTGAAAATCTCGGAGAAGTCAGCGACGAACACGGAGAGCGTTTTCATCAGGATTTGAAATTTTTCGAACAAAATTATCAAGGATACTGGGACCAAGCCATGTTAGGTGATTATTGCTGGTCTGTTATAAGAGAAGCAGACACAAATAAATACAAGAGAAAAGCTAAGGCAATTCATTTTTTTTTTGTAGGCTTTTTTTGTAAGTCAAAAATAATAAATATTTAGGACGAAATGTGACGTGTTGGATTTTTTTCATATTTTTTTTAAAACTCAGTATATCTCAAGTGATAAAAAAACCACTTTTAATTTCAAGGACAAAAACCGTGTAAACTAGTGTTCTTCGACGATTTATATGGTGTATACTGCCCTATGTCAGTCAATATTAATTTATTGCATACCAGTATGAGGTGGCACATATAAAACTCTTTTTCTTGTGTTAGAAAGGGCACAAAGAGCTATCTTAAAGGTGATACATTTCAAACCACGGTTGTACCCAACTGCTGAACTCTATTCTGAATGCCAGGTGTTGACTGTGAGGCAACTATACATTTTAAAAACAGTACTTCGGAGGCATTCGCTTTTGCCACTGGATGACAAAATAAGTAAAACAACGCTCTAGTGCTGTCGTTTGCCCAGGTGTACCTTACAGAACCACATCTGCTAGTAGGGAATTTGACGCAATTAGCTCGAGACTGTACAATGTGGTCAACAAAAACATCAATATTTATACTTTAACCAAACGAGAGATTAAACATAGGTTAAGTAATTGGTTGCAAACTGTAGACTATGTACAGACTGAAATGCTACTTGCTATAAAAAAGTAAAATATAACATTCTATGCGATTGAAGGTATATATTTATTACTAGCTTTTGCCCACGACTTCGTCCGCGTGGAATAGTTACTTTGGGCTAACGTTACATTTAACCCCGATTTTGAAGCATTCTTCATTGGCGCTCCGCTCCTATTGGCCTTAGCGTAATGATATATAGCCTATAGCCTTTCTTCTTCTTCTTATAGATCTATAAATTTACTATTTAATTAAAAAATATTTTTTCTATTCGAACCAGTAGTTCCTGAGATTATCGCGTTCAAACAAACAAACAAACAAACTCTTCAGCCTTATATTATTAGTATAGCGCGGCGACCGATTCTCAAAAATAATCCTTGTAGCATGATTCAGTATTCACGCGCGATGGCTTATTATTAGCGTATTTCATGTATAACTTTGGTGTTTCTATACCGATTTATATGATTCTTTTTTATGGAATAGTTAATAATGTTAACTTTTCAATTAGGCGTGTCTGAGAGTGTTATAAACGTAAGAATAGACAAATATTATAATCAGAAAGCTTCGAACTGCTAAGCTATCGGGAGTTACACATGTTATTGTGAATCAACCATAAAAGATAAACATAATTATGCAGTCGTGGGTTATTTTTTATATAATTTTAAGGAGAACATTTCCGTCATGAAATGATTTCAGTGTAGCTTTAACCATTAAGGTTGCACACGCGACGGAAGCTTAAAAAACGGAGTGACTTCTCCCGTTTTCCCAACATTTCCCTTCACTGCTCTGCTCCTATTGATTGTAGCGTGATGAAAAGTATACTATAACCAGCTCAGGAGTATGAAAAATAATTGTACCAAGTTTCGTTAAAATCCGTCGAGTAGTTTTTGTTTCTATAACGGTTATACAGACAGAGAGACAGACAAAAATTTTACTGATTGCATTTTTGGCATCAGTGTCGATCCCTAATCACCCCCTGATAGTTATTTTGGAAATATATTTCATGTACAGAATTGACCTCTCTACAGATTTATTATAAGTATAGAAGATAATGACGTTTCCTTTTTAATTATAATTTAATTCAGTTTTATTTTATTTTTATTTTATATTAATTCATTAATTTTAATTTACTTTTAATCTTGATTTTAATTTTAAAATTTTAAACTAAATAAATATTATTTTAATTTTTTTTTAAATCGAAGATAGCAAGGTTGTGAGCTATGTAAATCCTTCAACTTATGAATCACTAGCTCTCAAAATACAAGCTTGACTTAGTGTGCTAAGTCAAGCTTGTATTTTGAGAGCTAGTGATTTAAAAAAAAAAAATAAAAAATAAATTAAGAGTAAAATTATATATGTGATCTACTAACTTCCAAAGAAGTTAGTAGATCACATATATCATTTGTTGATGTACAACCATAAATTACTGTTCCGTAATGTTCATAGTTTTAGCCAATTTTCTTTGTTGCACTTTAAGAGCAAATAAATAAAAAAATATTATTAAAAAAAAAAAAAATTCAGGCAAGCTCCGCCCCCATGCACCCCGGTTAGGCCGTTGTCTGCTAAACGCTAACGCAGCAGTAATAAAGTTGGATATCGCATGCGCTCTTTTACCATGTTCGGGTTCAAAACTAAATGTCGTAAGTCTCAATTCTTATTTCGTTTATAACTTTCAATATCATTCAATTATTACTTTAGTAATTATTGATCTAGAGAAAAAATGTCCTATATTTGGATAATAAACTATATTTTTTTACTGTCAATACTAATTTTGGACATAAAATCCGAGTACTCTTGATTAAATTTTGAATAATCTTTAAAAAGATATGATTTTCGATTAAAAAATAAATCGAGCGAAAATGTTCCAATTACGTAACTGGTCTAGATATGTAAAAAAAAATATCCAATAAATCATATAATAAAGTTCCATTTTGATTGTATGCGTGATTGTTTCAGAATATTAATGCAAATTACATACAATTTAGGGAGCCTCCTCTTAACCCTGAGGATTGATACGTGCAGCTATTATTATTTAACTACGAGCTCCTCTTGTGTAACAAGTTTATGTTAAAAAAAAAATACATCTCACCACTGGACTAACACATGAAGAAAATCCCGACAATCAAGTTTTACATTAAACTATATTATTATACAACTATTCTCTCGTCCTAACATCATACATTATGCTTTCAGCTTTTACGTGTGTGATAAGAAACGTTGAGTTATGTATGTCAACTGAAATAAACGGTTTAACCGGATGGGACGAGATTCACTAGGAATACATAGCTATAGAATACAGAGATTTGTATGCGACAGTGCCGGAGACTAGTTATTTTGTGTAGATAAATGGTACAGACGTTTAAAAGCGATAGAAGAGTCAATAGCCTAATGGGTATGATGTCGGACTTGTCGGATCGAAATGTCGCGGGTTCGAATCCCACCTATTACATTATTGCCATGAAACCACACCAGATACAAGCATATTTAGCTTAGAGGGGTTAACAAGATTGCTAGTAATGTGATTTCTACCCACATTCCTAGTTCTCTTTTTTTTTAATAAATATCAGTATCTACACATCTTCTACACCTACATATAAATATTTAATTGTCTGTGATTGTAATATAATTGTGTTTTCTCAAGTGTTTATTGTCATTTACACGACACTAAATTACGACAATTAAAAAAAAAACATCAATCTGTCTATCTGTCTTCCTGTTTGTCTGAGATAATCAAATCTCCGAATCGACTGAACCAATTTTAATAGAACTTTCACTAAGAGCTATATAGGGCATGGCTACTTCTCATTGGCATACCCACAGGGTCGCGATTTACGCTCGAAAAGTTCCCACGTGAACGAAGTTGTGAGTATAGCTGTATCTTTATGAATAAAAGACACCAACGGGCTACGCATAGTATCGGATAAGATAAGATAAGATTTGTTTATTTGCTCCAAATATGTGTACACATACAGAATAGAAAGACATGTGAGATAACATAAAAATTAAAACAAAGCTCGGACATGTTTGCCTATACCATGGCGTGCAAATGTTTAAAATAATCAATTTCACAATTTTAATTTAAACCCAATACTATAAATTTATAGAGATAAGCAATAATAAAAAAGTAAATTTCAAAAATATACATCTCAAAATTAAAAATATTAAATGTCAAAATATACACAACAAAACAGAGTAAAAGTAAACAAAAACAAAAATATTATGTGTCAAAAATAAAAAATAAAATAAAGTCAAATTGTACATGTCAAAAATTAAAAAAAAAAAATCATAATATTGGATTTTGTAGAGTTCTCTCCCGAATCCCGATACCACAATAAGAAACTATTTAATTTGAAGCTCATTTCTGATATGAGCGTCCGCAAAAGTCTACACACTGATATTTATAAAGTACTAGCGACCTGCCCCGGCTTCGCACGGGTGCAATGTTTATATTAAATATACTATAGAATGTCTTTATATACATCGTTGACAGCCTTTTTGTCATTCGACATACATGTTCTCTTTAGTAATTACTCTTGAAAGTGCGACACATAATTTACCATAGGAAAAACATTCAACGCTCAAATCTAAGCAACATAGGCACGCGCGTCGTGCCTCCGCCGGCACCGCGCGGCAACCGCTATGTCCTTGCATTTTAAATCTGTAATATCTTCGAAACTATTTATTTAAATTTTATTCTGTAAAGGGCAATATTGATTTATATTAAATGCACAATGTATTTATGGTACTTAATTGGATAAGGATTAATGCTGTATTGCTTAAAATCGCTTCGTAAAATATGCTCGTATTTCTCGTAAAAAGTAAAGGATAGAAAATGGTTGTTGTGGGTTATATATAAGAGATAGACAGATGCCATCCAGGACATTTTTGTTGACTTTTTCAATGTGTACCATACTGAAGTACATTATTTTGATTTATCTCGTAGGGTTCAGCCAGCGTTTGCAAAGCAAGCGCAAAAAAAATTGTTTATTTGCGACATCACATTAGAAACCTCAAAAATTATCAGTGTTTCTCTACTATATTATGCATGTTATATACTTAAAAACCTTCCTATTGAATCACTCTTTCTATTGAAAGAAACTACATCAAAATCCGTTGCGCAGTTTTAAAGATTTAAGCATACATAAGGACAGACACAGGGAAGCGACTTTGCTTTATACTATGTTAAGATGAAAGCATGGCGTCAGAGTAATGCTCGTTAAATTACACTGACGAATAATTTAAACGGCCTCATCTTGTTTAAAATTAAAAAAGAAATACATAAGTGAAAGTGATATTTTTAACCGACTTCTGAAAAAGGAGGAGGTTCTCAATTCGGATGTTTGTTTGTTTTTTTTTTTTTTTTTTTTTTATGTTTGTTCGGGCGTAGCTCCGTCGTTTGCCAACCGATTTGAAAAATTCTTTTTTTGTTGGAAAGGGTATACTTCCCAAATGGTCCCATGAAAATTTTATCGAAAGCGGACAAGCCGTTTCTGAAAAATCATCAAAAGTAAAAAAAAATATTTACATTGATGATCTTTTCGTTTACTCTGCATTGTGTTTTTTGTTCGCGCGTTTTTAGTTTTTTGTAGTTGACATTTTGGCTTTTATAACTAGATTAATTACAAATTGACCCACTAAAAAGCGCGAAAATAAAAACTTTTTTGCAAAAAAATAAAACCGACTTCCATATCAAAACACTACAAAGCCAAAAATAATTTTAATTTCGGAAGGCGGTGTGAAAAAAAAGAAAATACAAAACCAATAACACCGACTACCGAAATTAAAATTATTTTTGGCTTTGTAGTGTTTTGATATGGAAGTCGGTTTTATTTTTTGCAAAAAAGTTTTTTATAACCAATTAACGAAAAAAAATGTTTAGTTATTAGTAAATAACGATACTCCAGTATTAAAATGTTTCACAATATGCTTTACTTTGAACCAACTTACTTTTAAGAACTGAGTGCTGTTTGAGTCCTTTGAAAATTCGTATTTTAATGAAAGTCTGGAGTGTCAATTGGCACTGAGCCAACAATAGATTATTTACCCTATCTTGTGTATTTATAAAAAGTTTAAAGTTAAAATTTAAAACTTCATTTTCTGCTTTAGTTTAGGCTGGATTTATTCTCTTGGCAGTGATTTTCCCCTTCTTTCTCCCGATTTACATGGTTTGTTTTTGAAATTCGTATTCGAGTAAAACTTAACCAATTTATGTATTTATTCTTGTTTATTGTCTTCGTCGGCATTGTTTTTTCACAAGTGAAATTTTAGAATCGAATGTCAATGCCATACTTAAGTACATTTTGGGCTTTCAAATGTGAACGATATTTATTTTGTAAAATAATAAGTGCACGCTTTCCGGACAACAGCGATGTGGAGAAGTAAGTAATGCCTTCGATTAAGTGTATTTTGTCTTTATTTACGTTGGTTTTATTAAGTAATTGTAAGTAGGTGGTACAATTTAAGTTACTGATGTCCGTATAAAAAAATATTACAAAATAATAAATCATTAGTCGTCAATCTATTCTCTCAGTTTTAACTAGATGGATTCATTTCTGTACCTATGTGAATAGTTCGTAAACTCCAAAACTGATACAGAGATTCCTTTTAAAATCCCTATATTAATGTTACGGTAAACTTAAGAACGATAAAAGGTAACATCTAATATTGTATTTTGAAGCAAGCAGCGTACATATTTGAGTGGACTTGTGGTGTTTCGACAGTCTTTATCGCTGAAATAATGTCTCTTTTTCTTGTAGCAAAGCCCTGAGGTTCTGCGATCGTGGAATCTCGGAGCAGGGCCCTGACCGCCTACGGAGTGGCCCCAGAGAGGACGATGATACAGAGGTCAAGCGCTACCGTAAACAGCGAGGTTCAGAGGAGACCCTTTTGCAAGTTCCCCTAGGGAGGTGCCCTAACAGGCGTTGCACAGGAAGCCCCGTAGTGGTATCCTTAGAGGACCCTGATGATAGTGACCACCAAGGTAGTTTTAGTGGTGTCAAACTCCTACACTGCTACTGTTCACTGCAGAACTTGATGAATACTATAGCTATAACCTGGGGGTCTTTAAGTCAAGAGTGAATAGGTTACTTCTAGACAAGCGTGCTTCATCTTCCACCACATCATCGCATACCATCCGGTGAGATCGAGATCAAACGTGAACTTATCAACAACTAAAATAATAATAATAAATAAGTAGGCTTCCGACGCGACGGTGCCAAACTTGTTAGCCAACATTTTGGGCAGATTCCATATATTATAGCCATCGATACACTAAGTAAAGGAATCCTATACTCCTCAGTCTTATCCCCAAAGACCGAGCGCCTTTTGAAGTTTTCGCCCCGATAGCAAAAAAATTGGCCAATTGTGAGTCTCGACTCGCCCATGAAGAGTTCCGTAGTAACTAAGAACTTTGTTTTTCATAGTGTTTGTGTGAATTACAAAGTTATATTTGCGGTTTTAGAAAATATATTATATCCCAAAAACTGCTGATCCAATATCGTTCAAACTAATTATGGTTGAAAGTTTACATTAAGAACTACAGTGTATATATTTTTTTTTAATTTTTAATTAATTATTATAGAAGTTAGAGGTTAGTGGGGCACATTTTACCACTTTGGAAGCGTATATCTTTTAAACGATTAACTTTATGAAAAAAAGGTTTTAGAAACCTCAATATCATTTTTAAAGACCTGTCTATAGATACCACACACGCATAGGTTTCATGAAAAAAAAAATTAAATATTTTGTATCAATTTTTTTTCTTAAAATGGGAAAGCGGTTCACAGAATACATCTACCTAGCAAGTTTCACTTGTATAGTCTTAATAGTTTCAGAAAAAAATGGCTGTGACATACGGACGGACGGACAGACAGACATACAGGCGGACAGACAGATAGGCAGAGACAGACAGACAGACATTTATTTATTTAATTGACATGACGAAACTATAAGGGTTCCGTTTTTTGCCATTCGGCTACGGAACCCTAAACAGGCCCTGAGGTTCTAGAATGGCGACACCATCAGCTCAATTAATTTTAAAGTCCTAAACCAACTCTAAAAGTGAAGCTAGTAGCAGCAAAACGGACCCAACATTGAACTTCTGTTCTATAGCATAATTATTGTTGTACATTAGCCAAATTGTGTTGAACATTTAAAATTTATAGAAGGAAATGGATGGAGCATGGAAGGGTCGAACGTCCTATGAATGTGACAAAAAGAAATGTCATACAGAAGGTAAACTTTGTAATTTTTTATTTAAATCGCTACAGGGTAAGACATTTCCGCACAGCTATAACGAAACATAATACATAAATCTGAAGTCCAATTATTACTGTACATAGCGTTCAGCAATACAATACACGTAAAGCTGCAAACTTAAAGCAGCCGCTTTAGCGCTATTTGGGCACCATTTTATGCAGCCTAAAGTTCCATTTAACCTGCACAACGCTTGCATAAAGGTTCCTAAATAGCTATAACGATTTATTAACGCTATACTAAAGCTCTTGTAGCGCTACTTTTGAATGATTTTGAACTACTTTGAACGAATGAATTGATTATAGTTCTTTATTGTATATCTTTAGTTGACATTATTTGTAATATTTTGGTAAAGTGTTTTCGTCGCCATCATGAAAATAAAACAAAAGTACATAAGTAAAAGTTTGTATTCTGGATTAGCAAGATATATAAAGATACTTAAAACACTGTCCAGTTTACTGTAGATATATAAGATAATTTTCGAGTAATTTTAACGTGCTTTTATGATATTTAAAAAATTAACAAAGGATATGTGATATTTTTATTTGTTATACAGAATAAATTTTATTTCCGTATTTTTGCGTGTCGATAACTTACTATTCGCAAGTGGCCGATTGTTTACCGGTACGTTTAATGCACATTTAACTGAAAAACCAATGGTTATCAACTCAATTTTGTAAGTGAATTATAAGTTTTCTTAAAAAATCATGGCGTCATTGTAATGTAGTCATAACCTGCAGTTTTAGCTCTAATAACTCCCTTTTGAGAATCATAGCGCTAATTTTCACCCTTCTAATGCTTCCAGTGATTTTTGTTCCCCTAGTGCAACTCACAGCCACAAAAAGCTCCTATTTTCCTGTTTTTGAGGTTATAAGATCTAGTTACGTACTTATTCGAATGGTTGTCATTTTGGAGATCCGTGGTCTACCCTTAAAAACGTTCACTTAACATAGACATTGCACGCTCCTCAACTTTAAAAACAAATCCAAGATTACGGTGTTTTAATTACGATACTTGACTTTACACCCAATATTTCTACATAAACATGATACAGGTTATTTTTCAAATAGATAATCATCAAACGTCTCAATAATAGTTTACATTATTTTGTTGTCGGTAAAAATAAGATCCAGTTACTTTATGGTTTAGTTATACCTACTTATACTATAATATGAAGTTTAAACATTTCAATTAACCACCTATTATTGTTTTATTACAGAATGTCTTTTAAAATAGTTAAAACTATAAATGCAGACAAGGAAGAGCTGTCAATCTG